>JAAALK010000079.1:93751283-94351283 GCA_019279435.1 Zizania palustris | reverse complement strand
ACCCTGCGACATCTCCCTCACCGTCCACGGCTCCGGAGAGCACCTACCGTCCTACACCACTGCACTTGGAGGCCCGACATTCGACGTCGCGTGCCAACGAGTCGCCCTCCAGGCCGTTATGGAGCTGAGGATGATCTACGATGATCGTCTTCAGAACTCGTCTTTTCAGCTTGTGCCGAAGCGCACTCCCGACGCCTACCATAGCATCTACCTCGGAGTTCACTCCGTGCGTGATCCGGTCATGGCCTGTCAGTCACGTCTTCTGCAGGCTATGGATGACCTCCATATCGAGGCGGTGCTCGACGCCGATGAGCACCATGAGGCGGTCGAGTTTCTTCGTGAAGAAACGAAGAACTTGATCCAGCAGAACGGCGAGCTGCAGCGCAAGATCATGCAGCTGCAGAAGGACATCGCCGAGATGGTTCCTCTCCTTCCTAGGAAGAGGAAGCCCATCCGTTAGCCCGTCCCTCGCCCCAAGCGGATCCCACCTCACCCCTCCCCCGCCGGACCCTCCACCAGTGCCCCTGCACCACGCCCCGGCCTCGTCTCCGACCTCATCATCGAGAATTTTCTCGAGCCCACCGTCCCTCGAGAGCCTCGTACTCGTGGTTCCGAGAGCACGGAGACCGCTTCTGGTGGCGAGTAGGCGTTAGGAGTCGCTATTGTAATAAAAGCAGAATTTTGTATGTGGTGCTACCCACGACGAGTGTGTTGTGGGTAGAATAAAAACTTGATTGTAATAAACAATTCTTACCACTTGATTTATATGCATGAGCTTTATGAGCTATTTCCTTTAATTGAATGGTCATCATCTTTGTGCCTTATGATGTCGTATATTCAGAAAATGGCCGACCACCAGAACACCGGCTCCAACAATGGAGAAGGAGGAAGCCGCGACGCACGCGAGGGTGTTGTACCCAACTGGGGTGCGACAGGCCCACGTCAGTCTGGGTCACCATCCGCCACCCACCCTACTTTGGCGGAGATGATGGCGAATTAGAACCAGCTGATCACCGCCCTCCTCACCTAGATGCAGCACCAACAGACTCAGTTGGACCATTTGCAGAATGGGGAAGTCACCCCTCGTGCACCCGCACCCGCTCCCTAACTCTCGGAGTTTCTGCGCGTGCGCCCGCCCATCTTCTCAAGCACCACCAACCCAATGGAGGCCGGAGATTGGCTCCGCACCATTGGAAAGAAGCTGGACCTCCTCCCCTGCACCGACCGAGAGCGAGTGGCCTTCGCCACTCATCATCTCCAGGGTCCCGCCGCGGAATGGTGGGACAACTATCGTGAGTCCCAGCCGGAGGACCACGTGGTGACCTGGGCGGAGTTCACCATCGCCTTCCGTGCCGCCCACGTCCCTGCCGGTGTCATCGCGGTGAAGCAGCAGGAGTTCTGCGACCTGCAGCAAGGCAGTCGGACTGTCATGGAGTACCTCCATGAGTTCAACCGCCTCGCCCGCTACGCACCGGAAGATGTGCGGACCGACGCCCTCCGCCAAGCCAAGTTCCTCCGGGGACTTAAGGATGAGCTGTCCATCCAGCTCGTCGCCACCGACTACGCCGACTTCCAACGGCTAGTCAACAAAGCGCTCATCCAAGAGACTGAGCAGAACAGGTTGGACCTCAAGAAGAGGAAGATGATCACCTTCAAGCATCAGCAGGCGAACTCTCAGAGGCCCCGCTTCGTCCCTACGCCACCAGCACCCGCCTACCATCCTAGGCCCGCCTACAGGCCACCTCATGCCGCCGGTGGATCCAACGCCGGGCATCCTCGCCCCGCTCCACCAGCTCCGACCGCTCAACCGACGCCAGCCGCCAAGGACCCGATCTTGAAGGATCACCAAGGGAGGCCGGTCATCTGCTTCAACTGCCGCAAGGAAGGGCACTATTCGCACCAGTGTCCTCACCCCAAGCAGCCCCAAGGCGCGGCACCCAACCAGGTGGTACATGCCCGCGTCAACCACATCAACGCGAAGGAAGCTCAGGAGGCTCCTAAAGTCGTGCTTGGTACGTTTACTGTGAATTCCTTACCAGCCGTGATATTATTTGATTCTGGAGCAACACACTCCTTCGTCTCAGAAGATTTTGTGAAAATCAACGAATTGGACGTACTCCCTCTATCCGTCCCCATGGTGATTGCCACTCCCGGCAATAGAGCCTCAGCCCACTTATACAACCCTAAGGTTCAGATAGAGATCCAAGGAGTATTATTCCGGGCCGAGCCAGTCCTCATAAAATGCACCGGACTCGACCTCATCCTAGGGATGGATTGGTTGATGAAGCACAAGGGAGTGATCGACTGTGCCAACAAGTCCGTCACAGTGACCAACCCTGATGGCGAAGCCGTCACCTTTCGGATGACCAGTCGCAAACCACTCGAAGCATCCCTCCACTCGCTAGCCCTTGAAGAAGTACCCATAGTCAAGGAGTTTATGGACGTCTTCCCTGAAGACCTACCAGGAATGCCCCCCAAGAGGGACATCGAATTCAGAATCGAACTTGTCCTCGGGACAACTCCAATCTCCAAGAGTCCATACCGGATGGCCGCTAACGAACTGGCCAAAGTCAAGAGCAACATAGAAGACCTGGAGCAGAAAGGGTACATCCGACTGAGTACCTCACCCTGGGGTGCACCGGTCATCTTCGCTATGAAGAAAGATAAGACCAAGAGGATGTGCGTGGACTATAGAGCCCTGAACGACGTAACCATCAAGAACAAGTACCCATTGCCTCAGATCGATGACCTGTTCGATCAACTGAAGGGATACCCGGTGTTTTCCAAGATTGACCTCAGGTCAGGTTATCACCAATTGAGGATTAGAGAAGAGGACATACCCAAGACTGCCTTTACCTCCCGCTATGGACTCTACGAGTATACAGTGATGTCGTTCGGACTCACGAATGCCCCGACCTTTTTCATGAACATGATGAACAATGTATTCATGGAGTTCTTGGATAAGTTCATCGTGGTATTCATCGACGATATCCTCGTCTACTCCAAGTCCAAAGAAGAACACGAGACTCACCTCCGTCTGACCCTCGGAAAGCTAAGGGAGCAGCAATTGTACGCCAAATACAGCAAATGCGAATTTTGGTCGTCTGAGGTGAAGTTCCTCGGCCATGTCATATCTGCCGGAGGAATAGCAGTGGACCCAACCACCGTTGAAGCAGTGACCAACTGGCTACAGCCCACGACCATGACCGAGATCCGAAGTTTTCTCGGATTGGCCGGATACTACCGCTGGTTCATCGAGAATTTTTCGAAGATCGCCAAGCCTATGACCAGACTGTTGCAGAAAGAAATATAGTTTGAATGGACCCCCGACTGTGAAGAAAGCTTCCAGACTCTCAAGAAGAAGCTCGTGTCAGCTCCTATTCTGACTTTGCCAGACATCCGGAAAGACTTCCACGTCTACTGTGATGCCTCTCGTCAAGGGTTTGGATGCGTCTTAATGCAAGAAGGGAAGGTGATCTCCTACGCCTCCCGACAACTGAGACCGCATGAGCTGAATTACCCGACCCATGACCTGGAATTAGAAGCCGTGGTTCATTCCTTGAAGATTTGGAGACATTACCTTGTGGGGAATCGGTGTGAGGTCTTCACCGACCACAAGAGCCTCAAGTATATATTCACCCAACCAGATCTGAACCTCAGGCAAAGGAGATGGTTGGAACTGATTAAGGATTATGACTTGGGCATCCATTATCATCCAGGCAAGGCGAATGTAGTGGCAGACGCCCTTAGTCGAAAAGGGTACTGCAACGCCATCATGATTCAAGATCAAGCTCCTTTACTTTACAAGGAGATGGAAAGGCTCAATCTAGGGATCACCACCCAAGCGTACCTCGCTGCCTTGGAGTCTCGGCCTGTCTTGATAGACCAGATCCAAGAAAAGCAGAAGGAAGACCCGGATATCTTGGAGATCCAACAGAACATGCGAAAGGGTAAAGCACCCGGATTTTCCGAGGATGAGCTTGGTACCATCTGGTTCGGAAACCGGATATGCGTACCCGACAAGCCTGAGTTGAAGACTCTCATCCTTCAAGAAGCCCACGATACTCTATACTCCATTCATCCCAGGAGTACCAAGATGTATCAAGATCTGAAGGAAAAATATTGGTGGGTCAGCATGAAGAGAGAAATAGCTGAGTATGTGGCCAAGTGCGACACATGCCGGTGAGTCAAGGCAGAGCATCAAAGACCTGCCGGACTTCTTCAACCCCTCAAAGTCCCTGAATGGAAGTGGAAAGAGATAGGAATGGACTTCATCACGGGACTGCCAAGGACCCAAGCTGGTCATGATTCTATCTGGGTGATCGTTGACCGACTCACCAAGGTAGCTCACTTCATCCCGGTCAAGACAACTTACTCTGTCGCCAAACTGGGCGAGTTGTATATGACCCGGATCGTGTGCCTTCACGGAGTTCCTAAGAAGATTGTATCTGACCGCGAAAGTCAGTTTACCTCTAAGTTTTGGAAGAACCTTCAAGAGGAACTCGGCACCCGGCTGAACTTTAGCACCGCCTATCATCCACAGACCGACGGTCAAACCGAAAGGGTCAACCAGATATTGGAAGATATGCTTAGAGCTTGCGCTCTAGACTTTGGCGGAATGTGGGACAAGAACTTGCCCTATGCAGAGTTCTCCTACAACAACAGCTATCAAGCCAGCCTACAAATGTCCCCGTTCGAAGCACTCTATGGGCGCAAGTGCAGAACACCATTGCTCTGGGATCAAACCGGAGAATCACAACTGTTTGGGACAGATATATTAAGAGAAGCCGAAGAGAAGGTCAAGATCATAAGGGACCGATTAAAGATAGCCCAATCCTGACAGAAGAGCTACGCCGATAACCGTCGAAGAGACCTAACCTTTGAGGAGGGTGATTATGTCTATCTCCGAGTCACTCCCCTCCGAGGCACTCAAAGGTTCAACATGAAAGGCAAGCTAGCACCCCGCTACGTTGGACCATTTCAGATCCTCCGACGGCAAGGAGAAGTGGCATATCAACTTGAACTGCCTCCATCTGTGATAGGAGTTCACGATGTGTTCCATGTCTCTCAGCTGAAGAAGTGCCTTCGTGTGCCCGCCGAGCAAGCCGACCTTCAACAGCTCAACGTCCAAGAAGACCTGACCTACATCGAGAAACCCATCAAGATCTTGGAAACCAAGGAAAGGGTAACCAGGAGTCGTGTAGTTCGCTTCTGCAAGGTTCAGTGGGACAACCACCCCGCCGAGGAAGCTACATGGGAAAAGGAAGACGAATTGAAAGCCCAATACCCCGAGTTATTCGAGTAACGTTCTAATCTCGAGGACGAGATTCTTGTTAAGGGGGATAGGTTTGTAACACCCCAAATTTTCAAAGTAATAAAAATATTATTGAATTCAATTTCTTGAATTTATTAAATTGGGACATACCTAAATACCCTTCTATACCATTTTGAACTACAACATAGAGTAAATGGCCAAACCAGGAGCTGAAACTTTTTGAGTGTGATCCTAAGACCAAAATATATTTTTGAGAATTTTTATAAATTTTTACCAAGCTTGGAAGTAGCCCTAAGATTTTAATCTATTTCCTGGAATTATTTTTATTCAGAAAAGTTTTGGAAACAGTATCGGGCCCCTCCCCTCGCTTTCTCTCTCTCCCGATCGGCCCAGCCCACTCCCTCCCGTGCGCTCGGACTGACACCTGGGCCCCGCTTGTCAGCGAGCCCTCCTCTCTTCGCGCGCGCGTCCGACGCCTCGACCCCACCCGTCAGTTGCCACCCTCACCCGCTCACGCCCGCTGGCCAGTGGCCCCCGCCTATCAGACCCATCGTCAACCTCCAGCCTCCGCCCCCAAATTCCGCCGGCCGACGACCCCCGCCTCGAATCCGCCTCGCTGGCCCCTCCCACTTTAATTCGATGCCATTAATCGGTCCCCCGCGTCCTCCCGGCCGTTTCCCCTCATTAACCCACGCCATTAAGCCACGGGATCAACACTACGCGTGCATGGCCTAGCCCTCGCCGACGAGTAAATCCCCCTCCCCTCGGCTTTCCTTGTATACGACGCCCTTTAGCCCTCACCAGTACCCCTATTTAACCCCCTGGCCTCCACCGCGTCCGACCCCCATGACCATTCGCTGTGAAGACAAACAGAGCGCCCTCGCTTTGATTTTTAGCGCACCACCACCACCCTCGCTCCAGTCGTCGCTCGCCGTCGCAGGGGTCCCCCTCCATCCTCGCCGATCGCACCGCTGCGACCGCAAGGACCGCCCCAACCTTGGCCACACCTTCGCTGGCCAAGGAGATCACCGGATCACCGTCGCCGTCGAGTACCCGAGGAACCCACCGCGTCTACCCTCACCGCCGACCGCGCTCTGTCGACCCCTCACCTCGCCTAAGGTACCGTCGTGACCGCCGTAGTGTCCTCTTTCCATTTCTAGGCTTAGCTAGGGCCGCCTTCGCTCGCCGTGGCCTCTGGCCCGCTCGCCGTCGCTGGAGAAGATGACCGGCACGGGCTGAGTACCCATGCCGTGTCGGATTCACGCGCGACCGTGCGATCTGGATCCGACGGTGATGATTAATTCCTGCGTGCGATTTAATCTGATCCGTTAGATCTCGGTGAAGGGGTACGTTTTAATATCGTGCGTCCGTTAGTATTTAGAACCCGCGCTCGATCTCGTGCGTCCACGTGGTACCCTTTCGCGCGTTTTAATCCTGGCCGTCCGTTATCACTTACGCACCCCGCCTCGCCAACGCGCGTTGGATCTGGATCCAACGGTCCAGATTGGGCCGGACCATGCGCACAGTGCGCGGGTTCACCGTGGGCCTGGCTCACCGTGGACCCGAGGCGTTTTAAATTTGAAAATAAATTCCAGAAATGCTTTTAAACTTGTAAAATTCATATCTGGCGCATTTGAACTCTAAAAATTGTCATTTCAATTTCAGAAAATTTATAATATTATTCTCTCCACATTAGTTCAATAAAAACAATATGTTACTTTAGACTTTTTCATGTATATTTAAATAGGTATTCAAATACCCTTAGGATAAAAATGTAAATTCAATTACTTAAATTTCAGTAAAATTCATATTTAATTTCTTTCTGTTCATATACTGAAAACCACTAAGTTTTCTATGGACCTTTCCTTTTAAATTCATTAGAGAACTTAAAAATAAGAATAAGCACTTTTAAAACCCTTTTTCAAAGGACAACACTTCATTTTAATTTCTTTTAGGATTACTTATTAAATGAATTTCAGAACCTTTACAACTTGATTTATTTTTAATCGAACCAACTTAAGCATATGTGCTTATTATGTGATGTTATATTGTTTGATTGAATGTTGTGTTTATTTTATTTTACTTTATTTATATTGGAAAGACTACGACGCCGTCGAGGAGCCGGAGTACTTTCCTGAAGTTCCTCCCTCCCCATTCGCTGAACAAGGCAAGTCACCAAACTAATCTTTTGAACATATTGAACCCATGTTTGATTAAACTATCGCTAAAACACATAGGTTATACATGCATTAGTCAAATGAACCCTTACAATATATTTATTTAGGATCCCCCGACCTTGATGTGCAACCCAAGCCATGCTCTCTAGCCTAAACTCCTTGTCACCATATGATAAATTTTATTAGCTAGTGTCCAATGTATCGACATGATCGCTATAGGATAAAAATGAGTCGTAGTACATGGTTCTACTATATGATCCCCATTGTTTCTCATCTATGGAATTCTGTCGGTGTTGGAGTTGTGGTTGTGAGTGAATGCATGGTGGGTTCCGGGTGCAAGCTAGGGCATTGGTAGGTAGCACCCGGGGCACTATAAGGACCGGTCTGCGGGATCCGTTGCAATACACTTCCGTACTAACCACAAGTCTAATGGGTAAGTCCTAACTACGGCATGAATTGTTCCAAACCAAGGCCACCATTTGGAGATGGGTCAAGTAGCACCTGCGGGTGGCTTGTACCAATGTGGCACAAAAGAGGGTGCGACGTTAGCCGGGATGCGGCCCGGCGCGCCGGCGAAACCTAGAGCGGGTGGTTATCGCTTGGAGCATTTCATGTCGAGGTTTTGGCACGAGTTCCCGTGGTATGGGTCATCTCGTTTGGGATGAGTGCGTGCCTTGTGGGTACAGTAGTACATCTCTGATCAGAGTCTTAAATCTTTTCGAAAAGCCGAGCCCACGGTCAAGGGCGGGTTGCGTGACATCCCACAGTTAGATTACTTTGAATATGTTTGTGCATGATGGTTTGAAATGTAAGGACTATTGTGCGAGGAGGTAAAACGTACTCCTCGAGTTAGATGATGTTATTGATGTTCATGTTTATATTTCCGCATGATAAAATTTGATTACACTAAATGCAATAACTGAAAATGTACTTTTCCGCACTTTGAGCCATGATCCTTCCATTGTTATTACCTTGCATTATTACTTGCATTTGCGGTGGCTTGTTGAGTACTTTTTGTACTCATACCCGTTGAACACCACAGAGGATGCCTACTATGAAGACGGTCTGGAGTAGCGACCCAGTCAAGCAAAGATCCTGAAGAAGGCGTTCGTCATGCTATTTACTTTTATTATTATTTTTATTTTCAACTCTGATGTAATAAATATGGTCTACGTACCATGAATACTATCGTATGTACGATTGTCGCATGATGAACCTCCACTACTAGAAAACCCCCCGTGTAGCTACGCCATAGTAGTAACGCCAAGTAAAAGCATCTCTACATCCACATATAAAGATGCTTGTTGACACGATTTTGAAAGCATGTCAGATTGTTACGATAATAGACACGCTTATACTGTTACGAATCATACAAAGACATTTTTTGACATGCTATTGAAGTCATCTCAAAATGACACGACGTTAGACACGATTTAAAGTGTCATTATCACACAGAGACGTTGTAAAGTGTATCAAACATTTGTTTATAGCTAGGTATAGATGCTTTCTAACTTGATTAGAAAAGCGTATTGAATTGATACAAAGTTTAACATGCTGTCATTCCGCGAATAGCATGTAGATTAGTCATAAATCATATCAAATAACCATCAATAGAAAAGGACATGGACATAAACACGCTTTGAAGTGTCATTATCCTCTTGACACATTTTAAAGCATATCAAACAATTGTTTGCAATCGCGCCTCACTCTTTAGTCCCACCTCGCTAGTTTGAAGCAATGTGAGTGGTGGGCTGCCTATAAAACCAGGGCGAGGGGCACACCTTAGCAGCACAAATCTAATGCGTTTTGAATTAGTATTACGTCAAGAAATAAAATTATGTTTGAAGTTTGATACACATATTATGCAATGATTTATTTTATGGTTATTTTCTATAGATAACCATGTTGATTTTGGATATCCGGATAAGATTTTTTCGGATTCGGATGGAAACTATCCGATTCATTTTCATCCTTAGCCACGTCACGTGCCGCATCATCTGCCACGTCACGTTCTGCGCTCTATAAATTCATCTCTATACTTATTACTGCGCAATAAGGCGTCCTTATAAAACGCATCTATATTATTAGACATGATTTGTATATGTATCTATAAATTGTATCTACATTTATTAATGTGAATGAAATATCACAATACTACATAACTACAACACTACAGACGTTTTATACATGTATGTACTAAGTTGTATCTAACTTTATAGATATGCAAATAATGTGTTTATAGATTGTCTTTTTCTTTCATAGCAATGCATAAATAATTCATCTCTACAAGGTCTGACGCGGTACGTACGAAGACGCTTCTAACACGCTTTATGAACGTGTGTCTATATTGACATAGAGATGAAATAAAGCATGTCTACACCCTAATTCTGGTGTAGCTACAGGGGGATTTTCTAGTAGTGCTCTTGTATTATTGTTTTTCTATGGAAATTCAATAATGTCTCGATTTTGATAAATCGGGGCGCCACAATAGGTGAACTTCTCAAGCTCGGAATATCTTGTTTTTGCTCCAGACAATGTTTCAGATACAAAATAGATTGGATTCTGTACCAACTTCCCATTGAAATCAACTTCTCTGACAAGGACTGCACTAATTGCGGAGCTAGTAGCTGCAAGGTAAAGGAGTAGGGTTTCATCCGCAACAGGCACCGTGAGTGTAGCGAGGTTACTGAGATAATTCTTAATATCATCAAAACTCTTTTGACACTCTGGTGTCCATGCAAAATCTTTGGACCCTTTCAATGCTTTGAAAATGGGCAAACTTCTCTCCGCACACCTTGCTAGGAATCTGCTAAGTGCTGCAAGGCGGCCAGTTAACTTCTGCACTTGCTTCAAATTTTCCGGAGGAGCCATCCTTTGCAACGCAGTTATTTGAGTAGGGCTAGCTTCGATCCCTCTGCTTGAAATTAGATACCGTAACAATTTTCCAGCCTGAGCCCCGAAGATACACTTTTCGGGATTAAGGCGGACTCCACATGCCCGAAGGCTATTAAATGTTTCTGCTAAGTCTAGGCTATGCTGGTGCTTTAGAGCACTCTTTATTACAATGTCATTCATATAGGCTTCTACATTGCAGCCTATTTGATGACCTAGAGCCTTAACAATTAACCTCAAAAAAGTTGCCCCGACATTTCTTAAGCCGAAGGGCATTCTTACATAGCAGAAGACTCCTGAAGGAGTTACAAAGCTTGTTTTGATTTCATCTTCGCGCTTTAGCCAGATTTGATGATAGCCGGAGTACGCGTCAAGGAAGCTTAATAACTCCGAACCAGCGGTGGAGTCAACCAATTGATCAATTCAGGGCATGGGGTAGGGGTCACGGGGGCATGCTTTATTCAAAGATGTAAAATCAATACACATGCGCTATTTCCCGGAAGATTTCTTCCTAACGAAGACTGGGTTGGCTAGCCACTCCATATGAGCTACTTCTCTGATAATCCTAGCCTTCAGCAACTTTTCCACTTAATCTTTAGCAAGGATGGCCCTCTCCGCAGATAGCTTCCGGAGTCCTTGTCGGACAGGCCGAACCCTCAGGTTCACAAGTAAACTATGCTCAATAATATCCCGACTGACTCCAGTAATGTCCTCATTAGACCAGGCAAAGACATCTAAATTCTCTTCAACTACTTTTTCTAACGACGTAGCGACTTATAGAGGCAAATCCTTGCCAAACTGAAATGAATAGTCTTTGTCGTCTTTAACAATAACCTTCGTTATGATTTCCCCTTCGGGGCTTGGCCTTGGGAAGGACTTCTTCGAAGGTTCACCTGAAGCAGAGATACCCTCCAGGTTGCCTTGCACGCTGTTCACTTGCCTCGGGTCAAGAGGGGGGCCATGACCATATTCCGCTCTTCGCGCAGTGGCCTGATCTCCAAAAACAGTGAGCACTCCCCCTTGTGTGGGCATCTTCATACACAGATAATTATGATGCACCACAGCTCCAAACTGATTCAACATGCCCCTCCCGAAGATAACATTATATGCATACGGGGCATCCACAACATCAAAATTCACCTCCTCCATCCTGGCCAGTAACCCTTCTCCGAAATTGACCTCTAGACCTATTTGGCCGAGGGCATCGAGAGGGGGGCCCTGCGAAGCCTTGCAAAGGACGAGCTGCTGGGAGAAGATGTTTCCTGGAGATACAGAGTTGATCGAAGGCTTGGATGAAGATAATATCTGCTGAACTCCCTCCGTCAATCAATACTCTCCGGACCTCAGTCCCTGCAATGTCGGTAGTGATCACAAGTGGATCTGCATGCGGAAACTTTATGCCAGCTACATCATCCGTAGAGAAAGATATCGGCACATGGGACCATTCAGGCATAGCAGCTGCAGACGAAGAAGTTCCAATATGGCCAACTTCTCGAACGTATTCTCTTCTCTGCCTCTTCGACATACTTCCAAGGGTCCCTCCTCCGGAAATGGGCAGGACTACTCTTTTTCCTCGATCCTCACCATCTTCCTGCTTCAGATGCGGCATAATATTGACCACCGGAGGTTGCCTTGCAGGGTCAAAATTGTCTATATGTGCCACAACTTGGACAGGCTCCGGACGCACCTCGGAAGGAACTCGGTCAGTAGTGCCTCGACCCGAAGTTCTTTCAAGGTACTCGCCTCTCAAAGCGAGTATAGACTTGCACGCATCAGTTGCGTGACTTCGATTCTCACCATGGACACAGTAGAAGAAAGCCTGGGCTTTGCCAG
Source organism: Zizania palustris (assembly GCA_019279435.1). NCBI lineage: Eukaryota > Viridiplantae > Streptophyta > Magnoliopsida > Poales > Poaceae > Zizania > Zizania palustris. Next base: position 94,339,106 of record JAAALK010000079.1, on the reverse strand, counting down.
CCAGCTTCCCTGGCGGCCTCCAGCCACTGGTCTTGCTTCCCGAAGCTTGCCAAGTCTTAGGGGAAAACTTCTGTGAAGGTGTAATGTTCAAGACTTCTGAATGAGGATGCTTTTGCCCCCGACGCCTATCGTGCTAAACTTCAAAGTTAGGCCCCTGCGAAGGTGTTGAAGTCTTCACTTCCAAATTGACTTCTTGCAGGATTGATGGAGTTGCAACAGTTCTCCGAAGCCACCCTTCTTCTGACCTTGCATACTCTTCGAAATAAGACATCAATTGAGCGACATAAGATATCTGTTTCCGGTAAAGTTTATCAAGGAGGCCCGCATGGGTAACTCCCTCCCGAGCTGCATCAACTACGGAGGACGTAGTTAACCCTCAAAGTTGCGATTTCATATGGGCGAAGCGCTTGAAAAATTTCCTTAAAGTCTCTCCGGGCAGCTGCTTCACCTGGAAAGGCTTCCTGTAGACATTGGGGGTACGAAGGTACCCTGAAAGTTACTTATGAACTTTTTCCTTAATTGCTCCTAGGTTCTAATTGACCCTGGCTTCATGGACCAAAACCACCGCAGAGCTACTCCTTCAAGAGCTAAAGGGAAACATTTGGCCATAGTGTCTCGCACTCCTCCATTGGCCTCAATTGCTAGTGCATAAGAACGGGAGAACTCCCCAGGGTCTTCGTCTCCCGAATATTTGCAGAGCTTCGAAGTTTTAAACTTAGTCGTGGGTTCGATCCCCATGGTAACTATTGGCGTAAAGAAAGACTTAGGATCGAAGCGCACTTTCTGGAGCTCGGGATGCAGCGGAGACTCGCTGTAGAAGGAAGCGTTCTCCGGGGCTTCAAGATAAGGAAGTTCGTCGTCTTGGGGCACTTCGGGGATGACCGGGGTGGCCTGAGAATGAAGCCTGTCTGCGGCTTATTTCCGCCACCTCGCTACTTCAGCTTGGAGACTAGCCATTTGGGCAGCCATGTCGCCAAGGCCATCTTCATCTCCTCCAGAAGGACCTTTCGGGTCTTGAGAACTGTACGCATCAGTTCGAAGTGGAATCTAAGGTGGAAGAGGGACTCCAGTTGGCCGAAGTATGGATGGAGTTGGGGGAGGAACTCCGTATGCTCGAGGAAGGGGAATCCCTTCCGGAGTCTGAGGTGGAGGAAATGCCGAAGGTCCTCCGACCTCAACTGTGTTCGAAGATCTTACTCCGGAGGTCCGAGGGGACCTCCGAGTAGGACTACCACCTGAACTCCGCTTGGGAGGCATGGTTTGAGAACTTGGTAGGGAACGAAGTTTTTTGGACTAAGTTCCCCACGGACGGCGCCAACTGTTGGCGTAAAAGATTACGCTAACAGGTTTCAGAGATCAGAAAATAACAAACAAAGTGTTTGTGGGGTGAACTATTTCAAGCCTCCGAAATGGATAATAGCTCAAAACAGTTCAAAGATGTGTATTGAATAACTCAGTATTCGATCCCCTTTATAGGGTAAAACGGGGGGTATTTATAGGCCAAAACATTAAGGAAAATACCCTTTTACCCCTCTGTTACAACCGACATAGTGGAAACTATTCGGTACCCTTGATAGGGCTAAAACGGTAAAAGACTAATCTAATAAGAAAGAAGATAAGCCTTCCATCTTAGCTGGCAAGGAAGCTCTCTCAAGAGTCAACGCTCGAAGATATACTCCAAACTAGAGTTCGCCTCTAGCCTTCGAACTTGTCCCAGTACATCACCAGAGTTAGATGCTGGAAACCTTCGATTAAGTCTCCTGCCTTTGCCTTGCTCAGCAGTAACCCCTACAATGAAGTATTTTCCCCCAACAATAACTATATTGATATTGTGGATAATGTTGATCAGATGGTGCGTGATGCGGAGGAACAAGTTGCATATTCTAAAGGAGAGTTTACCCAGTTCCAAAAACTTATACAAGACTCAAAAACACTGATATATCCTAACTTCAAAGAAAAGTACATGGTCTTATACACTGTCTTGACAATGCTACAAATGAAGGCGGCATATGGATGGTCTGATGTGAGTTTCAAAGCATTATTTTCTGAAGGACCTAATGCTAGAAGAGAATAAGATTCCTATCACCGTGTATGGTGCTAAGAAGATCGTATGTCCTCTAGGGTAGGATATAGAGAAAATACATGCATGTATGAATGATTGTGTTCTATTTTGTGGAGAGTATGCAAACCTTGAAAAATGTTCAACATGTGGGACACATCGATTCAAGAATAGAAAAGAGGATGATGAATTGGACGATGGGTGTAATAGAAGGAAAGTTCCGAGGAAGGTGATATGGTATTTCCCTATAATCACACGTCTAAAGCGCATGTTTGCAAATGTCAATGAGTCAAAACGATTGAGGTGGCACAAAGAGGGCCGTAAGAACAACTCGATGATACAACACCCAGCAGATTCTACTCAATGGAGAACAATTAACACCACATTTCCAAGGTTTGCTAATGATTGCAGGAATATTAGATTTGTCATGGGTACCGATGACATGAACCATTTTGGTAACATGAGAAGTATGCACAACACGTGGCCAGTGTTATTATCTATATACAACCTTCCCCCTTGGCTTTGTAAGAGGCGTAAATATATCATGTTGTCGATCTTGATCTCTAGTCAAAACAACCCAAAAATGACATTGATGTGTACCTCAGACCCTTGGTAGATGATCTGAAAATTATGTGGAACGAAGGTGTTGAGGTTTGGGATGAGTACATCCGAGAGTACTTTCAGCTACATGCTATGTTTTTTGTAACAATAAATGATCTTCCTACTCATCGTAACTTATCTGGTCAAAGAAAAAGGAAAGGTGAATCATGCCCACAGTGCTTGGAGGAAACATCAATCACATGGTTGAAACATTATAAGAAAATGGTGTACATGCGACATCGATGTTTTCTTCCAATGAAACATCCATACAGAAGAATGCAGCTACAGTTTGATGGCTCTATAGAGAAAGGAGGACCTCCTAGGCATTTTAGAGGCATAGAGGTATATGACCAGATAAAGGACATAAATGTTATACTCGGTAAGCAAAAACGGTCGTCCACAAGGTGTGATGGAATGTGGAACAAGCAATCAATTTTGTGGGAGCTTGAATATTGGAAATATCTTGATGTTCGCCATTCCATCGATACAATGCATGTGGAGAAAAATGTGTGTGACAGTCTCCTTGGAACAATGCTAAATATGTCAATCAAAACAAAAGATCACGAGAATGCTAGAGCGGATCTTGAGGAGATGGGTTCACGACCGGAGCTACATTCACAACAAACAGATAGAGGAAAGTTCTTGCCTCCATCTTGCACCAACCTTTCTCGGAAGGAGATGAAGGAGTTTTGTGAATTTTTGCATAGCATTAAAGTTCAATCAGGTTACTCATTGAATATCAGCAAACTTGTCAACATGAAGGAGCTTAAGATGGTTGGTGGAATAAAGACTCACAATTGTCATGTGATGCTGACTCAAATGATTGCTATCAGAATAAGAAATGTGTTACCAGTGAAGGATATGCCCAAGAAAATTCCATGGATCGAAATCTCTGATAGGTAGTATCGGATATTCCGATTATTATCTGGTCTCGATATAGAGAGAAAAATTTTCTTCGAAAGTTCTGACATGGTATCAGAAGTTCCAACGAGCTAGAAGTTCCGATTCAGAATCGGGGAATTTTGTACTAATCAGATGTTCCGATATGATATTAGAAGTTCCGAGGTGGGCGATAACAAATTATATCTATTGCATGTCGTACTGTATCAAGAGACCTAAAATACCCTGTCGGAAGTTCCGATCTAGGATCAAAAGTTCCAACATGGGCAAACAGATTGGATCTGCTACAATTTTGAGGACTTCAAGATAGATACAACTAGGGGGCTATCAGCCGTATAAAAGGAGAGGAGGAGGACGTCTTGGAATAAGCAATAAGCCTAGATTATACCTAGCCAACCAAGAGTTATCTCCTTCCTTTCTTGATCTCAAATGTTGAGGTCAAGGAGCCCCGTCTCTCACATGCGGTGCTAGCACACTGCCGTGGGAGGTTCTCCATCCCTATACGTATGTACTCTGTGGAGGCGCTGCTCCAATAGCGACACTCGTGGACATCTATAAGAGAAAGGATGGCAAGGACGGAGCGAGGATATGCTTGATGCGACACTCCGACATCTTCTTTTGCTGCACCTAGCACATCTCATGCTAGAATGTACCAATCTAAGATCTCACACGCTCATGGGTCTTGGGTTTTAGGGAGGAAATTTTGAATTTGCCGGCTAGCGTAGCTCCCCTATTCCCCAACAACCAGTGGGGGTAAGAAAGGTAATAATGAGTCTGTGTTTTTTCTTCAATGCAATTGGATAGAAAATACTCGACCCAACAATGCTAGAAGAACTAGAGAAAAAACAATACTTGACTCTCTCTATTCTTGAGATGTACTTTCCTCCATCATTCTTTGATATTATGGTACATCCGACCTCACATCTCGTCAAAGAAATATTATTTCTTGGACCTATTTTCTTACATCAGATGTACTCGTACAAGAGATACATGGGTGTTCTAAAAAATATGTTAGTAATCGTTCTTCACCTGAGGGTTGCATCGCACAAGGTTACTCTAGTGAGGAGGTAGTAGAGTGGTGTGTCGATTACACATATTTGAATAACCCAATTGGTGTGCCTCACTCTCGCCATGAGGGTAGACTAGCAGGTCAAGGCATCTTGGGCAAGCAAACAATTACTCCGGATCGAAAGGCATATGACCAAGCTCATTTCCTTGTGTTGCAACAATCGAGTGAAGTCTCATCATACATCGTTGAGCATAATCACATGCTCTGTGCAGAGAACCCATCTCATACTGAAGCTTGGATCACAAAACAACATATGAAAAGGTTCAATACCTAGTTTCAGGATCAGATCGCACGATTGAAAACCCTAGTGAGCGAATCGACCAAGCAGCTAGCAATAGGACCTATACACAGTGTTACAACATATAGTGGTTATCATATAAAGGGTTATACATTCTACACAGTTGATCAAGATAGCAAGAGCACAAACCAGAATAGTGGTGTCCATATTGATGCCCACGACAACAACAATGTAAAGAGCACATATTATGGTCAGATAGAGGATATTTGGGAACTTGACTACCTAGGGTTCAAGGTACCTCTGTTTCGATGCCGTTGGGTCAATGGTGCAAAAGGCATTATGGTCGACAAGTACGAATTCACAAGTGTAAATCTAACTCAGGTCGGCTATAAAGACGAACCTTTCGTGCTCGCTAAACAAGTTGCTCAAGTTTTCTATGTGCCTGATACAACAAATAAGAAACTTCAAGTTCTCCTAGATGGAAAGAGACATATTGTGGGTGTTGAAAATGTGGTTGATGAGAACGAGTACAATCAGTTTGATGAGATACCACCTTTTGCGACCTCAATTATGCCACAAGTTAAACCAGACGAGGAAACTCCGTACCTACGCTCCGACCATTTTGAAGGATTGTACATTAAGAAAGTGAGAAAACAGACACGTCCATGTGTTCAAAAGTGTAATGTTTGAATTGTATGTATACTTGCAAATATTTTACAATTTGTATTGATTTGGGTTATGTAATATATATATATATGCGCAAGTTGTGCCATAACTTGAAATCTGGAAGTACTATTTATTTGTTTATGTAATATATATGTGCAAGCTGATGTGTCATAACTTGAAACATATGTGCAATCAGTTGTGCCATAACTTGAAATATATGTGTGCAATCTATGCCATAACTTGAAATCTGGAAAATCTGACCTCATTAGTGACGGGGAACCCGTACTGTCCGTCACTAAAGAGTGTTTTGCAAAATACTACTTTGATCTAATTACTGCTGGTAGTTATGACACGGGTAGTACGGGTTTTGCAACATACTACTTTCCGTCACTAAAGAGTGTTTTGCAACATGAGGTTAATTTTGTTATTTTCACAAATTTATTTATGCAATGCTCTCTCATTAATTTGTGCTCTATGATGCTTTGTTCATTTTTGTGCTCAATATTTTCTCTATGATGGTTAATTAATTTGCTTAATGAAGATGACCTTTTGTGATGGGTAACCAATGTCACACGTCACTAAAAGAGGGCATGCCAGACGCGGAGAGGACCTAGAGAGACCTTTTAGTAATGAGTATTTACCCGTCATTAATGATAGGGCTTTACTGACGTGATAAGGGTGCAGGGGACATACCCTTCACTATTGTACATTATGACCCGTCACTAATGTACGTTTCTGTGGTAGTGTGAGGCCTCCTCTTTGACTAAATTCTGGTGATCATTTATGGAGGAATATTCTATCTCCATAGCTCATAACCACACACATCTCTTGTCAATATCTTATGGGTTTTACTAGCATGAATGTTATTGATATCACCAAATCTTTTTGATAAAAACTACAATACTAAGATAATATCATATTAGTTTGTTAGTTTTATTATCACACAAACAATATACATAATGTATAATGTATAAACTTATTGACCCCCTCCGTTGACTAGATGATTGATTTTTATAAGGCAACTATCAGGAACAAAAGTTGGTACCATAGAGATCCGCATATTAAGAGTGCCCCGTTGATTATTTGGAATGTTTGCCATGTTCCTAATTCATGTTATATGTCACAACGATAAAAAATACAATAATACCATATTAATGTAACCTAATGTACGTTGAATATGATTTCTCTCGGATATAGAGCTATCAACTTAATTGGTGCCTCACCGGTAGGCTATATAGGTGTGTTTGATAACTAATTCATTAAGTATCAGTATTAAGAAATAATAATAGTAAGCATGTAATGAAACTATGAAAGGCACATAATGAAAGAACATTGTATGAATAAAATGTAGAAATAATAATATTAGCACATAATGTGAGATCATTGCATGAACAAATGTGTGAAAACAAAAAATGATCCAGTAATTGCCAAACACATCCTCATACTAATAACATCATCGTCATTTAGCAAATATTTCAAAAATTATCCACAAAGCAACATTTCCACAAATTATCCATAGTACAAAATTTTCACCAATTATCCACAAAGCAACATTTATACTAATTATTAACAATGCAAAAAATTATATATAGCCATGTAGAAGGAGGAGGACCTTAGGAGGAGAAACGGAGGTGGTGGTGAGTAGGGTTGGCCATGCACGATGGATGGTCATCCATGCGTGATGGAGGACGGTGGAACAAAGGTCATGATGATGTAATAGATGGTGGAGCGGAGCTCACGTGGGACTGAATAGACGACTGAGATGGAATGGAGCATAGTGGTGCCAGCAAGGAGCACAATGAAGGCGACAATGATGGTGAGAGACTGGGGTTAGGTTTGCGTGAAATGAAAGCGTGCCGATTTACTTTGGGGTCCACCAATTTTTCTAGTCATAGACATCACCAGTGATGGGTAATACTTTGACCCATCAGTAATAATCCAGCCATTAGTGATGGGTACAAGCTACCACCCATCACTATATCAGTAGTGACAGGCAATAGGTGCCACCTATAAAACCCATTAGTGATGGCTGACAATTTGGCCTATCACCAATTTGGGTGCCCCATCATTAGTGGCAGACCATATTACGACCCATCACTAATAAGACAACATTAGTGACACATCCAAAATGGCTCCTCACTAAAAGTATATTAGTGACGTGCATCAATTATCCATCAGTAAAGCTCCATCACTACAAATTATTTTTATGGTTGTGTGTTGGGTACCTTCTTACCCGTTACTTGTATCCATATCCACATAAAATGGGTAAGGTATCAATAAAAGATTCTTTATGCATTATAAGTGGGAAGGATGTAGATATATCTAAGAAGTAAACGGGTATGGGTAGGGTTCTATCCATGGGTGCTCGTCTACCCGATAATACACATCCCCAATCATTACAATCGAGTGGTGATTTAGATGATGGCTTAAGCGGTAGGTAGCAGTGGCTTCAGCTAGTAGGGGCTTCCCCATCGATGAGATAGCAGAGGCTTTCATGTCGGTTCGCCTACAAAGCCTTTCTCATTGTTGACTCCTAGCCACTAGAGTTCCTTCATACGTCATGAAAATACTAACTTGGTTCTGGTTGGCTACAGTAAATGTACGTAGTATTGGTCTCTAGTTGGTTTCTGTGATGGCCTATGATGCCTCTATGCATTTTGTGTCTAAAAACTATGGTTGCGTAAGTTGAAGTGTTAATGTATTTGTTGCTTGGTGGTGTGAGGTTTAAGCTTTTACTTTTGAAGACAAAGTTTGTAGGATGATTTTGAGGGTGTGAATGTTGGTTTATCATTGGGCTGTAGCTAGCAACCCCAACATGAACACATGTTTCTATTTTGGTGCTTTAAAATAAAACAGAGCTAAATAATCCTTTTATCCAAAAAATACCGTTAGTGGCCATAGGATTTTCTTGTTGTTCCCTAAAAGTACGGCCCTGATCTAAATAGTAAATTCTATCTATCAGTGAATAACATGGTATTGTTTTCTCTACACATTTCATCTTTGAAGGGGTGGCATGCATTTTGTGATGAAAAAAATAGAGATTACGTAGATGGATAAAATGATTCTCATGTGGTGTTGAAATGGTGAAGAACTGAAGATGCTAATGGAATTTTGGCAGAGTAAACACTAGAAACGATTCTATTGTTGTTTCAAGTGTAGATTTTCATGTACGAAGTTGTGTCATTGAGTTCTTCTTATTTGATGTTTTCTCAATATGCTAAGGTATTAGGTATCCATTAAACATGTTATGTCCTCATTGAGAAACTGTAGACAAAGAAATAAGCAATTTTATTTTGTTTTAGTTATTCTACCATCAGAAGAATACTATATATCACATATCAAATGTTAGATTTGTCTCGATTGAGTTTACAGAATAATTGTGCTAAGAAAATGTTTGATAATAGAAGGTGGTCTACTGCCTGAATCACTAGAAGTTGTGATTTGTAGATAAGATTGGCTAAGGAGTTACCATATACATATTCTAGACTTACAACACAATACTGCAATTTTGACGAACTTGCTAACTAGTTCCAGATGATTTCCTTGAATAAATGATTTGTACACTTATATGTGTTATTATAGTTTTTTTTCTAACTCTCTTAACCCATATACCCATCAATTTTACCAATTCCTTAGTGGGTATGGGTAATTTAGATGAGAATGGATATGGAGATGGTATCCATGGGCAATTTTTAAAATGGGTAAGGACATGGGTGAACATGAGGACACTACGGGAATGTAGTGGTTTGTTGAGTGCCTGTGGCACTCAGCAAAGCCTATTTTCCACTCGGTGAAGGCTTCACCAAGTACTACACTCGACAAACCCTACACGGCAACCTGGTCCTCAGCGTACAGGGGCTTCGCCGAGTGTATTCTATCGAGCACTCGGTGAAGCCTTCGCCGAGTGTAAAATAGTCTTCGCCGAGTGCTCTACCCGGCACTAGACAACGTGTGCAGGCTAACGGCCGGTTCGACGGAAGGCAACTTCGCCGAGTGCCCTACGTGGCACTCGACAAATACTTATTGCTTTTGCTGAGTGCTCAACGTATGGATTGAACCCATTTGTTGCTAGAGCAATTCATACATTCCATTACTTTAAAGCTTTCTCGGGATGGAGCTGATCAAACTTTTTCCACGCTACTCCATCTTATGGATGACCTAGCTTTTCAGGGTTATAACGAATCTAATTTTATGCCATGTCATCTATTTGGCAGATTCCCTAGTCATGTACAATCATTAGATCCTCGGTATGAAGGGAAGGTACCAAAGGATATTCACGGGAATTGAGAGTTGTTTCTTCTCACCATCAACGGAATGTACCTCAATATACCTATAAGATTTGCATTTCACGCAATAGGTTGCATCTGCATACTCTTTCCTGAATAAGATGTATCTGTTGGGACAAGCACGTATTTGCTCATAAGGCATCTTAAGTCCACGGGGGAGTTTTTTCGACTCGTACATGCTCTTTGGAAGATTATGACCTTCTGGGATGAGGATACCAACAACTGTGATGAGGACATCACCAGCTGGGATATTAACATGCATATGCTTTATAATAAACAACCCATGGTGCATGCATTCTATATTAGATTTACATTTTATTTATTTGAACAATGTACGCTACACCATAAAATGTGTTGCTATTCAATTACAGAAATACTTACATGGATAAAGAGACATGTTGAGAGCACATCAAGGCAATGAATCATCATGTAAGTTGATTGGGGACCAAGTCAAGGACATCCAAAGAGAATATACAAGTTTGAGACGTTACTTTTGTGCCAAGAGAAGGTGGAGATAAAGTTTTACACGCCTTGGACTTGGACTCGCACTCAGACTTCAGGGACAATACCAAATTAAAACGTGCATAACTTTTACATGGAAGCTCCAATTTGGATGTTCTTGGACTCTTTGGAAAGCATGAGAAGTACTCTTTTCAATGGATCTAGCTATACCTCCAGATTCTATCCGAGCAGATCGCAATCACCAAAACAATGCACATTACTTATTCAGTCTGAAGCCAATAGGCCTTGTAACCGACTTGTATTCATCTAGGTTTCTTTTTGGAAGACCCCCACACATCCCTATCCTCTTAAATACCCCCTATATATATAGAAGTAGCCAATCCTAACAAACTTGGCTGTTTATTTTCGAAATTAAATTGATTCAAATTGAAGTGATATTCTGCCTTCTACTATTATCACGAATTCCTCTTTGTTTTGATCAGGAATTTTACCTCCACCACTTTGTTTTGATCTACTGTGTTTTCTACTGGGAAATTCAAGTGTTATCTGTTTTTCCATTGGGAATTACTAGATAGAAGCACAGCTTCGTGGCCGGCGGCTACGTGCGCAAGTGTGTGGTGTTGCGAATATCTATAGGGTTGAAATCTGTTGTATTAGCAGCAAGGGAACAACTGGATAATCGTCAGTATCTCACATGTTATCCTCCATCTACGTCGAGCTCAGTGAGAAGATCGGTCCACCCCGTATCAAACCGTCAGCATGACATCAAAGCATTCTCGGCTCAAGCTAAACTGGGACTTGATGGCCATTAGTCGTGCAATGGCATCTAGTTGAGAAACCCTAGTGTGACTGTGAAGAGGTTGCCGTGACGTGGACAACATGTCATAAAAAGCTTTTGTCATTGGCTCCGACACTTCTTCTTCACGTTCTTTGTCAAAATGTGCATCTTTGAAGTCATCTAGCATGAATCTAACCCCTCCCTCATCGTCGTCCATGCGTTGTCGCAACACCTCGTCGCTAGGAAGCTAGGACTCACCATGGTATGTCCAACAAGTATAGTTTGTCATAAACCCATATTTGTAGAGGTGTTTACTCATAGCCTCCTTTGCTTGTCGGTGCTTATTTTCGCAGTGACTACATGGACACCAGGTCTTGCCACGTCCATTCTGCGTACCAAATGTTGTCTCTAAGAATACTTCAGTGTTCTTGATCCAATCCATAGTCACCTCGGCCTAGCTAGGGCGACCCGTGAACATCCACTCATGATCATCCATCTTATACTAAACTAGGAAACAACACCCGTGTTTAGGGTTTAGCAGGAAACGAGATGCATCTAAATGTCTAATAGGTAAGAATAGGTCCTAATCCCACTAGAGGATGTGTTGATTGAGCTCGTTTTCATGCTCCATTTCGACAACATATCCTCACTATTCTCCAAACGCACGTATCAACAACATGCTAAGAGGATGTGCGTTTAGAGAACAATGGGGAGGTGCTACCGAATCCCTGGGTCAGATCAGAACGGAGCATGAAAACGAGCTTAATCTACGTATCCTCTGGTTGTCCAAGAAATGTGGACAATTCGAAACAGTTACGGCCACATATATACAAAGATATGAATATCCCAAACCATAACTTTTACAAACGGGAAACTCCTAGGTTACGCAACAATAATGAGAAAATATAAAAATTGACAACATCTCCTTTCTAATACGTAGCAAAACTAACATAACCTGCAAAAAACAAGGCACAATGGCCACAAATAGTACGGCATAAAAATATAAGCACATGGCCACATAAACGCATATTAATCAACACAAGCATAAAAATATAAAGATATATACCAATTATAGAATTAAAATTGTACCTAAAACACGTATAAGCATGTATTTATGTTAATCTAGTGAACATGCATGAAAAAACATGTCACAAAGCATATTAATCAATCTTGTTCAACCAAAATATTAATCCTATGGTATAAGGTTACTAGTAAGGGTCTAGACGAGATGAGTACGACGGAGCAGAGGTGAGGATGGTGACGCCGGTAGGAGAGCGTCGGCCAAACTAGGTCTATCTAAGAATCAACAAAAATATTAGTTATTAGATGGACTAATTATAAAATGTGAGACACTAAACTAAACAAACTAAAATTATAAATTGTGAGACACTAAACAAAACAAACTTCATTATAAAATGTAAGACACTAAACTAAACAAACTAAAATTATAAACATCAATATACTAAACTAAACAAATTTAAATAAAATTATGGAGAATTAAGCATACACTAACTAAACAAATTTAAATAAAATTATAGAAAACTAAACATGGTACAATATAATACCTTGTAGGGGCGTGGTGAGATGAAGATGACGGACCAAGATGAGCACGAGCCGAGGGGGTACCAGCGGCCGGTGACATGCGGGGCGAGGGGGGGACCAGCGCCGGTGGTTGGGGCGAGCCGCGTGGAGCAGTGGGAGAGGTGGGAGCGGGGTGGCACCGTCGGACAGGGGCGGTGGTGGCGGGTGGCACCGTCGGGCGGGGGCAGTAGGGAGCGGCTAGAGCGGGGAGCTGCCGTCAGACGGGGGCGGCAGGGGCGGGCGCTGGTGGAGTGTGGCTGGTATGGTGGTGGGAGCGGGCTAGGGTGGGTAGTCTGGGCGTAGTAACCAGTCTGTCCAGATCTGATCCGCTTTTACCTTAAAAGGTATTTGCCAAGTGCCAAATAGGGAGGCAGTCGACAAATGTTTTTTATTTTTTAAGTAGTCTTTGCCGAGTGCTATGTCAGTTAGCCCTCGGCAAAGTTTTTTTTTTGAAAACGAGCTTTCCTGAGTGCCTACGCTATTTGCACTCAACAATATTTTTAATTTTTTGAAAACGAGCTTTGCCAAGTGCCAACATTATTTCCACTCGACAAACATTTTTTTATTTTTTTTTAAACCAAAAATAGAAAAAGATAGTAAAAAATTCCAAATTTTGCATGATATAAGATACACTAAGTTTTTATCCTAGAAAAAGTTCTAAGTTCAAATAAATATTAAACAATTTATTTGTTTTGAAACATAAGTCATCCCTTCACTAAACTCTAAAACATGCTCTAAGATTCTCTTGTTTCTAAACATCATACATGAAATATTTCTTTAAACATTTTTAAATTTTTATAACAGAATCTATGTATGAATACATAACACCATGTCAAGTTTGAGAAATTTTTGTTTGTTATTTAATGCACTCGCAGTTCAAAATTAAGATCTTTCAATTAAAATCCTATAAACAAATTTAATTAACTAAAAATAGCAAACTAGCCGTAAAAATGCCAATTTTTAGTATAGTATAAGATACATTGGGTTTTAGTAGTACAAAAAGTTTTAAGTTCAAACAAAGATTTAAATATCGATTTGCTTTTAAACCTAACTCATTCCATCCCTAAACTGCTAAACCTTCTCGAAGATTCTCTAATTTCTAAACGTCATACAAGAAAACTTTATCGAAACATTTTTAAATTTTTATCATAGTATATATGTACGATATAATAACATCATGTGCAGTATCATATTTTTTATGCTTCAATTTAATTTTCTATAATTAAAAAACCACTAAGCTCCATGTTGCCGCTCAAGTGTCGCAACTTAGATTTTTTGATATTTAGTAGTAAAGGATTAAAAATGGACTCATGAACATAAATATGATTTTTCTACAATTTTTTAGTGAATATTTCATGTACATGTAGTTCAAATTTAACGTAATTCGAATTAAACCCTAGAAACATGATTAATTAATTAAAAATGGCAAACTAACTCATAAAAATATGAAAATTTTCCATGGATTAAGACATGTTGAATTATGACTGTTAAAAAAAATTTCACGTTCAAAACATGTTTACAATGTCATATGGGCTTAAATTATTTTCTCACATGAAATACTGGGTATTTCACCTTTGCCGAGTGTTTTTTAAATAACACTCGGCAAACCTAGTCACTTGGAGTGGCACTCAGCAAATCCTATAGTTTGCCAAGTGTCCGTTAGTGATACTCGGCAAAGCATATTTTTTCTCGATATGTTATGACGCCGTCAGGACCATCCGAGGAGCAATTGTTTCGAAACGTTTGCTGTCGTGGCACTCGACAAATATTAACGTACACCGAGTCTAAGATGTTTACCAAGTGTATTTGAGTGTACACTCGACAAACCATAATTTTTCAAGTGCCCGATTAAATGCACTTCGTACAGTCGGCAAACACTACGGGAACACTAGGGTTTGCCAAGTGCCTAGGGCACTCGGCGAAGCCCACAATGCACTCGGCAAAGGCATCGCCGAGTGCCACACTCGGCGAACCCCACTCGGCACTAGCCTTGTCGGCGACGTGGGGGTTCGCCGAGTGCATTTTATCGGGCACTCGGCGAAGTCTTCGCTGAGTGCAATATAGACTTCGCCGAGTGCCACGTATAGCACTCGGCAAACGTAGCCGGTTGACGGCCGGGGTGGCCGTTAACGGGGCTTCGCCGAGTGCCCCACGTGGCACTCGGCGAAGGGGGTGTGCCGAGTGCCACGGGGGGCACTCGGCGAAGGGGGCTCGGGGGGTGCACGTGGCACGTGAGTGTAAAAAAATCAGGTTCAAAACATTTTTAAAATGTGATATGGACTCAAAATGTGTTTTCACATGAAATAATGGGTTCCTATAGTAGTTTGCCGAGTGCTTTTTAAATAGCACTCGGCAAAGAATATTTATTTGCTCTTTGCCGAGTGCCACAGATAATTGCACTCGGCAAAGATTTTTAAAAATTGTGTTAAAAAAACTAAATTAGAATAAAGACTTAAAAAATCCCAAAATTTGGTATTATATAATATACACTAATATTGCATCCTAGAAAATTTCTAAGTTCAAATAAACAAATATAAGGCACTTTTAGTTTAAAATTGGGATTTTTTACTTAAAATCCTATAAACAACTTTTTTAACCAAAAATAGCAAACTAACTCAAAAAAGGCCAATTTTTGACATGGTATAAGATAAATTGAGTTTTAGTAGTACAAAAAGTTTTAAGTTCAAACAAATATTTGAATATCGATTTGCTTCTAAACCTAACTCATTTCATCCCTAAACTCCTAAACCTTCTCGAAGATTGTCCAATTTCTAAAGGTCATACTTGAAAACTTTGTCGAAACATTATGAATTTTTTATCATATTATATATGTATGATATAATGACACCATGTCAAGTGTCATATTTTTTAGGCATCAATTAAATTTTCTATAATTAAAAAACCATTAACCTGCATATTGCCGATCGAGTGTCATAAATTAGATTTTAAATATTTAGTTATATTTAGTTGTAAAAGATTAAAAATGTAATCATGAACACAAATATGATTTTTCCATAATTTTTGAGTCATTATTTCATGTACATTTAGTTGAAATTTGACCCACTTTGAAGTAAATCCTTGAAACATGATTAATTTATTAAAATAGCAAACCCACTCAGAAAAATATGAAACTTTTCCATGGCCTAACATAGGTTGCATTATGAGTTTAAAAAAAATTCAAGTTCAAAACATGTTTAAAATGTGATGTAGGCTTAAATTTTGATCTCACATGAAATAATGGCAACTAGATATTATTTGCCGAGTGTTTTTATTTGTGGCACTCGACAAAGGATAGAATTTGCCGAGTGTACGTTAGTGGCACTCGGCAAAATTGATTTTTAACCCTGCCGCCATAACGGCGTCAGTAAAAAAATGGGCGGGCGATTTTTTCAGGTGCTTTGCCGAGTGCCTATGGCGTGACACTCGGCAAACCCTAGTCTTTGCCGAGTGCCACACACTTTGCCGAGTGCATTTCACAGGCCACTCGGCAAGGTCTAGTGATGGATCTCTCTACAGCACCCTCGATCTCCTCTCGCTGTATATATGATTATATATTCCATATGACTGGGGCTTAATTCGTTTCAGTCATAGTTTGATGTTAAAAAATATATGCTACTACATGTACCCGATATATATATTATAATATATTTGTCCTGTTTATAAGTCAAAATTTGTAAGTTTTAACTAATTTTATAGATCTTATACCAACAACTAAAATACCAAATTAATTTTATTAAATTCATCATAAAATATATTTTAATATGATGTTTATTAGATATTAATAATTTGTTTAAATGATCAAAGTCAGAGAAGACTAGTTTTTTAAAGTTAAAGGATCTACCATGCATATATACGAAAACAGGTGGAGGTACATTTAATTTGCGTAAATTGAAATTATATTGATTACTTTGGATTCTTTAATTTTGAAGTGGGTTGAGAAAGAAACGTTACATTGTCTGAATGGTAATATGACCATGATGCAAATATTGCATCTACCTGGAACCAGAACTCGACAACCACACTAGCTCCTCCATTGAGTATTTGAGTTTGAGATCTATTAAAGAGTTGTGATGATCCCTGGATCCACAATTGTTGAGAATGTACATGCCGAGCTGCTCTTAGCTAATTGGTAGTTGCTAGCTTGTGTAAAACAGTAGCTCAGAAACCAATTTTGGTGATAGATAAAAGATTTACAACAATAACAGATTGTTAGTAATGTGTCCTCTAACACTAGTATTAGTGATAAGTCTTAGTTAGACCCATCACTAATAATGGTGCTCATCATCAGTCATGGTGTTAATGCAAAAAATCAAAGTATCCCTATGAGAAACCAAGGGTTGGCTTCGGAGTCTGTGATGAGTGATTGACATATTTTATCCTCTGATTCGAAGGGGTCCCTCCGAAGGGGTTCGGAGGTTGTTTCATCGAAGGGTTCGGTGGGTCTGGTTGCTGCAGCTGTTGCAGCGGAGTGTGCCTATCAGAGGGGTCCGACAGTACATGATGACTGGGTTGTACCGAAGGGTTCGGTACTTTGGGCGGTACACCGGAGTGTGTGCCGAAGGTTATTTACCCGGAGAGGTCTCCGGGGTACTGGATACACTTGTCTGTCTGTCTAAAGTACGCAAGTGACTTCGGAGGCGACGGACGGTTCGTAGCAAGTGAACCTGGGTCAAGTGGGAGGCTTGATGCCAGGGGAGCAGGGAGCTCCGTCACGAAGGCTACGAAGGGGTTAAGGTCGGACCTCGAGTCGAGGAGCACTAGGAGAAGGCAGTAAGTGCGGAGTGTGGCTCCAGGTGAAGGTACTCCGAGATGAAGTCCTCGGAGGCGAGGCACTTCGAAGGGTACTCCGAATGGAGTGACTTCGGAGTATGGTGGACCAAGTCCTCAGCAATGAGGCAAGGTGTTCGAAGTGTGCTCTGGAGGGAGGCACTCGAAGGTATACCCGACGAAGGTCTCAGAAGTCGAGGTGCATCGAAGGCATGGTCCGAGTGAGGATCATCGAGGAGTGTGCTCGGGGAGAGACACTGCGACGAAGTGCTCATGGAATGTTTCATGCGGAGGCCTTGGACGAAGGAGGGACTTCGAAGGGTGGTACTCCGAAGGTGGGACTTCGGAGTGAAGCTGGCTCCGGAGTGAGGCTAGCTCCGGAGTGAGGCTGACTTGAGGTACTTCGGCCATGCATGGCTTCGGTACACGGACTGACGGAGTTCGAGCTAGGAGAAGCTGCGAAGCCGTGGTGGTCCACTACGAAGGTGTTGGTGCGAAGGCCCAAGGGCTTTGAAGGCTTCGGCTCAAAACCGTCACTGTATCAAAGGCTGACTTCGGTGAAGTGAAGGCCGTCAGGCTCAAGGCTTCTCACCGAAGCTACCGCACCCCTCGCTTGCGAAGGGGGGCTTCACAAGATTCCAAAACTGCAAAGGCTGACAACGTCTGCTCTGCAAAAGCTGGTGCTGTCCCCTCTGTGAAGCTGACAAAAGAAGCCTCCAAATAAAGTAGACTACTAGTTGTACCCCCCTGTTCTGATGAGACAAAAACAGTGTAAACCCTAGGGGTAAAGTAGTCTATTCATAGGACTGAATAGTGCCCATAAATAGTGGAGGCTGGCTAGGTCACATCAACACTTTTGAGCAGTCATTTTTGAGCTCCCGTGCTAGCCGCCACACACGTTGTATTCAGTCTGTGAATTCTTTTTGTGTTCCCTGTTCAAGTAATGAAACTTTGATTCTGTTCTCATTTGTGCTTGAACTTGTATTCCGTGTTGCACTGCTTGCTTTGATTCCTCTGTACACCTTCTTCTTCCTGAGTGAAGTTGTGTTTTGAATTGTCTAGAGAAGTGTGTGAGAAGTCTGTTTGGGAGAAGTGTGTGTTTTTCAATGTATGTTCGCTCTGTGTAAACTGGAGGCTAGATCTCTCTGATTACTAGCGAAGCACTGTTTGACTTGAGTCGAAGCCTGTTTTCTTCCCGTGTCAAAGTCCTCGACGAAGTCTGTTCAGTGTGCGTTTAGACCTTCGAAGTACGAAGAGTAGCACCAGTTGCTGTCGCTGAGTATTTGGTCAAAGTCTGAAGGGGGAAGTCTGCTCTTGCGAAGGGTGAAGTGCGAAGCCTGCTCGAAGGCACTCAGTGTGCTGAGCCTACACTGACTTAGCAGAGCTGATTGAAGTCCGCAGGAGGAAGTCTGCTCTTGCGAAGGGTGAAGTGCGAAGCCTACTTGAAGGCACTCAGTGTGCTGAGCCTGCACTGACTTAGCAGAGCTGATCGAAGTACTCAAAGGGAAGTCCGCTCTTGCAAAGGGTGAAGTGCGAAGCCTGCTCGAAGGCACCCTGTGTGTGGAGCCTGCACTGACTTAGCAGAGCTGAATTTTCGGGGTTGTGGGTGGAGCGAAGTATTCTTGGCTTCAAACTTTTGCTCCTTGCGAAGCCTGTGTTCGGAGCTATAAAATACCTCCGAACCAGACCTTCAAAGGGTGTGTTTGAAGCCTGTTCCGTAGAAGATAGAATTAAAACAGAAGGCTAGTTTTAGTCTGAAATTTTAAAAGCTCCCATTCACCCCCCCACTGGTCGCCGTTTCCGGTCCAATAATTGGTATCAGAGCGGGTCAAGATCACTAGTTGACCTTAACCAGTTTTGTGATCTGTTGGCGACATGGACAGAGTTAGTAAAATACCTCTGTTCGATGGGACTGATTTTGCATACTGGAAGGTGCGCATGGAGGCTTACTTGCTAAGCCAAGGAAATGCAATTTGGAAGATTGTGCACTCACAATACTTCATCCCTGAAACTCGCACCTCTCAAACAGAGAAGGATCAGTATAATGCCAACTCAAAGGCAAGAAATATACTGTTCATTGGTTTGAGTAGAAGTGAGTTTGATAGGGTGCAGCACCTTAGGACAGCTAGGGAAATTTGGACTACACTCACTATTTTTCATGAGGGCTCTATTCAGATTAAGGCCAGGCACCAAAGCACATACAATCAACAGTATCAGCTGTTTGTGCAAGCACCCGGTGAATCTATAGATGCCATGTTTTCTCGCTTTGATGCAATAGTGAGTAACTTGCAGTCCAACGGGACGCTTGCTTACAATGATCATGATAGGGCTATCAAGCTTCTCTATGCTCTTGATCGTAGCATATGGAAAGTGAAGATATCCAGCATTGAGGAGTCCACAGGTTATGACACATTGACCTGTGATGAGCTCTTCAGCAAGCTGAAGTCCACAGAGATTGCCAAGGCATCTCTTGCAGTGCATAGGAACTCCTTGCCACAACCATTGGCATTGGTTTCTAGCACTAGCCGTGGCACCACTGCAGAACCAAGCACATCAGGAACTTGTGTTTTTGCAGATGGTTTTGCTTTGTCCTCCCTGGTCTCCGTCACTAAGGAGAAGGTGGATACTCTGGATGATGATGAGCTTGCTCTCATTGCCAGAAGATTCACATGTTTTCATCATGAAAGACGGGATTAGAGGAGAAGTGGTTTTAGTGGTTGTTTTGAGTGTGGCGACACTTCTCACATCAAGGCCAATTGCCGTAAACTCAAGAAGAGAGATGAGAGTGAGCGCCCCAAATACCACAAGAAGGAGAGGAAACCCCTTATGAAGGGCAAGCACGACAAGGTGGCTAAGAGGGTATCCAAAGCCACTTCCAGAGCATTTTTTGCTGCTCTCAGCGACATCGACACTTCCTCAACTGAGGAGTCGAGCTCTGAGGAGGAGGAGTCTCCAAGGAAGTAGGAGAAGAAGGACAAGAAGGTACGATATTTCAACGGCCTTTGCTTCATGGACGACAGCGATCACAACAGTGATGAGCTTGACTCATCTGAGGTACCTCTATCCTATGACCAGCTTTCAATTAAACTAGATGAACTAAATGAAGTAGTTCTTGGTCAGGATAGGTTACTTGTGTAAGCTGCTAGAGATATAAAAGATCTTAGACTTAGGCTAGAATATGTTTCTACTGATTATGCCATGCTTAAGTCTAGAGTTAATGATGCTGAATGTGAATCTTGCAATGTTGTCATGGGTGAGCTTGCTCAGTTGCGTTCTGTGCATGCTCAAACTCTTTCTGAGCTTGAGACTGCACAGAAGCAGCTTTTGTTGGTCGATTCTAGTCCTCATGTTTTAAATGAATGCATGAACTGCCCCTTATTACGTGAGAGCATTAATTTACGGGATAAGCATGTTCAGGGTTTAGAGGCTAGATTGGAGAGGGCCGGTAGTTCTAAGGATGTGCAACCTGTGTGTGACACATGCATAACCCTTAAGGACCAGCTAGGCACTGTTAGAGAGCGAGCTGAGAACCTAATGACTGAAAATGAATACCTTCTTTCTGTGGTTAACAAATGCACTGAGGGAAAGGGTAGGATGGACTTGCTCTTGGCCAAAACCAAGATGTGTGCTGACAGAACAGGGTTAGCTCTAGGATTGGGTTTTGAGAGGATTTCTTCAGACAGTGAGAACAAAACTGTTTTTACCTCACCCACTACCCTAGAGTAAGAGAGAACTCTGTTAGACACTCCATCAGCCAAAAAGCCTACCCAAACCCCAAAGAAAACCACTCCTCATGCCAAGAAAATTCCTCCCAAGAAAACCACACAACAGAAGCCCAAGGAGCCTATGAGAGTTGCTCCTATGACCCATGAGAGTGCCCCTAGGAGAGTTTTTCATTGTTCCTACTGTCAGAGGGCGGGTCACTTGGTTGGGTTCTGTTTTCGTCGCATCAAGGATGAGCGACGCTCTTAGGCGATGAGTTTCTAGGACATGCATTAACCATCTCGAGGTATGCATGAGTCTGAGTTGTACTCACATCCTGTTTTCGAGGCTCCTCGTACTTCTCAGAGAGGTTTTGCTCCTCGAGGTGTTCACCATGTTCCATATGGTGGTAGACCCCGGGCGAGTAGCTTTGTACCTCATCAGAGTAGGAGACCTCATAATGCATTTGGGACACAACATGTAGGTAGACCTCGCACTTTGCATCATTTTGATTATCCTGTGCGTAGATGGTCTATTTTTACTGTGCCTACTACTCGTATCACTCAGTGCTGGATGCCTCGTCATGTATTCACTCACCCCAGCACTGAGCGATCGAGATTTTCTTATCATGTGTAGGCGCCAGATCGAGGCCTAGAGGGCACGTGGATCATGGACTCCGGTTGTTCGCGCCATATGACCGAAGATGCAGCATGGTTCTCTAGCCTCACCACAACCAAGCAAAAGGAACATATCACCTTCGGCAATAATCGAAGGAGTAGAGTGAAAGGTAAAGGTGTGGTAAGAATTAACTCAAATTTCACTCTCAAAGATGTTGCTTTGGTTGAGAATTTGGGATACAATTTGCTTTCTGTATCTCAATTGCTTGATGAGGACTTCGAAGTGCGATTCCATCGCGATACTTCACAAGTACTCAATTCTGATGGCGTTGTGGTCTGTAAGATCTTTAGAGTTGGGAGAGTTTTTGGAGCTGATTTTTCTAAGTCATCTAGTTCTTCTCATTGTCTAGTTGCACATTCTACTTCTGAGTTGTGGAAGTGGCATAGGAGACTAGGGCATATGAGCTTTGAGTTGTTCGCTCGTCTGAGTGCCCTAGGACTGATCCGAGGATTGCCCAAGCTCAAGTTTGAGAAGAATTTAGTTTGCGCTCCATGTCGACATGGAAAAATGATTGCCGCTTCACACTTGCCAGTCACCACGGTGATGACTGAACAACCTGGAGAACTTCTGCACATGGACATTGTACGTCCTTCTCGGGTTAGTTCTTTAGGCGGCAAGTGGTATGTGCTAGTCATTGTCGACGATTTCTCTCGCTACTCTTGGGTCTTCTTTCTTGCCAGCAAGGATGAAGTGTTTTCACACTTTCGGAGCTTGGCTTTGAGACTTTTCACTGAACTCCCTGGTGCATTGACATTCATTCGAAGTGATAATTGCACTGATTTCAAGAACAGTCTCTTTGTTGACTTTTGCATGGAGCATGGCATAGAACATCAATTCTCTACTCCGCGGGTTCCTCAACAGAACGGTGTTGTTGAGAGGAAGAACCGCACTTTGGTTGAGATGGCTAGGATGATGCTCGATGAGCATAGGACTCCTAGAAAATTCTGGGCTGAGGCCATGCATACTGCATGTTACATCTCAAACCGAATCTTCTTGCGCTCAATTTTGAACTTTACATCTTATGAGCTACGTTTTGAGAGACAACCCAAGGTTACTCATCTTCGAGTTTTTGGCTATCGTTGCTTTATCCTAAATCGTGGTAATTTGGACAAATTTGAGTCGCGTTCTTCTGACGGGATCTTTTTGGGTTACACCACACATGGTCATTCTTATCGTGTTTATAATTTGGAGACTAACACTGTCATCGAGTCATGTGATGTGACTTTTGATGAATCAACCCCCTCTGTTAGTTCTACTCCTGAACAGGCAAATGAACACGACATGGAACAGACCATCTTCGAAGAAAAAGATCCCGGAGATTTCGAGGCTGAACCCCTACTACCCTCGACATCAACCCCCAAAGCTGACCTCTCTTCGACTACTTCGGCACAAGGTCCCGAAGCAACTACCTCGATTTCGGTCATCTTGGACCACTCCAACGAACAAGTTGAGGGGGAGACTGCATCCCGCCGCGAGGCTCCACATCATGTTCAAAGGATGCATCCTCCCGAGCAGATCATTGGTGAGCTTGATCAAAGGGTAACACGTTCTCATGCTCATTTCATTGATTCCGCTTTTGTTGCTTATTTTGAGCCCTTAGATGTTAGTCATGCACTTTCAGATTCTAGTTGGATCAATGACATGCATGAAGAACTTGAAAATTTTGAGAGAAACCAAGTCTGGACTTTAGTTGATCCTCCACCAAATGTTCATTTTATTGGAACAAAATGGATTTTCAAAAACAAACAAGGGGAGGATGGGACTGTAGTTAGAAACAAGGCTAGACTTGTAGCTCAGGGTTATTCTCAATTAGAAGGGATTGATTTTACTGAAACTTTTGCATCTATTGCTCGTCTTGAGGCCATTAGAATTTTGCTTGCCTTTGCGACATCCCGGGGATTCAAACTCTATCAAATGGATGTCAAAAGTGCATTTCTTAATGGCTTCGTAGGCGAAGATGTTTATGTAAAACAACCCCCTGGTTTTGAAAACCCCAAATACCCACATAAAGTCCTTAAACTTCATAAGGCTCTTTATGGACTCAAGCAGGTCCCTCGGGCTTCGTATGATAGACTTAAGTCTTTTCTGCTTGAGCGGGGGTATTTGATGGGATCTGTTGATAAAACCCTGTTTACTCTCAAGCATGGCAAAGATTTCCTCCTAGTCCAGATTTATGTGGATGATATCATCTTTGGTGGCTCTTCTCATGCTTTGGTTGACGAGTTTGCAGATGTCATGAGCAGGGCAGTTCGAGATGTCCATGATGGGCAAACTCACCTTTTCCTTGGTTTGCAAATCAAGCAAAGAAAACAAGTTACTTTCGTCCATCAGACGAAGTACACCAAGGACCTGCTCAAGAAATTCAACATGGCTGATGCGAAGCCACTCGCCACTCCAATGGCTACATCTGTAGCATTGGATCCTGATGAAGATGAAGAAGCCATAGATTAGAAGGAGTTCTGAAGCATGATAGGCTCCCTCCTCTACTTGACTGCTATGAGGCCAGACATACACTTCGCAGTGTGTCTGTGCGCTCGATTTCAGTTTTCACCACGAGCTTCGCAGCCGCCAAGTGGTAAAGCGCATTCTCAGGTATCTCAAACATACCCTCAAATTTGGCATTTGGTATTCGGCGTCTTCCTCTTTGTGTCTTCGAGGTTATTCCGATGCGGATTTTGCTGGGTGTAGGATTGATAGGAAAAGTACCTCTGGTACTTGTCATTTTTTGGGTACTTCTCTGGTTTGTTGGTCTTCCCGCAAACAGTCTAGTGTTGCACAATCGACGGCTGAGGCCGAATATGTTGCTGCAGCTAGCTGTTGCTCTCAGATTTTGTGGATGGTTTCCACTTTGCGGGATTTCGGGTTAGATTATAAGAGTGTTCCACTTTTCTGTGATAACACTAGTGCTATTTGTATTGCAAACAACCCGGTTCAGCATTCCAGAACCAAACACATTGATGTGCGATATCATTTTCTCAGAGATCATAATGAGAAGGGTGATATTGAACTTCAATATGTTGATACCCAACACCAGCTAGCCGATATTTTCACAAAACCCCTCGATGCTTCTCGTTTTGCCTACTTTCATGGAGAACTTGGTGTTTGTCACCCTTACGGCATTTTGTGAGGGGGAGCAGATTTTAAATTGTCTTGCATATGTTCATCATGTGTGAAATTGTATTTACATCTTTTGCACCTATATGCCTGATTATAATTCATGTAATCATGTCAGCTCAGCTCTATTTAATATATCTGAAACATTATGTGCATGATTTTTCTCTCCAAAATCAAATCATGCTCACTCCTTAGTCTTGAATCTACCATGTTTAGGCAGGACTGCTTTAGCTATCTTTTATCTGCTTGATAGCAAGACACCTTTTCTCTGGATGCTAAACATTGCAACTTGAAAAATTGTATTCATGGATATTCATCAAGTGCTAAACAATTTGGTCACTAAATTGAAAAATTCAAAAATCCATGATTTGTATGTTACAAGCGAAAAAAGATCCAGGTGGGTTTGTTTGTCGCACTGCTCTATTCTAGACTGCTTACCATTGTACTTTGGTCTGAACTGGGATAGTGTAGTGTATGCCAAAATCGTCGCCTTAAGCTTCTGATGGCTTTTGTGCATAGGCTTGGCCTGATTGGAAAGTATAAGGTAGACAAACAAATAACCCCTGGCATTATGAAAAGAACAACAAAATTCTTTGATCATCAAGTTTGCTTTCAATGCTCCATTTGAACTGGACTTGTCTGTCTAGAGTAGAAATTGACTAGTTTTGCGCAGTTCCTGCTTCTGCTTGTCTAGTTATCTTGATTGAGTGGTGATGTTGTTATTTCAAAATGATAAAATCACATGCTGTCATCATGTGTTTAGAGAATGTTAAATTGAGCTGAACACATGAAAATTGGTATTAATGTTGGCATATTTTTGCTTTATATGTATTTGCAATTCTACCCATTTCGAAGCTTTGCATCTTTTGAATGCTCCTTAATGCTTGCATTGCCAAAGGGGAGAAATTTTTGAGTTATCTGTAGTAAGGGGTAAATAACTTAACTCCGGGGGAGTTTTTATCTTGCAAAGGGAAGATTTGCCGAAGGGGCTTTTACTCTTTTGAAAAAAGGGGAGGAAAAATTCTTTTGTCAAGTGACATGTTTTTGGCTCGATTATGAGTTTTATGGTCACTTATGTGCTGAAATTTTTCAAATTTTCTTGAACTTGAATTTGGTTGTCAATGCACTCATCAAGGGGGAGATTGAGAAACCAAGGGTTGGTTTCGGAGTCTGTGATGAGTGATTGATAGATTTTATCCTCTGATTCGAAGAGGTCCCTCCGAAGGGGTTCGGAGGTTGTTTAACCGAAGGGTTCGGTGGGTCTGGTTGCTGCAGCTGTTGTGGCGGAGTGTGCCTGTCAGAGGGGTCCGACAGTACATGATGACTAGGTTGTACCGAAGGGTTCGGTACTTTGGGCGGTACACCGGAGTGTGTGCTGAAGGTTGTTTACCTGGAGAGGTCTCCGGGGTACTAGATACACTTGTCTGTCTGTCTATAGTGTGCAGGTGACTTCGGAGGCGACAGACGGTTCGTAGCAAGTGAACCTGGGTCAAGTGGGAGGCTTGATGCCAGGGGAGCAGGGAGCTCCGTCACGAAGGCTGCGAAGGGGTCGAGGTCGGATCTTGAGTCGAGGTGCGCCAAGAGAAGGAAGTAAGTGCGGAGTGTGGCTCTGGGTGAAGGTACTCCGAGACGAAGTCCTCGGAGGCGAGGCACTTCGAAGGGTACTCCAAATGGAGTGACTTTGACGGCCCACTCTGAAGGTGTTGGTGCGAAGGCCCAAGGGCTTTGACGGCTTCGGCTCAAAACCGTCACTGTATCGAAGGCTGACTTCGGTGAAGCGAAAGTCGTCAGGCTTAAGGCTTCTCACCGAAGCTACCGCACCCCTCGCATGCGAAGGGGGGCTTCACAAGATTCCAAAACTGCAAAAGCTGGTGCTGTCCCCTTTGCGAAGCTGACAAAATAAGCCTCCAAATAAAGTAGACTACCAGTTGTACCTCCCTGTTCTGATGAGACAAAAACAATGTAAATCCTAGGGTAAAGTAGTCTATTCACAGGGCTGAATAGTGCATATAAATAGTGGAGGCTGGCTAGGTCACATCAACACTTTTGAGCAGTCATTTTTGAGCTCCCGTGCTAGCCGCCACACACGTTGTATTCAGTCTGTGAGTTCTTTTTGTGTTCCCTGTTCAAGTAATGAAACTTTGATTCTGTTCTCATTTGTGCTTGAACTTGTATTCCGTGTTGCACTGCTTGCTTTGATTCCTCTGTACACCTTCTTCTTCCTGAGTGAAGTTGTGTTTTGAATCGTCTGGAGAAGTGTGTGAGAAGTCTGTTTGTGAGAAGTGTGTGTTTTTCAGTGTCTGTTCGCTCTGTGTAAACTGGAGGCTAGACCTCTCTGATTACTAGCAAAGCATTGTTTGACTTGAGTCGAAGCCTGTTTTCTTCCCGTGTCGAAGTCCTCGGTGAAGTCTGTTCAGTTTGCGTTTAGACCTTCGAAGTACGAAGCCTAGCACCAGTTGCTATCGCTGAATATTTGGTCGAAGTCCGCAGGGGGAAGTCTGCTCTTGCGAAGGGTGAAGTGCGAAGCCTGCTCGAAGGCACTCAGCGTGCTGAGCCTGCACTGACTTAGCAGAGTTGATCGAAGTCCGCAGGGGGAAGTCTGCTCTTGCGAAGGGTGAAGTGGGAAGCCTGCTCGAAGGCACTCAGTGTGCTGAGCCTGCACTGACTTAGCAGAGCTGATCGAAGTCCTCAGAGGGAAGTCCGCTCTTGCGAAGGGTGAAGTGCGAAGCCTGCTCGAAGGCACCCTATGTGCGGAGCCTGCACTGACTTAGCAAAGCTGAATTTTCGGGGTTGTTGGTGGAGCGAAGTCTTCTTGGCTTTGAACTTTTGCTTCTTGCGAAGCCTGTGTTCGGAGCTGTAAAATACCTCCGAACCAGAACTTCGAAGGGTGTGTTCGAAGCCTGTTCCAAAGAAGATAGAATTAAAATAGAAAGCTATTTTTAGTTTGAAATTTTAAAAGCTCCCATTCACCCCCCCCTCTGGTCGTCGTTTCCGGTCCAACACCCTACGTCTTCACATTCAAAGGCCTCACAGAATCTACTTAACTCAAATGTGTTAGTATTAAATAACCTAAATATGTCAATAGGCAATACTACTACACACTACTACAAATCACTACTGTAGTGGCGTTGGAGTCTTCCACTGTAGTAGCGGGATATTAGATGCCCGCCACTAGAGTTGCTGGTGCTGACGGCAGCACCAGCACCAGCACCCGCCACTACTATTGGTAAAGTAGTGGCGGTCGATGCTAACATCATCTCGGACCGCCACTATTTTACCAATAGTTGTGGCAGGCGCTACTTCGGCACGCCGCTGCTATGCTGTCCGCCACTAAAGTATTGATGACATCACTTGCGACCGCCACTACTATTCTAGCTATAAATACGCAGCTTCTTCCTCCCCGAGCTCTACCAGAGTTCACATTTAATTTTGTCCGTACAACGTCGACAAAAATCTAGATAAAGAGTTGGGAGGCTTTGTTTTTGTTTCATTTGAAAGATTTCATTCTAGGAGGTAAATCCATGCCGAATCTCACATTTATTTTGTATTTAATCATGTATATAATGAGTTATTAGCATTTTACTAATTTAGGGTTTGTGAATAGAAATTTTCAAATAATCTTCCATTTAAAGTGTTTCCTTCTCCCAAATGAACAAATATGACCCTCCTCACAATTATTCATCACTTGTATATTGATTTATGTCATTTTAATATCTTTTTTAATTTGATTTATGATTATAGATCTAGAGTTATGTTGTTTGGAGAGAGAGAAACCAATGTAGTTAATTTATTTGATAATTTTTTCTGCTTAATACATAGTTTGAATTAAAGCATTTTTAATTAATGTTGTTATGAGCGATAATAAATTAATATATTTTCAATTTGTAAATTACTAAAATTAACAATAATGAATTTATTAATATTTTTTCAAATAATATATGTTTTAGATGGATCACAAGTCCTGGATGTACTCATCCAACGACAGAGATGTGGTGGCATATTTTAACAGAGTAACTGAATTTACTGAAGCAGCCGCACAATATGCTTCCCGTCAGAGTGAAGATGCAATATATTGTCCTTGTAAAGTTTGTAAAAATGAAGCGATGTACCTGTGTTCAGATCGTGAAACCATACTATTTCACTTGTTGAAAAATGGTTTCGTGAAGCATTATTATATATGTACAAAACACGGTGAGATGGGCCAAAACCCTCCTGAAGATTCTAATGTGCCGCAAGATGCTCATCAACATAGAAGAGGTTGTGATCATACATCCGACATAACACATGATGATGTTGATCAACATGATGATGATGACGCCTTTGATGTGGAGGAACTGATGCGAAATGTTGCGCCTGAGGTGCTGTTGTAGAGAACTACAACCAAAGGATACGATAACTTTGAAGCACTTGACAAAGCATCAAAAAACCTTCTTTACGAGGAACGCCACTGATGCGATAAGCAGTATACTGTGTTGTACACAATTCTTGAGCTTATGAAACTGAAGGCCAGCAATGGATGGTCTGACACTAGTTTTTTAGATCTTTTACAACTCCTAAAAAAGGTTTTTTCCGAAACCCAAACGTCTACCATCTGATACGTACCAAGCAAAGAAGATGATTTGTCCGTTGACTTTGGGCGTTTAGAAGAGTCATGCATGCCCGAACCACTATATCCTATATCGAAAAGAGTATGGATTGTTAGAGAGATGTCCGCAGTGCAACGTAAGTCGATACAAACGTCCAAATGACTGTGTGGAGGACTACAATGACCACCAGAAGAAGAATAAGAGGTTGCAGAAGAGGAATAAAATGTTATTGCAGACCATCATGGAAAAAAGACGGAGAGGAAAGTTCCAGCCTTAGTAATGTGGTACCTACCGGTGATTGATCGCTTGAAACGTATGTTCTCTAATCCCAGAGATGCTGAACTATTAATCTGGGATTTCGTTGGGCGAAAGAAGGACGAAAAACTTTGGCACCCTACGGATGCTAGGCAGTGGAAATCATTTGACCTGGCCCATCCATACTTCTCGGAGGATCCCAAAAATATCAGGATGGGACTTAGCACGGATGGAATTAATCCCTTCGGTGATATGAGGAACCCACACAGTACGTGGCCGGTCTTTCTGTGCTTGTTCAACATTCTATCATGGTTGTGCCATAAAAGAAAGTACCTTATTCTCACTACTCTAATTTCTGGTCCAAAACAATCTGGCAATGACATTGATGTCTTTCTAGAACCTTTGATGGAGGATATGAAATGTCTATGGGAACATGGTGTCCGTGTGTGGGATGAGAACAAGAAAGAACACTTCAATCTAAGAGCCATGATCTTTTGCACCATAGCTGACAACCCGGGGCATATGGCCCTAATAGGACATATGTTAAGACGATATGTGTAGTGTCTTTGGACTAGAAAGAATTTGTGTATCTTCCATCATTTGTTAAGACGATATATATGCGACACCACATATTTTTACCAAGAAACCACAAATATTGAAGAAATAGGAACCATTTCAATGGTACAATCGAGCTTGGGCAGCTGCCATGACATCGAGATGACAAATTTCTATTCGAAATGGTGAAAAATACCAAAGTTGTTTTCGGAAAGAAGAGGAAGAAATCTGAAAAAAATTCAAAGGACGCTCCATTTAAAAAGCAGTTAATCTTCTTTAGGTACTTACCCTATTGGAAGGAGTTGGAGATTGGTCATGCTATCGATACAATGCACGTTGAGAAGAATGTATTCAAAAGCACCATCGGTATTTTGTTAGACATATCGGGCAAGTCAAAAGATGGACTCAAAGTACGAAGGGACCTTCGAACACTCAGAATTAGACCCGAGCTTCACCCATAGGAAAGGACCAATGGAAAATTTTTCCTTCTGGCTGCTAGCAATAACCTCACAATTGATGAGAAAAGATCAATTTGTAGGTGTCTACATGGAATCAGAGTTCCAACAGGATTCTCAACAAACATAAAGAATATTGTCTCCCTAGCAGATCTAAGGATGAGCGGCTACAACACTCATGATGGTCATGTTATGATTGGGATATTCCTCGCCATCGCAGTAAGAGGAATGAAACATTCATTTCATAAGATGGTGATAACACACATGTGTCACTTCTTCAACGTCATATCAAAGAAGGTGATCGACCCTGAAGAGTTAAATGAATTACGTAAACAAATGAGGGAGACTATGTGTCAGCTTGAGATGTGCTTTTCTCCTTCATACTTTGATATTATGGAGCACTATATGATACATATAGCAGACCAGATCTTTGTTTTCGGTCCAACGTCCCTACACAATATGTATGCATATGAGCGTCTCATGGTTATCTTTAAGGGTTATGTACGAAATCATGCTTATCTAGAGGTGGGTTCCGTGATAGAGGGCTACATGACTGAGGAAGTCATTGAGTGCTACGTAGATTACATAATAGATGGAAAACCAATAGGTGTTCCCATGTCCCGGCACAATGGAAGACTCACCGGTAAAGGAACTAAAGGCAGGAAAATCATATGAGACAATAGCTACCAAATAGTAAGAGAATCACATTACTGTTTCATGCATCAGTTGGCGATTATGAGACCATATGTTGAACAACACCTGCAAGAGCTTCGTGAAAAGAATGAAGATCATGATGAACAATGGATTATGAAAGAGCACAAAATTCATTTTACATCATGGCTGAGGGATCTAAACCTTTCGATTGAAGAAATCGACGAAGAGATGATGATAAATAAATTGTCTTACGGTCCATTGAGGATGGTTAAAACATGGCAAGCATATGACATCAATGGTTTCACATTCTATACCAATGTAAAGGATCAAAAGAGTCAGCACCAAAATAGTGGTGTCAGAGTAGATGCAGAAGATAGCACTAGACAAAAGAATGCTTACTATGGATACATCAAAGAAATATGGGAACTTAACAACGAGAACTCTATAGAAATCCCCATATTTAAGTGCCAGTGGGTCAGACATCCAAAAGGTGTGGAGGTGGATGATTATATGTTTACGATAATTGACCTTAATAAGTTGGGTTATAAAGATGACCCTTGGATACTCGCTGAATCGGTGGCACAAGTATTTTACATACTTGATCCAAAAGACAAGAAGAAATACATTGTTGCTCCAGGAAAACAAAGAATTATTGGAGTTGATGGAGTCGAGGACGAAGAAGAATACAATTAGTTTGATGAGGTGCCGTTCTTCGTTGACATAGCAAGGATCAATGTGGTTGAAGAAAAACTGTCATTTGGCAGTGTGATTACTTATCTAAGTACCGACAGCAATGGAAAATTAGTGTAAGGCTAGATCATTGATGTTTATCTTAAGAGATTGTGCGTATTTGTAGTGTCATTTGGTTGTGTCATTTATGTTTAAGATATTGGTTAGATATGTTTTTATTTATATCATTAATGTGTATAACACTAGCAGGCCACTAGTGTAATTTTGTTTAACATATATTGGTAATATATGTTATTATTTAATTATTGGTAATATATATGTCTAATCTAATAAAAAATTCCTTAAGAAACAAATAATAATCAAGTTGAAAATATATATTGAAACCTTTTATTTACATATTGGTAATATATGATTTTACTAAATAAAAATAATCCTCGGAGTTAGAAGTGGCGGGCGTGTCTAATCAGTGGCAGGCATTCTGACGTCACTAGCCCGCCACTGCTATTCCTCTTAGTAGTGGCGGTCGGCTGACATCAGCGGCCCGCCACTACTAAGTCGAACGTCAGCGGCAGACAAATTATCAGTGGTGGGCTGGTAATGTCACCGCCCACCACTACTAAGAGAAATAGAAGTGGCGGGCAAGGTGACGTTATCTTACCCGACACTAATAATCAACCTATATAAGTTTTTTGATCCCGCCCTCCAAAAACCTAACTTCATTTGCAAATCAAATCCCGCGTCATCGCCCTCCGCCGGTCTTCATCATCCCGGAGCTCGTCGCCGCCGTCCTCGGAGTCGATGTCGCCGTCCTCCGCTTGTCAACGCTGCCCCTGGAGCCCATCGCCGCCGCCCCCGGAGCCCATCCTCTCCACCCATCGATGTCACCCTAGAGTTCATCGCCTCGGAGTCCGTCCTCGTCACCTCCCCCTTAGACCATCGTCGCCACCGAGACCGCCGTCGCCACCGAGACCGCCCTCACCTCTAGAGACCGCCCCCGCCCCCGTAGACCACCGCCGCCACCGAGACCGCCCTCACCCCTAGAGACCGTCGCCGCCTCCGGATACCGCCGCTGCCACCGGAGCCCGTCGCCGCCACTGGTATGACCCTGCTATGACCTTTTTTCTAAAAAACATCATGGTTTATCATTTTTGTTATGTGTTGATTAATTAGATAGGGATAATTCGGTCAACATGAGGTTACGTTTCTTTATTTGATCTTATTCTCTATGAATAATACATGGGTTAATTGGTTCTTTCACTAACATGTATCGATGCCATGATTTTGATAAGGTTAATTGGTGCTTTCACTAACATGTATCGATGTCATTAATTGGTGCTTTCATTAACATTGTTGTTAGACTTGGATCACCACCCAAACTGTATGACATAAGCTCACAGATGTCGAAAAAATTTACTGTTTTTAAGCACATGAGTTAGCATATATTCTATTTGTGATCCGCCCATGTTTCTTTTGTTTGAAGTGTTCTTTTGTTGACACCATTAATGTTCAAGTGTGCCTACTCTCATACTTTTGTCATTTATTACTACAAAACTGGTTGTTGATTAGTTACTTTATTCTCTGGGAATTTATTTTCTTTCCATAGTATACCATATTTAGCTAGTGAACTTAGATAAGTACAATTATGACCACTGGGCAACAAAAATGGGAGATTTTCTTTTGTTGCAGTTTGTTGGGGTGTGGCTAATCATATTAATTAGTTATTTTTAGCATTCTCTTATATCAACTTATGATGAAACTTAAAGTTTAAGGTTTCAGCATACTTTATTTGTTTTTATTATTTACTGTAAGTCTATAAATAGAAATAGTAAATATAAAAGAAGATCATCAAACTCGAGCCCACAATAAAGCTAAGATAATCAGAAAAACCTCATTCGTGCAGTAAATGACCATATATAAAATATGAGTCTGTATCACCAAAAGGTTCTCGAGTTTAGGTATTTACTATTTCTTTGATGTCCTTGGCATGATTCTCTTTTCTTCACTATACTTGAGGATTAGTATAGTAGCTTCAGAAGTAATAGCTAACTACTGATGCATGAGGTCACTGCCCAGTCTGAATCATACATAACACAACCAACATGAGAGCTGTAGCCAAGAAGAGTTTTCATCCATTTCCCACCTTTGACACCGTTGATCAGTTTACTACTACTATTACTTCTGAAGCTACTATACTAATCCTCAAGTTCATCCAACATGTGGAGTCATATGGACCTTTTTTCTCTATTGAAATTCTATGCCTTTTTCCTGTTTTGCAATTCCTTTTAGAGGCCTATGATGCAAATTGTTATTGAGTTGTCTCATGAATGTCATCAAAGTTGTGGGACACATCCATACCCTTGCAACAACTTCTTCTTTCTTGTGCTATTGACAGGGTATGGATGTGACCATGGGTTCCATGGCAGCCATGAACATATTTGAAAAACAACACAAAATATGTTGAGGCCTCAACAACTTTGTTAGGACTCATTTAATCTAAGAACTCAAACCTGACATAATTGGAATCTTAACCTAATTAGACTCTTAACCTACTCGGGCTCTAAAGACCTACTAGGGTGAGGTTTGACTAGCATCTAGGCAACGATTAGTCAATATATATTAGCTCTTTATTCAATTCCTTGCCTTCCTTATTTACGAGTCAAATGATTCATTTGTTCATGAATAGTTCATCTATGGAGGAAGAAGAATGTCCCGTCGAGGAGCTCATCTATGAGTCTCCTACAAAAACAAATAAAGAGGGTTCATCTGAAGGATCCTCCGATAGCGAATCTTCGTACCACTCTTTAGAGGGTCCACATCCAGTAGAGCCTAGGAAGAAGCGAACGTGAGAAACCAAGGGTTGGTTTCAGAGTCTGTGATGAATGATTGACAGGTTTTACCTTCTGGTTTCGAAGGGGTCCCTCCGAAGGGGTTCAGAGGTTTTTTCACCAAAGGGTTCGGTTGCTTCGGCTGTTGCAGTGGAGTGTGACTGTCGGAGGGGTCTGATAGTACACGATGACTTAGTCGTACCGAAGGGTTCGATACTTTGGGTGGTACACCAGAGTGTGTACCGGAGGTTTTTTACCCGGAGAGGTCTCCGGGGTACTTGATACACTTGTCTATTTGTTTGTGGTACGCAGGTGACTTTGAAGGCGACAGACGGTTCGCAGCGAGTGAACCTGGGTCAAGCAGGAGGCTTGATGCCAAGCGAGCAGGTAGCTCGGTCACGAAGGCTGCAAGGGGTCGAGGTCGGTCCTCGGGTCAAGGTGCACCAGGCGAAGGTAGAGAGTGCGGAGGGTGTCTCCGGCTGAAGGTACCCTGAGACGAAGTCCTCGGAGGCGAGACACTTTGAAGTGTGCTCCAAAAGGTGCAACTTCGGAGTTCGGTGGACAAATCCTCAGTGTTGAGGCAAGGCATTCGAAGTGTGCTCCGGATGGAGGCACTCGAAGGTTCACCTGACAGAGGTCTCAAAAGTCGAGGTGCATCGAAGGCATGGTCCGGGTGAGGTTCGTCGAGGAGTGTGCTCGGGGAGAGACACTGCGGCGAAGTGCTCATGGAATGCTTCATGCTGAAGCCTTGGACAAAGAAGGGACTTCAAAGGGTGGTACTCCGAAGGTGGGGCTTCAGAGTGTGGCTGACTTGAAGTACTTTGGCCATGCATGGATTCGGTACATGGACTAATGGAGTTCGAGCTGGGAGTAGATGTGAAGCCGTGGTGGTCCACTCCAGAGGTGATGGCAAGAAGGCTCAAGAGCTTTGACGGCATCGGCTCAAAACCATCATTGTATCAAAGGCTGACTTCGTTCAAGCGAAGGCCGTTAGGCTCAAGGCTTCTCGCCGAAGCTACCACACCCTTCGCGTGCGAAGGGGGGCTTAAGAAGACTCCAAAACTGCAAAGGCTGATCGTGTCTACTCTGCAAAAGCTGATGTTGTCTCCTCTGTGAAGCTGACAAAAGAAGCCTCCAAATAAAGTAGACTACCATCTGTACCCCCTGTTCTGCTGAGACAAAAACAGTGTAAACCCTAGGGGTAAAGTAGTCTATTCACAGGGATGAATAGTGCCTATAAATAGTGAAGGATGGCTAGGCCTGAGTAACACTTTGCATAGTCATTTTCTGAACTCTAGAGCCAGCCGCCACTCTTGTATTCAGTCTGTGAGTTCATTTTGTGTTCCCTGTTCAAGCAATGAAACTTTGATTTTGTTTTTCATTTACAGCTTGAACTTGTATGCTAGCTTTGCATTGAATGTTTTGATTTCTTTGTGCTTCACTTCTTTCTGGTTTGAGTTTGTGCACTAGGGTGTTTCTAGAGAATTGTGTGAGTGATCAGTGTGTGTGAAGTGTAATTTTCAGTATGAGTTCGCTCTATGTAAACTGGAGGCTAGTCCTCTCTGATTACTAGTGAAGCACTGTGCGTGGCTAAAATCGAAGCCTGTTTTCTTCCCTTGTCAAAGTCCTCAGCGCAGTATGTTTTGTGTGAGTTTAGACCTTCGGAGTATGAAGCATAGAATCAGTTGCTAGCGTAGAGTATCTAGTCAAAATCCTCAGAGGGAAATCATCTTCTGCGAAGGGTGAAGTGTGAAGTCTACTCAAAGGCACCTAGTGTGCGGAGCGGAGCCTGCACCGACTTAGCAGAGTTAAGTTTTTGGTTTTGTGGGTGGAGCGAAGTCTTCCTGACTTCAAACTTTTGCTCCTTGCGAAGCCTGGTTTCAGAGCTGTGAAATACCTTCGAACCAGACCTCCGAAGGGTGTGTTCTAAGCCTGTTCCACAGGAGACTATTTTCAAAAACAGAAGGCTATTTTATCCTGAAATTTGAAAAGCTCCCATTCACCCCCCTCTGGTCGCCACTTTCAGTCCAACAATTAGTATCAGAGCAGGTTAATATCACCAGTTGACCTTAACCGGTTTTGTGATTTTTTGGTGACATGGACAGAGTTAGTAAAATACCTCTGTTTGATGGGACTGATTTTGCATACTGGAAGGTGCACATGGAGGCTCACTTTCTAATCCAAGGAAATGCAATCAGGGTGATTGTGGACTCACAATACTCCATCTCTAAAACTCGCACATCTCAAATAGAAAAGGATTAGTATAACTCTAACTCCAAAGCTAGAAACATATTGTTCATTGGTTTGAGTCGGAGTGAGTTTGATAGGGTTCAACACCTTAGGACAGCTAGGGAGATTTGGACTACACTCACTATTTTCATGAGGGCTCTACATAGATTAAGGCTAGGCGCCAAAGCACATACAATAAATAGTGAATCTATAGATGTCATGTTTTCTCGCTTTGACACTATAGTGAGTAACTTGCGGTCCAACAGGACGCTTTCTTAAAATGATCATGATAGGGCTATCAAGCTTCTCTATGCTCTTGATCGTAGCATATGGGAAGTGAAGATATCCAACATTGAAGAGTCCACAGATTATGTCACATTGATCTGTGATGAGCTCTTCAGCAAGCTGAAGTCCACAGAGATTGCTAAGGCATCTCTTGTAGGG
The DNA here is from genome assembly GCA_019279435.1 of Zizania palustris. Classification (NCBI taxonomy): domain Eukaryota; kingdom Viridiplantae; phylum Streptophyta; class Magnoliopsida; order Poales; family Poaceae; genus Zizania; species Zizania palustris. Next base: position 94,301,513 of record JAAALK010000079.1, on the reverse strand, counting down.
CACAAAAACTCTTTGCCATAACCATTGGCACTAGTTTCTAGCACTAGCCGTGGCACCACTGCAGAACCAAGCTCATTTGGCACTTGTGTTCTAGCAGGGGGTTTTGCTTTGTCCTCCCTGGTCTCCGCCACTAAGGAGGAGGTGAATACTCTAGATGATGAAGAGCTTGCTTTCATTGCCCGAAGGTTCACCCGTTTTCACCATGAGAGACGGGATCAGAGGAGAAGTGGTTTTAGTGGATGTTTTGAGTGTGGTGACACTTCTGACATCAAGGCCAATTGTCCTAAGCTAAAGAGGAGAGATGAGAGTGAGCGCCCCAAATACCACAAAAAGGAGAGAAATCCATTTGTAAAGGGAAAGCACGGCAAGGTGGCTAAGAGGGTAGCTAAAGCCGCTTCCAGAGCATTTGTTGCTGCTCTCAGCGACATCGACACTTCCTCAACTGAGGAGTCGAGCTTTGATGAGGAGGCAGAGTCTCCAAGGAAGGAGGAGAAGAAGGACAAGAAGGGAAGAGATTTCACTGGCCTTTGCTTCATGGCCAACAGCGATCACAACAGCGATGAGCTTGACTCATCTGAGGTACCTCTATCCTATGACCAGCTTTCAATTAAGATATATGAATTGAATGAAGTATTTCTTGGTCAGGATAGATTGCTTGTGCAAGCCGCTAGAGATAGAAAAGACCTTAGACTTAGGCTAGAATCTGTTTCTACTGATTATGTCATGCTTAAGTCTTGGGTTAATGATGCTGAATGTGAATCTTGCACTGTTGTCATGAGTGAGCTTACTCAGTTGCGTTATGTGGATGCTCAAACTCTTTTTGAGCTTGAGACTACACAGAAGCAGCTCTTGATGGTTGATTCTAGTCCTCATGATGTAAATGAATGCATGAACTGTTCATTATTACGTGAGAGCATTGATTTACGTGATAAGCATGTTCAGGATTTAGAGGCTAGATTGGAGAGAGCCAGTAGTTCTAAGGATGTGCAACCTGTGTGTGATACTTGCATAACCCTTAAGGACCAGCTAGGCACTATTAGAGAGCAAGCTGAACACCTCATGACTGAAAATGAATACCTTCTTTCTGTGGTTAACAAATGCACTAAGGGAAAGGGTAGGATGGACTTGCTCTTGGCCAAGACCAAGATGTTTGCTGACAGGGCAGAGTTAGCGCTGGGTTTGGGTTTTGAGAGGATTCCTTCAGATAGTAAGAACAAAATTGTTTTTACCTCATCAGCCAAAAAGTCTACCCAAACTACAAAGAAAACCACTCCCCATCACAAGAAAAATTTGCCTCCTCCACTTAAGAAAAACCCTCAGTAGAAGCCCAAGGAGCCTGTGAGGATTGCTCCTATGACCCATGAGAGTGCCCCTAGGAGAGTGTTTTATTGTTCTTACTGTCAGCGGGCAGGTCATTAGGTCTGATTCTGTTTTCGTCACATCAAGGATGAGTGACGCTCTCAGGCGATGGGTTTCTAGAACATGCATTATCCATCTCTAGGTATGCATGAGTCCGAGTTTTACTCACATACTATTTTCGAGCCTCCCCGGAGAGGTTTTGCCCCTCGTGGTGTTCACCATGGTTCATATGGTGCTAGACCACGTATCAGTGGCTTTGTGCCTCGACAGGTTGGGATACCTCGTCATGCATTTAGGTCACAGTATGTAGGTCAACCTCGCACTTTGCATCATTTTGATTTTCCTATGCATAGATAGTCTATTTTACTGTGCCTAGTACTCGTATCACTCAGTGTTGGATGTCTCGTCATGCTTTCACTCACCATAGCACTGAACAATCGAGATTCTCTTATCATGTGTAGGCGCCAGACCGAGGCTTGGAGGGCACGTGGATCATGGACTCCGGTTGTTCGCGCCATATGACCGGAGATACAACATGGTTCTCCAACCTCACCACAACTAAGGCAAAGGAACATATCACCTTCAGCAACAATCGAAGGAGTAGAGTGAAAGGTAAAGGTGTGGTAAGAATCAACTCAAATTTCACTCTTGTTGGCGTAAAAGATTACGCTAACAGGTTTTCAGAGATTAAAAACTAACAAACGAAGTGTTTGTGAAGTGAACTATTTCAAGCCTTTGAATTGGATAATAGCTCGAAGCAGTTCGAAGTTGTGTATTGAATAACAGAGTATTCGATCCTCATTACAGGGTAAAATAGGGGTATTATAGGTCAAAATATTAAGGAAAAGACCTTTTTACCCCTCAATTACAACCGACGTAGTGGAAACTTTCGGTACCCCTAATAGGGTTAAAATGGTAAAAGACTAATCTAATCAGAAAGAAGATAAGTCTTCCATCCTTGCTGGCAGATAAGCTCTCTGAAGATTCGTCCTTCGAAGTTATACTCCGAACAGAAGTCTGCATTGATTCTTCGAACTTGATCATGTATTAAACCAGAGTTAATACTGGAACTTCGGTTTAGTAGTTTGCCTTTGTCTTATTACTATAGAGACCCTGAAGATGAAGTATTTTCCCCCAACAGTAGCCCCTCGAATACGCTTCTTCGAATGATCTGTAAGGTTAGGAGAGCAGTATATGCAAGAAAAATAATCATGCGTAGGGGTTAATAAAATTTATCAACCTTCAAAATATCCAAAAATTTAGAACTTCGAATCGATTTCTAAGAGAGTCTTATTCGAACAACTCTGAAATCAATTTCTATGAAGTCGAAAAGACCTTTAGACTCAGAAAAAATAGCTGTTATCTTTTTCCTTTTAGAAGAAGCTATAATGCTACGTTAATTTCGTAAGTAGGAACGGTCAAGAAAACGGAATGCCAAGTCTGAACGGTAAAAAATCAGGAGTCCAGGTTATAAATAGAGGACCCAGAAACATCCAAGATACCATTCTCACCGTCCTCGCACAATCCACTGCTTTAGCCTCCAAACTTTAGCTCCAAATGCCCTATTCTGCTTGATGGCGAAGACAAGGTTCAAGGCTCCCGGGGCGACCTCGGCTTTAGCCAGGCAGCAAGCCATGGCGGCGGCAGCAGCAACAGCACCTGCGGGGAATCCCCCACAAGTCAGCTCCCACGACCTTCTCCCGGCCTCCTCGAAGTACTCTGACCAGTCTTATAAGCTGGAGCCATCAACCTGCAAGAAGAAGACGATTGCAGCAGTAGTGGTGGGGAAAATTAGCCCGGGGGTTAATGTCTGCAAACCCAGGAAGGAGGCCATCCCTTCGCCTCGGCCCGGAGAAGTAGTCATTTTCGAAGCCTTCTTCGAAGCAGGGTTGGGGCTTCCAGCGGTGGACTTTCTGTCGGAGGTACGAGATGTTTTCCATGTTACTCTTCCTCAACTGTCTCCGAATGCGATAGCACGCCTCACTATCTTCGAGTGGGCGCTGTGAGCCGAAGGATGCGAAGGGATAGCAAAATATTCGCAGCACTTCACAAAGCCTCTTGCCAGCCAAAGACTTATCAGGGCTCCGGAGGAGAAAATATTGTAGTGGCCTTCGGCAGCATTAACTTTAGACTCTGGGACGAGTTCCAACTGTGATTTCGAGCGAAGGCTATCAATTCCAGATGGTACAAAGATTGGATTCTTCGGTGGTTCTACGCCGAAGTTGGAGCAGATAGCAGTTTGGCTGGGCCTCTGCAAGATATATACTTCCTAAGGGAAGCCGAAGTTCATCCTGACCCCGTCCAACTCGAAGCTCATCTCAGCTTGCTTCAAAAAATTAGTCGCCGCATGAGCATGCGGGACTTGGCAGAAGAGTTCATCGGGCTCCAGATCCCGCCTCTGATGGCCAATTGGCCTATTAACTTTGAAGAGGATTCGGAGAGTGGGCTCTGAAAAATTTCTTCGAGTTCGAGATCTGTAGGTAACTTTGAAAGCTACAAAATGTTTTATGTATGATAATTTCATAGAAGATGACTTGACAAATAAAAACTTATCTTTCAGCTCCACAAGCCTCATTGACTTCGGAGCAAGTCATTCGGACTTCGAAAAAGATTCTTGGGGCTCCTACCCCCGCTGAAAAAGAATGGAGGGTGAAGCTGGTAGGCAGGTGGGAGCAATTCAACCGAGTATGGGGTGTACTCGGAGTCATCACCCCTTCTCTTCTAGACTAGGTTCCTTCTGAAACTGGTCCGAAGAAGAGGAAAGCCATGGCTGGGACTTCGGCACCAGCCAAGACTCCCGTGAAGAAATTGGCCCGTAAACCCAAGAACGTGGTCCCTTCCAAGTCCGCTGCTTCATCTTCAGATTCATCTGAGGATGAAGGAGAAAGAGAAATGCAAAGAGTCTTTATAGACCTTGTTACCGAGGATGAAGAAGCGCGAGCGGATGTCGAAGTCATGGCCACTGGTGATGCAGCGGTCGTGCCGGCTGCGCGAGACAACTCCGAATAGGCCGGGACTTCGAATGTCCTACCAGACCTACCAAGCCAAGAAGCCCCTGCTACTGAAGGCGGAGTCGAAGTAGCAACTGATCAAGCTTCGATTTCGGATGAAGTGGTGACTGTTGCTCCAAGAGAGGTTCCAACAGCTAACCCTTCGGTTCATGACTCTGAATCTGACGAAGATTTTGAGGGGGCATTTGACCCTCCAAGTAGCCCCATACTCATTTGCCGATAGGGTTTCGGAGGTAAGCTTCATTAAAGCACCTTTTTCTTCATGTCCTACAAAATTATGCAATATATAATACCTTTGATTTTGCAGGGTATACCCCCATGGAGACGACTCCTCCTGCGAAGACTGCGCCTGAAACATCGACATCTCCGAAGTCGATTCCGGAGTAAGTTATAAAGATGGGGCCCAGAAAAGGTAAAGGGAAAATGGATCCTTTTCCTGCTCTGAACTCTGGATTAACTCCGTCGGAATCGACAGACGGAGGTCAATGTACGGAGGGGGGCCAATCCACCAAAGCTTCCGGGGATGTGGCGCTGTACTTCGACCCTTCACCCAACGAAGACGACCAAAGAGCCTTGTCAATGCTCCCCCTCCTATCTCCTTTTCTAGAGCGAAGGACCAGGCTTCGGACTCTGCTAGAGCCTTTGGCTCAGGCCAATCATGAAGTCGGGGAGACTGACTTGGTGGCTATACTCGGGGAAACTGAGGGGTCAGAGTTGGATGCAGCTTTGGAGCGGGCAGCATACCAGGTATGAAGTATCTGCAATAACAGGGTTAGTTTTAGCTTATAAATAGTTTCTCACATCGCTTTTTCCTTCACAGCAAATAGTCTTGGCTCGATCTGCGGCTGTTTCGAACGAGCAGGAATGCATTGGTCTTAAGGAGAAGATTACTGCCCTCCAAGGGAGTCTTGAAAGCTTTGGAATTCGAACATCTAGCTTGGACGATATGGTAGCAGTGGAGAGGAAAGCTATACTTAGTCTGGAAGCTACTAATTAGAAGCTCGAAGCCGAACAAATCGTGCTTCGGGCTGAAATAGAGAGAATGTGGACGGAGCAAGCAACCGCGGGGGCTGAGCTAGTCAAGCTCCAAGAAGAACAAACGAAGTCAATGGAAGAGGCCAACAACTTGCTCAGTCAGAAGAACTCCTTGGTCACGAAGGCAGCCAGGCTATCTTCTTTGATAGACGAGCTTTCTTCATCAAGGAATATTTTGGCCGAAGACAAGGTGAAGTCTGAGAAGGTAGCTGCAGAGACCATGGACAACCTTCTGGGTGTCTTGGAATACTTCAGTACTTCTTGGACATTACCTTCGACTGGCGACGTCCCCTTGCTGCGACGATTGAAGATGATCCAAGGAGCGGCGAAGATGATGAAGACAGCGGGTATTCGGTATGGAGAAATCTCCAGACAAGTATCCGCTCTCAGAATACTTCGCTACTACGAAGATCTAGGGCTATCAGTAGCACCAGACTTGGGGGCGGCTCCCATTACCTTCGACGACAACCGGCTATTGAACCCTTCCGAAGACGTGGCCGCAGCCTGGCAAGCCTTTCAAGCATCTTGGAGAGCCGAAGGTCGAACAACGATCAAGGCTTGGATTGACGAAGGACTTCGCCAGAAACAAGCTCGGTCTCAAGCTTCGAGCAGCCAGCCTCCACCAGACCCGAAGGTCTAGTTTTGTTTAGGGCTCCGAATATGTAAAAATTTATGCTTTCATCTTTTATGAATGAAAAGACTTATTTGGAAATGTTTTTAGGCTTTCCGACTTTTTATGGATGATCTAGAAGTGCTAGAAGTTACCGAAGAGCTTCGCCTGCTCTGGACTACCTTCGAAGCTTTAAGACCTCACAAGCGCTCTTGATTTTTAATTCCTCGAGAAAGCTCCGGTATAATTGCGCCCAAAATATGCAAAGATATATAATCTTACATTAAAGAGGAGGAAAAAGAAGTTAACTTGGAAACTTCATCTTCTGAAGACCTCGAATGGTCCGAAGAAGAAACTACTACTGAAGAGCAAACAGAGAAAAACCCTGAACAACTTCGAAGCTGGGGAGAAGCCCCGAGCGACTTCGAACTTGGGCTAAACTCCAGCAGGAACAAAAAGATTTCCGAGCTTTGAAAGGAGGGAGAAAAGTTAAATGTAAAGTTATTAAAACTCCCGGCTCCAAAACTAGTCGTTCTGGACTTAGTGGTAGCTCTAGGGATCGAAGGGGTCTTCGTTTCCTTCTTGGTATAGATACAGACTTTTCATAATGTAATGTAATCTGTTCGAATGATAAAGATTAAAGTTTCAAAATTGTCTCCCTACTTCCCAGCCCCTCTTTGGGTGTAAGCAACTTCGAAATTTGGTCGAAGATGGTTACACGCAACGAAAATAACTTTAGTTAGGAGTACAATTTTGGAGGCTTAGAGCCCCTTAACAACTTAGAGATTGATTAAAATCTCAAAGAATGTCTTCGACTACTTGGAGTCTGAAAACTGGTAACTTAGTACCTTTTTGTTTGAATGTAGTCACTTCGGACTAGTTTTTCAGATACCTTAGCATCCAAAACAATTGGTCACTTTGGACTCTTTTTACAGACATTTGAAGCTATTAGCTCAAAGTCTGTTTTGTTTGGCCTCCTCCGGCTCTTTTTGCGAATGCTATCAAACCAGTGGTTTGGAATTCGCATAGTGGTCTCCTTGGACTCTTTTCTATGGATGCTTTCAAGCCGAAGCCTGGAATCCATATCATTTGGTCTCCTTGGACTCTTTTTATGGATGATTTCAAGCCGGTGGCTTGGAATCCGTTTTTCTGTGACTTTCCCACCTCGTCGGTAGCTTCAAACTAGTGGTTCAAAGTCCGCAAAATTGGTTCAAATGAATGACACTTTCCTCACAACCAACTTCGTTCCTCCAATGCGTCCACTAGAAGTAGGAAGTGTTTGAGAGGTAGGCATTATCTGAACAATGAACTTTATTAATTCAGAAGGTGTTTACAAATGATTACAAGGAGCCCCTATGCGAAATATCGCTTTAAGTGCTCCGCATGCCAGGCATGCTTTAACTCTTCACCTTCTAAATTAGCTAGCTTAAAAGAACCAGCGCGTCCTAAACGGAGAATAATGTATGGACCTTCCCACTTATTTTCTAATTTCCCTGGTGCTATAATGCTTCACAAAACTAGATGACCTGGTTTATGTTCGTTAAGCTTAACCTTCGGGTCAAACCAAGTCTTCGTTTGCTGCTGATATTTCGACAAATTAGCGACAGCTCGAAGTCTTGTTTCTTCTATTAAATCAAGCGAAGCTTGCCTTTCTCCTTCTATTTCAGGTTCGGTGCTGCGAAGAGATCCACCTTTAAGCTCCATTGGCATCATAGCTTCATCTCCGAATAATAATCTGAAAGGAGTGAAACCTGTGGACCTTGTTTGAGTGGTCCGAATGGACCATAAAATCTTCGGGAGCTCTTCGGTCTGCAGCCCCTTTGCCAACCCTACTATTCTTCGATTCAGCCCTAACAGGATATTACCATTGGCCCTTTCGACAACTCCGTTAGACTGAGGATGTCGCACAACAGCAAAGCATATTTGTATGCCAAGATCTTTGCAAAACTTCCTAAAGGGCTCTACATCAAACTGTGTCCCATTGTCAACTGTGAGCTATCGAGGCACTCCGAACCTGCATATAATATTTTTCAGAAAAAATTTTGTACATTATTCGAAGTGATAGCTGTGAGGGGTTCTGCTTCGACCCACTTGGAAAAAATACTCAATTGCTACCACTGCGAATTTCAGATTTCCTTTTTCTACTGGGAAGAGGCAAATGAGATCCATGCCCCATCTGGCCATGGGCCAAACTGGAGCAATGACTTGAAGAGTCGTTGGTGGACGATGACTCCGTCTTCCCATCCACTGACAACCTTGGCAAGTGCGGACTAAGCTCTCCACATCAGCTACTATTGTAGGCCAATAAAGCCCCTGGCGATGTGTTTTTCCTGCCAAACCCCGAGGGGCCAGATGGCTACCACAAAGGCCTTCATGAATTTCTCAGAGCATCTCTTGACCTTCGGTTTGAGATATATATCGGAGCAGAGGGGAACATACTCCAGCCTTGCAACAATTCCATAATTGAGCTCCGCCAATCAGTGCTTGGAATGCAAAGAACTTCTGAAGAAGGGATTTGTGGCACCGAAGGCGAAGTAAGCTCTTTGTAAAAAGCTCCTTCTGGAATGTCCATAGCTCCGGCTGCAGTTTTCACTAAGGTATCGGCTTACATATTTTTAGCTCTTGGTATACTTCGGATGTAAATCCCTTTAAATGCTGCTTCGATCTTACGGATCTCTTCCAAATATTTTGCAAGCTACGGGTGACGAACTTGAAAACTTTTATCGACGTGCCCTGCTACAATTTGAGAATCTATTTTAATAACAACTCTTGTAGCACCTAAAGCATGTGCCTTTCGAAGTCCTAACAAAATTCCTTCATACTCCGCTGTATTATTGGTGGACTTAAAGTTGAGCCTTACGGAGTATATTGCTCTTTGTCCTGAAGGCGAAATTATTACTGCTCCGATGCCTGCTCCAGATGCTTGGAAAGCTCCGTCGGAGTATATAGTCCAAATTCCTTCATTTGATTTCTCTGGAGCCAATACTGCGGATGGAGTCCACTGTGCCACAAAATCTGGCACTACCTGTGACTTGATTGCTGTCCTTTCCACGAAGGAGATGCCAAAGGGTGCTAGTTCAACAGCCCATTTTCCAACTCTTCCCGTAGAATCTTTGCTTCGGAGCATATCTCCCAAGGGATACGAAGTTGGTACAATCACATTATGTGCTAGAAAATAATGTCTCAATTTCCTCGAAGCCATTATCAAAGCATAGGTGAACTTCTCAAGCTTGGAATATCTTGTTTTTGCTCCATACAATGCTTCAGATACAAAATAGACTAGATTCTGTACCAACTTCCCATTGAAATCAACTTCTCTGACAAGGACGGCACTGACAGTGGAGCCAGTAGCTGCAAGGTAGAGGAGTAAGGTTTCATCCGCAATGGGCACAGTGAGTGTAGCGAGGTTACTAAGGTAATTTTTAATATCATCAAAACTCTTTTGACACTCCGGTGTCCATGCAAAATCATAGGACCTTTTCAACGCTTTGAAAATTGACAAACTTGTCTCTGCAGACCTTGCTAGAAATCTGCTAAGTGCTGCTTGATGGCCAGTTCGTATTTGCATCTTCTTTAAATTTTCCGGAGGAGCCATCCTTTGTAATGCAGTTATTTGAGTTGGGCTAGCTTCGATCCCTCTACTCAAAACTAGATACCCTAACAATTTTCCAGCCTGAGCCCCGAAGATACATTTTTCATGGTTGAGACGACTCCACATGCCCGAAGGCTATCGAACGTTTCTGCTAAGTCTAGGCTATGTTGGTGCTTTAAAGCACTCTTTATTACAATATCATCCATATAGGCTTCTACATCGCGGCCTATTTGATGACCTAGAACTTTAGCAATTAACCTTTAAAAAGTTGCCCCGGCATTTCTTAAACCGAAGGGCATTCTTACATAGCAGAAGACTCCTGAAGGAGTTACAAAACTTGTTTTGATTTCATCTTCGCGCTTTAACCAGATTTGATGATAGCCAAAATACGCGTCGAGGAAGCTTAATAACTCCGAACCAGCAGTGGAGTCAACTAATTGATCAATTCGGGGCATGGGATAGGGGTCACGGGGGCATGCTTTATTTAAGGATGTAAAATCAATACACATGCGCCACTTCCTGGAGGATTTCTTTCTGATGAAGACTAGGTTGGCTAACCACTCCGTATGAGCTACTTCTCTGATAATCCCAGCCCTCAACAATTTTTTCCACTTCTGCTTTAGCAAGGATGGCCCTCTCCACGGATAACTTCCGAAGTCCTTGTCGAACAGGTCGAACCCTCGAGTTCACAAGCAAGCTATGCTCAATAATATCTCGATTGACGCCGGGAATGTCTTCATCAGACCAAGCAAAGACAACCAAATTTTCTTCAACTACCTTTTCTAACGAAGTAGCGATTTCCAGAGGCAAATCTTTGCCGAACTGAAAAGAATAGTCTTTGCCGTCTTTGACAATAACCTTCGTTATAATTTCTCCATCGGGGCTGGGTCTTGGGAAGGACTTCTTCAAAGGTTCACCTGGAGCAGAGATATCCTCCAGATTACCTTGTACATTGTTCACTTGTCTCGGGTCGAGAGGGGGGCCATGACCATATTCTACTCTTCGCGCAGTGGCTTGATCTCCAAAGACAGTGAGTACTGCTACTTGCATGGGCATCTTCATACATAAATAGTTATGATGCGCCACGGCTCCGAACTGATTTAACATGCCCCTCCCGAAGATAACATTATATGCATAAGGAGCATCTACAACATCAAAAATCACCTCCTCCATCCTTGCCAGTAGCCCCTCTCCGAAAGCAACATCCAGACCTATCTGGCCAAGGGCATCAAGAGGGGGTCCTGCGAAGCCTTGCAAGGGATGAGCTGCAGGGAGGAGATGTTTCCTGGAGATACAGAGCTGATCAAAGGCTTGAACAAAGATGATATCTGCTGAACTCCCTCCATCAATCAGCACTCTCCGGACTTCAGTCCCTGCTATATCGGCAGTAATAACAAGGGGATCTGCATGCAGAAACTTTATGCCAGCTGCATCATCTGCAGAGAAAGATATCGGCACATGGGACCACTCGGGCATGGTAGCTGCGGACGAAGAAGTTCCGATATGGCCCACTTCTCGGACATATTCTCTTCGCTATCTCTTCGACATACTGCCGAGGGTCCCTCCTCCAGAAATGGGGAGGACTACTCTTTTACCCTAATCTTGACCATCTTCCAGTTTCAGAGGTGCCATAATATTGACCACCAGAGGTTGTCTTGTAGGGTCGAAGTTGTCTATATGTTCCATAGCCTGGACAGGCTCCGGACGTGCCTCGGAAGGAACTCGGTCGGTAGTGCCTCGACCAGAGGTCCTTTCAAGGTTCTCGCATCTTAAAGCGAGTATAGACTTGCACGCATCAGTAGTGTGACTCCGATTCTCACCATGGACGTAGCAGAAGAAGGCCTGGGCTTTGCCAGCCGGCTTCCCTGGCAGCCTCCAGCTGCTGGTCTTGCTTCCCGAGGCTTGTGAATTTTTAGGGGCAAATTTCTGCAGAGGAGCAATGTTCAGGACTTCGGAACGAGGATGATTTTTCCCCCGACGTCTGTCATGCTGGACTTCGATGCTAGGTCCCTGCGAAGGTGTTGAAGTCTTTACTTCGAGCTTGACTTCTTGCAGGATTGACGGAGTTGAAGCTGTTCTTCGGAGCCACCCTTTTTCTGACCTAGCATATTCTTCAAAATAAGCCATCAGCTGAGCTACAGAGGATATCTCTTTCCGATGGAGTTTATCAAGGAGGCCCGCATGGGTAACTCCCTCTCGGGCTGCATCAACCACGGAGGATGTAGACAACCCTCGTATTTGCGACTTCGTATGAGCCTCCACCTACAATTCAATTACAAGGACCAATCACACGAGCCCATGCCCGTCGCTTGAACCATGAGATTAATTCTTTCCTTAGCAAATATGTTAATATTTGTTTGGATGGGATGCTACTGAATACTAGTGATATTTTGTTGCTTAGGAATATAGGAGATGGAATAGGAGAGTTGGAGTTGAAGACGGAGTCGCACGGATGATTTGAAGTCAAGAATTCACTGGTTTGGACTACATCAACCACCATGCACCAAAATGGGAGTAACTTCCTCATACGAAGTCCGATTGGCACATTCTTGGACTTTTTGGAAAGATAAGGATAAGACGGATCTTTTGGCATTGGTTTCGCCTCATTTAGAGTCTCGAGTCATCCTGTGTGACTAAAACAGTCCTGCGTGACAGAATTGGGCCGAGTTGAATCTTGTACTGAGTTGGAGGCCGTGTTGGCCCATAGTCCGAGTCGTGTGTGGCTCCTACAGGCTGCGCACGCCCTATATACTCATGACAGCCGTCATTAGGGTTAGGTTTTTCTTTGTTTGCATGTACACTCGTGTGTTTAGATCCCGCTCTTGCACCGGACCGATTGGCTGTTGCAACGGCGTTTGTGAAACCTCACCTCATCATAGTTCATCTGTGATTTGGCATTCAACTCGTGTTCTTCCTGTTCTTGCTTGTGTTCTTGGATTCGCTTGCAGGAACCAGCCTTCGTGGCGAGGTCAATCGTGCCTTGCGTGGTTGATAACCAACGGAGACGGTGGTCTAGCAATTGTAAGGTTTTGATCTATCGGACCGGAGCCTTGGATAGTCAATGTCGAGATTCTCCACCAATCCCGTAGACATTGTGGGTACGAAGGTACCCTGAAAGTTACTTATGAACTTCCTCCTTAATTGCTCCCAGGTTCTAATTGATCCCGGCTTCAGGGACCAAAACCAACGCAAAGCCACCCCTTCGAGAGCAAGAGGGAAACACTTGGCCATGGTGTCTCAAACTCCTCCACTGGCCTCAATTGACAAAGCATAAGAACGGGAGAACTCCCCAGGGTCCTCCTCTCTGGAGTACTTACAGAGCTTTGAAGTTTTAAACTTAGGGTCGAAGCGCATTTTCTGTAACTCAGGATGCAGCGGAGACTCGATATCGAAGGAAGTGTTCTCTGGGGCTTCGGGATAAGGAATATCATCATCTTGAGGCACTTCGGAAATGACTGGGGTGGCCTGATAATGAAGCCTATCTGTCTCTTCTTGCCTCCACCTCGCCACTTTAGCTTGGAGACTGGCCATATGGGTCGCCATGTCGCCAAGACCGTCTTCATTTCTTCCGAAAGGATCTTCCTGGTCTTGAGAACTGTACATGTCAGTTCAAAGCGGAATCAAAGTTGGAGGAGGGACTCCGTCTAGCCAAAGCATAGATGGAGTTGGAGGAGGAACTCCGTATGCTCGAGGAAGGGAATTCCCTTCGGGGGTCTGAGGTGGAGGAATTACCGAATGTCCTCCAACCTCGACTGTGTTCGAAGATCTTGCTCCAGAGGTCCGAGGGGACCTCCGAGTAAGACTACCACCTAAACTCCGCTTAGGAGGCATGCTTTTGAGAACTTGGTAGAGAAAGAAGTTTTTTGGACTAGGTTTCCCACGGTCGGCGCCAACTGTTGGCGTAAAAGATTACGCTAACAGGTTTTTAGAGATTAGAAACTAACAAACGAAGTGTTTGTGAAGTGAACTATTTCAAGCCTCTGAATTGGATAATAGCTCGAAGTAGTTCGAAGTTGTGTATTGAATAACTGAGTATTCGATCCTCATTACAGGGTAAAATGGGGGGTATTTATGGGTAAAAATCTTAAGGAAAATACCTTTTTACCCCCTCAATTACAACCGACATAGTGGAAACTATTCGGTACCCCTAATAGGGTTAAAATGGTAAAAGACTAATCTAATCAGAAAGAAGATAAGTCTTCCATCCTTGCTGGCAGATATGCTCTCTGAAGATTCGACCTTCGAAGTTATACTCCGAACAGAAGTCTACATTGATTCTTCAAACTTGATCATGTACTAAACCGGAGTTAATACTAGAACTTTGGTTTAGTAGATTGCCTTTGTCTTATTACTGTAGAGACCCTGAAGATGAAGTATTTTCCCCCAACAACTGTCAAATATGTTGCTTTGGTTGAAAATTTGAGATACAATTTGCTTTCTGTACCTCAGTTGCTAGATCAAGGCTTCGAAGTGCGATTCCATCGCAATACTTCGCAAGTACTCAATTCTGATGGCGCTGTAGTTTGTAAGATCTTTAGAGTTGGGAGAGTTTTTGGAGCCGATTTTTCTGAGTCATCTGGTTCTTCTCACTGTCTTGTTGCACATTCGTCTTCTGAGCTTTGGAAGTGGCATAGGAGACTAGGGCATATGAGCTTTGAGTTGCTCGCTCGTCTGAGTGCCCTAGGTCTGATCCGAGGATTGCCCAAGCTCAAATTTGAGACGAATTTGGTTTGCGCTCCATGTTGACATGGAAAGATGATTGCCGCTTTGCACTCACCAGTCACCATGGTGATGACTGAACAACCCAGAGAACTTTTCCACATGGACACTGTAGGTCCTCGGGTTAGTTCTTTAGGCGGCAAGTGGTATGTGTTAGTCATGGTCGACGATTTCTCTCGCTACTCTTGGGTCTTCTTTCTTGCCAGCAAGGATGAAGTGTTTTTACACTTTCGGAGCTTGGCTTTTAGACATTTCACTGAACTCCCTAGTGCATTAAAATTCATTCGAAGTGATAATGGCACTGAGTTCAAAAATAGTCTCTTTTTTGATTTTTGTATGGAGCATGGCATAGAACATCAATTCTCTGCTCCGTGGGTTCCTTAATAGAACAGTGTTGTTGAGAGAAAGAACCACACTTTGGTTAAGATGGCTAGGACAATACTCGATGAGCACAGGACTCCTAGAAAATTCTAGGCTGAGGCCATGAACACTGCTTGCTATATCTCAAACCGAATCTTCTTGCGCTCAATTTTGAACTTAACATCTTATGAGCTGTGTTTTGGAGACAGCCGAAAGTTACTCATCTTTGAGTTTTTGGCTATCGATGCTTTATACTAAAACATGGAAATTTGGACAAATTTGAGTCGCGATCTTCTGACATGATCTTTTTGTGATACACTACTCATGGTCATTCTTATCGTGTTTTCAATTTCGAGACTAACATTGTCATCGAGTCATGTGATGTGACTTTTGATGAATCAACCCCCTCTGTTAGTTCTACTTTTGAACAAGCAAATGAACATGACATGGAACAGACCATCTTCGAAGATGAATATCCTAGAAATTTCGAGGATGAACCCCTACTACCCTTGATATCGACCCCCGAAGCCGACCCCGCTTTGACCACTTCTGCGCAAGGTCCCGAAGTAACTACCTCGACATCGGTCATCCTGGACCACTCAAACGCACAAGTTGAGGGGGAGACTACATCCCATCGCGAGGCTCCACACCATATTCAAAGGATGCATCCTCCCGAGCAGATCATTGGTGAGCTTGATCAAAGGGTAACACGTTCTCATGCTCATTTCATTGATTCGCTTTTTTTGCTTCTTTCAAACCCTTAGATGTTAGTCATGCACTTTTTGATTCTAGTTGGATCAATGCCATGCATGAAGAACTTGAAAATTTTGAGAGAAACCAAGTCTGGACTTTAGTTGATCGTCCACCAAATGTTCATTTCATTGGAACAACATGGATTTTCAAAAACAAACAAGGGGAGGATGGGACTGTAGTTAGAAATAAGGCTAGACTTGTAGCTCAGGGTTATTCTCAATTAGAAGTGATTGATTTTACTGAGACTTTTGCACCTGTTGCGCGTCTAGAGGCCATTAGGATTTTGCTTGCCTTTGTGACATCCCGGGATTCAAATTCTATCAAATGGATGTCAAAAGTGCATTTCCTAATGGCTTCATAGATGAAGATGTCTATGTAAAACAACCCTTAGGCTTCGAGAACCCCAGATACCCCCATAGAGTCCTTAAACTTCATAAGGCTCTTTATGGACTCAAGCAGGCCCCTCGAGCGTGGTATGATAGACTTCGGTCTTTTCTCCTTGAGCGAGGGTACATGATGGGGTTAGTCGATAAAACCCTTTTTACTCTCAAGCATGGCAAATATTTCCTCCTAGTTCAGATTTATGTGGATGATATCATCTTTCGTGGCTCTTCTCATGCTTTGGTTGCTGAGTTTGCAGAAATTATGAGCAGAGAATTTGAAATGTCAATGATGTGTGTACTCACCTTTTTCCTTGGTTTGCAAATCAAGCAAAGCAATTAAGGTACTTGCGTTCATCAAACGAAGTACACCAAGGACCTGCTCAAGAAGTTTGATATGTCTGATGCGAAGCCCCTCGCTATTCCGATGGCTACTTCAATAGCATTGGATCCTAACGAGGATGGATAAGCTGTGGACCAGAAGGAGTTTTAGAGCATGATCGGCTCCCTCCTCTACTTGTCAGCTACGAGTCCAGACATACACTTCGCTGTGTGTCTGTGCGATCGTTTTCAGGCTTCGTCATCAATTGTGCACCGCCAAGCGGTAAAGCGCATTCTCAGGTATCTCAAGCTTACCCTTGAATTTGACATTTGGTATTTTGTGTCTTCCTCTTTGTGTCTTCGAGGTTATTTCGATGCTGATTTTGCTGGGTGTAGGATTGATAGGAAAAGTACCTCCGGTACTTGCCATTTTTTTGGGTGTCTCGCCAGTTGCTGGTCTTCCCACAAACAGTCTAGTGTTGCACAATCGATGGCTTAGGCCGAATATGTTGCTGCAGCTAGATGTTGCTCTCAGATTTCGTGGATGGTTTCAACTTTGCGGGATTTTGGGTTAGATTATAAGAGTGTTCCACTTTTTTGTGATAACACTAGTGCTATTTGTATTGCAAACAACCTGGTTCAGCATTCCAGAACCAAACATATTGATGTGCTATACCATTTTCTCAGAGATCACATTGAGAAGGGTGATATTGAACTTCAATATGTTGATACCCAACACCAGCTAGCCGATATTTTCACAAAACCCCTCGATGATTCGTGTTTCGCCTACTTCCGTGGGGAACTTGGTGTTTGTCACCCTTACGACATTCTGTGAGGGGGAGCACATTTTCAATGACATGCATATGCTTCTTTTGTGTGAAATTGCATTTACATGTTTTGCGCTGATATGCTTTATTTGAATTCACGTAATCATGACAGCTCAGCTCTATTTAATATGTCTGATTTATTTTGCGCATGATTTTCTTTTTTCCAAAATTAAATCATGATCACTGCTTAGTCTTGATTCTAGCATGTTTAGGCAGGATTGCTTTAGCTATCTTTTATCTACTTGGTAGCAAGAATCCTTTCCTCTAAATGCAAAAATTGCAACTTGAAAAATCATACTACTTACTCATAAATATTCTTCAACAAGTGCTAAACAATTTATTCACTTATCAAAAATCAAAAATCCATGATTTAAATGCTAAAAGTGAAAAGATCTTGGTAGAGTTTGTTTGTCGCACTATTTTATTCTAGACTGCTTACCATTGCACTTTGGTATGAACTAAGATAATTTAGTGTCTGCCAAAATCATTGTCTTAAGCTTATGATGGTTTTCTTGCCTAGGCTTGGCCTGATTGGAAAGTATAAGGTAGACAAACAAATAACCCCTAGCATTATAAAAAAAAGCAAGTATAAATTCACTGTCAATCAAGTTTGCTTTCAATACTCCATTTGAACTAGACTTGTCTGTCTAGAGTAGAAATTGACTAGCTTTGTGCAGCCCTTACTTCTACTTGTTTAGTTAACTTGATTGAGTAGTGATGCTTTTATTTCAAAATGATGAAATCACATGTTGTGATCTTGCTTTTAGGTCATGTTAAAATGAGCTAAGCACATGAAAACTGGGATTATGTTTGGCATATTTTTCCTTTATATGTCTTTGCACTTCTGCCCATTTGGAAGCTTTGCATCTTTTACTTGCTCCTTGATGCTTGCATTGCCAAAGGGGGAGAAATCCTTGCGTTCTCTGTAGTAAGGGGGAAAATAATTTAGGGGGAGTTTTTATTGCAAAAAAGGAAGTCTGAACTTTTGATGCCTTGCAAAGGGAGAGAAGTGTCGAAGGGGCTTTGACTCTTTTAAAAAGGGGGAGAGAATTTTACCCTTGAATTTGGTTGTCAATGCACTCATCAAGGGGGAGATTGAGAAACCAAGGGTTGGTTTCGGAGTCTGTGATGAGTGATTGACAGGTTTTACCTTCTGGTTTCGAAGGGGTCCTTCCGAAGGGGTTCAGAGGTTGTTTCACTGAAGGGTTCGATTGTTGCGGCTGTTGCAGCGGAGTGTGACTGTTGGAGGGGTCTGATAGTACACGATCACTTGGTCGTACCGAATGGTTCGATACATTGGTTGGTACACCGGAGTGTGTACTAGAGGTTGTTTACCTAGAGAGGTCTCTGGGGTACTGGATACACTTGTCTGTTTGTCTGTGGTGCGTAGGTGACTTCGGAGGTGACGGACGGTTCGCGGCGAGTGAACCTGGGTCAAGCGGGAGGCTTGATGCCAGGCGAGCAGGGAGCTCGATCATGAAGGCTGCGTGGGGTCGAGGTCGGTCCTCGGGTCAAGGTGTGCTAGGCGAAGACAGGGAGTGTGGAGGGTGGCTCTGGCTGAAGGTACCCCGAGACAAAGTCCTCGGAGGCGAGGCACTTCGAAGTGTGCTCCAAAAGGTGCAACTTCGGAGTTCGGCGGACACTCTCATCAGCATTGAGGAAAGGCATTCGAAGTGTGCTCCGGATGGATGCACTCGAAGGTTCACCTGACGGAGGTCTCAGAAGTCGATGTGCATCGAAGGCATGGTCCGTGTGAGGTTCATCAAGGAGTGTGCTCGGGGAGAGACACTGTGGCGAAGTGCTCATGGAATGCTTCATGCAGAGGCCTTGGATGAAGAAGGGACTTCGAAGGGTGGTACTCCGAAGGTGGGGCTTTGGAGTGTGGCTGACTTGAAGTACTTCGGCCATGCATGGCTTCGGTACATGGACTGACGGAGTTTGAGGTTGGAGTAGCTGCGAAGCCGTGGTGGTCCACTCCAGAGGTGATGGTAAGAAGGCTCAAGAGCTTTGAAGGCTGACTTCGTTCAAGCGAAGGCCGTCAGGCTCAAGGCTTCTCACCGAAGCTACTGCACTCTTCGCGTGCGAAGGGGGGCTTCAGAAGACTCCAAAACTGCAATGGTTGATCGTGTCTGCTCTACAAAAGCTGATGTTGTCTCCTCTGCAAAGCTGACAAAAGAAGCCTCCAAATAAAGTAGACTACCATAAGTACCCCCTGTTCTGCTGAGACAAAAACAGTGTAAACCCTAGGGGTAAAGTAGTCTATTCATAGGGCTGAATAGTGCCTATAAATAGTGAAGGATGGCTAGGCGTGAGTAACACTTTGCGTAGCCATTTCTAAACTCTAGAGCGATCCACCACTCTTGTATTCAGTCTGTGAGTTCATTTTGTGTTCGCTATTCAAGCTGTTGACATAGAAATGTGCCCCCGCACTTAGGTCAGTTCGACGATCCAAAAGTGTGCGGATACTTAGGGACAAGCCTAAGCATAACACAACACCGACATCGTGTTCCGACTACCCTTAACCGTAGTAAGAGGGGTGGAGTCGCCAGATAATTAGATCACAGAAATAATCCAATTAGTCAAAATAAATGTGTTAAACAGAACAACTCAACAGCTGAGCAAAGCCTGACTGATTCGAAGTATAGTGTGAAGGGTGTCGCCGAAGTGTACCTTCGGCGTCTGGTGTGAAGTGTTCCGCCAAAGGATGTCTTCGGCGTTTGGGCTGATCTGGCCGAAGATGGACTCCGAACCGTTCTAGATGCGACAATCACCTCCGAATAGCGGGGATCGGCGTGAAGTCCCCGATATAGTAAGATAAAGAATAACGACTTAGACGCAATGTGTGGGCACGACTTCATCCAAAGCAGAGTACGAGCATGGCGAAGCCTGTCGTGACGAAGTCTATTGGTGAAGCGTGTTGGCGTGTGGGACTTGGTCAAACCGACAGTAGCGTGACGATCCGGCATGGGCGGTCGAAGCAGCAATCTCGCCGAAGGGTGTTCTGGCAACCTCCGAAACTGATCCCTCAGCTCCGGACACCTCCGACGAAGTAACTCCAAGCGTGGAAACATGCAACAGAATAAATTCGAAGTACCAATTCGGCCTGAGGACCGAATCCTGCTAAGTGTTGTAGGAGGAGCGAAGGTAGCAATCTGTTACGTAGATTAGCGGATACTTCATAGGCGATAATAATATATTACGTAGATTAACAGATACTTCACAAGCGAAGTAATAAGGATTACCACTGTTCCGAAGTGGCCGATAGAGGGCTTCCAGGCAAACCCGCGAAGAGTATAGAAATGTAAACGTAAAGTAAAATATGGTTCAAAGCTAGGGATTTGTGGTTGATTTGTGTTGGGGGTTTTATGAACCGGACTCACCACTATATTTATAGGGGCTAGACTTCTAATCTCTAAGCATAATCTGATAAGATTTGGCTTAATCACGCATGAAAAAACTTAGTCAAAATCGGACTCAATCTCTAACTCAGCCCAAAGTGGGCCTTCGTCCAGGCCTGCCGAAGCCTGCTCCTCGGGCCGAAGCTTCGGTAGAGTGGGCCTCCAAAGGCCTTCGGGCTGAAGGCCACAGGACTTGCCGGAAGCTTCTGAAGCCCATAGTTTCATGGACCTTCGGCCTTGTAGGCTTCGGCCAAACCCTAGACATGTGTATTTTTGGCCCAAATTACCAAAATTGATATTTTGATAATCTTAACCGTTAATGCCATTTTTTGCTATCAACACATGCCCCCTGCCTTTTAGCGAACTAAGTGAACTAAAAGCATAACGGGCTAAAGACGATACCTTATTTTGAAAGGACCTTCCCAACTAAAATCGTCTTCCAAATCAAGTCACCTACTTGAAACGGTTTTGGTTTAACATTCTTGTTGTAGGCTTTAGCTACTCTCCTCTTGTCTACTTCTATGGCTTCCAAGGCCCTCAACCTCTTATCGGTCACTTCTTCTAGACTATCTTTTAAAAGAGTTTCATATTCATCGACCGATAAGCCATCCTACTTTAGAACTCTTAAAGTGCCAAGATCTACTTCTATGGGTAGAATGACTTCTTGCCCATATACCAACTCATATGGACTAACTTTGGTAGCACCATGCTTTGCAATTCTACAAGCCCATAGTGCCTCGGAAAGTACTTCATGCCACCTCTTAGGGAATTCTTCAATCCTCTTCTTAATGAGCTTAATCACAGTTTTATTACTAGACTCGGCCTGACCATTGGCCTAAGCATAGTAAGGTGAAGAATTTATCAACTTAATACCATAATATTCGGCAAAGTCTCTCACTTCTTTAGAGACAAATGAACTACCTTGATCTGTGGTGAGAGTTTGGGGAATTCAGAATCTATGTATGATATGCTTCAATATAAAGTCAAGTACCTCGTTGTGAGTCATGTTTTTGAGTGGCACGACCTCGGTCCACTTGGTGAAGTAGTCTGTCGCCATTAACATGAATTGATGCTCTTTTGAAGAAGGGTGAATTTGGCCGATGAAGTCTAAACCCCAACCTCGGAAAGGCCATGGCTTGACAATAGGATTAAGTAATGAAGTAGGAGCTAATTGAATATTGCTAAATTTCTGACATGCCTCACATCCTCTATAATAATTGAAACAATCCTCAGTCATAGTCGGCTAGTAGAAACCCACTCTTTTGAGCATCCAACTCATTTTCTGGGCCAACTGATGAGTGCCACAAATTCCTTCATGGACTTATCCCATAGCCACCTAGGATCGTTCATAGTCTAGACATTTTAACAGTACTCCATCAACAGTTCGGTGATATAGTGTATCATCTAGCAACACAGATTTAAACGCTTGTCGCCAAACTTTCCAATCAACCCTTTGACTAGGGTCTCTCAGATACTGGACGATTGGATTTCTCCAATCGCTCTTATGGGCTTCTGAGGATTTTGCTAATTCACTCCCTGGAATAACGCCTAAGCTACTGACTTCGAAGTGCCCCCCGAGCCCTTTTTGCTTCTGTGGAAGCTAGGCTGGACTGGTTGCGCGAAGTAGGTCAGGCCGAAGCCTCTTGCAGAGCGTTCGGGTTCCCAGAAACTCTCACTGTCCAGGAGACTTCGGCGTATGGGCTCCGGCATGCCAAACCCTTCAGCGGACGGGGCACTCTGACCCTGGGACTCCGGCGTGCAGTATTCTCTAGCGACCGAAGGGGTCTGACCCGGTAGCTCCGGCAGCCCCCGCGCCTGTTCGAAGCTACTGGCTTTGGCAGTGAGACCAAGCATCAGCTTTTCCTGTACAAAAAATTTTCCTCTCCTGACTTGGTAGCCAGAAGCTTGCTAAGCCAAATCATTTGCAATAGAATTGGCGTCTCTTAGCACGTGAGAAATTTTGAAGTCATCAAAAGTAGCAACTATGTCTAGGCATGTGTCCAAGTAGCTATTCAGCAAGCCATTAAAACATTGAGCACTCTTACCCACTTGTTGCACTACTAACAGGGAGTCGTCGTGCGCATGAACATGCTTAACACCCATGGATTCCAACAATTCAAATCCTAGCAATAAAGCTTCATACTTAGCTTGGTTATTAGTGGAGGGAAACTCTAAATGAGCCAAGGTTTCAAAATGCATTCCACTAGGTGATATGAGAACTACTCCAATACCTTGCCCATTTTTGCAAGATGAACCATCAAAATAAAGTCTCCATGGTACTACCTCAATTAGAGCAACGTTGTCACTCCAACTAACATCTATGTGATGATCAACTATAAAGTTAGTGACAATTTGGCCATTAATAGCTCTTAGAGGTTCATAGGCCAAATCATACTCAATCAAAGCGTAAGCCCACTTTCCGATTCTTCCACTTAGAATCGGCTTTTGTAGCATGTGTTTTATAACATCGGTTTGGCAGACGACAACACATGTAGTAGGGAGGAGATAATGGTGCAATTTGGTACATGCGTAGTAAAGCGATAAACATAGACATTCCAAAAACGCATACCTGGTTTCGGCATCCAATAGGCGGTGGCTCAAGAACGTGATGATGTACTCCTTTACTTCCACCTCCTGGGTTAGCACGTCCCCGATCACACTATCTTTGGCAGCGATGTACAACCGAAATGGAATCCCGACTTTGGGTGCTCTCACCACGAGTGGTGATGATAAACACTCTTTGATCTTTTCAAAGGCGCGTTGCTGACTTGCCCCCCAAGTGAACTCGGCTTCATTCTTTAGCCGGAGTCTGGGGACAAAGGCATCAATCTTGCTAGACAAATTGGATATAAAGCGACGTAAATAATTCATCTTGACTAGCAACTTCTGCACATCTTTCTTACATGTTGGAGCTGCAAAGTTTCTAATTTTCTCAAGCCTCTTAGGATCAATCTCTATGCCTCTTTCATGAATCATGAAGCCTAAGAACTTGCCCGCTGATACACCAAAAGCGCATTTGAACGGGTTCATTTTTAATCCATACTATCGCATTCTATCAAAGGCAACTTTCAAATCGGCTAAATGGTTTCCCATGGCATCCGATTTGACCACAACATCATCAATGTAAACTTCTAACATAACTCCTAGCAAGTCATGAAAGATTAAGTTCATAGCACATTGATATGTAGCGCCACCATTCTTTAAACCAAAAGTCATAACGACCCATTCGAATAAACCGATAAAACTAGGGCATCGAAAGGCCGTCTTGTAGATGTCCTCTTTGACCATAAAGATTTGATTATAACCAGAATTGCCATCAAGAAAACTTAGTATCTTGTGTCCTAAAGCATCGTTGATTAGCATGTCGGCTATCGGCATCAGATACTCGTCTTTCAGAGTGGCCTTGTTTAGATCCCTAAAATCAATGCAAACTCGTATTTTGCTCTCCCTTTCTTCTCTACAGGCACAATATTAGCGACCCATTCAGCGTACCTACACGGCCTAATAAATTTAGCTTTGAGAAGTCGCTCCACTTCTTCTTTAACCCGGTCATAGATGACCGAATTAAAGTGACGAGGAGGCTGTTTATAAGGCCTAAATACGAATTTGATGGGTAGTCGATGCTCCACAAGCTCGTGGCTTAATCCCGGCATCTCGCTATACTCCCATGCGAAACAATCGACATACGACCGAAGCAACTTTATTACTCTGGCCTTTTCATTAGGCTATAAATGTTGGTTTACAAAAGTCAGCCTCGGGATGCTACCATCGCCTATGTCAACTTCTTCTAAGGGATCGGCCGACGCAAAATCTTGTCCTAATTTCTCTACTTCGCTAAAGTCCTTGATGGCTTCAGATATACCGTCTTTAGTAGACCGATACTGCTCCACACGAGACTTTAGCCAATCCAGATTACTCTTGCTAGACATGATTACTAATATAAAAACAGCCACGCTACACCAGTCGGCTTTACAGACATTAGTAAAAACGTCCTCCGGAAATGGTAACGAAACCGTAATCCGAAAGATCTCTACCTGATAGACATTCTACCTTGTTGTGAGTGGCATCAATGGACACATCCAAAAGATTACTTCATCGCTGTCCCACTGAATTAGGCATTGGTGCAAAGTAGAAGGAATGCAGCAATTTGCGTGAATCTAGTCGCGCCCAAGTAGCACGCTGTAGTTACCTTGCACATCGATGACGAAGAATGTCATTGGCAATGTCTTTTTTCCTACTGTCAACTCCATGGAGAGCACGCCTTTGGCCTCAGAACTCTCATCGTTGAAACCATTGAGCATCAAGTTGGTCTTCTTTAGGTCATCCTCGTCCATGCCAAGTTTCTTCAATAGCGAGTAAGGCATTAGGTTAACAGTGGCACCACCGTCAACAAGCATTCGGCAAATTGGCTTTCCATCAATGTGACCCCTGACGTAAAGAGGCTTTACATGGTGAGTCGAGTCCTCGAGTTTCTCAAAGATGGCATTGCGCGGGCCGAGGTTCAACTGAGCGACGTCGGCCTCGTCCTGCGGTAGGGAAAACTCGGTGCACAGCGTGATGACGTTGATGTCTATTTCCTAGGGTGCGGGACCATCGGAGACGGGTGAGTAGTCGTCGTCGAGTATGTTGTCATCATCACCGCTCGGACTGGGATCCGGGTTGGTTATCTCAACCGGCTTAATCCTCCATACCTGTCTCATTGTTGGTCGTGGGTGGATTTCTTCAAAAATGGCGTCTCTCTCATCCTCGGCTTTCTTCTCATGCATATCCTATGCCTGTAGCCATTGTAGGCGCCTCTTTTGTGATTTGGACATGCTTGGAGGTGCCCAAGATGGTCGTGGCTTGGTACCTAGTGCCACTGTCTGGTTTCTGCTAATTTTGGCTGAAGTGGTGTTGTTCAGCTCGGCCTCGCATGTTCTGTATTCGAAGGGGCCTTTGCTGCGGACCCTGGCAATCGGACCAGCCTCCTTCGGACGATCGGACTAGGCTCCGGCATAGGCTTCAGCCGCAGTAGGGGACATACCTCTGCCAGGCTTCAGCGAAAGGGCCTTTGGGATTGAGACTTCCTGAGACCCTACCCTGACGGTGATAGCTTGGGACTCCCTGTCCTTTGCTTATTCACGTTCATCTTCCTCCACTTCGTTATGCATGAGTGCATCCGCCTGTCCCCGCCAGTCATAATACTCCAAAGGAAAACAAGGAACAATATGTTATGTTGTGGAGGGTACTCCGGTTGCGATACGTACGGAGCCCACGGAGTCCCTGCCTAGTTGTTTGGTGGAGGCATCAGTGGCTCCAGTGGCCTCACCCACTATGAGCCGAACCCGTTACGTGGAGAGGGGTTCGATATAGTCGATGGTGTCTCGGACCATATCAATGAGTTGTCCTGCCAGGCCGGAGGTACGTTCGGCCAGTGCAGGCCGAAGCCTCCTATCGAAGGGCTCGTCTAAAGTGGTGCAGGGTTTGGCCATTGAGGGCTGAACTCGCTTTGCGTGGGGCTCGACCACTGGGGTCCGAAGCCGCTGTAACGGAGGTTCGGCCACTGAGGTCCGAAGCCACCATAGGGAGTGTTAGGCCACTATGGCCCGGAGTCAACGTGCGGGGGTTCGGCCACTATGGTCCAAAGCCGCCATGCGGAGGGCTCAGCCACTGTGGTTCGAAGCCACCCTCTGAATCGCTTGGGCCCTTCGGTTGACTTAGTTTTTTGGTGCGGGGGCCTGTTTCCTTGGCTTTTCTTTGGTGCTTGTCTAACAACATCTTATACATTACCTTCGGCTTCTTGCGGGCCCTAGCCGAAGGAATGCTAACATTTTGCTTCCACACTCCCACTTCAGGGGTTTTTAGTTATGAGTGTGTGTGTGCACGGCTCTCCAACAATTACTGCGTTCCCTTTAGTCGACTCAACCTTCTCTGGCGGAATCAACATCTTCTTCTCATCGAGGTCGACGGTGTTGATAGGGAAGGGATCTTTGTCTAGCTTTATATTTGGATTGTGGTCTATTTTCAATCATCATTCTTCTATGGCCGATTGAACATATCATCAAAAAACATTGAAGTCATTAGTATTATGTGAATGCGAATCATGCCACTTACAGTATGGATGTTTCTTCAACTCGTCGATAGATGGAATGACTTGGCCTTTGGGCAATCTGAGAAGCTGGTTCTTTAAGAGAAAATCAAATATTTTATCACACTTAGTTATGTCAAATGAGTACTTGACCTCACTAGGCAAATTCTTGGTGGGAGACGGCCGTAACTCAGAGCAAGTGATAGGTTTACTCTTAGCGTTCCAAACCCATTCGGCTGCATACATGTCGGCCGAGTCCTCTCCTTCTGATTCTTATTCGTCGGAGTGTTCCATGACGTGGATTTCAGCCCTAGGCTTCTTAAATGTCTTAATAAACTTTTTATCTTTGGCTCAGCCTTCCTGGACCAGAGCCTATTGCAAGACTTGGCTAACCTCTAAAAAGTTCCGGTTGTCTAGTCTCTCTTTAATCTCGAAACACAATCCACTAAAAGCTAGATCCGCCAAATCCCTTTCTGAAATATTAAGACTAAAACATCAGTTTCTAGTATCCCTAAAATGCTTGATATACTTAGAGACGCCCTCGTTAGATTTCTGCCTAACCGATGTCAAGTGTGAGATCCTAAGTTCTGTTTCACCCGTAAAAAAGTAGTCATGGAATTTTTGTTCAATTTCATCCCATGTTTGGACGGAGTTTGGCGGTAGTGCCGAAAACCAAGTGAAAGCAGTGCCAGATAGCGAGAGAGAAAAGAGTCTAAGTTTTAGAGCGTCCGACCCACTATCTTCTCCACACTGTGCTAAAAATTGGCTAACATGATCTAGTGTGGTTTTGTTACCCTCGCTATCAAACTTAGTGAATTCAGGGACTCTATAGCCATGAGGGTAGGGTATTGTATCGAAATGAATGGGATATGGCTTCCGGTAAACCCTAGCCTGACCCATAGGTATGAAGCCGACGCATTCCCTAAACAGCAAGCGGATTCTCTCCTCAAGGTCATCTTGGCCCACTGCCTGCGCACGTCTCTCATGCGGGGGCACGACACGTGGCGGGATATCGGCGTGTTGGCCATGGGCTTCCTCCCCATGCGCTAACTGTATGACATGCTCGAGCATAGGTGCCTGTGCATGTTGTGCGGGCAGCGTGGGCAAGGCTGGCATCGGCGCAGGTGGGGGCGGCACATGGTATGTGGTGCTAGCTTGGCCGTAAGCATAATGACTAGTCTTGGCCATGGATGTTGAGGCCGGAGATGTAACGGTTTTGCCAGTACTACCGTTAGTTCTGTTGTAAACATGATTTATCAGAGGTATGCTAGCAATAGGGGTTGATGGCACGGCCTCAGTAAAGCCAAACCTTCTAAGCGTAGCCTCTACTTGGGAGCTAACTACCGAATCTAAATGGTTAGCTAGCGAAGCGTTAACGGCTTGATCTACCGATGCGGCTATCATTTTCTCAATTTCTAAAGAAGATAAACGAGGTGATACTGGTGTTACCTGGATCCGAGCAAGGTCGAGGACGATGATGTCGCGCTTGAAGAAGCCCACGCGTGTCTTGACATAGCCTCCAAGCATCATGTCTTGGAGCGCCTTCATCTTTGCATCGATCTCTGCTCGGTCTTCTGCGGGAATATCTTCAAGGGTAGGAGTCATGATGTTGCGGTTGTTGATATCCAAGTCTCCCATGGGATCCATCGGCGTAGTAGTCGTAGTAGATGTACCGACGGCCGATGTAGACGTACCTGTCATGTTGGCGTAGCTTTCCCAAGCGGAGTCACCAGAATGTGTGTTGACACAGAAATGTGCCCCCATACTTGGGTTAGTTTGACGATCCAAAAGTGTGCGGATACTTAGGGACAAGCCTAAGCATAACACAACACCGATGTCACATTCTGACTACCCTTAACTGTAGTAAGGGGGGTGGAGTCTCTAGGTAATCAGATCACAGAAATAATCCAGTTAGCCAAAATAAATGTGTTAAACAGAACAAGTCAGCAACTGAGCGAAGCCTGACTGATTCGAAGTATAGTGCGAAGGGTGTCGCTGAAGTGTACATTCGATGTCTGGTGCGAAGTGTTCCTCTGAAGGATGTCTTCGGTGTTCGGGATGATCTGGCCGAAGATGGACTCCGAACCAATCTAGACACAATAATCACCTTTGAACAGTGGGGTTCGGCGTGAAGTCCCCGATATAGTAAGATACAGAATAATGAATTAGACGCAATGCACGAGTGCAACTTCATCTAGAGCGGAGTACGAGCGTGGTGAAGCCTGTCGTGACGAAGTCTATTGGCGAAGCGTGTTGGCCTGCGGGACCTAGTCAAACCGACAGCAGCGTGATGGTCTGGCACGGGCGGTCGAAGCAGCAATCTCATCGAAGGGTGTTCTGGCAACCTTCGAAACTGATCCCTCAGCTCTGGACACCTCCAATGAAGTAGCTCCGAACGTGGAAACCTGCAACAGAGTAAATTCGAAGTACCAATTCGGCCTGAGGACCGAATCCTACTAAGTGTTGTACTAGGAGTGAAGGTAGAAATCTGTTACGTAGATTAGCAGATACTTCAGAGGAAAAGTAATAAGGCGATAACAATCTATTATGTAGATTAACGGATACTTCACAAGTGAAGTAACAAGGATTACGACTGTTCCGAAGTGGCCGGCGGAGGGTTTCCAGGCAAACCCACAAGGAGTACAGAAAAGTAAAGGTAAAGTAAAATACATTTCAAAGCTAGGGCTTTGTGGTTGATTTGTGTTGGGGGTTTTATGAACCGGCCTCACCCCTATATTTATAGGGGTTAGACTTCTAATCTCTAAGCCTAATCTGATAAGATTTGGCTTAATCACGCGTGATAAAACTTAGTCAAAATCGGACTGAATCTCTAACTCTGCCCGAAGTGGGCCTTCGGCCAGGCCTACCGAAGCCTGCTCCTCGGGCCAAAGCTTCGGTGGAGTGGGCCGCTGAAGGCCTTCGGGCCGAAGGCTGCAGGACTTGCCGGAAGCTTCCGAAGCCCATAGTTTTGTTGACCTTTGGCCTTGTAGGGCTTCGGCCCAACCCAGGACATGTGTATTTTTGGCCCAAATTACCAAAATTGATATTTTGACAATCTTAACCGTTAATGCCATTTTTGCTATCAACACAATCAATGAAACTTTGATTTTGGTTTTCATTTACGGCTTGAACTTGTATGCTAGGTTTGCACTGAATGTTTTGATTTCTTTGTGCTTCACTTCTTCCTGGTTTGAGTTTGTGTACTGGGGTATTTTCTGGAGAACTGTGTGAGTGATCAGTGCGTGTGAAGTGTAATTTTTACTATGATTTCGCTCTGTGTAAACTGGAGGCTAGTCCTCTCTGATTACTAGCGAAGCACTATGCGTGGCTAAAATCAAAGCCTATTCTCTTCCCTTGTCGAAGTCCTCAGCTCAGTATGTTTTGTGTGAGTTTAGACCTTCGGAGTACGAAGCCTAGTACCAGTTGCTAGTGCAGAGTATCTGGTCGAAGTCCTTAGAGCGAAATCATCTTCTGCGAAGGGTGAAGTGAGAAGTCTGCTCGAAGGCACCTAGTGTGCGGAGCCTGCACCGACTTAGCATAGTTCAGTTTTTGGTTTTGTGGGTGGAGCGAAGTCTTCTTGACTTCAAACTTTTGCTTCTTGCGAAGCCTGGTTTCGGCGCTGTGAAATACCTCCGAACCAGACCTCCGAAGGGTGTGTTCGAAGCCTGTTCCGCAGGAGACTGTTTTCAAAAACAGAAGGCGATTTTAGCCTGAAATTTGAAAAGCTCCCATTCACCCCTCTCTGGTCGCCACTTTCGGTCCAACAGAACGAGAGAAGACGCCGATGATGATTACATTCCTGAAGCTCAAGCGGAGGTAATTATTGCGTTAGTAACAACTCAGAGCAGCTTCTAACCGAGGATTACATTCCTGAAGTTCACATTGTCTATCGTCGTAGGATCATCCAAAGCGAGGAACCAAGCATCGATTATTCCAAGTCAAGGAAAGAACATCTATTGTCCCAGCTATTGAGTCCTCTGAGCCAACAGCTGTTGAGCCCACTGCCACTACATCCTCTACAAATGCGAAGAGGATAGGAAAATGGGAGAAGAACAAGCTGCATACAACTATATATGAGGTTGAAGAAGTGCATGTTGATGGGGCTCCAAAGAAGCTGAAAGAAATCATAGCTAAGTGGAGCAATGACTGTGGATGTCTCGCTAGGGAGCGATGTAAGATAGTTTGGAAAAACTAGAAGAGTGTCCCTGAAGCTACAAATAACGAATTGTGGGAGCATATAAAAGCGCATTATAAATTCCCGAAAGATCGCTTAGAAGACGCTAAAGCTACCACATTGAAGACTATAGGGAAATCTCTTCATACATTCAGGAATAAATTGAACACACAATACCTTCAGAAAGGAGAGTTGCTGCTCAACGACTATGACTTTATCATGCCAAATGAATGGAACGAATTCAAAATGCAACATTGCTCAGAAGATGCCAAACAAGAGAGCATCATGTTCAAAGAACTTATTTAGAAGAATAAGTTCCCACATAAACTTGGCCCAGGTGGATATAAGGCTAAGGAGGATGAGTGGATTAGAAAGGAAGAGGAGGACCGTGTGGCTGGGTTACCTGAACAGTTTTTAGGTGCTGATCAGCGCACAAAGAGATGGTTCCTAGGTCGAGCTAAAAAAACACCCAAGGGCCAATATATCCTCTCCGACAAACAGACTAGTGAAGTATTTCAAAAAGTGAAGGAAATCGCTGAGTGGGAGAAGACTATAAAGTTCAAGCCCGAGGGATGTAATGACCAGCTTACATCTGCTCTCGGAAATGAGGAACATCGAGGGCGCACCCGAGGTGTCTCTTCTATAGTACCCTGGAAGAATACTTTCAAGAAGTAGGATGGTGCCACATACAAGAACCGTCAAGCACGCACAAACGACACCGCAGAGCGCCGTGCAAAGTGGGAGAGTGTGAAACCAAGGGTGGTTTCGGTCTGGATGATGAGTGATTGAAAAGGATGAGCGTTAATGGAGTTGAGTGGTTGAGAGTGGTTTGAGTGCATCGAGGGGCTCGATGTAAAAAGGTTGATTTGTTGCCGAGGGTTTTGGTGGTGCGTCGCGTCCGTGTCTTGGCTTGTCTTGTATGTGCAGGAGGAGATGCTGACCAATTGTCGACAGTGGGTGATCGAGGTTCAAGCAGAGATCTTGATGCCGGAGGATCAAGGAGGCCGGGCGAAGTTGGAGAAGATCTCAAGAGTGCACGAAAATATCGAGCAAGAACGGATGGACGGTTTGCGTGGAGTTGTCTTATGTGTACCGGAGGAGATGCTTTGTCGACTGTCGATGGTGGGTGACCAGAGTGAGACAGGGAGTCAAGAGCCGGATGGTCAAGGATACAAGTTGGAATCGAAAAGCGATCTCAAGCGTATGCGTTGAAGACAAAAGGAGAGGCTTTGTCAGTTTTTGCTCAAAACCATTAAAACTTTAAATGTTTTTGTTAATTCAATAAATAGGTGTCTAGTATTAGTTTAAATTTTTCAGTTTCTTAGTGTATCCTTTTGGTATAATTTTTAGAGTGGGTCTACTCTAAAATATATTAAAAGCAGAGTCTTTTTGTAATTTTTATTTTAGGTCTTCTCTCAGAGATGGCTTCTCTCAGAAATTTGAATTTAGGTTTGTGATATCACTGTTCATAATCTAGCTTGGTTCAGATTCTGAGTTTTCAATTGAGTGTTGGCTGATCTGATCTGAAACTCTAAGTGAATCTGTTTTGTGACTGAACTCTCTGTAATCTGGTTCATGTTTGTAGGATTAATCTGAATTGAAACAAATTATGATCTGATCTTTTTAGTAAAGTTCTGAAATCAATATCAGTTTGTTTTCAGTGAGCTCTATTCAGTTTTTACTGGATTTCTTAGTGATGTATCTGTATTCCTCAAGTACTAATAATCTCCAATTGTTTAGTACTTTGATCTATCCTCTTGAATGTGTTTCTAGTGTTTAGATGTTGTAGCTAAGACTGAATCAGTTCATTTGTTCACTGGATGAAAGCAATTTTGAAGTACCTCATTCCAAATCAGTTTTGAACAAAAACAATACTATTCCTCATCAAATTTGTTTCCGATTTTAATTTGTTGGCAGGAACATGTTCTGAATTTGAAATTGTTGTGCTCTGAATTCTTGTTCAAAACTTGTGTATTCACTTTTCATGCACAAATTGTTTACTGAAATTTTATGTGTAGAATCTGAATTGAATTGAATAGTCACTGCAAAATGTTTCCAGTCTGAATTAATTTGATTGAACTCATCTCTGTTTTAGAAGTGTAATTTTCTGTTGAATTGGTTCAGTATTTTGTATTCAGTTCTGAACAAAAGCTTGCTGAAACAGTAACTAAATGCACTGAATCTTGCTTGAATCTGAATTTTGACTGAAGTCAGAATCAATTGCCTTGCTGTGTGACAGTGATTTCAGTTTCTTGATCAGAATTTTTGTCACTGTTTCAGGTCTATGTTTGAGTATTTATATCACATCTTTGCAAATCTGTTCAGAACTGATTCATCATCTAAAACTAACTTTTAAACTTCAGCTCTGAGTTTAGTTGAATAGACAGTGCTGTTTATCTATTTTGTTATTGCTGCTGTAGTGTGCAGTTCGAAATTGAGTGTTTGAAATCTGTTCATGGTTGAGATTAAAGCCATTCTACTCAGTATTTGCCCTTGAGATGAAGTGTTAGTTTGATTCAGTATTTGGATGTTTACAGTGTTTAGATTACTGCTGATTAGCTATTCTGAATTGATAAGAGCGTTGATCTGATTACAATGTTGAACCTGTGATTCAGAGTTATTCAGATTTTTCAGTTTTGATACAGTGTGAAATATTGTTTTGTACTGAAACTGATGTGCTGTGTTCATACTGTTTGAAGTGAAATTCAACACAGTTTCAGTAGTGTGACTAAGTTTAGATTACTATTTTCAATGCTTAATCAAATCTGTTGAAATTTAGATCACATGTGCTGGAATTAATTTTGTTCTGAAGTTGAAGTATGCAAATTGGATCAAAACCTGAATGATGAACCTTATTGAAATTTATTGTTACTATTCATCGTCTAGAATGTTTCGGAAGTGATGAAATTTCATTTGAAATTGAATTGAAACAAGCTGTCTCTCTTTAAAAATTTGATTTGAACTCTTGTGTGAGTGTTTTGATATTTGTTGACTAAACAATCTTCAAACTTCGCTGAATTGTGTTTTTCAATCTAGTGGAGCTCAATTTTGTACTGACTGGTTTAAATCTTGAAACTGAATGTTTGGAGGTGCGTTGGGTGTTTTCGAGAAGGCCATCACATTCGAAAGAAAGTGTCGAGGCGCCTATTCACCCCCCTCTAGTCGCCATTCCGATCCCACAGAGAGACACTTCTTTCAATTTATTAGTGAGAATCCAAACATCATGCAGGTTACAGCGGGACAGATAGTTGTGCCAGAGGTACGAGTTGATGTACCAAGCAGTGTTGGATCAGTACAAGAGAAATTTCCTGTAAATTATATCAAAGAGGACACACCATGCAGTCTGCATGTACCGATTGGACGCAAAGGGCATTCCCAAGAGGCTGTACGAAGCAGTGTTACACCTGAGGATCTATTTCACAATCGGCCTATTTCCGTGGAGTATACCAAGGTTCAGGTCAATGAGATCTCCAATGACATATTTATTAATGACCCCCAGGATATTCAAATGCCTGATGAGGGGATTGAGACAATCGGAGATGCACTGAATAACTTTGTCTTATCTGCGAGCCGAGATATCAAATTACTACAGAGGCAGTCTCTGACAAGTTCTCAGAGTAGATCACCTATTTTCTTGTCGCAATCCCCCACATATCCTTCATCTCATGATATACAAAATATAGTATCTTTATCACCTGTTGATGAGCGTGAGATGGAGGAAGAGGCAGAGAAGGAGCTAGTGCCCGATAAAGTGGCAGATCGCAAATGGCTCAAGAACTCGAGGAACACGTGCCCAAAAAAGTGGCAGATCCACAAATGGCTCAACAACACGTGCCAGAGGAAGTGACAAATCCTAAAGTGGCCGAGCCTGATCAAGTAGAAGAGTCAGTTCTAGCGGCTGAGCCTGATCGAGTGAAAAAGTCAGTTCCAATGTCCGAGCCTCAAGTGACAGAGCCATTGGACAAGCCTGATCAACTAAAAGAGTCAGTTCCAGCGACCGAGCTTGATCCTGAGAATCAAGAGGCACACCCAAATTCCACAATCAACAACACAATTGTTCAAGTTGGGAACTGTTCCGAGCCAAAGTCTGAAATGCTCAAATTATTTACTATTGTGTGGAAAACACGTTCTATACACGTAGAGACTCACTTAAAGGCTCCAGTACAAAAACGGGGCTCACTTTCTGCAGATCAATGGACCTACGGAGACGATGATTTTATCGAGTACGAACCAGGAAAACCATTCTTAACCCAACGAGTACTTAAGAGTATGAACTGGGAGATGAAATCATTTCATGATTGGTATCTTGAAGCATCTTCGTTAGGAGTTATGCAAATAGAAGTGAAGGTTCCAAAAGAAGTATTCAACTGCCCAGAATTTAATCTTGCACTATTTTTCGATGACTTCCACTGGATGTTCCATCTGAAGCGAACCGACATCACAAGCATGATGCTCTGGTGCCTATAAGTAGTTTTTACTTTGTCAATATAAAGCAAAAATCAATCATGTCTTATATTGACTAGTGTTTCATAACTTATGCAATTTGAATTCATGTTCTGATAAGTCTAAACAATATGGGTACTTGAACCCATCATTAATAAGTTAAAGTACACTAAACTCAGTACTAAACCAAAACGATGCAAAGTACTGGAGTGCGGGTCAGAAAATGTTTCAAAGGAAGATTTTCAATAAAGACCAAGAGACACTTAAGAAGAATAAAAGGAATTGTGTCGCGTTGTATATTGCGCGTGCATGTTTCAATGGAGGGACAGAGAAATGATAAACAGGGAATATAACTTTAAGTAAGTATACCGACTATATCCACTTAATCACATTTTATCGATTATGAAACTAACATAATCACATATTACTTATTTCGATAGTGATCATTGGATTGCACTTCTGATATACCCGAAGAACTCTAGGGTTTGGGTGTTCTACTCTCTCGACAAACCTAGAAAAGAATATCAAGATATAATAAATGTTCTTTAGAGTGCATATAAATATTACATGGAAAAGTTACATGGCCCACATGATCCACAAAGGCCGAAAGAAATGCATATTAGAACTAACTATCTGGTAAGATTATATTTTCAAATTTCTTAATTCAAATAATAAAGCCAAACTATATATCATTCTAACTTTGTCTATTTTGAAGTGTCACAAACAACTTCCTGGTTCGGTGCATTGCGGGTATTACACTTGTGATTTCATGAGCAATGACTTAGGAAAGTATGCGCGGACAGTATCTGAGGATACTAAAGAAGTAAGTTGATTTATTGTGTGTTAATCTAATATAACCTGCAACGTATGTACTTATATGTTACATATGCAGACGTCACATCTATCAACCGTTGCCGAGAAGAGCTGACTCTCTGATGCAAAAATGTATGGAATCGTATCAAAGATGTGCCAGTTCACGATGCATGAAATTATTCATGAGCGTGGAGTATTCTTCGATCCTGAGGGTGAAGTTGCCAAGCATCCAACTCTACGACGTTGGGCCGGAAGACCTAAAAGGCTTGAACAACACATTTCCAAGAATTTTGAAGCTCAGAAGCAAAAAGAAGATGCGCAAGATAAGAGCCAGCCTTTCGAGAAGGAACACTAAACAAAATGAGCATGTATTTGTGAACAATTGTTAATTTTGAAGTTTTGATAGATGTAAACTTTATAAACTTGATGTGTGATAAATGTAAACTTTGTAAATTGATGAGATGAGTTGTTGTTGTGTTGCTGCTGTGGATGGTTGTGGGAGCTGATAATTTCTGTGGTTGTGTTTCTACTGTGGATGCGGATGGTTATGTGAAGCTGTATATTTCTGTGTTTTTGTTTGTGCAGCTATTTGAATTAATGTTTATAACATTTCTATGTAAAGGGGAAAATATAGTAGTGGTGGGCGCGCTGACGTCATCTGCCCACCACTGCTATTAGCCATAGCAGTGGCGGGCAGATGACGTCAGCGCGCTTGTCACTTCTATTGACACAGTGGTGGAGGGCAAATGACGTCACCGTGCCCACCACTGCTATTGACATAGTGGTGGCGGGCACTCTGCCTGCCACTGCTAACAAGGGTTAGCAGTGGCGTTTGAGCAGTGGAGGACTAGTTGCCCACCACTACAGTACGTTTTTGCCTGCCGCTACAGTGAGTGTTTATAGTAGTGCATGCCAGTCAAATTGAATTTGCAATTGATAAGGAAATAAATATAAGATATTCTAACACTCTCAGCGATGGCCTATCGGCATCGGCTTCAATAGCACACATAGAAACCATGATGCATTTTGGAGATCACATGAAGTACTATAAATTCTACCAATCGGCTCTAGTGACAATGCTCCAAAGTATCAATAATATCTATTGTTCGAACTAAACCGATGTAGCATAAAGATATAGAGAATCTCAAATATGATCAAGCCGATCGATAGATTAATAGATAAACCATTGGTTAAAACTCCGATGAATTCCAAGCAAATAGATCAAACCAAACCAGCATCCCCATCAACGGCATGGATCGGATCGAACTGCGACATCATCCTATTGACGATCGACATATGATCTAATCTAATATGATCTATAGAACTGCCGTGATTGGCAAACACATGGATTCATGTGATAAAACACAATATGACAGAGCGAATCAATGCATTAAATCAATAACTAGCGAACCTTCTCCACTTGATTACAGTATCAAACTTAGGCAAGAAAGCCATAAACACATGTATCAGTTTACCGAAGAGGTTATCCCCATTGAGGTTAAAGATCAAACTTAACCGATGCAACCTAACTATGGTGGGGAATTACCCTAATGCTACGTACCTAAAGTTGGTGATACGCCAAAGAGTTAATTCGTTGGTTGGGTGAAGTCCTTTACAATGATCTCGGGCTTACATATTTATAGTCAGGTAGACACATTATTTGTTGGCTAACTAAATGATAACTAGCATGAAGCATCAGCCCACGACGCGTGTAGCCCATCTTAACCCATTAAGACTCTTTTGATTGCCCATCGGCTCTGTCACCTAGTTCATTAAGCCGACGGTGCACTACTACAAACACTCACTGTAGCGGTGGGAAAAAACATACTGTAGCGGTGGGCAACCAGTCCTCCACTGCTCTAACGCCACTACTAACCAGAGTTAGAAGTGGTGGACAGAGTGCCCGCTACCACCGTGTCAATAGCAGTGGCGGGCACACTGACATTAGCTGCTCGCCACTACTATTAGTCATTGCCGTGGCGGGCACGCTGACATCATGAAACTGCCACTGCTATGGCTAACAGTAGTGGAGGTTGCATGACATCAGCGTGCTCGCCACTACTGTATTTTCCCCATTTTACAGAAATGTTATAAACCTTAATTCAAATAGCCCCACAGCAAAAACACAGAAATATATAACTTCACACAACCATCCACATCCATAGCAGCAACACAACCATAGAAATTTACATCTCCCACAACCATCCACAACAGCAACACAACAACAACCCATCTCATCAATTTACAAATTTACAAAGTTCACATTTCATCAGACATCAAGTTTACAATGTTTACATCTCATCAGAACTTCAAAATTAAGAATTGTTCACAAATACATGCTCATTTTGTTTTATGTTTCTTCTCGGACAGCCAACTCCTATCTTGCGCATCTTGTTTTTGCTTCTGAGCTTCAAAATTCATGGAAATTTGTTGTGCTTTCCTTTTAGGTCTTTCGGCCCAACCTCTCAGAGTTGGATGCTTGGCCACTTCACCCTCAGGATCGAAGAATACTCCTTGCTCATGAATAATTTCATGCATCGTGAAGCGACACATCCTTGATACGATTCCATACATTTTTGCATCAGAGAGTTGGTTCTTCTCGGCAACAGTTGATGGACGTGACGTCTTCATACGTAACATATAAGTATATATGTTGCAGATTATGTTAGATTAACACACAATAAATCAACTTACTTCATTAGTATCCTTAGAGACTGTCCGCGCAAACTTTGCTAAGTCATTGCTCATGAAATCACAAGTGTAGTGCCGTAATGCACCGAACCGAGAAGTTGTTTGTGACACTTCAAAATAGATAAAGTTAGAACAATATATAGTTTGGCTTTAATATTAGAATTAATAAATTTCAAAATATAATCTTACCGGATAGATAGTTCTTATATGCATTTATTTTGGCCTTTGTGGATCATGTGGGCCACCTAACTTTTCCACGTAATATTTATATGCACTCTAAAGAACATTTATTATATATTGATATTCTTTTTGGGGTTTATCGAGAGAGTCGAGCACCTAAACCATGGAGTTATTTGGGTATATAAGAAGTGCAATCCATTGATCACTATCGAAAGAAGTAATATGTGATTATGCTAGTTTCATAATCGATAAACCATGATTAAGTGGATATAGTGGGTATACTTACTTAAAGTTATATGCCCCGGTTATCATTTCTCTATCTTTCCATTGAACCATGCACCGCGCAATATACAACGCGACATAATTTCTTTTGTTCTTCTTAAGTGCGTCTTGGTCTGTATGGAACATCTTCCTTTGAAACTTTTTTTACCCGCACTCCAGTACTTAGCATCGTTCTGGTTTAGTACTGGGTTCAGTGTACTTTGACTTATCAATGATTGGTTCAAGTACACATATTGTTTAGACTTATCACTAAATGAATTCAAACTGCATATGTTATGAAACACTAGTCAATATAAGACGTGATTGATTTTTGCTTTGTATTGACAAAGTAAAAACTACTTACAGGCACATCCGGTGGAAGTCGTCAAAAAATAGTGCAAGACTAAACTCTAGGCAGTTGAATACTTCTTTTGGAACCTTAATTTCTATTTGCATAACTCCTAATGAAGACGCTTCAAGGTACCGGTCTTGAAATGTTTGCATCTCCCAGTTCATACTCTTAAGTACTCGTTGGGGTAACAATGGTTTACCTGGTTTGTACTCGATATAATCATCATCTCCGTAGGTCCATTGATCCACAGAAAGTGACCCATGCTTCTGTACTGGAGCCTTTACGGGAGACTCTATGGGCATAGAACGTATTTGCCCCACAATAGTAAAGATTTTAAGCATTTCAGACTTTGGCTCAGAACACTGCCCAACTTGAACAATTGTCTTGTGGATTGTGTGCTTTGGACATACCTCTTGTTTCTAGGGCTCAGGCACTAGCCCTAGCAGAGGCTCTAAACATGTCTCTGGCAGTTTAGGCTCAGCCGCTGGAACTGACTCTTTCACTTGATCATGCTCGGCCACTGACTCTGTCACTTGAGGATCGGCGACTTTAGGCTCTGTCACTTCCTCCGGCACGTGTTGTTGAGCCATTTGAGGCTCTGTCACTTTTTTGGGCATGTGTTCCTTGAGTTGTTGAGCCATTTGACGATCTGCCACTTTATTGGGCACTAGATCCTTCTCTACCTCTACCTCCATCTCACGCTCATTAATAGGTGATAAAGATCCTATATTTTGCATATCATGAGATGAAGGATATCCAGGGGATTGCGATGAGAAAATATGCAATTTACTCTGAGAACTTGTCAGAGATTGCCTTTTGAGTAATTTGATATCTCGGCTCGCCATAAGACAAAGTTATTCAGTGCATTTTCGATTGTCTCAATCCCCTCATCGGGCATTGGAATATCCAGGGGGTCATTGATAAATCTGTCGTTGGTGATCTCATTGACCTGAACCTTGGTATACTCCACAGGAATATGGCGATTGTGAAATACATCCCCAGGCATATAAATGCTTCGTGCAACCTCTTGGGAATGCCATTTGTGTCCAATCGGTACATGCAGACTGCATGGTGTATCCTCTTTGATATAATTTACATGAAATTTCTCTTGTACTGATCCAACACTGCTTGGTACGTCAAGTCGTACCTCTGGCACAACTATATGTCCCACTGCAGCCTGCATGATATTTGGATTCTCTCTAATAAATTCAAAGAAGTGTCTCTCCCACTCTGCACATCGCTCTGTGGCATCGTCTATGCGTTTTTGATGCTTCTTGTATGTGGCACCATCCTGCTTCTTGAAAGTATTTTTCTAGGGTGCTATAGAAGAGACACCTATGGTGCTCCCTCGATGTTCCTCATTCCCGAGAGTAGATGTTAGTTGGTCATTACATCCCTCGGGCTTGAACTTCCCAGCCTTCTCCAACGCTGCGATTTCCTTCGCTTACTGAAATACTCCACTGGTCTGTGAGTCGGAGAGGATATATTGGCCCTGAGGTGTTTTTTATCCCTACCTAGGATCCATCTTTTAGTGCGCTGATCAACACCTGAAAACTATTCAGGTAACCCAGCCGCACGGTCCTCCTCTTCCTTTTTACTCCACTCATCCTCCTTGGCCTTATATCCACCTGGGCCAAGTTTATGTGAAAACTTATTTTTCTTATTAAGTTCTTTGAACATGATGCTCTTTTGTTTGGCTTCTTCCGAGCAATGCTATAATTTGAATCTGTTCCATTCATTTGGCGTGATAAACCTGTAGTCGTTGAGCAGCGACTCTCCTTTCTAAAGGTATTGTGTGTTCAGTTTAGTCCTGAATATACGAAGAGATTTCCTGATAGTCTTCAATGTGGCAGCTTTAGCGTCTTCTATGCAATCTTCCGTGAATTTATAATCTGCTTTGATATGCTCCCACAATTTGTTCTTTGTAGCTTCAGGGACACTTTTCCAATTTTTCCAAACTATCTTACACAACTCCCTGGCGAGACATCCATAGTCATTGCACCACTTAGCTGTGATTTCTTTTGTCTTCTTTGGAGCCCTGTCAACATACACATATTCAACCTTGTAGATGGTTGTATGCTGCTTGTTCTTCTCCTATTTTTCTCTCCCCTTCGCATTTGTGGAGGATGTAGTGGCAGCGAGCTCAACAGCTATTGGCTCAGAGGACTCAACAGCTGGCACAATAGCTATTCTTTCCTCGACATGGAATAATTGATGCTTTCTTCCTCGCTTTGGATGATCCTACGGCGATAGACAATGTGAACTTCAAGAATGTAATCCTCGGTTAGAAGCTGCTCTGACTTGTTACTAACATAATAATTACCTCCGCTTGAGCTTCAGGAATGTAATCCTCATCATCGTCTTCTCTCATTCACTTCTTCCTAGGCTCCACTGGATGTGGATCCTCCGGAGAGTGGTACGAAGATTCGCTATTGGAGGATCCTTCAGACGAACCCTCTTTATTTGATTTTGCAGGAGATTCGTAGATGAGCTCCTCGACGGGACGTCCTTCTTCCACCATAGATGAACTATTCATGAACAAATGAATCATTTGACTCGTAAATAAGGCAGGCAAGGAATTGAATAAAGAGCTAATGTATCTTGACTAATCGTTGCCTAGATGCTAGTCGAACCTCGCCCTGGTCGGTCTATAGATCCCGACTAGTAATTAGATATTAGATTAGGTTAAGAGTCTAATTAGGTTAAGATTCCAATTAAGTTAGGTTTAAGTTCTTAGATTAAATGAGTCCTATGAATGAATGCTACCACATAATAGTTGGCTACGACTCACCATATGGGAGTGTGGCATCCGCCTCATCCATATGGATCCGTGCCTCCGTCGCATATGAAAGCCTCATCCCTTATCCTTAGTCTCCACTCTGGACCATACAACCCCCTTTGCAAAACTGCAACTTGGTATGTGGTGGTTGCAGGATGAGGAGTCTGGCTTCCTCATCGATGACGTCGCCGAGGAGCTTGTCATGTCCATTCTCACTGAGCACAGGTACTTCAGCAATGACCTCCTATGGAGGGTCATGTCAAGGCATCCCTCATGAGGCCATAGAGACTAACATTACGAGGATTCACAAAAAGTATAATGCAATAACCAAACCTAGAAGATCCAAGACCATAACAAGTAACTCAACTCAAGCATCCATGCATATATTCACATACGGGGCAATCGATTGATAGGCACCGACGAACCTCCTTATTTTAATTAACATTTATGAATGTATGAACCTGTCATGGCAACTCTCACTGCCCCTTCATACCTGAAGTCATACTGGTGGGCTCCTGGACCCTATGGCTTCATCGCAACAACCGTATGTTTTACACCAGTGGACCTCAATTGACGTTTGGTTCGCTTCCATCCGGGCGGAGATCTCCCTCCAAAGTAATAGATTTAGGCAGCAAATCAAAGTTCTCCTATATAGTTGGGCTAACAACATGTAATCAACTCCCCTCTATTTCTTCCCTCTTCCCCATTTTTTGGTTTTAGTAACCTTTTTTCGAAACAAAATCATGGCGGTGCCACACTCGGCCCCGAGTGCATTATGAACTTCGCCTAGTGCCAGAGGCACTCAGCAAAGATGGCTTCTCCCGTATTTCCTGAGGGTCATATCCATCATCCATGCATGCATCAATAAATAGCCAGAACCTGTTACTTAATCCTCCCGGATTCAAGTTGTCAAGCATCTTGATTAGTTCAGTTTAACTTATATATGAATACTCA
Source organism: Zizania palustris (assembly GCA_019279435.1). Lineage (NCBI taxonomy): Eukaryota > Viridiplantae > Streptophyta > Magnoliopsida > Poales > Poaceae > Zizania > Zizania palustris. The sequence continues at coordinate 94,258,434 of JAAALK010000079.1, read as the reverse complement.
TCGTCATACTCATTAACCTTATCAAAATACATCATGACATCGATACATGTTGGTGAAAGCACCAATTAATGACAAAAACTATTGATAGAGACTTTTACCCAAAAAAGTTGAGGGAGGACAAAGCATGTGGTTAAAGTCCTACGATGACAAACTACACCTTTCTAATAGATGACATATCTGTAATTAATTGAGTTTTAGCCTTCTTCTCCATGGAACAAAGAATGACATATAACCTATAATTACCTATAAACATTTGTGTGTTGGTTTCTTACTAAAAACAGTATTGTCATTGTGACTTAAGCAAATCGCACAACAAATATAATCGTTTACTATGTTCTACTTCACGCACCATGGATATCATATCCACTATGAATATAATGCTCATGAGGGTGTGTACCTCTTCTAATGCTATTTATTATCTAATAAACTTTTTTGGCAGAGACATTTTACATAATCATGCCAAACCCCTGTATTATTCATAGAGAATAAGATCAAATGAAGAAAAGTAACCTCATGTGGACCGAATTATCACTAGCTAATTAATCAAAACATAACAAAAATGACAAACCATGATTTTTTAGAAAAAAGGGCATAGCAGTGTCATACTAGTGGCGGCGACAGGTTCTGGTGGCGGCTGGCTAGCTCCGGGTCCAGCGACGGGCGCCGAGGGAGACGACGGTCTCCGAGAGCGGCGGCGGTCTCCGAGGGCGGTGATTTGGATGACCTCCGAGGCGACGAACTCTGGGGTGACGTTGATGGGTGGCGGGGATGGGCTCCGGGGGTGGTGACGGCGGGCTCTGGGGGCAGCGGTGACGGGCGGAGGGCAGCGACGCGGGTTCCGGGGATGGCGGCGATGAGCTCCGGGATGACAACAACGGGCGGAGAGCAATGGTGCGGGATTTGATTTGCAAATAAAGTTAGCTTTTCGGAAAGGGGGGAGCGAAAATCTTATATAGGTGGATTAGTAGTGGTGGGCAAGCTGACATCACCTTGCCTGCCACTGTTGTGTCTCTTAGTAGTGGCAGGCGGTGACATCACCAGCCCACCACTCCTAATCCACCCACTGCTGACGCCACTTAGTAGGGGCGGGTGAGGAGCCATGTTGAAGAGCATGGGCCTCATGGCTCCAGATGTGATGAGTGATTATCAATAGAAGTCAAAGAGAGGATGTGAAGAGAAGTCGAGACCTGTCGTGTCTAGGCCACGTGTGACTCAGGTACACGGGCGGCGAGCGGCTACCGGGCGGAGCGGCTGTGGAGTCGGGCAAGCCCAATCCGAGTACATGGGCTAGGAGCGGCAGAGGATCCACTGGTTTGTTGAACGGGATTGACTCAGGTACACGGGTGGTGAGTGATTGTCGGGCTGAGGGAGCCGCGGAATCGGGCCGGCCCAATCGGGGTACCTGGTATAAATACGGTGGACGCTTTATCAGTTTCGGCGCTAAACTGCTGACTGCTGATTTTGGATCCGACCGTTCTGAAGTGAAGCCGTAGCTGCTATGAAAGCTCCGCATCATGACAAGTTATCTTTATTTAGGATTTTACTATTTTTCCTTTTAGGCCCACAGTCTGTGTTAGTCGAGTCTGTAAAAATCCTAAGGGCACTTTGTCTTTTCAGTTTATTTTTGCGTCTGTGTAATTTACCCTAGGGGTAAATCTATATTTTCCCTTCCTATTGGGCTGCCTATAAATAGGCCCCAATCCCCTAGGGTTAGGTTTAACTCATTCAATGCAAATCAAAGTTCACTTTACTTTTTAGCCTTCTTCCTCCTGAAATCTTCCGTCACAACTGCTTCTCTGTTCCTCTATTCATCGCAGAAGAAATCTCGCCACCATTGTGCATTATCTCACACGAACTGTTGTTACAGGTTTCATCGACCGCCACGATTTTATTCTCTGTCACTACTTCTTTTTCTCTAGGCGCCGATGGCATGCAGTGTCTTTGTTGTTTGAGTACTGGTGTGAAAGGACCGTTCGTGCAACACCAGGCGTGGGAGGCCGTGCAAGGCTTCCTATGTGTGAAGGCATTCTGCACAAGGGAGTATTGATCTTCTAACGCATAAGCAGTGCACAAGGCAGCAGCCAGACAGAGTGCTACATCAACATCGAAGGCTTCGGTACCCTGGTTGTGCGAAGTCCTGTGCGAAGCCACGCTTTGCCAACACATGTTCGAAGAAGGCTTCAACTTGCTGAACTCCTGGCTTCGAGGTGACTTTGGCATTACAAACTTCGGAGCCACACAGTTCGAAGCACAGACTTCGGCATCGCATGCTTCGCTGTGTCTCCGCTGAAGCAAGATTCGGAGGCAGCCTTCGTTGTGTGATCGACGAAGCACGCTTCTATGAGAAGGCATATAGGCTCCGGCATAGGCTTCGACAAGTAGCAAACATGAGACAAATTTGTGAACAGTAAACTTTCTTCTCGTTTTGCGTTCACTTGAATTAAATGTCTGCGTTGGTTAGTTATCATGATTCTTGAAATGATTGCGAATTGAATGCACTGTTGATTTGCCTTTAAACACTTTATTGGTGTTCTTTTTGATTAGGACACCGGTCGTTTTTAGGCTAGATTATTTTTAGTACATGTGTTCTGTTTTGCTTCTGCTGATTATCTGTTGAGGTGCGTTGGGTGTTGGGAGAAGGCCATTGATTCAAAAGAATTTTTAGGCGCCCATTCACCCCCCTCTAGTCACTACTTTCGGTCCTACAAGTGGTATCAGTGCCTGGTTAAGGTTTTTCCATACCTTAACCGGTTCTAACCCAAGGTAGTGATCATGACTTCCTCTAGCAAAGTTCTGTCCCTTGAAGCTTTTGGCTACAACTACTGGAAGACTCGCATGCGAGCCTATCTCATGAGCTAGAGCTTAGACATTTGGGATGTTTGTGTTCACGCTACTTTTACTGTGCTTTCTGTTGTTGAGCGTACTTCCCCCGAGATAATCGCCCAGCATCAGAACAACAACAAATCTGTGAACATTTTATTTTTTGGTTTAGGTCCCACTGAGGTTGAGCATGTGAGCCATCTCAGCACTACTAGAGAGATCTGGGCTACCCTCCAGGCACACCATGAGGGGACATCCCAGGTCAAGGCTCGGCTCTATCAGACCTACTGGCGTGAATATGAAAATTTCACACAGAAGCCGGGTGAATCTGTTGAAGCTTTGTTTGGTCGTTTTCAATCGATCATCAACAAGCTTTGGGACAACAAGGCCGATGGAGTTCAGCTGGTCTCAAATCATTAGCAGGCGCTCAAGGTTCTTCATACCTTGGACCCTAAGATCTGGGAGATCAAGGTATCCTCTATTAGTGAGAGCACCTCTTACGATACCTTGACTATCGCAGAGCTTTTCAGTAAGCTCAAGGCCACAAAGGTTGATATTCAGCTGAGATCAAATCTCACTGGTTCTGGCTCAAAAAACCTGGCCCTTGCGACACCTTCTGCTGACTCTTCTTCTTTGAGCTGTGCTGGGTTCTCCCTGATGTCTATCATTGAGGACCAACTTGATTCACTAGGAGATGATGATCTGTGTCTTTTTAACAATCGGGTGTGTCGTGTCTATGATAAACGAATGTTCAAAAGACACAGCACATAATCCGGATGCTTTGAGTGTGGTGATCCAGGTCACTTCATCACCGACTGCCCTGAGCGGAACAGTCACAAGAAGGGCACCGGTGGTGGCTCCTACAACTCTGGCAAGCATCACATCTCTACCTTCACAAAGGGCAAGCCCAAGATGAGGTTCTTTCGAAAGGCCCTAAAGGACTACCGGCGTGAGAACAAGAAGCGAGACAAGGCCTTCTTAACCGAGATGGAGAGAAGCCACTCCAAGAGGTCTTCGTCTTCTTCCTCTTTGTTGGCGCAAATGTTACGCCAACAGGTTCGCTGAGATCAAGAACGGACAAACAAGGAGTTTGTGTTTTAGGACTACCTCGAGCCTCTGAATTGGATAATAACTCGAGTGGTCCGAATGAGTGTAATGACTAACTTGTTCTGGATCCCTTTTTACAGGGTACAAAGGGGGGTATTTATAGGTGAAAAAGCATAAGGAAAAGACCTATTTACCCCTAGATTACAACTGACATAGTGGAAACTATTCGGTACCATAAACAAGGTTATATAAGGTAAAATACTACAAGGTAGATGGATAAGCTGGACATCCCATCAGTCATGTCCTTCGGCTCCGAGGCCTCCATCTTCCATTCGGAGGGTTCTCCAGGGCTTCGCACCGCTGCACCCTTCGGTGTGGCGACTCATACTTCGAGCAACTGCTCACTAGCTTCGGAGTCCTCCTCATCCTTTGAAGGATTAATCTTTAAGCCCTGGAAATGGAGTAATTTCCCCCAATAGTAGCCCCTCAAATACGCCTCTCTGCAGTTAACCTGTTTAGGAAGAAGGCAGTATACGGAAGGAACATTTCTATTTTTAAGGCTTAAAGAGGATTTGAGCATGTTGCGACTTAGCCGAGAACTTTGAGCCCAATGCGTTCGAACCTCCCCCTTCGGGTTCTTGATGCAATGGGAACGCACATTAGGAAGGGAACGGTCTCGGAGTGCAAACATCGTGGAGCGCCGTTTGATTGTAGCCGTTACAGCGCAAGTAGCTGTTACACTCTGCAAAAAAGGTAACGGTTGATTTTTACGGTGGTTTCTCGCCGTTCCAATTACCGGACACACTTGTCGGTGACAGAAGCCGAACCTGCAGTGTGAAACCAATCGAAGAGTAGCACTAGACGTGTGGTTATAAAAGGGAAGGACAGGGATTAACAGAGGATTTTTACCGCATCCATTACTCGTGACTCACTCTCCCCCAATCTTCCAACCTTTTGAGCACCCAAGCGCGATGGCGAGAACTAGCCACACCACTCCGGCAACAGCCAACACCCTAGCGCAGAGGCAAGCGTGGGCTGCCTCGGTAGCAGCGGCAATGGTGGGGACTTCGAGCGGCGCTTGGCCCAAGAATCCTCGGGCGCTCCGTCCGCCTTCCAAGAAGAAGATCGCCCAAAGCTTCCTCATCGGTCAATCCGTGAGCACCGCGGAATCTATTGAAGAAGCCGTAGACGGAAAGCTGGGCGCAGGACTGAGGACTCGAGTCCCCGGGCCAGAATCAACTCCGAGGCCGCGAAGCGGGGAGGTGGTGGTCTTCGAAGCGTTCTTCGAAGCAGGCTTGGGGTTGCCGGCCGTGGACTTCTTGGCGGAGGTACTGGACTTGTTCCACATAACTCTGCCTCAGCTATCTCCCAACGCCATCGCGCGCTTGGCCATCTTCGAATGGGCGCTCCGGGCAGAAGGATGCGAAGGATGCTCCGAGATCTTCCCCGCGACCCACGAAGCTATATGCCAGCCGAAGCCCCAAGATGGGCCTGGGGACTCCAAGGTGACCATAGCCTTCGGCAGCGTCAATTTCCAACTACGGAGGGAGCATGCCCTTCATTTCCCTGCAAAAGCCATAAATGACAGGTGGTATACAAACTGGATACTTCGGTGGTTTTACGCCGAAGTCGGAGAGGACTCCCCCCTCGCTGGTCCTCTCCAGGAGATCTGGTTCCGGAAGGAGGCGGACATCTCTCCAAACCCTAGCCTGCTCTCGACGAGGCTAGGGCTGCTTACTTCGGTGGCTCGCCACATGAGTATGCACGATCTGGCCGAAGAGTTCATCGCCCTTCGGATCCCTCCCCTCGGAGCTAACTGGCCGATCTTGTTTCCATAGGCCTCGGAGAGGGACCTCCGAAACTTAGGTAAGACTATTCCCTGCAGCATCATATTAGATGAAGGAAACAACTGTATTCATAATTTCATACCTTTTGTTTCAGCGGCGCCTCTGGCATTGGCTCCGGAGGACATAGTTCAGGCCACCGAACGAGTTCTCGGAGCCCCTTCGGTGACTGAGAGGCAAAAAAGGCTAGAGCTGGTGGGATGCTGGGAGCGATCCAACACAGTGTGGAGAGCTCTCGGGATGGAGCCCCCTCTGCCAGACTTCGCCCCGACCGGAGCGCCTGCTCGCAAAAGGAAAGCCGTTGCCGAACCATCCAAGAAAACCGGCAAGCAGCCGCCTAGGAAGAAAAAGGTAGCAAAGCCCCCTTCGCAGTTGACGCCTGCCTCGTCTGCCTCATCTCCGGGTGATCAGAGCTCGGCCTCCGAAGAGATAGAGGACTCCGACGCCCAAACAGCGGCGGCCTTCGAGAGCTATCTCCTGAACGATGACGAAGACCTAGGGGAGGTCCCCCCTGCTCCCGTCGTCGTGCAAGTGGAGTCGGGCTCCGCCACTCCCAACTTGCCTACACCCGAGGCGGTTACGGAGGAAAACGCGGCTCCGGCAGGGGATGTTGGGGGCAGGACCTCGGGAGATGACTTCGCCGACATCCTTTAGATGTACGAGGTCCTGGAGGATCCAGCGATCCTACCCCACGAGGCTCCCGGAGGTACTTTCGGAAGCTCCCCCTTTTTTAATCAATACCTGCACACTATCTCTGGAAATATGCTTATTAATTTTGTTATTGAAGTAGGTACCTCTACGGGTGTCAATGCTTCGGTGACGTCCGAAGCTCCTGCACCTTCGGAGGCTGCTGCTCGAGCGGACCCTCCCGTGCCTTCGGACGCTCCGAGCTTGACGGTGGAGAATGCGTCCATCGGAGCGGATGATGCGCCTGCCGAGACGAACTTGGCGATGGAGGTCATCCCTGCAGTGGCGGCCCCGACCACCGAGGTTGCTTCTGCTGCTGTGGTTCTAGTCGATGGGGTAGCTGCCGACGATCGGAGTGTCCCTGCTTCGACCTCTTTTGTACCGGGGAGGGGCAAGAGCATATCTAGCCTCGGCCTTCTTCCTGGCCAGGCCGCGACCTCCGCCGGCAATTCGGAGGACGAGGCCACAGCGGATGATCTTCAAGCTTTGTCTTGGCTTCCTCTGCTGGCTCCGTTCTTGGAGCATCGGAGTGGCCTCCGGAACCTCATGGAGCCCATGGCAGAGAGAAGCCAGGATATCGCCAATTCGGACTTGGTCTTCGTCTTGAGCGAGACCAGGGCTTCGTCACTCAACTCAGCCGTCGAAAGGGCTGCCCTTCAGGTATGAAAAGACACCATAGCTACTTTGCATTAGTGACCATAAATACTTTAGTACTTACTTGTTCTTTTTGCAGCAATTTGTCCTTGCTAGAGCGGCAGCGACTTCCAACGAGGTCGAGGTTAATCGACTTAACCGGAAGGTCATCACCCTCCAGACGGCCCTTAACGACTCCACCGAGAGATCCCTCAGGCTGGAGGAAGAGGTCCTAGAGGAACGGAGGGCTAGGGCGGCGTCTGACGAAGCCCTCCGGGTAGCGTGACAAGACAGCGAGGCCCTTCGCTCGTCTGCCCAAGAGGTCGAGGCCGAGCGCATCGTCCTTCGGGCGGAAGTTGAAAGACTCCGCCAAGAGGCTTCTACTTCGAGCGCGCAGTTGGTGGAGCTCCAGGGGGCTCTTAGCCAGGCGATGGCCCTCAAGAGCTCTTTAATGCTCCAGGTGGCCGAAGTGTCTGCGACTGCTGCAGGGCTGGAAACAGCGGAGAAGAAGAACTCTAGCATTTCGGACCGTACCTTGGAGGCTCTTCAGGGTACCTTGGAGTACTTCGGCACTCTGTGCCCTTCGTCTTCTGCTGCGACCCACGAGCCCCTTGACCGAAAGCTAACGAGGATCCAAGTGGCTTCGTCGCTGATGATGAACTCCGGCATTCGGTACGGAGAGATCTCCAGACAGTGTGCCGGCATTGGGGTTCTTCGTCACCTTGAGTCTCTTCGGATCCCCCTCGGCTCAGTCGGGGGTTCGACCCCTGGAGGCTTCGCATCCGACGACTTGCTGCGGCCATCTTCGGAAGTGGCTTCAGCCTGGGAAGCCTTCTGGTCAACCTGGAAGACGGACCACAAGGTCGCAGCTAAAGCTTGGATTGACGAGGCCCGTCGACAGAAGCAGGCGCATACAAGGCCACCACTTCCTGCTTCGCCAGCCCCTTCGGTTCCTGCTCCGCCAACCGACCCGCAGGTGTAGCCACTTAGGGTTATTATGTACACGAAGCCTTGTAAAGCCTCTTTTTATTAATGAAAAAGACATAAACAAGAACTTGTCTTGGGTGTTCTTCTCTTTTTTAGGTTTTGTCATGCCCTTCGAGCCCTGACTTCGTACTTTTGGAAATTACCGAAGAGCTCCGAAAGGAGTGGGCAAACCTCGAGGGCTTGAAGCCTTACCGCCGTTCCCGCTTTTCTGTTCCTCATGGAGACGGAGGAGAAATCACCCTCGAAGTTTGCCAAGATGTCTTAGCTTATATTAAAGAGGAAGAGAAGGTGGAGGGATCTTCGTCTTCCGAACCTATTGACTGGTCCGACTCAGAGTACCGGGCCGAAGACCCTGCGGAGGCTGACTCCGAAAGGCTCCTGACATGGGCGGAGCTTCAAGAAGAGCAAAAGAAACTACGAGCCTCCAAGAAGAAGAGAAGTGTTTGAACGAAGAGGGCCAAGCCGACAGCTTCGAGCTCCGAAAGGCAGAGTAGCCGGAGGAGTAGCTCTAGATGTCGACAGGGTCTTCGATTTTTCCTAGGCTTGGACCAAAACTTTTCTTGATGTAAAAGTATAATGATTTAATGTGAAATGCTTCGAAAGTATGCTGTGTGACTCCTATCCTCCGACCCCCCTTGTGGGTGGTGGAGCCTTTACTATAGAAAAGGGTTCGCTAGGCACAATAATGCTCCGAACAACCGAATGCTTCGAATTTACACTTGTCATTTGTACTTTTAGCAGTACCACTTCTCGGCTCTCCTCTTATTAATAATTTTTTTACACGGATCTTGACAAAGCCGGAGCATGGAATCCATACTTTGGCCACCTTCGGCTCTTGTACAGATAGCTCGCGCTCGAGGACTAAAAATCTGTTCGCTTTTAAAGTCTTTAGACTCTTGTATGGATCCTAACAAGCCAGAGCCTGGAATCCGTAGGTTGGCCACCTTCGGCTCTTTTACAGATGTTTCGCAACCGGAGGCCGAAAGTCTGTTTTTCTTTAAAGTCCTTAGACTCTTCTACGGATCCTAACAAGCCGTAGCCTGGAATCCATAGGGTGGCCACCTTCGGCTCTTTTACAGATGTTTCGCACCCGGAGGCCAAAAGTCTGTTTTTCTTTAAAGTCCTTAGACTCTTCTAAGGATCCTAACAAGCCGGAGCCTGGAATCCGTAGGGTGGCTACCTTTGGTTCTTTTATAGATGTTTCGCACCCGGAGGCCAAAAGTCTGTTTTTCTTTAAAGTCATTAGACTCTTCTACGGATCCTAACAAGCCGGAGCCTGTAATCCGTAGGGTGGCCACCTTCGGCTCTTTTACAGATGTTTCACACCCAGAGGCTGAAAGTCTGTTTTTCTTTAAAGTCCTTAGACTCTTCTACGGATCCTAACAAGCCGGAGCCTGGAATCCATAGGGTGGCAACGGATCCTCTGAACCAATGGTTCGAGGGCAGCTGCCTGGGTCTTGGGAAAACTGCTTGGCTCTACAAGCATCTCCATCCTCCCGATGCGTCCATCAGGAGTAAGGGATATTCGAAGAGCAAACAAAATTCGACCCTTATCTTTATTCATAGAAAGGAAAGTTTTACAAGTGATTACAAGGGGCCCCTAAGCAAAATAACGCTTAAGGTGCTCCGCATGCCATGCATGCTTCAACTCTTCTCCTTCTAAATTAGCTAATTTAAACGATCCGGGACGTCCTGAGCGTAGGATAACATATGGTCCTTCTCATTTGTTTCATAGCTTCCCCGGAGCTATTACACTTCGCAACACTAGATGACCAGGCTTTAACTCATTTAGCTTTACCTTCGGGTCATACCATGTTTTGGTGTGGTCCTGGTACTTAGTCAGGTTGGCGACAGCTCGAAGCCTTGTTTCTTCTGACAAGTCCAGCGAAGTGCTCCTGTCATCTTCGTCCCCAGGTTGAACTACGCGAAGCGATCCACCTCTGAGCTCCGTAGGAGTCATGGCCTCATCTCCGAAGAGCAATCTAAATGGTGTGAAACCTGTTGACCTGGTTTGAGTGGTTCGAATGGACCACAAGATTTTGGGGAGCTCTTCGACCCATAGCCCCTTGGACAATCCAACGATTCGGCGATTCAGCCCGGAGAGAATGTTCCCGTTGGCTCGCTCAACGGCTCCGTTGGACTGTGGATGTCGCACCGCCGCGAAGCACAGCTTAATGCCAAGTTCTTCACAAAATGTTTGGAATGTGTCAGCTTCGAACTGGGTTCCATTATCCACCGTCAACTCTCTTGGAACTCCGAACCTGCATATAATATTCTGCCAGAAAAATTTTTGCACATTCCTCGAGGTGATAGCTGTTAATGGCTCCGTTTCAACCCATTTTGAGAAATACTCGATTGCCACTACCGCAAATTTCAAGCCGCCTTTTGCCATTGGGAAAGGGCCTATGAGGTCCATGCCCCATCTAGCCATAGGCCACACTGGGGCAATAACTTGAAGCTGAGCTGGCGGGCGATGGCTCCGTCTGCCCATCCACTGGCAGCCTTGGCATGTTCGAACTAGTTCCTCCGCATCTCTTACTATAGTTGGCCAATAAAACCCTTGCCGAAGCGTCTTGTCCGCTAGCGCTCGAGGGGCTAAATGACCTCCGCACAAGCCTTCGTGGATGTCTCGAAGTATGTCTTGACCTTTGGGCTGTGAGATGCATCGAAGTAGAGGTGAACACACTCCAGCTTTGTATAATATTCCATCAATAAGCTTGTAATTTCGAGCTCTTGCTTGCAACCTTCGGGCTTCTGGACCTTCGGGAGGGTCCATGCTACTTTGCAACGTGTTCATAATCGGAGCCCGCCAATCTGTAATGGGAATGCACGGTACCTCCGAAGAGGGTTTTTGAACAGCCGCTGGTTGCGCTAGTTCTTCGTAAAAAGTAGCCTCCGAGAGGTCCACCGCCCCTGCTGCAGCCTTTGCAAGAATATCTGCAAGTTTATTCTCTGCCCGAGGGATACTTTGAACTATAAATCCTTTGAATGCTGCTTCGGCTTTGTGGATTTCTTCAAGGTATTGTGCTAGATGTGGATTCTTTGCTTGAAAACTTTTATCAACATGCCCCGCGATGACTTGGGAATCTGTCTTAATCACTATTCTTGCAGCTCCGAGCGCTTTAGCCTTTCTGAGGCCTAGCAAGATTCCTTCATATTCGGCAATGTTATTAGTGGTTCTGAAGTTGAGCCTCGCAGAATACATGGCCTTCTGCCCCGATGGTGATATGATGACGGCCCCTGCTCCGGCACCAGATGCTTGATAAGCTCCGTCGGAAAATATTGTCCAAAAACCTTCGGAGGATTCTTCCGGGGCCCAAATAGCAGATGGGGTCCACTCTGCTACAAAGTCGGCTATAATTTGAGATTTAATAGCTGTTCTTGCCGTGAAGGAGATTCCGAAGGGTGCTAGCTCGACCGCCCATTTTCCAATCCTGCCCGTAGAATCTTTGTTTCGGAGCATATCTCCAAGAGGATAAGATGTAGGGACGATCAGGTTATGCGCCAAGAAATAATGCCTTAGCTTTCACGAGGCCATTACTAGGGCATAAGCAAACTTCTCGAGCTCGGAGTATCTGACTTTAGCTCCAGATAATGCTTCCGACACAAAATAAACCGGGTTCTGGACTAGCTTTTCTTTGAGCTCAACTTCCCGGACCAATACTGTGCTCACCGCTGAACTTGTTGCTGCAAGATAAAGGAGCAATGTTTCTTCTGGAAGTGGAACGGTTAAAATTGATAATCTTCCAAGGTATGCCTTTAGATCACCGAAGCTCTTCTAGCACTCCGGTGTCCACTGAAAGCTTTCGGACCCCTTTAGTGCTTTGAAAATTGGGAGGCTCCGCTCTGCTGACCTGGCCAGGAACCTGCTAAGAGCTACGGGTCTTCCTGCTAGCTTCTGAACTTGCTTCAAATTCTCTGGTGGAGCCATCCTTTGTAGTGCACTTATCTGTGTTGGGCTAGCTTCGATTCCCCTGCTCGAAACTAAGTACCCTAGCAGTTTCCCTGCTTGTGCTCCGAATATACATTTTTCCGGATTGAGGCGTACTCCACATGCTCGGAGGCTCTCAAATGTTTCAGCTAGATCTAGGCTATGCTGGTGCTTTTGAGCACTTTTTATTACAATATCATCCATATAGGCCTCGACATTCCGGCCTATCTAATGACCTAGAGATTTAGCTATTAAACGAGAAAAGGTGGCTCCGGCATTCCGCGGCCCAAAAGGCATTCTTACATAACAAAATACTCCGGAAGGAGTTATAAAGTTTGTCTTGGCTTCGTCTTCGCGCTTCAGCCATGCTTTATTTAATGAAGTGAAGTCAATACACATGCGCCATTTGTTCGAGTCCTTCTTCCTTACAAAAACAGGGTTAGCCAACCACTCGGTATGGGCTACCTCCCTGATGATGCTAGCTCTTAACAATTTTTCTACTTCGGTTTTGGCGAGGCTTGCTCTTTCTGCTGACATCTTGCGGAGCCCCTGGCGTACTGGCCTGGCCTTCGGGTTGACGAGCAGACTATGCTCGATGATGCTTCGATCGACCCCAGTGATGTCTTCGTCGGTCCAAGCAAAGACGTCCAGATTTTGCCTGACGACTTCTTCTAACGAAGTAGCTATCTCCGGGGATAGCCCTCTGCCGAACTGCACTGGATACTCTTTGCCATCTTTTGAAATTATTCTTATTTCGACATCACCCTCTGGGCTTGGCTTGAGCGAGGATCCCTTCGAAGGGTTCGAGGCCTCCGGCATTTCTTCGATGCTTTCCGCCACATTATGCACTTGCCAGGGATCCAACGCCTGCCCATGGCCATACTCCGTCCTCCGGGCTACAGCTTGGTCTCCTGAAATAGTAAGCACTCCACCTTGCGTGGGCATTTTGAGACAAAGGTAATTAAGGTGCGCTATAGCTCCGAACTGGTTCAACATCCCTCGGCCGAAGATTGCATTGTAAGCATATGGAGCGTCGACAACGTCGAAGATCACTTCTATCCTGGCTAGAGGCCCCTCTCCGAAGGCAACCTCGAGGCCTATCTGGCCGAGGGCATCGAGAGGCGGTCCTGAGAACCCTTGAAGCAGCCGAGCTGCTGGGAGCAGATGCTTCCGAGGTATGCACATTTGATCGAAGGCCTAGACAAAGAGTATGTCTGCGGAGCTCCCACCATCTACTAGGATTCTTCGGACCTCCACTCCTGCTATATCAGCAGAAATGACCAATGGGTCAGCATGGGGGAACTTCACCCCCGCCGCATCGTTGGCGGTGAATGAGATGGGTACGTGGGACCACTCTGGCATCCCCTCGGCGGAACTCGAGGTCCCAATGTGCCCGACTTCGCGGACATACTCTCGCCACTGCCTTTTGGACATGCTTCCGAGGGTCCCCCCTCCGAAGATGGGCAGGACCACTCTCTTGCCGCGGTCCTGCGGGTCTTCCTGCTTTGGTGGTGGCATAATGTTGGCCACCGGTAGCCGCATGGGGGCTTCAAGGGCACCGGCTCGGGCCACAGCTTGCACAGGCTCTGACTGTGCCGATGGTGGGGCTCGATCCGAAGCACCCCGCCCCGCACTTCGTCCTAGGTATTCACCCCGAAGGGTTAGCACTGACTTGCAGTCCTTCATGTCATGGCTCCTATTATCGCCATGCACGCAGCAGAAAAACTATGGCGCCTGCCAGGCGCTCTCTCTTGAGGCTTCGGTGCTCCAGCCTTGAAGTTCTGTGCCTGCTGGAAATTGGCAGGTGCCTTCGGGACGGAAGGTGCAATGCTTAGCACCTCCGAACGGAAATGCTTCTTTCCCCGCTTGTACTCGTTTAAGCGGTTGTCTTGTGGAGGTTGCAGAGGAGCAGAGGCTTCGGGCTCCCTTTTGACTTCTCGGAGGGTGGGCGATGGTGCTTCAGCTCGCCGAAGACAGCCTTCCTCCGCCTTGGCATACTGTTCGAAGTATGCCATGAGCTGCACCACAGATGTCACCGGCTTCCAATGGAGTTTGCTGAGGAGGTTGGGGTTTAGCACCCCTTCGCAGGCAGCATCGACTACCGAAGAGGTAGACAGGCCCTTGATCTGTGATTTGGTGTGGGCGAAGCGCGTGAAGTACTCCCGGAGTGTTTCTCCCACTCGCTGCTTCACCTCGAACAAACTTCCTGTGGACATCGGGGCCACGAAGGTGCCTTGGAAGTTGCTCACAAATTTCTTCTTCAGCTGCTCCTAGGAACTGATCGATCCTTGCTTCAGGGACCAAAACCAGCGAAGTGCCACGCCTTCGAGGGCGAGGGGGAAGCATTTTGCCATAGTGCTTCGAACCCCTCCACTTGCTTCTATTGCTAGGGCGTATGAGCGGGCGAACTCTCCGGGGTCCGACCCCCCGGAGTACTTGTGCAATTTCGAGGCCTTGAATCTGGGGTCGAAAGGCACTCTTTGTAAATCCGAATGTAATGGAGATTCGTCATCGAAGGATGCATTCTTGGCCTCCTCCGGGACTTGGAAAACTTCTGGGAGATTGTGGGTACCACCGTCTTGAGGCCCTTCTGGAGTTTCAGTAGAAGCTTGAGTGCGGAGGCGATCGGCGGCCTCTTGCCTCCACCTGGCTACTTCCTCCTGAAGCCTGGCTAGTTGCGTAGCTGTAGGACTGAAAGTAGCGACCAGAGGGGGGGTGAATGGGCGCCTAAAAATTTCTTGCTAAACTATATCCTAATCCCAACACCTGAATTACCTTAACCAGACAAATAATAATAACAAAGTAAATTACTGGAATTAAAGTTGTCTAGCTTAAAAATGATATTAAGGACAATCTAAATAAAATACTGCTGTAAATAAAAACACCTAGATAAAACTCGAAATATTAATATTCTAGTCTAGAAATAAAATACTAATTAAATAACTAAAACATGGATCAATAAAATTAATTCGAAATTAACCCAAAAATATTGCAGGTAAAAAACTAGTATAAAAATATAACTGCGACTAATAAATTTTACTATTCTTTTTATATGAGCAGATTATACAAAAAAAAATTAACACGAGATAACTAATAAAATTTAACAGATTAAAATAAAGCGAAATTTCAAAATAGATTTTCAGCTAATTAATTAATGGATGATTATCTCTAAAAATTGATCTACTAAAAAATAGTAGATTAAAAAACCTGCGTCCTTGATTCGATCTTTGTTCCAAAATTTCTCGCCTGAACATGGCGCTCTCTGATCCACACCGCCTGCAGCGATGGCCAGAGCCTCACGGCCTTGCTGCCCCAGCGGGCCCCACGCCCTGGATCCTGGCCACCGGCGGGCTCCACGCGGCCACCTTCACGCTGAAAAAAAAAATCACTGGAAATCCTTCCCGTGGAGAAACAGGAAGCACACGCAACCCAGGCACTGTTCGCAAGGAAGAAAAGTTGCAGGCCTTCCGTAGCGCTGACCAAAGAAGAAAAACATGGTGCCAAAAAGCTGTAGCCAGCCGCATGCACCTCTGATAGGGCCCCACGCTCGTGAGCAGCGCCAAAACTGCTGCGTGCAATGCTTCGCCAGAAATAGCAGCCGAGAAAAAAATTTCCGGAGAAGAACTTTCAGATCGAAATATTTTCGGTGGAAAAACAAACTGCGGTTGAACAGGAAAAATTGGACTGTAGATTGATCTAATGAAAAACAGTCAATTATCCCCAAGGGGATAGGGGCCTATTTATAGGCAAATCCTAATACATGAAAAGACTACTTTACCCTCGGGTAAAATAAACTGACTCTAAAATAAATTCCGAAAATTACTAAAATATTCTTAGACAAATTAACTGACTCGAATAAAAATATTTTAAACTTAAAAACTAAATATTAATATCCTAAAACGAATTATTGATAGATTGTCAATTTTACGCCGAAACTGACAAAGCGTCCACCGTCTTCGCACCGGGTACCCGGATTGGGCCGACCCGACCCCGCAGCTTCCTCAGCCCGGCAATCGCTCGCCGCCCGTGTACTTGAGTCAAACCCAGTCAACAGACCAGTGGATCATCTGCCGCTCCTAGCCATGTACCCAGATTGGGCCAGCCCGACTCCACGGCTCCTCTGCCCGGCCGTCGCTCACTGCCCGTGTACCTGAGTCACATGCGCCTCAGAATCGGCAGGTCTTCATCTCTCCCTTCCTTTGACTTCCGTTGACAATCACTCATCACATCTGAAATATCAAAACCATATTCTTCAACATGGTTTCTCAATCTCCCCCTTGATGAGTGCATTGTCAACACCCTTTTCAGCTCATCTCCAGAACCTGCAAAACACGTGGAAACAGGAAAACAAAAACAAAAGAAAATAGAAGAAAGAAAATAAAGGTTTAACCCTAATGACCAAAAGCCAAACAAAAGCACGAAAACGGTCATTATAGTTAACCAAAAATAAAACCTCAAAACAAGTGCAAATCTCAGAATTACCAACAAGAATAAACTCCCCCAGAAATAAATCCCAGAGAAAGCAAAAAATATATCCAAAATTTCTCCCCCTTGTTGACAATTGGACTCATCAAGTGAGACTAAAAGCACTTTAAAGAGACATAAACACAAACTCCCCCTGAAATGCAGCTCCCCCTCAAAATATGCCATGAATGCAGATGGGGTGCAGGTGGAGGGTGAAAAGCATGCTTCTTAGATATGATTGACTGCTATTACAACATCTAACAGGTATAGCAAAAGATATATTGTCTAAGATACATGACATGATCAGTGCAACAAATAATATCTAAAGAAAGTCATTAGCACGCATTTTTCGATTTTTTCAAACAAAAACATCACCATATTTTCTAGTTGACAAGCAAAGTAAAGCATGAGATGCAAAAGCTAACTAATATCTACCAAGATAAGCATTGTCCAAAACAAAGTGCTTCAGCAAACTTGTCATCTTTTTAATTTTTTTTTTCATTTCTGCCAGGCGTTATTTGCATGTCAAACCTTATGCTAACCAACCAAGTCAACCCTAGGCCAGAACTGGACCATCAGAAGCTTAAGACACTGGTCTTGGCATACATTACACCGTCCTAGTTCATACCAAAGTGCTATGGTAAGCAGTCCAGAACAATGCAATGCGACAAAAGCAAACCCACCTCGATCTTTTCTGATAATCATAAAAATGCATAAATTTATCATTTTTCTGTATTTTTATCATTTTTATAACACATTTTTTGATATTTAAAGCATATAGATGTCCAAGTTGCATATCTGCATCTAAGTAAGGATCTAGCTACAAGGCATGTAAAAGATAGCGAAAGCATTCAGCCTACACATGCTAGTTACCATAAGCAATGGTGATCATTTTTCAATTTTAAAGCATAAAAGCCATGCATATGACAAATATCAGATATATCATGTGAACTGAACCAGAACATGATCATCGGCAGGTAATCAAAAGCATATACTAGCTAGAGAAAGTAAAGCAGATTAACCATACAGCAGAAGCAAGCTCAAAATGTGATTGATGATTATGCATGATATGAACGCACACAAAAAGACTCAATAAAAATAAAAAAAGAAAGTAAAAAATGATACCAATGAAAAGATGACTCAAAGTATCCTAAAAAGAATACACAACTCCCAAATCAACATCAATAATTATGAGTGGGAGCAAACGGTCCAATGCCGGGTTTGGCAAAAGTGCTAAACCAGTGTCGAGCAATCTGCTCAAAAGTAGGGAAGCAAAAAGAATCATATGAGTCTGGACCGAAACGCGAATAAAAGCGCGATCCTATGTTCTTCCTAAAATCACGGCCATGAGATCCAAAGTCGTATCCATAACGATCTGGAACTCTGCCGGAACAGAAACCACCCTCCGGAGCACGATCATAAAAACCGTCTCCACTACCACCACTTACACGACGTGGCCTGGCCTCTAGCCTCTCTCTACGTCGAGGGACTCTCTGTCTACCACCCTGCTGGTAGAACTGCTCCTGCCCACCTCGAGCTCTCTCTGCTCGCTCAACCCGCTTCCTCCTGAAGCAACACTCCTCAAGATGCCCGTCTCTCTAACAAAACTCACAGTGATAGGTAGGCTTCTTGGGATGTTGTTGTGGTTTAGGGTTCTTAGGCTTGGTGGTGTTGGGTGTAGCATCTTTGGTGTGAGAGGGTCCAGGTAAAGGATCAAGAGAAGTATGGAGAGTTTTAGGCTTCGAAACCCAGATCTGCTTGTTAGGTGGAGCTTTAGGTTGTTCTTGAATCACTCCATCCTTGGGCTGACTATCCTTAAAGGACTCAGTGGAGTGAGTCTTGGGGTGTCTCTGTTCGGGAGTCATCTTACTCCACTCCACTGCTCGACTAATAGCACTCTCAAAATCAGCCTTGGTATAGATGTAGCCTACCCCAAACCCATCCTGTCTCTTGAACTGCTGGATCATCATGCCGAGCTGCGGCTCTCTGGCACTAACCAAACTCAGGATCTGACGGAGGTAAAAGTTCTCATTCTGAACATCAGCTAGCTCCTCTCTCAAAAAATCTAACACCTCCACCTGAGACAAGCAGATCTCACACTCTCTATCAACATGGACAGACTTTTCGGCTTTTAGCTTAATCAACTCCAATCTAAGAGACAAGCAGTTCTCACAAATAGTGGGTGGAACTGACAGTGTCTCAAGCTCTAGCCTAGTCTGCGCCAACTCAGCTCTCACTCTCTCCAAATCACCCAAATGATCATCGCCCTTGGATTTCAGCTCAGCTAAACTAGCTAGATGAGATGGGCAATCAACACATGGCATGACGACAGTGGCTTGAGCATCTTTCAGCTCCAGCCGAGCGCTCTCAAGCTCAATAGCCAAAGTGTCTCTCTCATCTACTCTCTCTGTGTACCTGGACTTAACAGTCGTCAGGTCACACAACAACACCTCACAGTTAGGGCACTCACCACTATCACCCAAGCAAGGAGAAGAAGACAGACTCTCAATCTTACCATTTGCTGTGGCAAGCTCACTCTCAAGCTCATCTATCCTCTTCTTAGCCCATCTAAGCAGTTTCTCCCTATACTTCAACTCCTGACTGTTCTGTTCTAGTAAATTAATGACTTCCTGTTCATAGGAAGATGCCTTCTCATCGTCGTCATCGTCGGAGTCGTCGGAGGAGTTCTTCTCTTTCTTCTCCCCAAGAGCCATTGAGCAGAAGCTCTTGTGGGGTCTTCGGCTGTGACGTGAGCGACTCTTCGGCTTGTTCCCGAAGGTCATGAAACAGAGGCCCGCTGGATTGTCCCTGTCCTTCCCCTTCCTGATTATGATCTCTTCATCACTTGAACTTGAAGATGAGGAGGAAGACGAGGATCTCTTGGAGTATCTTTTCTCCATCTCGGCGAAGAAGGTCTTGTCTCTCTTCTTGTTCTCACGCCTATAATCCTTTAGAGCCTTTCTAAAAAATCTTGTCTTGGGCTTGCCCTTTGTGGACTTGTCATACTTGTCGGAGTTGTAGGAGTTGTCGCCGGTGCCCTTCTTGTAATTCTTCTGCTTGGGGCAGTCGGCGATGAAATGGCCTGGGTCACCACACTCAAAGCACCCGGATTTTGTGCCGTGTCTCTTAAACATTCGCTTATCATAGACACGTCGCACCCGGTTGTTAAACAAGCACAAATCATCATCTCCTAGAGTATCAAGTTGTTCCTCGGAGATAGACATCAAGGAAAAGGCAGTACAACTCATGGCATTAGGATCAGCAGATGGTGTCGCAAGCGCGAGAGACTTTGAGCCAGAATCAGTGAGATTTGATCTCAACTGAATATCGACCTCTGAGGCCTTGAGCTTACTAAAAAGTTCTGCGATGGTCAAGGTATCATAGGACGAGCTCTCAACAATAGAAGAAACCTTGATCTCCCAGATCTTAGGGTCCAAGGTATGAAGTACCTTAAGCGCCTGTTCATGATCCAAGACCAACTGATCACGCTCGGCCTTGTTGACACGAATCTTGTTAATGATTGATTGAAAACGACGAAACAACGCCTCAACCGTCTCACCCGGCTTCTGTGAGAAATTGTCATACTCACGCCGGTAGGTCTGATAAAGTCTAGCCTTGACCTGAGCTGTCCTCTCATGGTGTGCCTGGAGGATAGCCCAGATCTCTCGAGCAGTGGTGAGATGGCTAACACGCTCAAACTCACTGGGACCTAGACCAGAAAATAAAATATTCACCGCCTTACTATTATTTTGATGCTGGGTAATTACATTTTCAGCAGTATCCGCAGCAATAGTCGTTATAGTGAAACTAGGATGAACACAAATCTCCCATATGTCTGAGCTCTGGCTCATAAGGTATGCTCGCATGCGAGTCTTCCAATAAGTGTAGCCAAAAGCTTCTAGGGATGGGATTTTACTAGAAGACGTCATGATCACTACCTAGGTTTTGAATCGGTTAAGATATTAGAAAAACCTAACCAAGGCTCTGATACCACTTGTAGGACCGAAAGTAGCGACCAGAGGGGGGGTGAATGGGCGCCTAAAAATTTCTTGCTAAACTATATCCTAATCCCAACACCTGAATGACCTTAACCAGACAAATAATAATAACAAAGTAAATTACTGGAATTAAAGTTGTCTAGCTTAAAAATGATATTAAGGACAGTCTAAATAAAATAATGCTGTAAATAAAAACACCTAGATAAAACTCGAAATATTAATATTCTAGTCTAGAAATAAAATACTAATTAAATAACTAAAACATGGATCAATAAAATTAATTCGAAATTAACCCAAAAATATTGCAGGTAAAAACTAGTATAAAAATATAACTGTGACTAATAAATTTTACTATTCTTTTTATATGAGCAGATTATACAAAAAAAAATTAACACGAGATAACTAATAAAATTTAACAGATTAAAATAAAGCGAAATTTCAAAATAGATTTTCAGCTAATTAATTAATGGATGATTATCTCTAAAAATTGATCTACTAAAAAATAGTAGATTAAAAAACCTGCGTCGTTGATTCGATCTTTGTTCCAAAATTTCTCGCCTGAACATGGCGCTCTCTGATCCACGCCGCCTGCAGCGATAGCCAGAGCCTCATGGCCTTGCTGCCCCAGCGGGCCCCACGCCCTGGATCCTGGCCACCGGCGGGCCCCACGCGGCCACCTTCACGCTGAAAAAAAAATCACTGGAAATCCTTCCCATGGACAAACAGGAAGCACACGCAACCCAAGCACTGTTCGCAAGGAAGAAAAGCTGTAGGCCTTCCGTAGCGCTGACCAAAGAAGAAAAACGTGGTGCCAAAAAGTTGTAGCCAGCCGCATGCACCTCTGATAGGGCCCCACGCTCGTGAGCAGCGCCAAAACTGCTGCGTGCAATGCTTTGCCAGAAATAGCAGCCGAGAAAAAATTTCCGGAGAAGAACTTTCAGATCGAAATATTTTCGGTGGAAAAACAAACTGCGGTTGAACAGGAAAAATTGGACTGTAGATTGATCTAATGAAAAACAGTCAACTATCCCCAAGGGGATAGGGGCCTATTTATAGGCAAATCCTAATACATGAAAAGACTACTTTACCCTCGGGTAAAATAAACTGACTCTAAAATAAATTCCGAAAATTACTAAAATATTCTTAGAAAAATTAACTGACTCGAATAAAAATATTTTAAACTTAAAAACTAAATATTAATATCCTAAAACGAATTAATGATAGATTGTCAGTTTTACGCCGAAACTGACAAAGCGTCCACCGTCTTCGCACCGGGTACCCGGATTGGGCCGACCCGACCCCGCAGCTTCCTCAGCCCGGCAATCGCTCACCGCCCGTGTACCTTAGTCAAACCCAGTCAACAGACCAGTGGATCATCTGCCGCTCCTAGCCATGTACTCGGATTGGGCCAGCCCGACTCCGCGGCTCCTCTGCCCGGCCGTCGCTCACTGCCGTGTACCTGAGTCACATGCGCCTCAGACTCGGCAGGTCTTCATCTCTCCCTTCCTTTGACTTCCTTTGACAATCAATCATCACATCTGAAATCTCAAAACCATATTCTTCAACATGGTTTCTCAGTAGCCTCGGTTTTAGGAAGGTCTTCATCTTCGTCGGAGGGCACCTCCGGGTCTTGGGAGCTGACGTAATCGGTCTAAAGCACCGTAGGAGGAGCTCGAGGGCCCGGGGGTGCTCGACGCCCAGCAGCCTCGGCGGGAATCGCCGGAGTAGCCGAGGGTCCGGCTCCTGTGGTCCTAGGGGACCTTCGGAGAGGACCAGAAGCCTAACTTCGCTTCGGAGGCATAGCTAGCCACGAAGAGGTCTTGGAGACGGAGGACTTCGAATGACTCGAGAGGTCGAGTGAAGGCCTTTGGGCTGCACTAAGAAGCCCTTAACTGAAGGGTGCGCGGAACCTTGAGACTCCGAGGCTCCCTCCGTAAGTGCTCTTCGAAGTGCAGTCAGCAGCAGAGAACAAGCTTTTAGAACTTTCTCCCCACGGACGGCGCCAACTGTTGGCGCAAATGTTACGCCAACAGGTTCTCTGAGATCAAGAACGGACAAACAAGGAGTTTGCGTTTTAGGACTACCTCAAGCCTCCGAATTGGATAATAACTCGAGTGGTCCGAATGAGTGTAATGACTAACTTGTTCTGGATCCCTTTTTACAGGGTACAAAGGGGGGTATTTATAGGTGAAAAAGCATAAGGAAAAGACCTATTTACCCCTAGATTAAAACCGACATAGTGGAAACTATTCGGTACCATAAACAAGGTTATATAAGGTAAAATACTACAAGGTAGATGGATAAGCTGGACATCCCATCAATCATGTCCTTCGGCTCCGAGGCCTCCATCTTCCATTTGGAGGGTTCTCCAGGGCTTCGCACCGCTGCACCCTTCGGTGTGGCGACTCATACTTCGAGCAACTGCTCACTAGCTTCGGAGTCCTCCTCAGCCTTTGAAGGATTAATCTTTAAGCCCTGGAAATGGAGTAATTTCCCCCAACACTCTTCATCAAGCTCAAGTGATGAGGAGATCATGATCAAGAAGGGGAAGGACAAGGATGACATGCGTGCCTCTACTTCATGGCCTTTAGGGACAAGCCGAAGAGCCACTCGCACCACAGCCGAAGATCCCGCAAGAGCTTCTGCTCAATCGCTCTTGGGGATAAGGAAGAGAAGGGCTCCCCCGACAACTCTGATGATGACGACGATGAAAAGGTATCCTCCTATGAACAAGAAGTTGTTGAATTACTAGAAGAGAACTGTCAGGAGTTGAGGTATCGGGAGAAACTGCTTAGAGGGGCTAAGAAGAGGATAGATGAGCTTGAGAGTGAGCTTGCCATGGCCAATGGCAGGATTGAGAGTCTATCTTCTTTCCCTTACTTGGGTTGTAGCAGTGAGTGCCCTAACTACGAGGTGCTATTGTGTGACCTGATGACTCTGAAGTCTAGGTACATAGAGAGGGTAGATGAGAGATACGCTTTGGCCACTAAGCTTGAGAGCGCTCAGCTAGAGCTGAAAGATGCTCATGCCACTGTCATCGTGCCCTGTGTAGACTGCCCATCCCATCTAGCTAGTTTAGATGAGCTGAAAGCCTAGAGTGATGAGCAGTTGGGCGAGTTAGCGAGAGTCAGAGCTGAGCTAGAGTAGACTAAGATAGAGCTTGAGACATTGTCAGTTCCACCCACTGTTTGTGAGAACTGCTTGTCCCTGAGATTGAAACTAATCAAGCTAAAAGCTAAGAAGTCTGTCCAAGTCGATAGAGAGTGTGAGATCTTCTTGTCTCAAGTGGAGGTGCTAGTTTCCTTGAGAGAGGAGCTAGCTGATGCTCAGAATGAGAACTCTTACCTCCGTGAGACCCTGAGTTGGGTGAGTGCCAGAGATCCACATCTCGACATGATGATCCAGTAGTTCAAGAGGCAGGATGGGTTTGGGGTAGGTTACACCTACACCAAGGCTGACTTTGAGAGTGCCATTAGCCGTGTAGTGGAGTGGAGTAAGATGACTCCAGAGCAGAGATATCCCAAGACTCACTCCACTAAGTCATTTCAGGCCTGTCAGCCCAAGGATGGAGTGTTCCAAGAACAATCTAAAGCTCCACCTAAAAAGCCTGTCTGGGTCCCAAAGCCCAAGCATCTCCACACTTCTCTTGACTCTCTACCTAGACCCTCTCACACCAAAGAGTCTACACCCAACACCACCAAGCCAAGGAAGCCTACCTATCACTGTGAGTTCTGTTAGAGAGATGGGCATCTTGAGGAGTTTTGCTTCAGGAGGTTGCGGGTTGAGTGAGCAGAGAGAGCTCGAGGTGGGAAGGAGCAGTTCTACCAGCAGGGCGGTAGATAGAGAGTCCCTCGACACAGAGGGAGGCTAGTGGCTAGGGCGCATCGTGTAGGTGGTGGTAGAGGAGACGACTTTTGTGCCAGTGCTCCGAAGGGTGGTTTTCGCTCCGGTAGAGCTCCAGGTTGTTCTGGATATGGCTTTGGACTTCGTGGCTGAGACTTTAGGCAGAACAGAGGACCGCGCTTTGAGCCACGTTTTGGTCCAGACTCTTATGATTCCTTCTGCTTTCATTCTTTTGAGCAGATGGCTCAACACTGCTTTACCTCCTTTGCTAAACCTGGTGTCGGACCGTTTGCTCCCACTTATGATCATTTATCGTGTAGTATCGAGGACTGGAGGAGGTGTGGATCATGGATTCAGGATGCTCTCGCCACATGACATGACATCGCAGATGGTTCTGCTGCCTCACTTCCCCGAGCTCCAAGGAGTACATCACCGTCGGGAAGAGTGGTCAAGGGAAGGTACACGATATTGGCTCAATTCGAATCTCTGAGCATTTCTCTTTAAAGAACGTTGCTTTGGTTGGAAACTTGAGTTTTAATTTTGTATCTGTTTTGCAACTTCTTGAGGATGGCTTAGAGGTTCATTTTAAGAAGGGCATATCTTCTATTGTTGATTCTAGAGGATCTTTGGTTTGCCAGATCTTACCCTTTGGTAAGGTTTTTCGAATTGATTTCTCTCGTTCTTTTGGCCCTTCTCGCTGTTTGATTGTTGGATCCTCCTCTGAGCTCTGGAAGTGGCATAGGAGGTTAGGTCATTTGAGCTTTGATCTGCTAGTCAAATTGAGCTCTATGGACCTTATCCGAGGATTGCCTAAGCTTAAGATGGAGAAGGATCTAGTTTTCCATCCCTGTCATCATGGGAAAATGGTTGCCGCTTATCACACACCTGTGACTCAGGTGATGACTACGTACCTAGGAGAGCTATTACACATGGATACTGTTGGTCTAGCTCGGGTACGCTCAGTCGGTGGGAAGTGGTACGCGCTTGTGATAGTTGACGACTTTTCTCGTTTCTCGTAGGTTTTCTTTTTGGAGTCTAAGGATGAGGCTTTCTTGTTTGTTCATGACCTAATTTTGAAGCTGAAGAACGAGAACAATGGTTGGATGCGAGCCATTCGCTCTGACAACGCTGTGAGTTCAAGAACTCTCAGTTCATCAGCTTCTATAGTGATCAGGGTCTTGAGCACTAGGTTTCTATCCTTTACACTCCCCCACAGAATGGCGTTGTCGAATGAAAGAACCTCACACTAGTCTAGATGGCCAGGACGATGCTTGATGAGCATAGGACTCCTAGGCTCTTTTGGGCTGAAGCCATGAACACGGCTTGCTATCTGGCCATCCGCATTTTTCTTAGAGCTTACTTAGCTAAGACATCATATGAGTTGCGGTTTGGCAGACAGCCCAAGGTGAGTCACTTGCGAGCATTTGGCTACAAGTGCATTATGCTCAAATGGATGTAAAGAGTGCTTTTCTGAACGGGTATATAGAGGAGGAGGTCTATGTTAGGCAGCCTCCCAGTTTTGAGAACCCTAAGTTTCCTCGACATGTTTTCAAGTTGCAGAAATCTTTATATGGTTTGTAGCAAGCCCTCAAGGCTTGGTATGACCGTCTAAAGAAGTTTTTGTTGGGGAGTGGCTTTGTGATGGGTTATGTGGACAAGACTCTTTTCTTGCTCAGAGATGGCTCAGACTTCTTGATTGCTCAGATTTACGTGGACGACATTATTTTTAGTGGTTCTACTAAAGAGCTTGTGTCCAAGTTTTCTGAGCAGATGCACAACGAGTTTCAGAGGAGCCTCATGGGTGAGCTCAAGTACTTCCTAGGGCTCTAGATCAAGCAGACCAAGGACGACATCTTTATCCACTAGAGCAAGTACATGCGGGACATGCTGAAGAAGTTTGACTTTGGTGGAGAGCTGAAGCCTCAGAGGACCCCAATGAGTACATCTGGGGGCCTGGTCAAGGACGAGAGCGATGTCAAGGTCAACGAGAGAGAGTATCGAGGGATGATTGGATCTCTACTGTACTTGACGGTGACGAGACTAGACATTTAGTTCGCCGTGGGATTGTGTGCGCGCTTTCAGTCTTCACCACGCGCATCTCATCGGCAGGCTGTCAAGCGCATTTTAAGGTACCTTACCTATGTGCCTGATCTAGGTCTTTACTATTCAGCATCATCGTCTCTTGAGTTATTTGGCTTTTCCGACGCTAATTTTCATGGGTGCCGGCTGGATCGCAAGTCGACTTCCGGTACTTGCTCGTTTCTCGGTTCTTTGCTTATTTCTTGGTCTTCTCGAAAACAATCTAGAATTGCACTTTCTACCACAGAGGCTGAGTATGTAGCTGCTGCTTATAGTTGGTTTGGATGATTTCCACGTTGCGAGATTTTGTGTTGTTCTTCCCTGCTAGAGTCACTACTACAAAGCGACACTGTAGCGGCGGGCAAAATCGACCTATAGTGGCGGGCATCCAGTCCGCCACTGCTCTAACGCCACTGCTATCGCTGGTTAGCAGTGGCGGTCAGAGCGCCCGCCACCGCTGTGTTAACAGCAGTGGCGGGCGTGCTGACATCATCTGCCCGCCACTGCCGTTATCAATAGCAGTGGCGGGCAGATGATGTCAGCACGCCCGCCACCACTATGTCAACAGCAGTGGCGGGCGCGCTGACCTCATCTGCCCGCCACTGCCGTTATCAATAGCAGTGGCGGGCAGATGATGTCAGCACGCCCGCCACTGCTGTGTATAAGCCATAACACAGAATGTTGTGATCCCACAAACCAAAACACAGAAATTATATGCTTCACACAGCCATCCACATACACAGCAGCAAAACATCCACATATCCACATACACAGCAGCAAAACATCCACATATCCACATACACAGCAGCAAAACATCCACATATCCACATACACATCCACAACAACAACACATCAACACAACAACCATCAATCTCATCAATTTTCAAAAATTCACAATATTTACATTCTTCCGGTTTTTGTTTCGCAATAACCATCCATCAACACAATTCATTGTTTCACAAATACATGCTCATGCGGTTTATGTTTTCTTGGAAGGCTAACTCATATCTTAATTGGTTCGCCTTTTCATTCTTCCGGCCCAATCATACAAAGTTGGATGCTTGGCCACTTCACTCTCAGGATCGAAAAATACTCCAAGCTCATGAAGAATCTCATGCATCGTGAAGCGGCACATCCTTGATACGATTTCGTACATTTGTGATTCAGAGAGTTGGCTCTTCTCGGCAACGGTTGATGGACCTGACGCCTGCATACGTAAAATATAAGTACATACGCTGCAAGTTATATTAGATTAACACACAAGAAATCAACTTACTTCTTTAGTATCCTCAGATACTGTCCGCCCAAACTTTCCTAAGTTATTGCTCAAGAAATCACAAGTATAGTAGCCACAATGCACGGAACCAAGAGATTGTTTGTGACACTTCAAAATAGACAAAGTTAGAACGATATATAGTTTGGCTTTATCAATTGAATTAACAAATTTAAAAATATAATATTACCGGAAAGTTGGTTCTGATAAGCATTTCTTTCGGCCTCTGTGGATCATGTGGGCCACCTAACTTTTCCACGTAGTATATATGTGCACTCTGAATAACATTTAATATATCTTGATATTCTTTTTTGGGTTTGTCGAGCGAGTCGAGCACATAAACCCTTGAGCTTTTTGGGTATATCAGAAGTGCAATCCAATGATCACTATCGAAAGAAGTAATATATGATTATGTTAGTTTCATAATCGATAAAACGTGTTTAAGTGGATATAGTGGGTATACTTACTTAAAGTTATATGCCCCACATATAATTTCTCTGTCCTTCCATTGATACATGCACCGCGCAATATACAACGCGGCACAACTCCTTTTGTTCTTCTTAAGTTTGTCTTCGTCTTTATTGAACATCTTTCTTTGAAATTTTTTCTTACCCGCAGTCCAGTACTTGCTATCATTCTGGTTTAGTGTCGGGTTCAGCGCACTTTGGCTTATTAATGACGGGTTTAGGTAGCCATACAATTTAGACTCGTCACCGCGTGAATTACAACTGCATATGTTATAAAACAATAGTCAATATAAGACATTATTTATTTTTTCTTTGTATTGACAAAGTATAAAGTACTTACATGCACCAGAGCATCATGCTTGTGATGTCGGTTCGCTTCAGACGAAACATCCGATGGAAGTCGTCGAAAAATAGTGCAAGCTTAAACTCTGGGCAGTTGAATATTTCTTGTGGAACCGTCAGTTCTATTTGTGTTACACCTAACGAAGACGCTTCGAGGTACCAGTCATGAAATGTTTTCATCGCCCAAGGCATACAATTAAGTACTCCTTGGGGTAATAATGGTTTGCCTGGTTCGTATTCGATATAATCCTCGTCTCCGTAGGTCCTCTTATCAACAGAAAGTGAGCCCGCATGCTTTTGTACTGGAGCCTTTATGGGAGCCGCTTCGGGCATAGAACGTGTTTGCCCCAAAGTATTAAAAAATTTATGCATTTCAGATTTCAGCGCAGAACACTGCCCAGCTTGAACAGTTATCTTGTGGATTGCTGGCTTTGGGCATGCATCTTGTTTTTCAGGCTCGGCAGCAACTAGCACTGGCACTTGAGGATCAGCCGGAACTGGCACTTGAGGCTCAGTCGGAACTAGCACTGGCATTTGATCTGGCTCTGGCACATTTGTGTTGGGCTCATCAGTGGGCTCAAGCACTGGCACTAGCTTTGTCACTTGAGGATCAGAAGTCACTTTCGATTCTATCACTTCTGCCACTTTATTGGGCACTGTCTCTTCCTCTGCCTTTTCCTCTATTTCACGCTCATCAACAGGTGATAATGATCCTATATTTTGCACATCCTGAGATGAAAGATATGCGGGGGATTGTGATGAGACAATAGGTGATTTACTCTGAGAACTTGTCTGCAGTAATTTGATATCTCGGCTCGCCCATAGGACAAAGTTATTTAGAGCATCTCCGATTGTCTCAATCCCCTCATCAGGCATTGGAAGATCCAAGGGGTCATTAATAAATCTGTCGTTGGTGATCTCATTGACCTGAACCTTGGTATAGTCAGCAGGAATAGGCCGATTGTGAAATAAATCCCCAGGCATAGCAATGCCTCGTGCAGCCTCTTGGGAATGCCCTTTGCGCCCTATCGGTACATGCAGGCTGCAGGGTGTGTCCTCTTTAATATAATTTACAGGAAATTTGTCTTGTACTGAGCCAACACTGCTTGGTACGTCGAGTCGTACCTCTGGCACAATTATTTGTCCAGCTGCAGCCTGCATTATGTTTGGATTCTCGTTAATAAATTCAAAAAAGTGTCGCTCCCACTCTGCACGGCGCTCTGCGGCGTCGTCTGTGCGTGCTTGACGCTTCTTGTATGTGGCACCCTCCTGTTTCTTGAAAGTATTTTTCCAGGGTGCTATAGAAGAGACACCTCGGGTGCGCCCTCGATGTTCCTCGTTTCCGAGAGCAGATGTAAGCTGGTCATTACATCCCTCGGGCTTGAACTTTCCAGTCTTCTCCAACTCAGCGATTTCCTGTGCTTTCTGGAATACTTCACTAGTCCGTGAGTCGGAGAGCATATATTGGCCCTCGGGTGTTTTTTTAGCTCGACCTAGGAGCCATCTCTTAGTGCGCTGATCAGCACCTGAAAATTGTTCAGGTAACCCAGCCGCACGGTCCTCCTCCTCCTTTTTACTCCACTCATCCTCCTTAGCCTTATATCCACCTGGCCCAAGTTTATGGGGGAACTTATTCTTCTTATTAAGTTCTTTGAACATTATGCTCTCTTGTTTGGCTTCTTCGGAGCAATGCTGCATTTTGAATTCATTCCGTTCATTTGGCGTTATAAAGCCGTAGTCGTTGAGTGGCGACTCATCTTTCTGAAGGTATTGTGTGTTCAGTTTAGTCCTAAATGTACGGAGAGCCTTCCCGATAGTCTTCAATGTGGCAGCTTTAGCGTCTTCTAAGCGGTCTTCCGGGAATTTATAATGCGCTTTTATATGCTGCCACAATTCGTTCTTTGTAGCTTCAGGGACAGTCTTCCAATTTTTCCAAACTATCTTACATCGCTCCCTGGCGAGACATCCACAGTCATTACGCCACTTCGCTGTGATTTCTTTTGGCTTCTTTGGAGCCCCATCAACATGCACTTCTTCAACCTCATAGATAGCTGTATGTAGCTTGTTCTTCTCCCGTTTCCCTCTCCTCTTCGCATTTGCAGACGATGTTGTGGCAGCGGGCTCAACATCTGTTCGCTCAGCTGACTCAATAGCTGGGACAATAGTTGTTCTTTTCTCGACTTGGAATAATCGACGCTTGCTTCCTCGCTTTGGACGATCCTACGATGATAGACAATGTGAGCTTCAGGAATGTAATCCTCGGTTAGAAGCTGCTCTGACTTGTTACTAACGTAATAATTACCTCCGCTTGAGCTTCAGGAATGTAATCCTCATCGGCGTCTTCTCTCGTTCTCTTCTTCCTAGGCTCCATTGGATGTTCATTCTCCGGAGAGTGGTACGAAGATTCGCTATCGGAGGATCCTTCAGATGAACCCTCTTTATTTGTTTTTGCGGGAGACTCGTAGATGAGCTCCTCGATGGAACGTCCTTCTTCCGCCATAGATAAACTATTCATATGAAGATGCTAATGTATCAGAATTTTGGTTATGCAAAAAAGGTCTGATGTCATATTAATCCTAAAGTTAGGATGTTGTGTTGTTTTCTCTCTCTAGTGTTGTTGAGGCCTCAGCATATTTTGTGTTGTTTTTCAAAATGTTCATGTCTGCCATGGAACCATGTTCACGCCCATTCCCTGTCAGCAACACGAGAAAGAAGTTGTTGATAGGAATGGACGTGTCACATGGTTTGATGACATACATGAGATAACTCAATAACAATTTGCATCATAGGCCCCTAAAAGGAATTGCAGAATCTAATGTTGGCCTTCAGCCAGATGCATGAACTTGAGGATTAGTATATAGTAGCCTTAGAAATAATAGCGGTAGTAAACTAGTCACAGTGTTGTTTAGGCCTCAGCATATTTTGTGTAGCTTTTCAAAATGTTCATGGCTGCCATGGAACCATGAGCACATCCATTCCCTGTCAGCAACACGAGAAAGAAGTTGTTGATAGGAATGGATGTGTCACATGGTTTGATGACATACATGAGATAACTAAATAACAATTTGCATCATAGGCCTCTAAAAGGAATTGCAGAATCTAATGTTGGTCTTCAACCGGATGCATGAACTTGAGGATTAGTATATAGTAGCCTTAGAAATAATAGCAGTAGTAAACTGAACACAATGTTGTTGAGGCCTCAGCATATTTTGTGTAGCTTTTCAAAATGTTCATGTCTGCCATGGAACCATGAACACATCCATTCCCTGTCAGCAACACGAGAAAGAAGTTGTTGATAGGAATGGATGTATCTCATGGCTTGATGACATACATGAGATAACTCAATAACAATTTGCATCATAGGCCCCTAAAAGGAATTGTAGAATCTAATGTTGGCCTTCAGCCAGATGCATGAACTTGAGGATTAGTATATAGTAGCCTTAGAAATAATAGCGGTAGTAAACTGGTCACAGTGTTGTTTAGGCCTCAGCATATTTTGTGTAGCTTTTCAAAATGTTCATGGCTGCCATGGAACCATGAGCACATCCATTCCCTGTCAGCAACACGAGAAAGAAGTTGTTGATAGGAATGGATGTGTCCCATGGCTTGATGACATACATGAGATAACTAAATAACAATTTGCATCATAGGCCTCTAAAAGAAATTGCAGAATCTAATGTTGGCCTTCAGCCAGATCCATGAACTTGAGGATTAGTATATAGTAGCCTTAGAAATAATAGCGGTAGTAAACTGGTCACAGTGTTGTTTAGGCCTCAGCATATTTTGTGTAGCTTTTCAAAATGTTCATGGCTGCCATGGAACCGTGAGCACGTCCATTCCCTGTCAGCAACACGAGAAAGAAGTTGTTGATAGGAATGGACGTGTCACACGGCTTGATGACATACATGAGATAACTCAATAACAATTTGCATCATAGGCCTCTAAAAGGAATTGCAGAATCTAATGTTGGTCTTCAACCGGATGCATGAACTTGAGGATTAGTATATAGTAGCCTTAGAAATAATAGCGGTAGTAAACTGATCACAATGTCGTTGAGGCCTCAGCATATTTTGTTGCCATGGAACATTAGAGGGAAAAACAACACAAAATATGCTGAGGTATCAACAAAACTAAAGAGAGAGAACAACACAATCTCCTAGCTTGAGAATTAATATAGTGGCTTCGGAAGTAATAGCTGACTACTGTAGCCAAGAAGATTTTTCATACATTTCCCACCTTTGACACTGTGATCAGTTTACTACTGTAGCCTCAGAAATAATAGCAGTAGTAAACTGATCACAGTGTCAAAGGTGGAAAATGTATGAACACTCTTCTTGGCTACAGTAGTGAGCTATTACTTCTGAAGCTACTATATTAATCCTCAAGTTAGGAGATTGTGTTGTTCTCTCTCTCTTGTGTTGTTGAGGCCTCAGCATATTTTGTGTTGTCTTTCAAATATGTTCATGGCTGCCATGGAACCGTGAGCACATCCATTCCCTGTCAGCAACACGAGAAAGAAGAAGTTGTTGAACGGAATGGATGTGTCCCACGGCTTGATGACATACATGAGATAACTCAATTACAATTTGCATCATAGGCCCCTAAAAAGAATTGCAGAATCTAATGTTGGCCTTCAGCCAGATGCATGAACTTGAGGATTAGTATATAGTAGCCTTAGAAATAATAGCGGTAGTAAACTGGCCACAGTGTTGTTTAGGCCTCAGCATATTTTGTGTAGCTTTTCAAAATGTTCATGGCTGCCATGGAACCGTGAGCACATCCATTCCCTGTCAGCAACACGAGAAAGAAGTTGTTGACCAGAATGGATGTGTCTCACGGCTTGATGACATACATGAGATAACTCAATTACTATTTGCATCATAGGCCCCTAAAAAGAATTGCAGAATCTAATGTTGGCCTTCAGCCAGATGCATGAACTTGAGGATTAGTATATAGTAGCCTTAGAAATAATAGCGGTAGTAAACTGATCACAGTGTTGTTTAGGCCTCAGCATATTTTGTGTAGCTTTTCAAAATGTTCATGGCTGCCATGGAACCGTGAGCACATCCATTCCCTGTCAGCAACACGAGAAAGAAGTTGTTGATAGGAATGGATGTGTCCCACGGCTTGATGACATACATGAGATAACTCAATAACAATTTGCATCATAGGCCCCTAAAAAGAATTGCAGAATCTAATGTTGGCCTTCAGCCAGATGCATGAACTTGAGGATTAGTATATAGTAGCCTTAGAAATAATAGCGGTAGTAAACTGGTCACAGTGTTGTTTAGGCCTCAGCATATTTTGTGTAGCTTTTCAAAATGTTCATGGCTGCCATGGAACCGTGAGCACATCCATTCCCTGTCAGCAACACGAGAAAGAAGAAGTTGTTGATAGGAATGGATGTGTCGCACGGCTTGATGACATACAAGAGATAACTCAATTATTATTTGCATCATAGGCCTCTAAAAGTTATTCTAAAAAAGTGGAGTTTGGCGGCGACGGGCTTCGGCGACGACGGCGATGGGCTTTGAGGGTGTCGCGGGCTCCGGGAGTGGCGGCAACTGGCGGACGACGGCACGAGAGTTAGAAATGAAACTAGGTTTTCGGACGGCGGGAGCGAAAATTTTATATAGGAGGATTAGTAGTGGCGGGCATGGTGATGTCATCCTGCCCACCACTGCTATTTTCTCTTAGTAGTGGCGGGCATAGTATTGTCAGAATACTGAGGATTCACTCCCTATACCTCTTTTCCATAGGATTATAAACATTTGCTTTGAGCTCATGGAAAATTTCCATAGGACTCACTCCCTAACATCATGGAATCCTTTGTTTCTCATGTGGTAAGCCAAATAAATTTTTAGCAAATTCTATAGGAATCCATTCCTATAGGATTCAAATATATACTACATCTCAATATGTATGTTACCAAAGAATGTGGGAAATGTAGCATGTTAGCATCACTATAAATTTATATATTTTTAACCAAATTCATTAATTCTTTTCAGAGCAAAATGATAAGAGAATTTTTTCCAGCTATCTACCATTATCTACCACATTTTCTCATAACTAAAATGCAGAAGAAAGAGATACATCATATGAGCAGCAATAGCTCAGTCTCTTCTATTGTCTAAAGTGTCTTTCTTCCATTCAATTCCAGAGGTGAAAATGTTATGAAAATTCAAGGTAAAGATGAACCATTTTCCTACAAACCCCTCTAATTTCCTTCCCTCTTCATGAGTCAATAGCAACCAACAACTTTTGAAAATGCATTCAACCACATTCAAACCATAACCTAAACAATATGAACTCCTCTAAACAACAAACCCAATCTGAAAATGCATTCAAACCATAACCTACCAGTGTCGGCAATGGGCTCTAGTGGCGGCAGCGGGCTCCGGTGGCGGCGGTGGTCTCCACGGAGGCGGCGGGGACGGCGCACGGTGAAGGGATCTTGGGGCGGTGGCGGGCTCCGACGGTGGCGACGGGCCGGCTCCGGTGACGGCACCGGGAAATGATGGCGGTGGCGGTCTCCGGGGCGGCGACGGGGACGGTGCACGGTGAAGGGCTCCGGGGGGCTGTGGCGGGCTTCGATGGTGGCGACGGGCCGACTCCGTTGACAACGCCGGGAAACGGTTGCTGCGACGGCTCCGGCGACGACGACGATGGGCTTTGAGGGTGTCGCGGGCTCTGGGAGTGGCGGCAACTGGCGGACGACGGCGGCTCCGACAACGGCGGCGCGGGCTCTAGAAGCGGCAGCAACTGGCGGGAGAAGATTAGGGCTTAGGGTTTTCAGACAGCGGGAGTGAAAAATTTATATAGGCGGATTAGTAGTGGCGGGCACACGCTGATGTCAGCATGCCCGCCACTGATATTTATTGTAGTAGTGGCGGGCAAAGACATAGTAGTGGCGGGCCGCTGACGTCACCGACCGCCACTACTAGGGTTTAGTCTGGGCGGGTGGAAAAAAGTATAGTAGTGGCGGGCATATGCTGACGTCAGGATGCCCGCCACTACTAAAAGGATAACGGTGGCGGCTGGTGACGTCATCCTGCCCGCCACTACTAATCCGACGCTGGTGGGGTTATCTAGCATACGTTGCCATTATGAGAATCACTTTCTTCGCCAAACAACTGCAAACTATACCATCATGTACCTTATGTTTACCGCATTTGCAAACCTCACACACGCCACTTGATGTAGAGTCTGAGGATCGACTGTTTGTTGGTTCAATCTTAGGAGGAGCCATCTGCATTTTTTTGTCACATTGATATTATAACATTAAAAAACCCTAAGCTAGTAATATTATAGTACATTAAAAACATTATTGTTATAGTGGAAATTTGTTTTCTCAGATATTTTTTATAGTACATTAAAAAAAATTATTGTTATAGTGGAAATTTTTTTCTCAGAAATTTTTTACAGTAGATTAAAAAGCATTCTACTAGTAATATTATACTAAATTATATTACCACGCATAAATTAATATAACAATCCTCCATCATTTTAACCCTAAGCTCGAATAAAATAAGACCAAATAAAGAAGTAGGTTAATAATTATTTACTGATCGACTGGATGGCGGCGACGACGGGCGGCGCCGACGGGCTCCGAGGAAGGCGGCGACGGGCGGAGGGCAGCGGCGACGTGCTCCGGGACGTCGACGGCGGCGACGGGAGGAGGGGGGCGAGTTTAGGGTTTAGAAAATGAAACTAGGTTTTCGGACGGCGGGAGTGGAAAGTATATATAGGTGTCTTAGTAGTGGCGGGCATGATGACGTCAGCATGCCCGCCACTACTAAAAGGATAACGGTGGCGGCTGGTGACGTCATCCTGCCCGCCACTACTAATCCGACGCTGGTGGGGTTATCTAGCATACGTTGCCACTCAAGTCGAGAAAGACTTAGTAGCGCAGTGGTGCGGGGGTTGCTTTGGTGCCATGCGGTTCGAGGTTCGAACCTTGCTGCCTGCAGGCGGTTTGAGGTTCGAACCTTGCTGTTAGCATCCAAACATTTTTTTTTACATTTCTATTCTAATTTTCATGACTTTTTTATTCATAATTAAATTCTAGTTTGAACTTGATTTTTTTAACAATAAAAATACATCATAACTTATCAAATTTAAAAAATTGGTATTATTCTGCCTCACTTTACTTTTTCTCCCTTAGTGTACTTGTTGGCGTAAAAGATTACGCTAACAGGTTTCTGTAGAAAAGAAACTAACAAACGAAGTGTTTGCGAAGCAAACTGTTCTAAGCCTCCGAAAGGATAATAACTTAGAATAGTTCGAAAGTGTATATTGATTCACTTGTAATCGGTCCCTATTACAGGGTAAAATGGGGGGTATTTATAGGCCTAAACATTAAGGAAAAGACCTATTTACCCCTCTATTACAACCGACATTAAGGAAACTATTCGGTTTTCTTAATAGGGCTAAAATGGTAAAAGACTAATCTAATAGGATAGAAGATAAGTCTTCCATCTTAGCTGGCAGAAAAGATCTTGAAGGACTTTGGTTCGAAGACATACTTCGAACCAATGCCTGCCTTCGGGCTTCAAACCAGGTTCCATGCACCTTCGAAGATGGACTTCGGACAATCTTCGAACTGGTCAGCTGTCTTCATGCTGCTTTGGGAATAACCCTGAAGATGAGATATTTTCCCCCAACAGTAGCCCCTCGAATACGCTTCTCCGTTCGACCTGTAATGTTAGGAGAGCAGTATACGGAAAGAAAAGATAACCAATCATAGGGGTTATTGATTTTTGTTTTATCTTCGAAATACATGAAGATATGAACTTCGAATCAGTCATAAGATAATTACTTTTCGAACTACCTTAGAACTGATTCAAGAAGTTCGAAAGTCTTTTTGGACTTAGAAAATATAGCCGTTAGTTTCTGTTTCTAACGGAGTTGTACGAAGCGTTATTTTCGGAGGAA
The DNA here is from genome assembly GCA_019279435.1 of Zizania palustris. NCBI lineage: Eukaryota > Viridiplantae > Streptophyta > Magnoliopsida > Poales > Poaceae > Zizania > Zizania palustris. The sequence continues at coordinate 94,221,085 of JAAALK010000079.1, read as the reverse complement.
AATAACAGGCGGGAATGCGAAAGGGCAGAGCCCAAACGGTAACAAACGGAAAGTTTAGGCTATAAATAAAGAACTCCAGAACTTACTCGATTACCTTTTCACTGCTTGCTCCCAGTCAAAAGCCTTTTGAGTTCTTGAGTTTTTGAGCCCTAGTCCCCACTCTCTCGGATCGATCCAGCGATTGCGATGGCGAAGACCAAAGGCTCTGCACCTCCTTCGACCTTGGCTCGTCAGCAAGCGGCTGCGGCAGCGGCAGCGGCAACAATGGCGGCAACGCCCTCGATGCAGGCGACAACTTCAATGGCGGCAAAGGGAAAAAATCCCCAAATCGCCGATGATCAAGGTCTGTGCCCTCCATCGACCAAATATCTGGACCAATCCTTTGAATTAGGACATTCAACCTGCAAAAGAGAGTCCCTGGCAATGGCAGTAGGAGGAAACATAGGTGCGGGAGTTATGATCCGAAAACCAGGGAAAGAAGCAATCCCATCACCAAGACCCGGAGAAGTCGTAGTGTTCGAAGCTTTTTTCGAAGCAGGCTTGGGCCTTCCTGCTGTAGATTTCTTGGCTGAAGTCCTTGACTTATTTCACGTAACCCTCCCCCAGCTGTCTCCGAATGCTGTAGCTAGATTAGCTATCTTCGAGTGGGCTCTAAGAGCCGAAGGTTGTGAGGGGAGGGCTGAAATCTTCGCAGCATTACATAGAGCAACTTGTCAGCCGAAGACCTTCGTAGGCTCCGGTGGTGAAAAAGTAGTGGTTGCCTTCGGAAGCATCAATTTCAGGCTTCGAGATGAATACGCTCTGCGATTCCCTGCTAAAGCCATCAATGCTAGATGGTATACTGATTGGGTGCTGAAATGGTTCTATGCCGAAGTCGGGGCAAGCAATCCTCTGGCTGGACCTCTTAAAGAAATCCAGTTCCGAAAAGAAGCTTTGGTGCGTCCTGACGAAGGCCAATTCGAAGCCCGTCTGAACTTGCTTGAAAAAGTTAGCCGAAGACTCAGTATGCGGGATTTGGCCGAAGAGTTTATTGGTCTTCAAATTCCTCCGTTGATGGCTGACTGGCCTATTATCTTCGAAGATGATTCCGAAGGTGGTCTTCGGAGAATTAACTTGACTTCAAGTCCTACAGGTAACTTCGAAAACAACATGCATTAAACATATTTACTTCGAAGAAAAACTGACTTGAATTATTTATTTTGCAGAATCTTCAGCCCCTGTTACTTCAGAGCAAATTGTAAGGGCTTCGTAGAAGATTTTGGGTGCTCCAACTCCGTCAGAAAAAGAATGGCGAATCAAATTAGTCGGAAGTTGGGAGCGTTTTAACAGAGTATGGGGAATGCTGGAGTTAACTCCACCCCCTCTGACGGACTGGGTGCCTCAGGAGAAAGGCCCCAAGAAAAGAGCAGCCGAAGCCGGAACTTCGGGTTCAGCAAAGACTCCGGTGAAGAGGGTGGCTCGGAAGCCGAAGAACCTCGCACCTTTAGATCCTATACCTTCGAGCTCCAGGGCTTCGGTCTCCGATTCCCAAGAAGAAGTGGAAAGGTTACTTGTGCGCCTATTGGAAGAGAATGAAACTCAAAGGGCCGCACAAACCGAAGTGCCTGTGAACGTACCGGAGTCCGGAGAAAATGTTGATCAACCAAGGACTTCGGTAGTTCAAGAAGATGTAGCTCAGGACGAAGTTCCTGTGGATGAAAGTGGGGTTGAAGTCACTATGGCTTCGATTCCCGAAGAAGCAGCGAGGACTACCCAGGACGATGCTCCTGTAGTCCATGATTCAACGGCTGATTCAGATGAAGAATTGGCTTTCGATCCACCAATCAGTCCGACAACCACTCCTCCACGGACTGCCGAAGGTAGAATTCGAAGAACTTTTGTATTTATTTGAATTTTTATACTATGTATAATACTTTTGATTGTTTTGCAGAACCCACTCCTATGGAAGAAGTTCGCCAGGAGGAAATAATTCCTGAACCTTCGACGACTTCGGAGCCAGCCCCAAGAGTTACTCAAAAGGGGCCTGGAAGAGGCAAAAGACAAATAGAGCCCCTGCCTGCTATAAGCTCCGAATCAACTCCGTCTGACTCAACAGACGAGAGCCAATCTTCCAGGGAGGTTCGAACTCCAGTGGCTCCGAAGTCCGCAGGCCAAAGCTCCGGTCCTTCATTGAACGAAGATGACCAAGAGGCAATAAGCATGCTCCCCTTGCTGGCTCCTTTCTTAGGGCAAACAACTGGTCTTCGGACTTTGCTCGAACCTTTGGATCGAGCTAGTCGTGAGATAGGGGAGACCGAATTAGTGGCCATCCTGCGCAAGGCTGACAGGACGGAGCTTAATGCCATTATTGAACGTACAGCTTATCAGGTATGAAACAACTGCAAATTATTATAGAATTTATCTTCGAATGAATATTTACTTTGATTTTTACTTTGGCAGCAAACTGTCTTGGCCCGAGCTGCAAGTCTATGCAATGACGAAGAAATCGCTCGGCTTCGGGAAGAAAATAGCACTCTTCGAAGGAATTTTAACATCTCCGAAAGTCGAGTGACTCAAATGGACAATATAATATTAACAGAGCGAAGGGCCAGGCAAAGCTTGGAGGCTGTAAAGAAAGAGCTCGAAGCGGAAAGGATTGTGCTTCGAGCAGAAGTTGACAAACTACGGACGGAGCATGCTACTGCAGGGTCTAGGCTCGTCCGGCTTGAAGAGGAAGCTAGCCAATTGTTGACACAGAAAAATACTTTGACCACTGAGAATGCTAGGCTCTCTGGGGTTTTGGACGAAGTTACTTCGGCAAAGGATGCGCTGAATGAGGATAAGTTGAAGTCTGAGAAGGTGGCTGCGGAGATTATGAATCAGTTGTTAGAAGTCCTGGAGTACTTCGGTACTACTGGAATTCTCCCTTCTGATGATAACATCAGCCTTCTGCGCCGGTTGAAAAGGATCCAAGGGGTGGCGAAGCAGATGAAGACGGCGGGCATTAGATACGGAGAACTATCCGGACATGTGTCTGCTGTTGGTCTGCTTCGCTATTACGAGGATTTGGGCCGATCAATAACTCCGGACGCAGGAAGAGGTCCAATCACCTTCGACGACGACCGACTTCTCAAACCTTCCGAAGGCGTAGCTGCTGCTTGGCGGGCCTTCCAAACTTCGTGGAGAGCCGAAGGTCGATCTGCGATCAAGGCTTGGATTGATGAAGGCCAACGCCAGAAGCATGTTCGAAGCCAAGCTTCGAGCAGCCAACCTCCTTCAAACCCACAGGTTTAGGAATGTTTTAGGATTTTTAACCGTGTAAAGCTTTGTGCTTGTAATCATTTATCAATGAAAATCTTGTTTGTTATATTTTTAGGCTTTGCCTCTTATCGAAGATATCGAAGTGTTAGAGCTTAACAGCGAACTTCGCTCATTGTGGAAAACCTTCGAACTTCTCAAGAGTTATAAACGTCCTCGATTCCTTATCCCTCGAGATGACTCCGGCGTTATTGCGCCCGAAGTAATCAAAGACGTATTGTCTTATATTAAAGAGGAAGATAAAGAGAGCGACGCAAACACCTCGTCTTCTGAAGACACTAATTGGTCCGAAGACGAAGGTGAAGCCCAAAATAAAAAATCTGAAGATCTTAGAAGCTGGGAGAGAAGCCCCGAGCGGCTTCGAACTTGGGCCGAACTTCAACAAGAACAGAAGGATTTTAGAGCTTCGAAGGGGAGAAAAAGAGTTAAACGTAAAGTTCTTAGAACTTCCGATGTTGGAACTAGTCGTTCCACCCCTAGCTCTCGGGACCGAAGAGGTCTCCGATTCCTTCTTGGTATAGATACCAATTTTTCATAATGTAATTTGTAAATACATTTGTTTTGATAATGAAAGCCGATTTAAAATTGTCTCCATATTTACTAGCCCCTCTTTGGGTATAAGCAACTTCGAACTGTATTCGAAGATGGTTATGCGCAAAGAAAAAACTTCGGAGTACAATTTTTTGGGGGTTCGGAGCCCCTCTGTCATTTTAAAGATCTTTTGAAACCTTATGAAATATCTTCGACTATTTGTAGTCAAAAGAATGGTAACTTGGTACCTTTGTTTGCTTTACGAAAGAAATCAATTAAGATAACTTCGAGGACACTTTAGTGTCTTAAGAAATTTGCCACTTTGGACACATATGAACAGACATTCGAAGCTCATGGCTTAAATGCTGTTTTCCTTTAGCCACTTTCGGCTGTTTTTTTTGCAGAAATCTACCAGCCGGAGCTTGGATTTCGCAGAAATTGTAGCCACCTTCGGCTATTTTTTGCAGAAGTCTACCAGCCGGAGCTTGGACTTCGCAGAATTTGGCCACTTGGGCTCTTTTTTGCAGAAGTCTACCAGCCGGAGCTTGGACTTCGCAGAATTTGGCCACTTGGGCTCTTTTTTGCAGAAGTCTACCAGCCGGAGCTTGGACTTCGCAGAATTTGGCCACCTTCGGCTCTTTTTACGGAAGTCTGACAAGCTGCAGCTTGGACTCCGCAGATTTTGGCCACCTTCGGCTCTTTTTACGGAAGTCTACCAGCCGAAGCTTGGACTCCGTAGAATGTGGTATTGGCTCTTTTACGGATGCCTACAAGGTATCAGCTTGGGCTCCGGATGGATTTCAGCCACCACACCGGAGGCTTCGACTTTAAGGGTTCGAAGTCCGGAAATACAGCCCTGCTTAATACACTTCCCTCTCGAACGACTTCCGTCCCAGCGCGTCCGCTCGGGAGACTAGGAGCGTCAAGGGGAAGGCACGCTACAGGATGTATGCTTTATTAATTTAGAGGTGATTACAAGCGAATTACAAGGAACCCTTATGCGAAGTATCGCTTTAGGTGCTCCGCATGCCAAGTATGTGCTAACTCTTCACCTTCTAAATTAGCTAATTTAAATGAACCAGGGCGCCCCGAGCGGACGATTAGATATGGACCTTCCCATTTATTGCCTAACTTCCCTGGTGCTATAATGCTTCGTAGAACAAGATGACCCGGTCTTAACTCGCTGAGCTTAACCTTCGGGTTATACCAAGTCTTCGTCTGCTGATGATACTTTGATAAATTAGCTACAGCTCGAAGCCTTGTCTCTTCTGACAAATCTAACGAAGCTTGTCTTTCTTCTTCGATGTCTGGTTCGGTGCTGCGAAGTGATCCTCCTTTGAGCTCCGTTGGAGTCATAGCTTCATCTCCGAATAGTAGTCTGAACGGAGTAAAACCTGTGGACCTTGTTTGCGTAGTCCGAATGGACCACAGAATCTTCGGAAGCTCTTCGGTCCACAGTCCCTTTGATAATCCTACTATTCTTCGATTTAGCCCTGATAAGATATTTCCATTGGCTCGCTCAACTGCTCCATTCGACTGAGGATGTCTCACTGCAGCAAAACATAGTTGAATGCCTAGGTCTTCGCAAAACTTCCTGAAGGGTTCTGCGTCGAACTGTGTTCCATTATCAACTGTGAGATATCTAGGCACTCCGAACCGGCAAATAATGTTTTTCCAGAAGAATTTCTGTACATTATTCGAAGTGATAGCTGTTAAGGGCTCTGCTTCCACCCACTTAGAGAAATATTCGATAGCTACCACTGCGAACTTTAGATTTCCCTTTGCTAACGGAAAGGGACCAATTAGATCCATACCCCATCTGGCCATAGGCCATACCGGAGCAATGACTTGAAGAGCTGTTGGTGGGCGATGACTCCGTCGACCCATCCACTGGCATCCTTGGCAAGTGCGGACTAAGCTCTCCGCATCAGCTGTTATTGTGGGCCAATAAAGCCCCTGGCGAAGTGTTTTTCCTGTCAGAGCTCTAGGGGCTAAATGGCTTCCACAAAGGCCTTCGTGAATTTCTCGAAGAATTTCTTGGCCTTCGGCTTGAGATATACATCGGAGTAGAGGGGAACATACTCCGGCCTTGTATAATATACCGTTGATTAGCTGATAGTTTCTTGCTCTGAGCTTTAATCTTGACAATTGGGGCTCTTCGGGCAAATTTGTTCCTCCTTGCAAGAGTTCTATGATTGAATCCTTCCAATCTGCACTAGGAATGCAGAGAATCTCTGCAGAAGCAACTTGTGGCACCGAAGGTATATTGAGCTCCTCATAGAAAGCTTCGTCAGGCACATCCACAGCTCCGGCAGCAGCCTTCGCTAAAATGTCCGCTTGCACGTTTTCAGCTCTTGGTATACTCCGAATGGAAATACCCTTGAAATGTGCTTCGATCTTGCGAATTTCTTCCAAATACTTTGCAAGCTGTGGATGTCGGACCTGAAAACTTTTGTCTACGTGCCCTGCTACTATCTGAGAATCTGTTTTTATAATTATTCTTGTAGCCCCTAGAGCACGTGCTTTCCGAAGTCCCAATAATATTCCTTCGTACTCCGCTATATTATTGGTAGACTTAAAGTTGAGTCTTGCGGAGTACATTGCTCTTTGCCCTGACGGTGAAATTAATACTGCCCCAATGCCTGCTCCGGATGCTTGAAAAGCCCCATCGGAGTAAATAGTCCAAACTCCGTCATCTGATTTCTCCGGAGTCAACTTCGCAGGTGGAGTCCACTCTGCTACGAAGTCTGCTAGAACTTGAGATTTGATAGCTGTCCTTGCCAGGAAAGATATGCCGAAGGGTGCTAGCTCTACTGCCCACTTTCCAATCCTTCCAGTGGAATCTTTGCTTCGGAGCATATCTCCTAAAGGATACGAAGTTGGTACAATTACATTATGGGCCAAAAAATAATGTCTTAGCTTCCTCGAAGCCATTATCAGAGCATAAACGAACTTTTCAAGTTCGGAGTATCTTGTCTTCGCTCCTGACAATGCTTCGGATACAAAATAGACAGGATTTTGGACCAACTTCCCATTAATATCTGCTTCTCTGACAAGGACTGCGCTGACAGCTGAACCTGTAGCTGCAAGATATAGGAGTAGGGTTTCGTCCGCAATAGGCACCGTGAGTGTAGCAAGATTGCTGAGATAATCTTTAATATCTTCGAAGCTTTTCTGACACTCCGGTGTCCATGCAAAATCTTCGGACCCTTTCAAAGCTTTAAATATTGGCAAGCTCCTCTCCGCAGACCTTGATAAAAACCTGCTAAGTGCGGCCAGACGTCCAGTCAGCTTTTGCACTTGCTTTAAATTCTCCGGAGGAGCCATCTTCTGCAGCGCAGTTATTTGAGTAGGGCTAGCTTCAATTCCCCTGCTTGAAACTAAGTACCCTAACAACTTTCCAGCCTTAGCTCCGAATATACATTTTTCGGGGTTAAGGCGGATCCCACATGCCCGAAGGCTATTGAATGTTTCTGCTAAGTCTAGGCTATGTTGGTGCTTTAAAGCACTCTTTATTACAATATCATCCATATAGGCCTCCACATTGCGACCTAGTTGATGCCCTAGAGCCTTAGCAACTAATCTTGAAAAAGTAGCCCCGGCATTTCTTAGGCCGAAGGGCATTCTTACATAGCAGAAGACTCCCGAAGGAGTTACAAAGCTCGTCTTGATTTCATCTTCGCGCTTCAACCATATTTGATGATATCCGGAATACGCGTCGAGGAAGCTTAGTAACTCCGAACCTGCAGTGGAGTCAACTAGTTGATCAATTCGGGGCATGGGGTAGGGGTCACGTGGGCACGCTTTATTCAAAGATGTGAAATCAATGCACATGCGCCACTTTCCGGAAGACTTCTTCCTGACGAAGACTGGGTTGGCTAGCCATTCTGTATGGGCCACTTCTCTGATAATCCCAGCCTTCAACAGTTTTTCAACTTCGTCCTTAGCTAGAGCAGCTCTCTCTGCGGACATCTTCCGGAGCCCTTGTCGAACAGGCCGGGCCTTCGGGTTTACAAGCAAGCTGTGCTCAATAATATCCCGATCGACTCCGGTGATATCTTCGTCAGACCAGGCGAAGACATCCAAATTTTCTCCTACAACCTTTTCCAAGGAAGTTGCAACTTCGGGAGGTAAATCTTTACCAAACTGAAAAGTGTATTCTTTACCATCTTTGACAATGATCTTCGTTGCAATCTCTCCTTCGGGACTTGGTCTTGGAAACGACTTCTTCGAAGCTTCGGAGGAGGCTGAAAAAATTTCTCCATTTTCTTGGACACTGTTTACTTGCCTCGGATCAAGAGGAGGACCATGACCATATTCTGCTCTCCGAGCTATGGCTTGATCTCCGAAGACTGTCAGAACTCCTGATTGTGTGGGCATCTTCATGCACAAGTAATTGTGATGCGCCACAGCTCCGAACTGATTCAACATGCCTCGGCCAAAGATAACATTATAAGCATACGGGGCATCCACCACATCAAAGATAACTTCTTCAGTTCGGGCTAGTAAACCTTCTCCGAAGGTTACTTCCAGGCCTATCTGGCCAAGTGCATCTAGCGGGGGTCCTGCGAAGCCTTGCAGAGGACGAGCCGCTGGAAGGAGATGCTTCCGGGAAATGCATAACTGATCGAAGGCTTGTACAAATATGATATCTGCCGAGCTACCTCCGTCAATTAGTACCCTTCGGACTTCTGTTCCTGCAATATCAGCAGTGATAACCAATGGATCTGCATGCGGGAACTTGATACCAGCTGCATCCTCTGCAGAGAAAGATATTGGAACATGAGACCACTCCGGCATTGCAGCTGCAGATGACGAAGTTCCAATGTGGCCTACTTCTCGAACGTACTCTCTTCGCTGTCTCTTGGACATGCTTCCGAGGGTACCTCCTCCGGAGATAGGGAGAACTACTCTCTTCCCTCTATCTTGCCCTTCTTCTTGCTTCGGAGGTGGCATAACATTGGCCACCGGAGGATGCCTTGCAGCATCAAGATTTTCTATCCGCGCCACAGCCTGGACCGGCTCCGAGCGCACTACTGCTGCTGGACTTCGGTCGGTACTACCTCGACCCGAAGTTCTCTCCAAGTATTCTCCCCGAAGGGTAAGAATAGCCTTGCAGGTGTCAGTTGCATGGCTTCGGTTCTCTCCATGAATACAGCAAAAAAGGGTCTGGCCCTTGCCAGCCGTTTTCCCTGGCGGCCTCCAGCCGCTGGACTTGTTCCCTGCAGACTGTGGAGCTCTTGGTGCAAACTTCTGCGGGGGTGCAATGTTTAAGACCTCAGAACGAGGGTGCTTTTGCCCTCTTCTTCTATCATGTTGCACTTCGAAGACTGGTTCTTGCGGCTGAGCCGAAGTCTTCACCTCTGCTTTAACTTCTGTCAACACTGTTGAAGTAGCAGTAGTCCTCCGAAGCCAACCTTCTTCCGACTTCGAGTACTCCTCGAAGTACGACATCAACTGTGATACTGTGGTGATGCTCTTCCGATGCAATTTATCCAGAAGGCCTTTATGACTGACGCCTTCCCGAGCTGCATCAACCACCGAAGATATGGACAGCCCCCGAATTTGCGACTTCGTGTGAGCGAAGCGCTTGAAGTACTGCCTCAAAGTTTCTCCGGGGAGCTGTTTCACTTGGAAAAGGCTTCCTGTCGACATGGGGGGCACGAAGGTGCCCTGAAAGTTACTTATGAACTTTTTCTTCAACTGTGACCATGAAGAGATTGATCCTGGTTTTAAAGACCAGAACCATCTCAACGCCACTCCTTGAAGGGCTAACGGGAAGCACTTCGCCATAGTTTCTCTGTCTCCGCCACTAGCTTCAATTGCTAGGGCATAAGAACGCGCAAACTCACTGGGATCTTCGTCTCCGGCATACTTGCTAAGCTTCGAAGCTTTGAACCTCGGATCGAAGCGAACCTTCTGAAGCTCGGGATGCAACGGAGATTCATTGTCGTAAGAGGCGTTCTCCGGGGCTTCGGGATAGTCAAGATCGTCGTCTTCGTGCACTTCGGGGATAGCTGGGGTGGCTTGAGGTCGAAGCCTGTTCGCAGCCTCCTGTCGCCACCTTGCTACCTCGGCTTGAAGATTGGCCATTTGAGTGGCCATATCTCGAAGGGTATCTTCATCTCCTCCGGAAGGACCTTCCGGGTCTTGAGAACTGGTATGATCAGTTCCAATCGGAATAGAGGGTGGCAGAGTGGCTCCGGGCGGTCGGAGTGTAGAAGGGGTTGGTGGAGAGGTTTCGTATCCTCGAGGGATAAAAGCCCCTTGCGGAGTTGGAGGTGGAGGGATAGTCGAAGACCCTCCGACTTCGACTGTGTCGAAGGGTATCTCTCCGGAGATCCGAGAGGACCTCCGAGTGGGATTGCGAGGTGCGCTCCGCTTAGGAGGCATGATGCAAGAGGTTGGTAGAGAACGAAGTTTTTTGGACTAGGTTCCCCACGGACGGCGCCAACTGTTGGCGTAAAAGATTACGCTAACAGGTTTCTGTAGAAAAGAAACTAACAAACGAAGTGTTTGCGAAGCAAACTGTTCTAAGCCTCCGAAAGGATAATAACTTAGAATAGTTCGAAAGTGTATATTGATTCACTTGTAATCGGTCCCTATTACAGGGTAAAATGGGGGGTATTTATAGGCCTAAACATTAAGGAAAAGACCTATTTACCCCTCTATTACAACCGACATTAAGGAAACTATTCGGTTTTCTTAATAGGGCTAAAATGGTAAAAGACTAATCTAATAGGATAGAAGATAAGTCTTCCATCTTAGCTGGCAGAAAAGATCTTGAAGGACTTTGGTTCGAAGACATACTTCGAACCAATGCCTGCCTTCGGGCTTCAAACCAGGTTCCATGCACCTTCGAAGATGGACTTCGGACAATCTTCGAACTGGTCAGCTGTCTTCATGCTGCTTTGGCAATAACCCTGAAGATGAGATATTTTCCCCCAACAGTACTGTTTTTATTTCATTAAGTATGTTTTTATGATCAAAGTCAAAAAAAGTTCAATTTGAACTACAAGACATGAAATAATTCACAACACTCAATCCTCATTTGATCTTGAAAACCGTAAGACAATTTATTTATCATCATCTCTTCGTCGGTTTCTCCGATCGAAAGGTTTAGATCCCTCAGCCATGATGTGAAATAAATTTTGTGTTCTTTCATAATCCATTGTTCATCGTGATCTTCATTCTTTTCACGAAGCTCTTGTAGGTGTTGTTCAACATATGGTCTCATAATCGCCAACTGATGCATTACACTGTAATGTGATTCTCTTATTCTTTGATAACTATTGTCTCGTATGATTTTCCTGCCTTTAGTTCCTTTACCGGTGAGTCTTCCATGGTGCCGCGACACGGGAACTCCTATTGGTCTTCCATCTCTTATGTAATCTGCATAGCACTCAATGACTTCCTCAGTCGTGTAGCCCTCTATCATGGAACCCTCTGGATAAGCACGATTTCGTACGTAACCCTTGAAGATAACCATTAGACGCTCGTACGCATACATATTGTGCAGGTACGTTGGACCGAGAACAAAGATTTGGTCTGCTATATGTATCATATAGTGCTCCATAATATCAAAATATGAAGGAGGAAAGCACATCTCAAGCTGACACATAGTCTCCCTCATTTGTTTACGTAATTCATTTAACTCTTCAGTGTCGATCACCTTCTTTGATATGACATTGAAGAAGTGACACATGCGTGTTATCACCATCTTCAGAAATGAATGTTTGACTCCTCTTACTGCGATGGCGAGGAATAGCCCAAGCATAACATGACAATCATGAGTGTTGTAGCCGCTCATCCTCAAATCTGCTACGGAGACAATATTCTTTATATTCGTTGAGAATCCTGTTGGAACTCTAATTCCATGTAGACACCTGCAGATTGATCTTTTCTCGTCAATTGTGAGGTTATAGCTAGCAACCGGAAGGAAAAATTTTCCATTGGCCCTTTCCTGTGGGTGAAGCTCGGGTCTAATTCCGAGAGTTTGAAGGTCCCTTCGTACTTTGAGTCCATCTTTTGATTTGCCCGGTATGTCTAACAAAATACCGATAGTGCTTTCGAAGACATTCTTCTCAACGTGCATTGTATCGATAGCATGACCAATCTCCAACTCCTTCCAATAGGGCAAATATCTAAAGAAGATCGACTGCTTTTTAAATGGAGCGTCCTTTGAAATTTTTTCAGATTTCTTCCTCTTCTTTCCGAAAACAACTTTGATATTCTTTACCATTTCGAATAGAAATTTGCCATCTCGATTTCGTGGAGGCTGTCCAAGCTCGATTGTACCGTCGAAATGGTTCCTATTTCTTCGATATTTGTGGTTTTTTGGTAAAAATCTGCGGTGTCGCATATATATCGTCTTAACGAATGATGGAAGATGCATAGATTCTGTCTGGTCCACACACACTACACATGCTGTCTTTCCTTTAACCTGTCCTGTTAGGGACATGCGTCCTGGGTTGTCAGCTATGGTGCAAAAGATTATGGCTCTTAGATTGAAGTGCTCTTTCTTGTGCTCATCCCACACACAGACACCATGTTCCCATAGACGTTTCATATCCTCCATCAAAGGTTCTAGAAAGATATCAATGTCATTGCCAGGTTGTTTTGGACCAGAAATTAGAGTAGTGAGCATAAGGTATTTTCTTTTATGGCACAACCATGATGGAATGTTGAACAAGCATAGAAAGACTGGCCACGTACTATGTGGGTTCCTCATCTCACCGAAGGGATTCATTCCATCCGTGCTAAGCCCCATCCTAATATTTCTAGGATCGTCCAAGAAATCTGGATGGGCCAAGTCAAATGATTTCCACTGCCTAGCATCCGCAGGGTGCCGAAGTTTTCCGTCCTTCTTTCGCCCAGCGAAATGCCAGATTAATAGTTCAGCATCTCTAGGATTAGAGAACATACGTTTCAAGCGATCAATCACCGGTAGGTACCACATTACTAAGGCCGGAACTTTCCTCTCCATCTTTTTTCCAGGATGGTCTTCAATAACATTTTTATTCCTCTTCTGCAACCTCTTATTATTCTTCTTCTGGTGGTCATTGTAGTCCTCCGCACAGTCATTTGGACGTTTGTATCGACTCGCGTTGCACTGCGGACATCTCTCTAACAATCCATACTCTTTTCGATATAGGATACAGTGGTTCGGGCATGCATGAATCTTCTGAACGCCCAAAGTCAACGGACAAATCATCTTCTTTGCTTGGTACGTATCAGATGGTAAACCATTGGGTTTTGGCAAAACCTTTTTTAGGAGTTGTAAAAGATCTGAAAAACTGGTGTCAGACCATCCATTGCTGGCCTTCAGTTTCATAAGCTCAAGAATTGTGTACAACACAGTATACTGCTTATCGCATCCGTGGCGTTCCTCGTAAAGAAGGTTTTTTGATGCTTTGTCAAGTGCTTCAAAGTTATCGTATCCTTTGGTTGTAGTTCTCTGCAACAACACCTCAGGCGCAACATTTCGCATCAGTTCCTCCACATCAAAGGCGTCATCATCATCATGTTGATCAACATCATCATGTGTTATGTCGGATGTATGATCACAACCTCTTCTATGTTGATGAGCATCTTGCGGCACATCAGAATCTTCAGGAGGATTTTGGCCCATCTCACCGTGTTTCGTCCATATATAATAGTTCTTCACGAAACCATTTTTCAACAAGTGAAATCGTATGGTTTCACGATCAGAACACGGATACATCGCTTCGTTTTTACAAACTTTACAAGGACAATATATTGCCTCTTCACTCTGACGGGAAGCATATTGTGCGGCAGCTTCAGTAAATTCAGTTACTCTGTTAAAATATGCCACCACATCTCCGTCGTTGGACGAGTACATCCAGGACCTGTGCTCCATCTAAAACATATATTATTTGAAAAAATATTAATAAAATCATTATTGTTAATTTTATTAATTTACAAATTGAAATTATATTGATTTATTATCGCTCATAACAACATTAATTAAAAATCCTCAATGCTTTAATTAAAACTACTTATTAAGCAGAAAAAATTATTAAATAAATTAACTATATTGGTTTCTCTCTCTCTCCAAACAACATAACTCTAGATCTATAATCATAAATCAAATTAAAAAAGAGATTAAAATGACGTAAATCAATATACAAGTGATGAATAATTGTGAGGAGGGTCATATTTGTTCATTTGGGAGAAGGTAACACCGTAAATGGAAGATTATTTGAAAATTTCTATTCACAAACCCTAAATTAGAAAAACGATAATAACTCATTGTATACATGATTAAATACAAAATAAATGTGAGATTCGGAATGGATTTACCTCCTAGAATGAAATCCTTCAAAAGAAACGAAAACAAAGCCTCCCCCCTCTTTATCTAGATTTTTGTCGCCATTGTACGGACAAAATTGAATGCGAACTCCAGTAGAGCTCGGGGAGGAAGACGCTGCGCATTTATAGCTAGAATAGTAGTGGCGGTCGCAAGTGATGTCATCATTACTTTAGTGGCGGCCATCTTAGCAGCGGCGGGCAGCACCAGCGCCCGCCACTGCTATTGGTACATTAGTGGCGGTCCGGGCTGACGTCATCACCGACCGCCACTACTTCACCATACTATAGTGGCGGGCGCTGGTGCTGCCGTCAGCACCAGCAACTCTAGTGGCGGGCATCTAATGGCCCGCCACTACAGTGGTTTTGCCCAACGCCACTACAGTGACAGTTTGTAGTAGTGAGTACCTTTGTTTTATGATAGTACCAGCGCGATTAGTGTAGGGAAAAACCCATGTCTTCATTCAAAAACTAAACATATTGATGTGCGCTTTCACTTTTTGAGGGATCAACATGAGAAAGGTGTCATTGACCTTGTTCATGTTGATACCCATCATCAGTTGGCTGACATTTTCACCAAACCCCTAGATCAGTCTACTTTTGAGCATTTGCGAGGCGATTTGGGAGTTGCGTATCCTTTTTTAGGATATTTTGAGTTAGTTTTCTTTCTGCTTTACTCTTTCTTTAGTCTTTTTGTGTGAGTTCATATCTTACATATTCACATACCACACTTTGAGCTTGCTTCTATTATATGATTGATCTGCTTTACTTATTCTAGCTAGTGCATGCTTCTGAATACCTGTCGATGATCATTCCTTGCTTCAGTTCACATGATATGTCTGATATCTGTCATATGCATGGCTGTTATGCTTTAAAATTGAAAAATGATCACCATTTCTTCTGGTAACTAGCATGTGTAGGCTAAATGCTTCTGCTATCTGTTACATGCCTTGTAGCTAGTTCCTTAGATGCATATATGCAACTTGGATATCTATATGCTTTAAACATGGAAAATGTGCTATAAAAATGATAAAGAATCTAAAAAATGAAAAATTCATTCCTTTTATGCTAAAATGAAAAGATCCAGGTGGGTTTGCTTTGTCGCATTGCATTGTTCTGGACTGCTTACCATAGCACTTTGGTATGAACTAGGACAGTGTAATGTATGCCAAGACCAATGTCTTAAGCTTCTGATGGTCCAGTTCTGGCTTAGGCTTGACTTGGTCGGTTAGCATAAGGTTGACATGCAAACAACCCCTGGAGAAAATGAAAAAGGAAAAGAAAAAGCCTAAAATTAAAAGATAACAAGTTTGCTGAAGCACTTTGTTCTGGACAATGCTTATCTTGGTAGATATCAGCTAGACTTTGCATCTCATGTTTTACCTTGCTTGTCAACTAGAAAATGTGGTGATGTTTTTGTTTGCAAAAATCTAAAAATGTTCGCTGATCTGTTTTACCTTGCTTGTCATCTGTTGCACTGATCATGCCATGTGTCTTAAACAATACTTCTTTTGCTATACTTGCTAGATGTTGTAGTTGCAGTCAATCATATCTAAGAAGCATGCTTTTTCACTCCACCTGCACCCTAGTTGCATTCATTGCATATTTTGAGGGGGAGCTGCATTTCAGGGGGAGTTTGAGTCTGTGTCTCTTTGGAGTGCATTTAGCCTCACTTGATGAGTCCAGTTGTCAACAAGGGGGAGAATTTAGGATGACTTGATCTTTTAGAAGAGTTTAGGGGGAGTTTTGGCTTTCTCTAGGATTTGTTTCAGGGGGAGTTTTAGTCTCTTTTGCCTTTTACTATTTGGATATCCTTGTTGATAATTCTGAGATTGCACTCGTTTGAGTTTTTTATTTTTGTTTAACCACAATGACCATCTTCTGGCTTTTGTTCGGCTTTTTGTCATTAGGGTTAAGCCTTTTGTTCTATTTTCTTCTTTCTGTCTTCTAGTGTTTTGTTTTCGTGTTTCCACATGTTTTTGCAGGTTCTGAAGAGCTGATGAAGAGCGTGTTGACAATGCACTCATCAAGGGGGAGATTGAGGAGCCATGTTAAAGAGCATGGGCCTCATGGCTCCAGATGTGATAAGTAATTGTCAACGGAAGTCAAAGAGAGGACGTGAAGAGACGTCGAGACGTGCTGTGTCTAGGCCGCGTGTGACTCAGGTACACGGGCGGCGAGCGACTGTCGGGTAGAGGGGCTGCATGTTTACATGAAAACATGCCCCACACTTGGGTCAGTTCGACGATCCAAAAGTGTGCAGATACATAGGGACAAGCCTAAGCGTAACACAGCACCAACATCGCGTTTCAACTACCCTTAGCTGTGGTAAGGGGGGTGTAGTCGCCAGGCAAATAGATCACACAAAATAATCCAATTAGCCGAAAGAAATATATTAAGCAGAACAAATCAGCAAATCAGCCAGAGCATGTCTTCTTCGAAGTATGTTGCGAAGGGGGTCGCCGAAGTGTACCTTCGGCGTCTAGTGCGAAGTGTCCCACCGAAGGGTACCTTCGGCGTTCGGACTGATCTAGCCGAAGATGAACTCTGAATGGATCTGGACACGACAATCACCTTCGAACAACGGGGTTCGGCGTGAAGTCTCAGATACAGTAAGATACAGGATAATGGCTCAAACGCAACGCGTGAATGTGACTTCGTCCGGAGCGGGGTGCGAGTGTGGCGAAACCTGTCGTGACCGAATTCTGCCAAGTGTTGCACTAGTAGCGAAGATAGAAATCTGTTACGCAGATTAGCGGATACTTCACAGGCAAAGTAACAAGGCGATAGCAATCTATTATGTAGATTAACGGATACTTCACAAGCGAAGTAACAAGGGTTATCACTATTCCAAAGTGGCCCTCAGAGGGCTTCCAAGCAAACCCACGAAGAGTACAAAAAAGTAAAGATAAAGTAAATGCGATTCAAAGCTAGGGCTTTGTGATTGATTTGAGTTGGGGGGCCTCTGAACTAGCTTCGCCTCTATATTTATAGGTGCTAGACCTCTGATCTAATCTGCTATAATTCGGATGAATAGAGATAAAAACATAGCCGGAATTGTTTCCAACTCTATCTCTGCCGAAGTGGGCCTTCGGCCAGGCCCGTCGAAGCCTGCTCCTCGGGCCGAATCTTCGGCGGCGTGGGCCTCTAAAGGCTTCCTGGCCGAAGGCCGTGGGCTGGCTGGAAGCTTCTGGAGGCCATAGTCCAATGATCCTTCAGCCTTATAAGGCTTCGGCCTAACCCGAGACATGTGTATTTTCGGCCCAAGTTACAAAAATTGATATTTTGACAATCTTAGCCATTTATGCCATTTCTTGCTATCAACACATGCCCCCTGCCTTTTAGTGAACTAAGTGAACTAAAAGCACAACGAGCTATAGACGATACCTCCCATATCGGCATTTCGATACCTTTTACGTTGTTTGCCACACACTTGGGAAATACCTTTTCAAGTATCTACCATTCAAAGCTCTTTGAAACCGCTCTCCTTGCAGAGATTCTAACACATATGCATTGCCAGGAGCGATTTCGGCTATTTTGAAAGGGCCTTCCCAACTAGGTGACCATTTACCAAACTTGGGACTCTTAGTGCCTAAAGGTAAAATCATCTTTCAAACCAAGTCTCCCACTTGAAACGATTTTGATTTAACCTTCTTATTATAGGCTTTAGCTACTCTCCTCTAAGGGATCAGCTGACGCAAAACCTTGTCCTAATTTCTCTACTTCGCTAAAGTCCTCGATGGCTTCGGCAATGCCGTCTTTATTAGACCGATACTGCTCTACACGAGACTTTAGCCAATCCAGATTACTGTTACTAGACATGACTACTAATACAAAAATAGCCGTGCTACACCAGCCGGCTTTACAAACACTGGTACAAAATGTCCCCCGGACACGCTAACAAAATCGTAATCCGAAAGATCTCTACCTGACAGACACTCGACCTTGTTGTGAACAGCGTCAACTGATACATCGGCCAATGCCACATGGGCCAAAGTATCTGCAGGAATGACTTCTACTTCATCGCCGTCCCACTGAATAAGGCACTGGTGCAGAGTAGAAGGAATGCAGTAATTCATGTGAATATAGTCGTGCCCAAGCAGCACGGTGTAGTTACCTTGTACATTGATGACGAAAAATGCTGTTGGCAACGTCTTGTTTCCCACTGTCAACTCCATGGAGAGCATGCCCTTGGCCTCGAAACTCTCACCGTTGAAGCCATTGAGCATCAAGTTGGTCTTCTTTAGATCGTCCTCATCCCTGCCAAGTTTCTTCAATAACGAGTAAGGCATTAAGTTAACAGTGGCGCCACCATCAACAAGCATCCAGGAAATCGACTTTCCGTCAATGTGACCTCTAATGTTGAGAGGCTTCATATGGCGAGCTGAGTCCTCGGGCTTCTAAAAAATAGCATTGCACGGGCCGAGGTTCAACTGAGCAACCTCGGCATCATCCTATGACAGGGCAAACTCGGTGGGCAGCGTGACGATGTTGATGTCCATCGCCTGGGGTACAGGCCCCTCAGAGATAGGCGAGTAGTCGTCGTCGAGCATGTTGTCGTCGTTGTCGCTCGGACTAGGAGCTGGGTTGACCATCTCAACCGGCTTCATCCTCCATACCTGTCTTGTAGTTGGTCGAGGGCGGATTTCCTCAAAAATAGTGTTGCGCTCATCCTCGGCTTTCTTCTCGCGCATCTCATGTGCCCGTAGTCGTTGCAGACATCTCTTTTGTGATTTGGACATGCCTGGAGGTGCCTAAGATGGTTGTGGCTTGGTGCTAGGTGCCACTGCCTATTTCCTGTCAACCTTAGCTGAAGTGGTACTGCTTAATTTGGCCTCGTGTACTCTGTATTCGGAGGGGCCTTCACTGTGGACCCCGGCAATCGGACCAGCCTTGTTCGGCCAATCAAACCAGGCTTCGGCGCGGGCTCCGGCCGAAGCATGGGGCTTACCTCCTTCAGACTTCGATGATAAGGCCTTCAGGATTGGGACTTCCTGAGACCCTACTCTGACTGTGATGGCTTTTGACTCCCTGTCTTCAGCCTCCTCATGCTTGTACTCTTCAACTTTGCCTAGCATGGTCCGATTCGGAGGTACCACGGACAGCCTGTGGATGATGCCTCCCTCCGCTGCGTCTGTTTGCCCCTGCCATTCATAATACTCCGAAGGAAAACAAGGCATAACGTTAAGTTGCGGAGGGTACTCTGGCTGTGATATGTATGGAGCCCATGGAGTTCCCGCCCAGTTGTATGGCAAAGGCCTCGGCGGCTCTAGTGGCCTCGCCCACTGTGAGCCGAACCCGTTACCCGTAGGGGGGTTCGGCAGAGTCGATGGTGTCTAAGACCATATCAGTGAGGGGTCCTGCCATGCCGGAGGTACGTTCGGCTAGTGCGGGTCGAAGCCTCCTGTCGGAGGGTTTGTCCAGAGTGGTGCGGGGTTCGGCCATTGGGGGCCGAATTTGCTCCGCATGGGGTTCAGCCACTAGGGTCCGAAGTTATTGTACGGAGGGTTCGGCCATTGGGGTCCGAAGCCACCATACGGAGAGTCAGGCCACTATGGCCCTAAGCCATCACGAGGAGGGCTCGGCCACTGTGGTCCTAAGCCACCCTCCGAACGCCTTGGGACCTTCGGCCGACTTAGCTTTTTAGCGCGGGGACCTGCTTCCTTGCCTTTTCTTTTATGCTTGTTCAACAACATCTTGTATGTTACCTTCGGCCTCTTGTGAGTCCTAGATGAAGGGATGTTAATGTTCTTTTTCCACACTCCCACCTCGGGGTTCTTTGGTATGAGTGTGTGTGCGCGCGTCTCTCCAACAATTACATCCTTCCCTTTAGTCGACTCGGCCTGTTCTGGCCGAATCAATACCTTCTTCTCGCCGAGGTCGACGGCGTTGACGGGAAAAGGATCTTTGTCTATCTTCATCTTTGGATTGTGGTCTATTTCAATCGTCCTTCTTCTATGGCCGATTGAACCTGCCGTCGAAAAACATTGCAGTCGTTAGTATTATGTGAATGTGAATCATGCCACTTACAGTATGGATGTTTCTTCAGCTCATCGACAGATGGAATGACTTGACCTTTAGGCAACCTAAGAAGCTGATTCTTTAAGAGAAAATCAAATATTTTATCACACTTAGTTATATCGAATGAGTACTTGACCTCACTAAGCCGATTCTTCATGGGAGATGGCCGTAATTTGGAGCAAGTGATAGGTTTACTCTTAGCGTTCCAAACCCATTCGGCTGTGTACATTGTAGGACCGAAAGTAGCGACCAGAGGGGGGGGTGAATGGGCGCCTTAAAAAATTCTTTCGAATCAATGGCCTGCTCCCAATACCCAATGCACCTCAACAGACTACGCAGCAGAAAATAAACAGAAGGCCTAAGTCTAAAGGTTTCTAACCTAGAAGCAACTGATGATAAACAGTGAAAAACTAAGGTAGTGCAACTAGGCAGATAAACATGGTGAATCAGGCCTAAACTTCTCAATGAAATGATCTAAGTATGTGTAAGATGAAAAGAGAAGTTACTGTCCAAATTTGTCTCCTGTTCGAAACTTGGCGAAGCCCCCTTCGCACGTCGAGGTCTGCTTCGGAGGTTGGTGACGGAGCCTGTCCGAGATGCCGAAGGTGTCACGGTCTAGCCTAGTTCGAAATGGTAAGATGCGAAGTATACTTTGGAGCGAAGTATAACAATGCCGGAGCCTGGTTCGAAGTATGTACTTCGAAGTCAAGGCTTCGAACACAGCTTCGAACCAAATGCTTCGAAGCAAAGTGACAGAGTCGGAGCCTGCTTCGAAGTATGCACTTCGAAGACAAAACTTCGAACACAACTTTGAACCGAAAGCTTCGAAGCAAAACCTTCGAACAGAAAGCTTCGAACACAACCCACAAAAGGACAACCTTCGAACACAGAAGCGAAGCCTGCCACACAACAGAAAAACAAGTCCGAAGTCAATGCTCTACCTTCGAAAAGAGCAAGCTCCGAAAAGAGAGGCGAAGGGTGACATGCTACACAGAAGTCAGTGCAAGGCCTAGCGGAGCTACAAGCCTCGAACCCAACTTCAAAACTTGTCGAAGTAAGGACTTCGAACAGATAGGGCCGAAGCCCCTTCGCACTATTGTTCGAAGTATGCAATGCTGACGATCAGAAAAATGCTTCGAAGCTTAGCAACACAGAACACAAACCAAATACCGAAGATCGAACGAAGCCTTCGAAAGAGATAAATCGAAGCCTACCCCGCGAAACTGAGGGGCTTCGAACAGAGAGTAGCTTCGCTCGAAACACAGCCACAAAAGGTGACAGACCCTGTCAGCCTCGATCGAAAAGGCTGTGCAGTAGAAGGTGAAAAGCTGCACAGACTACTGTAGCTACAGGAAAGTAGTACTACTTGCAACAGCAAGAACTAGTACTCAGTTTGTGAAGAACAGAAGCAACAGAAGAAGCTTCTCCCCACGAAATAAATTCAGCAGCCCGTAGATGAAGCAATAACTCCCCAAACCAAACAAGTGCAACAGATAAAATCAGCAGGGACCAAGGCTTTAATGCATCCAAGAGATTAGAGCAAATACCATGGAAAAACAGGAAGGAGCAGAGCCTGGCGGCGCACACAGGAGAGAGAAAACGAGAGACAAAATGACCCAAAGAGTGGATTTGATTTCAGCACAAAGGGGTAGTTCAAACCCTAGGGATTGGGGTCCTATTTATAGGCAGCCCAACACTAGGAATATTCTACCAGCCCCTTAGGGTTTTTACAGACTCAAAAATAAAGGAAAAGACTCTACTGCCCTTAGGAATTTTTACAGACACAACTGACTGACTGTGGGCCTAGAGTTACAGATGACATATCCGGAAGCTAAGTTTTCGTAGCGACTACGGCTTCACTTCTAGACAGTCGGATACAGAATCAACGGTTGTCAGTTTTACGCCGAAACTGACAAAGCCTCCACCAGCTTTGCACCAGGTACCCGGATTGGGCCGGCCCGACTCCGCAGCTCTCTCAGCCCGGCAATCGCTCACCGCCCGTGTACCTGAGTCAGTCCTGGTCAACAGCCCAGTGGGTCTTCTACTGCTTCTGGCCCATGCACCCGGATTGGGCCAGCCCGACTTCGCAGCCTCCTCTGCCCGACAGTCGCTCGCTGCCCGTGTACCTGAGTCACACGCGGCCCATGAAACAGCAGATCTCATCTTCTTCAGTACTCTTTGACTATCGTTGACAATGACTCATCACTTCTGGAGCCATGAGGCCCACGCTATTCAGCATGGCTCCTCATACATGTCGGCTGAATCCTCCTCTTCTGATTCCTCCTCGTCGGAGCATTCCATGACGTGGATTTCAGCCCTAGGCTTGTTAAACATTTTAATAAACTTTTTATCTTTGGTTCGGCCTTCTTGGACCAGAGCCTGCTGCAGGACTTGGCTAACCTCTAAAAAGCTCTGGTTGTCTAATCTTTCTTTAATCTCGGAACGTAATCCATTAAAAGCTAGTTCTGCCAAATCCCTTTTTGAAATACTAAGGTTGAAACATCAGTTTCTAGTATCCCTAAAACACTTGATGTACTCGGAGACGCTCTCGTTAGATTTCTGCCTAACCGATGTCAAGTGTGAAAGCCTAAGTTCTGTCTCACCTGTGTAAAAGTAATCATGGAATTTTCGTTCCTAATCATCCCACGTCTAAATGGAGTTCGGCGGGAGCACCGAAAACCAAGTGAAGGCAGTGCCAGATAGCGAGAGAGAGAATAGTATAATCTTTAGAGCGTTTGTACCGCTAGCTTCTCGACACTGTGCTAAAAATTGACTAACATGCTCTAGTGTGGTTTTGCTACCCTCGCCGTCGAACTTAGTGAATTCAGGGATTCTATAGCCGTGGGGCTAGGGTATTGTATCGAAATGGTAGGGATATGACTTATGGTAAACCCTAACCCAACCCTTAGGCATGAAGCTGGCACATTCCCTAAATAGTGCGCGGATCCGCTCCTCTAGGTCATCTTGGCCTGCTGCTTGTGCACGTCTCTCGTGCGGGGGCACAACACGCAGTGGGATGTCGACGTGTCGGCCATAGGCCTCTTCCCTACATGCTAGTTGTACGACGTGCTCAAGCTCAGGTTCCTGTGCATGTGGCGCGGGCAGCGTGGGCAGGGTTGGTACCAGCATAGGTGGTGGTGGTGCGTGGTACTCAGTGCTAGTTTGGCCGTAAGCATAATGACTAGTATCGGCCATAGGTGTTTAGGCCGGAGACGTAATGGTCTTGCCAGTGTTACCGTCAGTCCTGTTGTACACATGATTTATCAGAGGTACACTAACAATAGGGACTAGTGGTACGGCTTCAGTAAATCTGAACCTTCTAAGAGTTGCCTCTACCTAGGAGCTAACTGTCGAATCTAAACGGTTGGCCAGCGAAGCGCTAATGGCCTGATCTACTGATGCGGCTATTTTTTTCTCAATCTCTAGAGAAGATAAACGAGGCGACACGGGTGTTACCTGGATCCGAGCAAGGTCGGGGGTGATGATGTCGTGCTTGATGAAGCCTATGCGTGTCTTGACGTAGCCCCCAAGCATCATGTCTTGGAGTGCCTTCAACTTTGCCTCGATCTATGCTCGGTTTTCTGCGGGGATATCTTCAAGAGTAGGTGTCAGGATGTTGCGGTTGTCGATATCCGCGCCTCCTATGGTGTCCATCGGTGGTGTAGATGTAGTAGTCATTGTAGATGTACCGGTGGCCGATATAGACGTACCCATCATATTGGCGTAGCTTTTTCCCCAACGGAGTCGCCAAAAAGTGTGGTGACACGAAAATGTGCCCCTGTACTTGGGTCAGTTTGATGATCCAAAAGTGTGCGGATACTTAGGGACAAGCGTAAGCGTAACACAGCATCAACATCGTGTTCCGACTATCCTTAGCCGTGGTAAGGGGGGTGGAGTCGCTAGGCAATCAGATCACACAAAATAATCCAATTAGCCGAAAGAAATATATTAAGCAGAATAAATCAGCAAACCGGCCGGAGCCTGTCTGCTTCGAAGTATGGTGCAAAGGGGGTCACCGAAGTGTACCTTCGGTGTCTAGTGTGAAGTGTCCCGCCGAAGGGTACCTTCGGCGTTCAGACTGATCTAGCCAAATATGAACTCCAAACGGATCTGGACGCGACAATCACCTCCGAACAGGGGGGTTCGGCGCGAAGTCTCTGACATAGTAAGATACAGGATAATGGCTCAAACGCAATGCACGAACGTGACTTCGTCCGGAGCGGGGTGCAAGCGTGGCGAAGCCTGTTGTGACGAAGTCTGATGACGGAGCGCGCTGTCGAAGTAAAAGTCTTGCCGAAGGGTGTTCTGGCAACCTCCGAAACCGATTTCTTAGCTCCGGACACCTCCGATGAAGTAGCTCCGAACATAGGTAACCTACAACAGGTAAGATTGGAAGTACTAATTTGGCTCGAGAACCAAATTCTACTAAGTGTTGCACTAGTAGCGAAGATAGCAATCTGTAACTCTGATTAGCGGATACTTAACAAGCGAAGTAACAAGGTGATAGCAATCTATTACGTAGAGTAACAAATACTTCACAAGCGAAGTAACAAGGTTTACCACTATTTCGAAGTGGCCATCGGAGGGCTTCCAGGCAAACCCATGAAGATTACAGAAAAGTAAAGATAAAGTAAATGTGATTCAAAGCTAGGGCTTTGTGGTTGATTTGAGTTGGGGGGCTCTGAACTAGATTCGCCTCTATATTTATACGGGCTAGACCTCTGATCTGATCTGCTATAATTCGGCTGAATAGAGATAAAAACTTAGTTGGAATTGTGTCCAACTCTATCTCTGCCGAAGTGGGCCTTCGGCCAGGCCCGTCGAAGCCTACACCTCGGGCCGAAGCTTTGGCGACGTGGGCCTCCGAAGGCTTCCTAACCGAAGGCCGTGGGCTGGCTGGAAGCTTCCGGAGCCCATAGCCCAATGGTCCTTCGGCCTTATAGGGCTTTGGCCTGACACGGGACATGTGTATTTTCGGCCTAAATTACCAAAATTATATTTTGACAATCTTAGCCATTTATGCCATTTCTTGCTAGCAACACTGCGGAGTCGGGCCAGCCCAATCCGAGTACATGGGCTAGGAGCGGCAGAGGATCCACTGGTCTGTTGACCGGGATTGACTCAGGTACACGGGCGGCGAGCAATTGCCGGGCTGAGGGAACCGTGGAATCGGGCCGGCCCAATCTGGGTACCCGGTGCGAAGACAGTGCATGCTTTGTCAGTTTCGGTGCAAAACTGACGACCACTGATCTTGGATCCGACCGTCCTGAAGCGAAGCCGTAGATGCTATGAAAGCTCCGCATCAGGACAAGTTATCTTTCTTTAGGATTTTACTATTTTGCCTTTTAGGCACACAGTCTGTGTTAGTCGAGTCTGTAAAAATAATAAGGGCACGTTTGTCTTTTCAGTTTATTTTTGCGTTTGTGTAATTTACCCTAGGGGTAAATCTGTGTTTTCCCTTCCTATTGGGCTGCCTATAAATAGGCCCCAATCCCCTAGAGTTGGGTTTAACTCATTCAATGCAAATCAGGGTTCACTTTACTTTTTAGCCTTCTTCCTCCCGAAATCTTCCGCCGCCACTGCTTCTTTGTTCCTCTGTTCATCACAGAAAGAAATCTCGCCGCCGTTCTGCATAATTCGCACGAACTGGTGCTACAGGTTTCATCGGCCGCCATGATTTTATTCTCTGTCACTACTTCTTTTTCTCTAGGTGCCGATGGCATGCAATGTCTTTGCTGTTTGAGTACTAGCGTGAAAGGACCGTTCGTGCAACACCATAAGTGGGAGGTCGTGCAAGGCTTCCTGTGTGTGAAGGCGTTCTACACGAGGGAGTACTGATCTTCTGACGTAGAAGTGGTGCACAAAGTAGCAGCCAGACGAAGTGCTACATCAACATCGAAGGCTTCGGTACCCTGGTTGTGCGAAGTGCTGTGCGAAGCCAAGCTTCGCCAACACATGTTCGAAGTAGGATTTGACTTGTGAACTCCTGGCTTCGAGGTGACTTCGGCATTACAAGCTTCGGAGCCACGTAGTTCGAAGCACATACTTCAGCATCGTTGGCTTCGCTATGTCTCCGTTGAAGCAAGCTTCGGAGGCAGCCTTCGCTGTGTGCTTGACGAAGCACGCGTCGGAGAGAAGGCATACAGGCTCCGGCATAGGCTTCGACAAGTACCGACGAAGAGACAAATTTGTGAATAGTAAACTTTCTTCTCATTTTGCATTCACTTGAATTAAATGCCTGTGTTGGTTAGTTATCACGATGCTTGAAATGATTGTGAATTGATTGCACTGTTGATCTGCCTTTAAACACTTTATTGATGTTCTTTTTGATTAGGAAACCGGTCGTTTTTAGGCTAGATTATTTTTAGTACCTGTGTTCTGTTTTGCTTCTGCTGATTGTCTGTCGAGGTGCGTTGGGTGTTGGGAGAAGGCTATTGATTCAAAAGAATTTTTAGGCGTCCATTCACCCCCCTCTGGTCGCTACTTTTGGTCCTACAACGGGCCGCTCACGTCACCCCGACCGCCACTACTAAGAGGAATAGAAGTGGCAGGCTGGTGACGTCAGCATGCCTACCACTGATTACACCCGACCGCCACTACTAAATAAAATGTTTAAATATATATTTTCAACTTAATTATTATTATTATTTTTCTTAAGTAATTTTTTGATGGGCCCTTTCCAGTGGGTAAAGCTTGGGTCTAATTCCGAGAGTTTGAAGATCCCTTCGTACTTTGAGTACATCTTTAGACTTGCCCGGTATGTCTAACAAAATACCGATGTTGCTTTCGGAGACATTCTTCTCAATGTGCATGGTATCGATAGCATGACCAATCTCCAACTCCTTCCAATAGGGTAAGTACCTAAAGAAGATTGACTGCTTTTTAAATGGAGCGTCCTTTGAAATTTTTTCAGATTTCTTTCTTCTTCTTTCCAAAAACAACTTTTATATTTTTCACCATTTCGAATAGAAATTTGTCATATCGATGTCATGGCGGCTGCCCAAGCTCGATTGTACCGTCAAAATCGTTCCTATTTCTTCGATATTTGTGGTTTCTTGGTAAAAATCGACGGTGTCACATATATATCGTCTTAACGAATGATGGAAGATGCACATATTCTGTCTGGTCCACACACACTACACATGTTGTCTTTCCTTTACCCTGTCCTATTAGGGACATACGCCCTGGGTTGTCAGCTATAGTGCAAAAGATCATGGCTCTTAGATTGAAGTGCTCTTTCTTGTTCTCATCCCACACACGAACACCATGTTTCCATAGACGTTTCATATCCTCCATCCAAGGTTCTAGAAAGACATCAATGTCATTGCCAGGTTGTTTTGGACCAGAAATTATAGTAGTGAGCATAAGGTACTTTCTTTTATGGCATAACCATGATGGAATGTTGAACAAGCACAGAAAGACCAGCCATGTACTGTGTGGGTTCCTCATCTCACCGAAGGGATTCATTCCATCCATGCTAAGTCCCATCTTGATATTTCTGGGATCCTCCAAGAAGTCTGGATGGGCCAGGTCAAATAATTTCCGCTGCCTAGCATCCGTAGGGTGCCAAAGTTTTCTGTCCTTTCATCCAGCGAAATGCCAGATTAATAGTTCCGCATCTCTGGGATTAGAGAACATACGTTTCAAGCGATCAATCACCAGTAAGTACCACATTACTAAGGCTAGAACGTTCCTCTCCGACTTATATCCGTGTTGGTCTGCAATAACATTCCTCTTCCTCTTCTGTAACCTCTTATTATTTTGCTATTGGTCATTGTAGTCCTCCACACAGTCATTTGATCGTTTGTATCGACTTGCGTTGCACTACGGACAGCTCTCTAACAATTCATACTTTTTTCGATATAGGTACAGTGGTTCGGGCATGCATGAATCTTCTGAATGCCCAAAGTCAACGGACAAATCATCTTCTTTGCTTGGTACATATCAGATGGTAGACCATTGGGTTTCAGCAAAACTTTTTTTAGGAGCTGCAAAAGATCTAAAAAACTCGTGTCTGACCATCCATTGTTGGCCTTCAGTTTCATAAGCTCAAGAGTTGTGTACAACATAGTATACTGCTTATCGCAACTATGACGTTCCTCGTAAAGAAAGTTTTTCGATGCTTTGTCAAGTGCTTCAAAGTTATCGTAGCCTTTCGTTATAGTTATCTGCAACAACACCTCGGGCACAAAATTTCGCATCAGTTCCTCCACATCAAAGGTGTCATCATCATCATGTTGATCAACATCATGTGTTATATCGGATGTATGATCACAACCTCTTCTATGTTGATGAGCATCTAGCGGCACATCAGAATCATCAGGAGGGTTTTCACCCATCTCACTGTGTTTCATCCATATATAGTAGTTTTTCACGAAAACATTTTTCAACAACTGAAATCGTATGGTTTCACGATCTAAACACGGATACATCGCTTCATTCTTACAAACTTTACAAGGACAATATATTGCCGCTTCACTCTGACGGGAAGCATATTGTGCGGTAGCTTCAATAAATTCAGTTACTCGGTTAAAATATGCCACCATATCTGCGTCGTTGGACGAGTACATCCAGGACATGTACTCCATCTAAAACATATTATTTAAAAAATCTTAATAAAATGCTACATATTCATTATTGTTAATTTTAGTAATTTACAAATTAAAAAGATATTGATTTCTCTCTCATAACAACATTAATTAAAAATAACAACATTAGTTAAAAATGCTTTAATTGAAACTACGTAAACCTTGTTAATTATAAAGGAAAAGAGTAATAGTATTAAGTAGAATAAAAAAATTATTAAATAAATAAACTACAATGGTTTCTCTCTCCGAACAACATAAATCTAAATCTATAATCATAAATCAAATTAAAAAAAGAGATTAAAACGAGGTAAAAATGTATACAAGTGATGAATAATTGTGAGGAGGGTCATATTTGTTTATTTGGGAGAAAGAAACACTATAAATTGAAGAATATTTGAAAATTTCTATTCACAAATCATAGATTAGTAAAATGCTAATAACTCATTATCTATACTTAATTAAAGACAAAATTAATGTGGTATTCGGCATGGATTTACCTCCTAGAACGAAATCCTTGAAAAGAAAAGAAAACAAAGCCTCCCCCTCCACTTTCTAGATATTGTTGCCATTGTATGGATCAAATTGCGAACTCCTGTAGCCTCGGGCTTGGGAAGGTAGAAGGTGTATATTTATAGCCATAATAGTAGTGGCGATCGTCTATGATGTCATCATCACTACTAGTGGCTACACTAGTGGCGGGAGCTGACGCGGCAGCGGCTGGTGCCACTGTAGTAGCGGGTCTCTAATAGCCCGCCACTACAGTGAAATCACTCAACGCCACTACAGTTGTGATTTGTAGTAGTAATGTACCGGTCCAAATTCTAGTGTCAACACGTATCCCCGAGTTCAGAATGTGTGAAACATCGTATTTTGAAATTGTTGGGGGAATAAGTTTTCCCCTGAACAGGGGCCAAATGACGTCAGCCTCCGACAGCCTTGGGCCCGGAGCCCAACACTGTCGAAGCTTGTTCCTTTCTAAAGAAGCTATTTCTAAGTCCCAAGGTTCACTTCGAAACCCTCTGGAGCGAGGCCCTCCGTAGCCCCTTCGGAGCCCTCTGGAGCAAAGCCCTCAAGATCCCCTAAAGTTTGCCAGAAGCTAAGTCTCAGGCTAACTTCAAAGTTAGTCTCCGGGCCTTCTTCGAAGTTAGTCTCCAGGCCTTGTTCGGAGTTAGCCTTCGAGCCTTATTCGGAGTTAACCCTCGAACCCTGTTCGGAGTTAACCTTCGAGCTCCCTTCAGAGCCCCTCAGAGCCAGTCTCCGAGAACCCAGTTCGAAGCTCAGTTCGGAGCTCCCTTCGGAGCCCAGTTCGGAGTATGCTTCGAAGCTCCCTTCGGAGTATACTTCGAAGCCTTCCTTGCAGCCTCCGCCTGAAGAGCTCTGGCCCCTACTCTGAATCCACTAGATATTTATACCTCGCTACAGTGTAGAAGTCATACCAGGGGCCTCTCTGCCCCCAGTATGTCGTTTAGCTGGTCAAAGAAGTGATGTTGTCTGACACGTCTATAAAGCTGTAAGGCACTTTGTACAGTAGCTAGCTCCTTTTTCCCTTTTTGCCCCTATGAGCCTAGGACTTATAGAGGGCATTTTGGTCTTTTCCTTTAGCCTGTGTGCCTATAAAAGCAAGGCCAAGCCCTTGTAACAGAGTAGCTTCTCCAGGGGCCATGATGACTCCGAGATTCATTAGACTACATCAAGGCATACTATGCCAAATCCACTACACCTGGACGTAGGGCTATTATCCTCTAGGGGAGGTCCGAACCAGTATAAATCTTTTCTCCCTCTGAGAGAACCCTTCGAGGTTCATTTTACACACCATATACACACATACAAACCTGTGCTGTAGCTAACACAATTGCTACAAGAGTTGGCGCCGTCCATGGGGACCTTAGTCCTAAAAGCTAAGTTCTCTACCATTGTCTGCAATTCGAAGTGCGCTTGAGGGGGAGCTTCGAAGCTTTCTTGCTTCGCGCACCCTCCGGCAAGGTGCTTCGGATGCAGTTCGAAGGCCTTCTTCGCCTTCCTCCATCCTTCGCATTTCGGAGCTCACCCCCCAGCAAGGGGCTCCGCTTCATATGTCGAAGGTCGTCAAAGCCCCAGAGGCTACGAGATATGTACACTACCGAAGCATCCCTTCGCTTGAAATGACCATGAGCTCGAGGCATCAATTTAGACTTTCTCAAATCTGGAAATCTATCTTTACGCAAGTGTAACCAAACAAGATCACATATTTCAAAGGTTAAATGTCTCCTACCCTTACTACTAGCAATTTTATACTTTTCGGTCATCTTCTCAATGTGTTCTTTAGTTGTGGTATGTAATTTCAGAATAAAATCAGCTCATGTCTTAGCATCTAAATGCACATGTTCAGAAGTAGGCAATGGCAAAATATCAATAGGGGCATGGAGATTAAAGCCATACACAACCCGGAAAGGACTCACCTTGGTGGTAGAATGTACCGCTCGATTATATGCAAACTCCACATGAGGTAAACATTCTTCCCTCATCTTCAAATTCTTCTTCAAAATAGCCCACAATATGGTGGCTAACGTACGATTAACTACCTCGGTTTGCCCATCGGTTTGAGGGTGGTGTTGGCGTAAAAAATTACACTAACAGGTTTCAGAGATTAGAAACTAACAAACGAAGTGTTTGTGAAGTGAACTAGTTCAAGCCTCCGAATTGGATAAAAGCACGAAGCAGTTAGAAGATGTGTATTGAATAACTCAGTATTCAATGATCATTACAGGGTAAAACGGGGGGTATTTATAGGCTAAAACCTTAAGGAAAAGACCTTTCTACCCCTCTATTACAACCGACATAGTGGAAACTATTCGGTACCCTTGATTGGGCTAAAACAGTAAAATATTAATCTAATGAGAAAGAAGATAAGCCTTCCATCTTAGCTGGCAAACGGTTTCTCTGAAAAGTCTTCGTTCGAAGATATACTCCGAACTAGAGTTCACCTCAAATCTT
The DNA here is from genome assembly GCA_019279435.1 of Zizania palustris. Classification (NCBI taxonomy): domain Eukaryota; kingdom Viridiplantae; phylum Streptophyta; class Magnoliopsida; order Poales; family Poaceae; genus Zizania; species Zizania palustris. The sequence continues at coordinate 94,189,346 of JAAALK010000079.1, read as the reverse complement.
CGAACTTGACCCAGGGAAGCCGAAGTTGGACGTTAAAGAACTTCAGCTACATAGCCTATCTTCGTCTTGTTGTAATAGTAACCCTGAAGATGAAGTATTTTCCCCCAACAGTAGCCCCTCGAATACGCTTCTGTGCTAGATCTGCAATGTTAGAAGAGCAGTATACACAAGAAAAATAATCATGCGTAGGGGTTAACAAATTTAATCAACCTCCGAAATATATGAAGATTTAAAACTTCGAATTGATTCCTAAGGAAGTTACATTCGAACAATCCCAGAATTAACTTTAAGAAGTCAGAAAGCCTTTTAGACTTAGAAGAAATAGCCATTGGCCTTTTCCTTTCAGCAGAAGTTACGTGGTGCATTAACTTCGCAAAGGGTAACGGTCAAGAATGCGAAACGGCAAATGTGAACGTTAAAAAATCGTAGGCCTGAGCTATAAATAGAGGGCCCAGACACTTCTTGAATACCTTTCTCACCGTCTTTGCGCAACCAATCCTTAGCCTCTAGACTTTAGCTTTAGCATTCAATGCGAATTCATGGCGAAAACCAGCTTCGAGGCTCCTGGGGCGACTACGGCCCTAGCCCGGCAGCAGGCTGTGGCTGCAGCAACGGCAGCAACAATAATGGAACCAGCAGCGGCGGCGGCTTCGGCGATGGCAGCACCAGCAGCGGCGATGACTTCGGTGGTGGCGGCCCCGACGAGGAATCCTCAACAGATTGGCCCCCACGATCTCCTCCCGGCTTCTTCGAAGTATCCAGACCAGTCTTATAAACTAGGGCCATCTACCTACAAGAGGGAGACGATCGCAGCGGAAGTGGAGGGAAAGATTGGCTCGGAGGTCATCATCCGGAAACCTGGAAAGGAGGCCATCCCTTCACCGAGGCCTGGAGAAGTTGTGGTCTTCGAAGCAAGGTTAGGACTCCCAGCAGTGGACTTCCTATCTGAGGTACTGGACTTATTTCATGTCACCCTTCCTCAACTATCTCTGAATGCAATAGTGCACTTAGCCATCTTCGAATGGGCGCTACGAGTTGAAGGCTGCGAAGGAAGAGCAGAAATTTTCGCAGCACTGCACAGGGCATCTTGCCAACCAAAGACTTACCTAGGCTCCGGAGGAGAGAAGATTGTGGTAGCCTTCGGCATTATCAACTTCAGACTCCGGGATGAATTCCAACTAAGATTTCCAGCAAAGGCCATCAACGCTAGATAGTACATAGATTGGATTCTCCGGTGGTTCTATGCTGAAGTTGGAGAAGGCAGTCGTCTGGCCGGTCCTCTGCAAGACATACACTTCTGAAGAGAAGCCCAAGTTCATCTAGACGCCGGCCAGCTCGAAGCTCGCTTTAGCTTGCTCCAAAGGATTAGTCACCGCATGAGCATGCGGGACTTAGCCGAGGAGTTCATTGGGCTTCAGATTTCACCTCTGATGGCCAGTTGGCCTATAACCTTCGAAGAAGATCCGGAGGGTGGACTCCAAAAAATCTCTTCGAACTTGAGCCCTGCAGGTAGCTTTGAAAACAACATGTTTTATATATACTTGTTTGATGAAATGACTAATGCCAACTTATCTTTCAGCTTCTCAAGCCCCTATGACTTCGGAGCAAGTTGTTCGAGCTTTGGAGAAGATTCTGGGAGTTCCAACTCCGGGCGAAAAGGAGTGGAGGAAAAAGCTAGTGGGTAGTTGGGAGCGGCTCAACCGAGTATGGGGCGTACTCGGAGTTGCACCCCCTCCTCTTCCAGACTAGGTACCTTCAGAGCAAGGGCCGAAGAAGAGGAAAGGGGATGCTGGGTCTTCGGCTCCAGCTAAGACCCCAGTGAAAAAATTAGCCCGAAAGCTGAAGAATGTGGCGCCTTCAAGTCCGGTGGCTTCACCCTCCGATTCCTTTGAAGATGAGGGAAGAGTCCTCGTGGACCTGATTGCCAAAGATGAAGCCTGGGCAGATGTAAACACTAGCGACGCAGCAAGCGCGCAAAATGTTCCAGGTAGCTCTGGACAGGCTGGGACCTCAAGCGTCCAGCCAGACTTGCCGCATCAAGAAGTCCCTGTAACTGAAGGCGGAGTTGAAGTTACTGCTGAGCAAGCTTTTATTCCGGACGAAGTGGTAGCTGTAGCTCCAAGAGGGGCTTCAACAGTCAACCCTTCGGTTCTAGACTTTGAGTCCGATGATGACTTCGAAGTGGCCTTTGACCCTCCGAGTAGCCCCGTACTACCCGCCGACAGGACTTCGGAGGTAAACTTCGCTTGAACCATCTGTTCCTTCTCCCTACAAAATTATGCAATATATAATACCTTTGTCTCGGCAGGGTCTGCTCCCATGGAGGTGACTCCTCCTGAAGATACGGCTCTTGGGACCTCAACATCTCCGGGGTCGATTCCAGAAGCTGCACAGATGTGACCTGGAAAAGGTAAAGGCAAAATGGACCCCTTTCCTGCTTCGAACTCAGAATTAACTCCGTCTGAATCAACAGACGGAGGTTAATCTACTGAGGGGGGCCAGTCTACCGAGGTCTCTAAAGATGCAGCACAGCGTTCCGACCCTTCGCCGAATGAGGATGATCAAAGGGCTCTGTCCATGCTCCCTCTCCTAGATCCTTTTTTGGAGCGAAGGACCGGACTTCAGGCCCTGTTCGAGCCTTTGGATCGAGCTAACTGTGAAGTTGGGGAGACAGACCTAGTAGCCATACTTAGCGAAGCTGAGGGCTTGGAGCTAAACACAGCCTTAGAACGGGCATCATACCAGGTACGAAGTATCTGCAAAACAAGATTAATTTCAACTTATGAATAATTCCTCACCTTGCTTTTTCTCTTCGCAACAAATAGTTTTGGCTCGAGCTGCAGCCGTCTCGAATGAGCGAGGAAGCCTTCGTCTTCAAGAGAGGATTACTGCTCTCTAGAGGAGTCTTGACGGCTCCGAAGTTCGAATCTCCAGCTTAGACGTGATGGTTGCAGTGGAGAGGAGGGACAGGCTTGGTTTGGAAGCTGCAAATAAGAAGCTCGAAGCCGAACAAATTGTGCTTCGAGCTGAAATAGAGAAAATGTAGGCAGAGCATGACACGGCGGGGGTTGAGCTGGTTAAGCTTCAAGAGGAGAAGGCAAAAGCTACGGAGGAAGATAGTAACCTGCTTAGCCAGAAGAGCTCTTTGGCTACGGAGGCAGCTAGACTATCTGCTATGGTAGATGAGCTAGCTTCGTCATGGGATGCTTTAATTGAAGATAAGGTGAAGTCGGAGAAGGTAGCAGTGGAGGTCATGAATAATCTTCTAGGTGTTCTAGAGTACTTCGGTACTCTTTGGACACTACCTTTGAATGACAACGTCCCCTTACTGCGACGGCTAAAGATGATCCAAGGAGCAAGCGAAGATGATGAAGACAACGGGTATTCGGTATGGAGAAATCTCTGGCCAAGTAGCTGCTCTTGGAGTACTTCGCTACTACGAAGATCTAGGGCTATCAGTAGCACCAGATTCGGGGGCGGCTCCCATTACCTTCGACGACGACCAACTGCTAAATCCTTCCGAAGATGTGGCTGTAGCTTGGCAAGCCTTCCAAGCTTCATGGATAGCCGAAGGTCGAACAACGATCAATGCTTGGATCGATGAAGGGCATCGCCAAAAACAAGCTCGGTCTCAAGCTTCGAGCAGCCAGCCTCCGTCGGACCCGCAAGTTTAGTTTTGTTTAGGGCTCCGAATATGTAAAAATTATGCTTTCATATATTATGAATGAAAACTTATTTATCATGTTTTTAGGCTTCTCAACCTCGTATGGATGATGTCAAAGTATTAAATGTTACCGAAGAACTCCACCTGCTATGGGCAACCTTCGATCTTTTAAAACTTCACAAACGACCTCGATTTTTGATTCCTCGAGAAAGCTCCGGCGCAATTGCGCCCGAAATATGTAAAGATATATTATCTTATATTAAAGAAGAAGAAAAATAAGTTAACTTGAAAGCTTCATCTTCTGAAGACGCTGAGTGGTCTGAAGACGAGGGTATTGCTGAAGAACAAGGAAAGAAGCCTGAAGAACTTTGGAGTTGGGAAAGAAGCCCCGAGCGACTTTGAATTTGGGCTGAACTTCAACAAGAACAAAAAGATTTTCGAGCTTCGAAGGGAGGGAGAAGAATTAAACGTAAAGTTATCAGGACTCCCGGCTCTGGAACTAGTTGTTCAGGCTTTATTGATAGCTCTAGAGATCGAAGGGGTCTTCGATTCCTTCTTGGAATAGACACAAATTTTTCATGATGTAATGTAATCTGTTTGAATAATAAAGATTGATTTTTAAAATTGTCTCCCTACTTCCCAGCCCCTCTTTGGGCGTAAACAACTTCGAAGTGTACTCGAAGATGGTTTGGCGCAAAGAAAAAGACTTAGGAGTACAATTTTGGAGGCTCGGAGCCCCTCAGCAACTTAAAGATTAATTGAAATCTTACAAAACGTCTTCGACTACTTGGAGTCTGAAAACTGGTAACTTAGTACCTTTTGCTTGAAAGAAGTCACTTCGGACTAATTTCTCGGACGCTTTGGCGTCCAAAACGATTGGTCACTTTGGACTCTTTTCACAGATATTCGAAGCTTATCAGCTCAAACTCTATTTTGTTTTGGCCTCCTTCGGCTCTTTTTGTGAATGCTATCAAACCGGTGGTTTGGAATTCGCAGTGGTCTCCTTGGACTCTTTTTACGAATGTTTTCAAGCCGGAGCTTGGAATCCGCATTATTTGGTCTCCTTCGACTCTTTTTACGGATGCTTTCAAGCCGGTGGCTTGGAATCCATTTTTCAGTGACTTTCCCACCTCGTCGGAAGCTTCGAACCAGTGGTTCGAAGTCCGAAAAATTGGTTCAAATTAATGACACTTCTCTCCCAGCCAAATTCATTCTTCCAGTGCGTCCACTAGAAGTAGGAAGTATTTGAGAGGTAGGCATTATCTGAACTATGAACTTTATTAATTCAGAAGGTGTTTACAAATGATTACAAGGAGCCCCTATGCGAAATATCGCTTTAAGTGCTCTGCATGCCATGTATGCGTTAACTCTTCGCCTTCTAAATTAGCTAACTTAAAAGAACCAGGGCGTCCTGAACGGAGAATTATGTATGGACCTTCCCACTTATTCCCTAATTTCCCTAGTGCTATAATGCTTCGCAAAACAAGATGACATGGCTTAAGTTCATTAAGCTTAACCTTCGGGTCAAACCAAGTCTTCGTGTGCTGCTGATACTTTGACAAATTGGCGACAACTCAAAGTATTGTTTCTTCTATTAGATCAAGCGAAGTTTGCCTTTCTGCTTCTATTTCTGGTTCGGTGCTACGAAGGGATCCTCCTTTAAGCTCCGTTGTTGTCATAGCTTCATCTCCGAATAATAGTCTGAAAGGAGTGAAAATCGTGGACCTTGTTTGAGTGGTCCGAATGGACCATAAAATCTTCGGGAGCTCCTCGGTCCATAGTCCTTTTGCTAATCTGACTATTCTTCGATTCAACCCTGACAAGATATTACCATTGGCTCTTTCAACAGCTCCGTTAGACTGAGGATGTCGCACTACAGCGAAGCATAATTGTATGCCAAGATCTTCACAAAACTTCCTGAAGGGCTCTGCATCAAATTGTGTCCCATTGTCAACTGTGAGCTGCCGAGGCACTCCGAACCGACATATAATATTTTTCCAGAAAATGTTTTGTACATTATGCGAAGTGATAGCTGTGAGGGGCTCTGCTTCGACCCAATTGGAAAAATACTCAATTGCTACCACTGTGAATTTCAAATTTCCTTTTGCTACTGGGAAGGGGCCAATAAGGTCCATGCCCCATCTGGCCATGGGCCACACTAGGGCAATGACTTGAAGAGTTGTTGGCGGACGATGACTTCTTCTTCCCATCCATTGACAAACTTGGCATGTGCGGACTAGGCTCTCCGCATTAGCTACTATTGTAGGCCAATAAAGCCCCTGGCGAAGTGTTTTTCCTACCAAAGCTCGAGGGGCCAGATGGCTACCACAAAGTTCTTCATGAATTTCTCGGAGAATCTCCTAACCTTCGGCTTGAGATATACATCAGAGCAGAGGGGAACATACTCTGTCCTTGTACAGAATACTGTTGATTATATGAAAATTTTGAATTCTGAGCTTTAATCTCGAAAGTTGTGGCCCTTCAAGCAAAGTTACTTCTCCTTGAAGCAATTCCATAATTGAACTCCGCCAATCTATACTTGGAATGCAAAGGACTTTCGCAGAAGGGATCTATGTTACCGCTCCGACACCTGCTCCAGATGCTTGGAAAGCTCCATCGGAGTATATGGTCCAAATTCCTTCACTTTGTTTCTCCAGAGCCCATACTGCAGGGGGGTCCATTCTGCCACAAAGTCTGCCAACACTTGTGACTTAATTGTTGTCCTTGCCACAAAGGAGATGCCGAAGGGTGCTAATTCAACAGCCCATTTTCCAATTTTTCCTGTGGAATCCTTACTTCGGAGCATATCTCCCAAGGGATACGAAGTTGGTACAATCACATTATGTGCTAGGAAATAATGCCTTAACTTCCTCGAAGCCATTATCAGAGCATAAGCGAACTTCTCAAGCTCAGAATATCTTGTTTTTGCTCCAGACAATGCTTCGGATACAAAATAGACTGGATTTTGTACTAACGACCCATTGAAATCAACTTCTCTAACAAGGACTGCACTGACTGCGGAGCCAGTAGACGCAAGGTAAAGGAGTAGGGTTTCGTCCGCAACAGGCACCGTGAGTGTAGCGAGGTTATTGAGATAATTCTTAATATCATCAAAGCTCTTTAGACACTCCGGTGTCCATGCAAAATCTTCGGATCCTTTCAATGCTTTGAAAATGGGCAAACTTCTCTCCGTAGACCTTGCTAGGAATCTGCTAAGCGCTGCAAGGCGGCCAGTTAACTTCTGCACTTGCTTCAAATTTTCCGGAGGAGCCATTCTTTGCAACGCAGTTATTTGAGTAGGGCTAGCTTCGATCCCTCTGCTTGAAACTAGATACCCTAACAATTTTCCAGCCTGAGCTCTAAAGCTACATTTTTCGGGGTTCAGGCGGACTCCACATGCCCGAAGGCTATTGAATGTTTCTGCTAAGTCTCGGCTATGCTGGTGCTTTAGAGCACTCTTTATTACAATGTCATCCATATAGTCTTCTACATTGCGGCCTATTTGATGACCTAGAGCCTTAGCAATTAACCTCAAAAAAGTTGCCCCGGCATTCCTTAAGCCAAAGGGCATTCTTACATAACAGAAGACTCCTGAAGGAGTTACAAAGCTTGTTTTGATTTCATCTTCACGCTTTAGCCAGATTTGATGATAGCCAGAATACGCGTCAAGGAATCTTAATAACTCCGAACCAGCAGTGGAGTCAACCAATTGATCAATTCGGGGCATGGGATAGGGGTCACGAAGCATGCTTTATTCAAAGATGTAAAATCAATACACATGCGCAATTTCCCAGAAGATTTCTTCCTGACGAAGACTGGGTTGGCTAGCCACTCCGTATCAGCTACTTCTCTGATAATCCCAGCCTTCAACAAATTTTCCACTTCATCTTTAGCAAGGATGGCCCTCTTCGCAGATAGCTTCCGGAGTCCTTGTCGGACAGGTCGAACCCTCGGGTTCACAAGTAAACTATGCTTAATAATATCTCGACTGACTCCGGTAATGTCCTCATCAGACCAGGCAAAGGTATCTAAATTTTCTTCAACTACTTTTTCTAACGAAGTAGCGGCTTCTGAGGGCAAATCTTTGCCGAACTGAAATGAATAATCTTTGCCGTCTTTGACAATAACCTTCGTTATAATTTCCCCTTTGGGGCTTGGCCTAGGGAAGGACTACTTCGAAGGTTCAGCTGAAGCAGAGATATCCTCCGGGTTGCCTTGCATGTTGTTCACTTGCCTCGGGTCAAGAGGGGGGGCATGACCATATTCCGCTCTTCGCGCAGTGGCCTGATCTCCGAAAACAATGAGCACTCCCGCTTGTGTGGGCATCTTCATACACAGATAATTATGATGGGCCATAGCTCCGAACTAATTCGACATGCCCCTCACGAAGATAACATTATATGCATACAGGGCATCCACAACATCAAAAATCACCTCTTCCATCCTGGCCAGTAGCCCCTCTCTAAAAGTGACCTCCAGACCTATCTGGCCGAGGGCATCAAGAGGGGGTCCTACGAAGCCTTGCAAAGGACGAGCTGCTGGGAGAAGATGCTTTCTGGAGATATAGAGTTGATCGAAGGCTTGGATGAAGATAATATCTGTTGAACTCCCTCCGTCAATCAGTACTCTCCGGACTTCAGTCCCTGCTATGTCGGCAGTGATGACAAGTGGATCTGCATGTGGAAACTTTATGCTCGCTGCATCATCTGCAGAAAAAGATATGGGCACATGGGACCATTCAGGCATAGCAGCTGCGGACGAAGAAGTTCCAATATGGCCCACTTCTCGGACATATTCTCTTCTCTGCCTCTTCGACATACTTCCAAGGGTCCCTCCTCTGGAAATGGGGAGGAATACTCTTTTCCCTCGATCCTGACCATCTTCCTGCTTCAGAGGTGGCATAATATTGACCACCGGAGGTTGCCTTGCAGGGTCGAAATTGTCTATACGTGCCATAGCCTAGACAGGCTCCGGACGCACCTCGGAAGGGACTCGGTCAGTAGTGCCTCGACCCAATGTTCTTTCCAGGTACTCGCCTCTTAAAGCGAGTATATACTCGCACGCATCAGTTGCGTGACTTCGATTCTCACCATGGACGCAGCAGAAGAAGGCCTTGGCTTTGCCAGCCGGCTTCCCTAGCGGCCTCCAGCCGCTGGTCTTGCTTCCCGAAGCTTGCGAAGTCTTAGGGGCAAACTTCTGTGAAGGTGCAATGTTCAAGACTTCTGAACGAGGATGCTTTTGCCCCCGACACCTGTCATGCTGAACTTCAAAGTTAAGCCCCTATGAAGGTGTTGAAGTCTTCACTTTCAACTTGACTTCTTGCAGGATTGATGGAGTTGCAGCAGTTCTCCGAAGCCACCCTTCTTCTGACCTTGCATACTCTTCGAAATAAGACATCAATTGAGCGTTAGAAGATATCTGTTTCCTGTGAAGTTTATCAAGGAGGCCCGCACGGGTAACTCCCTCTCGAGCTGCATCAACTATGGAGGATGTAGTCAACCCTCGAATTTGCGACTTCGTATGGGCGAAGCGCTTGAAAAATTGCCTTAAAGTCTCTCTGGGCAACTGCTTCACCTAGAAAAGGCTTCCTGTAGACATTGGGGGTACGAAGGTACCCTGAAAGTTGCTCATGAACTTCTTCCTTAATTGCTCCCAGGTTCTAATTAATTGACCCTTGCTTTAGGGACCAAAACCACCGCAGAACCACTCCTTCAAGAGATAAAGGGAAACATTTGGCCATAGTGTCTCGCACTCCTCCACTGGCCTCAATTGCCAGTGCATAAGAACGGGAGAACTCCCTAGGGTCCTCATCTCCAGAATATTTGCAGAGCTTCAAAGTTTTAAACTTAGGATCGAAGCGCACTTTCTGTAGCTTGGGATGCAGTGGAGACTCGCTGTCGAAGGAAGCGTTCTCCGGGGCTTCGGGATAAGGAAGTTCGTCGTCTTGGGGCACTTTGGGGATGACCGAGGTGGCCTAAGAACGAAGCCTATCTGCGGCTTCTTGCCTCAACCTCGCCACTTCAGCTTGGAGACTGGCCATTTGGGCTGCCATGTCGCCAAGACCATCTTCATCTCCTCTGGAAGGACCTTCCAGGTCTTGAGAACTGTACGTATCAATTCAAAGCGGAATCGGAGCTGGAAGAGGGACTCTAGTTGGCCGAAGTATAGATGGAGTTGGGGGAGGAACTCCGTATGCTCGAGGAAGGGGAATCCCTTCTGGAGTTTGAGGTGGAGGAATTACCGAACATCCCCTGACCTCGACTGTGTTTGAAGATCTTACTCCAGAGGTCCGAGGGGACCTCCGAGTAGGACTACCACCTGAACTCCGCTTGGGAGGCATGGTTTGAGAACTTGGTAGAGAACGAAGTTTTTTGGACTAAGTTCCCCACGGACGACGCCAACTGTTGGCATAAAAGATTACGCTAACAGGTTTCAGAGATTAGAAACTAACAAACGAAGTGTTTGTGAAGTGAACTAGTTCAAGCCTCCAAATTGGATACTAGCTCAAAGCAGTTCGAAGATGTATATTGAATAAATCAGTATTCGATGATCATTACAGGGTAAAACAGGGGCTATTTATAGGCTAAAACATTAAGGAAAAGACCTTTTTACCCCTCTGTTACAACCAACATAGTGGAAACTATTCGGTACCCTTGATAGGGCTAAAATAGTAAAAGATTAATCTAATGAGAAAGAAGATAAGCCTTCCATCTTAGCTGGCAAACGGGTTCTCTGAAGAGTCTTCGTTCGAAGATATACTCCGAACTTGAGTTCACCTCAAATCTTCGAACTTGACCCAGGGAAGCCGAAGTTGGACGTTAAAGAACTTCAGCTAAATAGTCTGTCTTCGTCTTGTTGTAATAGTAACCCTGAAGATGAAATATTTTCCCCCAACAGGTGGCATGTGGTGGAGAATAGCAGCTTGGTTCCCAATTTGCACCATAAACTTCTCCAAACGTGGCTCAAGAACTTCACATCGTGACCAGAGATAATGGTGGTGGGTACTCCATGTAGACGAATGATATCCCTGAAAAACAAATCAACAATGTTTGTAGCATCATCGCTCTTCTGACAATGTATAAAATGTGCCATTTTTGAGAATCGATCGACCACCACAAATATACTATCCCTCTCCCTCTTTGTTCTCGGTAAACCTAAGACAAAGTCCATTTATATATGCTCTCAAGGGACGCTAGGAACAGGAAGGGGCATATAAAGTCCAAATGGATTCAAGTGTGACTTAGCTTTGTTACATGTAGTGTAGTGTGAGACGTAGCGCACGACATCCTGTTGCATCCTTGGCCAAAAGAAGTGTGTGGACAACACGTCCTCAGTTTTCTTCACTCCAAAATGTCCCATCAATCCTCCCCCTTGAGCTTCCTGTAAAAATAAAATGTGAATGGAGCTAGCTGGGACGCTTAGCTTGCTAGCATGATATAATAAACCGTCATTCAGCACATATTTATTTCAAATTCGGCAATCTCTACAATTTTCAAAAGCATCCTTGAAGTCTAGATCAGTAGCATATAACATAGTAAAACGCCTAGATAAAGCAGCTAAAATGATATTGTCTTTACCACGTTTATGTTTAATGATGTATGGAAATCACTCTATTAACTCAACCCATTTGCATGTCACTTATTTAGTTTTGCCTGGCTTCTATTATGTTTCAAGGAGTCATGATCAGAATGAATGACAAACTCCTTAGGTCAAACGTAATGTTGCCAAGTCTTTAACACCCGAATTAAAGCATACAACTCCTTATCATAAGTAGAATAATTCAGATTAGGTCCATGCAATTTTTCACTAAAGTAAGCAATAGGTTTACATTTGTTTATGAGAACTCCTCCTATCCCAATCCCACTAGCATCACATTCAAGCTCAAATGACTTACCAAAGTCAGGAAGTTAGAGTAGAGGGGCATGTGTAAGTTTCTCCTTAAGCATATTAAAAGCTTGTTCTTGTGTTGGACCCAATATGAATAAAGCTCCCTTCTTTGTCAATTCATTTAGTGGAGCATCAATGGTGCAGAAATTCTTCACAAACCGTCGATAAAAACCAGCAAGTTGTTGACACGAAAATGTGCCCCAGCACTTGGGTCAGTTCGATGATCCAAAAGTGTGTGGATACTTAGGGACAAGCCTAAGCGTAACACAACACTGACGTCGCGTTCCGACTACCCTTAACCGTGGTAAGGGGGTGGAGTCGCCAGATAATCAGATCACACAAAATAATCCAATTAGCCGAAAGAAATATTTAAACAGAACAAATCAGCAAACCGATCAGAGCCTGACTGATTCGAAGTACAGTGCGAAGGGTGTCACCGAAGGGTACCTTTGGCGTCTAGTGCGGAGTGTCCCACCGAAGGGTACCTTCGGCGTTCGGACTGATCTGGACAGAGATGAACTCCGAACGGATCTGGACGTGACAATCACCTCCGAACAGCGGGGTTCAGTGCAAAGTCTCCGATACAGTACGATACAGAATAATGACTTAGGCGCAACACGTGGGCATAACTTCCTCAGATGCGGGGTGCGAGCATGGCGAATCCTGTCGTGACGAAGTCTGTTGGCGAAGCGTGTTGGCGTGCGGTCAAAGCAGAGATCACGCCAAAGGGTGTTCTGGCAACCTCTGAAACCAATCTCTCAGCTTTGGACACCACCGACGGAGTAGCTCCGAACATGGCAACCTGCAATAGAGTAGATTCGAAGTACCAATTCGTCATGAGGACCGAATTCTGCTAAGTGTTGCACTAGTGGCGAAGGTTGCAATCTGTTATGCATATTAGCGGATACTTCACAGGCGAAGTAACAAGGCGATAGCAATCTATTACGTAGATTAACAGATACTTCACAAGCGAAGTAACAAGGATATAGAAAATAAAGATAAAGTAAAGTACGGTTCAAAGCTAGGGCTTTTTGGTTGATTTTTGTTGGGGGCCTTCTGAACCGGCCTCACCCCTATATTTATAGGGGCTAGACTCCTAATCTCTAAGCCTAATCTGGTGGAATTCTATTTGATCACTCGTAAAAGACTTAGTCAAAAATCGGATTTAATCTCTAACTCTTGCCCGAAGTGGGCCTTTGGCCAGGCCCGCCGAAGCCTGCTCCTCAGGCCGAAGCTTCGGTGGACTGGGCCTCCGAAGGCCTCCAGGCCGAAGGCTGTGGGCTGGCTGGAGGCTTCCGAATCCCATAGCCCAGTGGTCCTTCGGCCCTGTAGGGCTTTTGCCTAACCCAGGACATGTGCATTTTCGGCCCAAATTACCAAAATTGATATTTTGACAATCTTAACCATTAATGCCATTTTTTGCTATCAACACATGCCCCCTGCCTTTTAGTGAACTAAGTGAACTAAAAGCACAACAGGCTAAATACGATACATTCCATATCGTCCTTTCGACATCTTTTAAGCTATTTGCCACACACTTGGGAAATACCTTTTCAAATATCTATCATTCAAAGCTCTTCGAAACCGCTCTCCTTGCAGAGATTCTAACATATATGCGTTGTCAGGAGCAATTTTGGCTATTTTGAAAGGGCCTTCCCAACTAGGCGACCATTTACCAAATTTGGGACTCTTAGTGCCTAAGGGTAAAATCGTCTTCCAAACCAAGTCACCTACTTGAAACGATTTTGGTTTAACCTTCTTATTGTAGGCTTTATCTACTCTCCTCTTGTCTATTTCTATAGCTTCTAAAGCCCTCAATCTCTTATCGATCACTTCTTCTAGATTGTCTTTCAAAAGAGTTTCATACTCGTCGACCGATAAGCCATCTTGCTTTAACACTCTTAGAGAGCCAAGATCTACTTCTACAGGTAGAACGACTTTTTGTCCATATACAAACTCATATGGACTAACTTTGGTAGCACCGTGCTTTGCAATTCTACAAGCCCATGGCGCCTCAGAGAGCACCTCATGCCACCTTTTAGGGAACTCTTCAATTTTCTTCTTAATGAGTTTAATAATAGTTTTATTACTAGACTCAGCCTGACCGTTGGCCAGAGCATAATAGGGCGAAGAGTTTATCAACTTAATACCATAATATTCAGCAAAGTTTCTCACTTCCTTGGAAACAAATGAGCTACCTTGATCTGTAGTGAGAGTTTGAGGAATGTTGAATCTATGTATGATGTGCTTCAAGATAAAGTCAAGTACCTCGTTGTGAGTCATGTTCTTGAGAGGCATGGCCTCGGTCCACTTGGTGAAGTAGTCTGTCACCATCAACATGAACCGATGCCATTTTGAGGAAGGAGGGTGAATTTGGCCGATGAAGTCTAAACCCTAACCTCGGAATTACCATGGCTTGATAATAGGGTTAAGTAATGAAGCAGGAGCTAATTGAATATTGCCAAACTTCTGACATGCTTCACACCCTCTATAATACTTAAAACAATCCTCGGTCATAGTCGGCCAGTAGAAACTCGCTCTTTTGAGCATCCAACTCATTTTCTGGGCTGACTGATGAGTGCCACAAAGTCCTTCATGGACTTCTCTCATAGCCACTAGGGATCATTCATGGTCCAGACACTTTAATAGTACTCCGTCAATGGTTCGGCGATACAGTGTGTCGTCTTGCAACACAATTTTAAACGCTTGCCGCCGAACTTTCCGATCAACCCTTTGGCTAAAGTGTCTCAAATACTGGACGATTGGAGTTCTCCAATCGCCCTTATGGACTTCTGAGGGTTTCGCTAGCTCACTCCCTGAAAAAATGTCTAGGCTACTGATTTCGGGGTGTCCCCCGAGCCCTTGTTGCTTCTGCTGAAGCTTGGCTAGACTGGCTGCGTGGAGCGCATCAGGCCGAATCCCCCTGCTAGAGGGTCCAGTCTCCCGGAAGCCCTCACCATCCCGAGGACTTCGGCTCATGGTCTCCGGTGTGCCAGACCCTTCGGTGGGCGGAGTACTCTGGTCCTGGGACCTCGGTGCGTGGTAGTCTTCGGCAGCCAGAGGGGTCCGACCCAGAGGTTGCGCCTGTCCGAAATCACTGGCTTCGGTAGTGAGACCAAACATCATCTTTTCCCGTACAAAAAATTTTCCTCTCCTAACTTGGTAACCAGATGCTTGCTGAGCCAAATCATTTTCAACTGAATTGGCCTCTCTTGACACATGAGAAATTTTAAAGTCATCAAAGGTAGCAACTATGTCCAGGCACTTATCCAAGTAGCTATTTAGCAAGCCGTTAAAACATTGATCACTCTTAGCCACTTGTTGCACCACTAACAGGGAATCACCATGCGCATGAACATGTTTAACACCCACGGATTCTAAGAATTCAAGCCCTAGCAGTAAAGCCTTGTATTCAGCTTGGTTGTTAGTAGAAGGAAATTCTAAACGAGCCGAGGTTTCAAAGTACGCTCCGCTAGGCGATATGAGAACCACTCCAATACCTTGGCCATTCTTGTAAGCTGAACCATAAAAGTAAAGTTTCCATAGTATTACCTCAATCAAAGCAACATTGTCACTCCAACTGACATCTATGTGGTGATCAACTATAAAGTTGGCTACAATCTAGCCTTTCATAGCTCTTAGGGGTTCATAGGCCAAATCATATTCAAACAAAGCGTAATCCCACTTTCCGATTCTCCCACTTAGAATCGGCTTTTGTAACATGTGCTTTATAATATCGATTTGGCAAATGACAACACATGTAGTAGGGAGAAGATAGTGGCATAATTTGGTACACACGTAGTAAAGTGACAAACATAAATGTTCCACAAACATGTACTCTTTTCCTTCTACCTCTTGGGTTAGCACGGCCCCGATCACGCTATCTTCAGCGGTGATGTACAGCCGAAACAGAATCCCAGCTTTGGGTGCTCTCACCACGGGCAGCGATGACAAGCACTCCTTGATTTTCTCAAAGGTGCTTTGCTGACTTGCCCCCCAAGTGAACTCGGCCTCATTCTTTAGCCGGAGTATGGGGACAAAGGCATCAATCTTGCTAGACAAGTTTGATATAAAGCGACGCAAATAATTCATCTTGCCTAGCAACTTTTGCACATCTTTCTTGCATGTCGGCACCATAATGTTTCTAATTTTCTCAAGCCTCTTAGGATCAATCTCTATGCCTATTTCATGAATCATGAAACCTAAGAACTTAGCCGCCGACACACCAAAGGCACATTTGAGTGGGTTTATTTTTAATCCATACCATCGCATCCTATCAAAATCAACTTTCAAATCGGCTAAATAGTTTCCCATAGCGTCTGATTTAACTACAACATCATCAATGTAATCTTCTAACATAACTCCTAGCAAGTCATGAAAGATCAAGTTCATACCACACTGATATGTAGCGCCAGCATTCTTCAAACCAAAAGTCATAACGACCAACTCGAATAAACTGACAAAACCAAGGCATCGAAAGGCTGTCTTGTAGACGTCCTATTCGGCCATAAAAATTTGATTATAACCAGCATTGCCATCAAGAAAACTTAGTACCTTGTGTCTTGAAGCATCGTTGATTAGCATGTCGGCTATCGACATCGGATACTCATCCTTCGGAGTGGCCTTGTTCAGATCCCTGAAATCAATACATACTCGTATCTTGCCACTCCCTTTCTTCTCTACAGGCACAATGTTAGCGACCCATTTTGCGTACCTGCGTGGCCTAATAAATTCAGCTTTGAGCAGTCGCTCTACTTCTTCTTTAACTCGGCCATGGACGGCAGAATTAAAGCGATGAGGAGGCTGTTTATAAGGCCTAAATCTAGACTTGATAGGTAGCCGATGCTCCATGAGCTCGTGGCTTAGTCCCAGCATCTCGCTATACTCCCATGTGAAACAATCGACATACGACTGAAGCAACTTTATTACATCAGCCTTTTCATAAGGCTGTAAATGTTGGTTTACAAAAGTCGGGCTCGGGACGCTACCATCACCTATGTCAACTTCTTCTAAGGGATCAGCCGATGCAAAACCTTGTCCTAATTTCTCTACTTCGCTAAAGTCCTCGATGGCTGCGGCGATACCGTCTTTAGTAGACCGATACTGCTCTACACAAGACTTTAGCCAATCCAGATTACTCTTGCTAGACATGACTATTAATATAAAAACAGTCGTGCTACACCAGCCGGCTTTACAGACACTAGTACAAAACGTCCTCCAGACACGCTAACAAAATCGTAATCCGAAAGATCTCTACCTGATATACATTCTACTTTGTTGTGAATGGTGTCGATGGACACATCGGCCAATGCCACTTGGGTCGAAGTATCTACGGGTATAACCTCTATTTCATCGTCGTCTCACTGAATTAGGCACTGGTGGAGAGTACAAGGAATGCAACAATTTGTGTGAATCCAGTCGCGCCCGAGCAGTACACTGTAGTTACCTTGCACATGGACGACGAAAAACGCTGTTGGCAACGTCTTGTTGGCCACTATCAACTCCATGGAGAGCACGCCTTTGGCCTCAGAACTCTCGCCGTTGAAGCCGTTAAGCATCATGTTGGTCTTCTTCAAATCATCCTTGACCATGCCAAGTTTCTTCAATAGCTAGTAAGGCATTAGGTTAATAGTGGTGCCACCATCAACAAGCATCCAGGAAATCGACTTTCCATCAATGTGACCCCTAAAGTAGAGAGGCTTTAGATGGCGAGCCAAGTCCTCGGGTTTCTCGAAGATAGCATTGCACGGGCTGAGGTTCAGCTGAGCGACCTCGGCCTTATCCTATGGCGGGGCAAACTCGACGGGTAGCATGATGACGTTGATGTCCATCGCCTACGGTACGGGCCCCTCAGAGACGGGCGAGTAGTCGTCGTTGAGCATGTCATCATCATTGTCGCTCGGACTAGGAGCCGAGTTGGTTATCTCATCTGGCTTCATCCTCCATACATGTCTCGTCATTGGCTGCGGTGGAATTTCTTCAAAAATAGCGTCTCGCTCGTCCTCGGCCTTCTTCTCGTGCATCTCATGTGCCCGTAGTCATTGTAGACACATCATTTGTGATCTGGACATACCTGGGGGTTCCCAAGATGGTTGTGGCTTGGTGCCAGGTGCCACTGCCTAGTTCCTATTAACTCTAGCCGAAGTGGTACTATCCATCTCAGCCTCGTGCACTCTGTATTTGGAGGAGCTCTTGATGTGGACCTCGGCAGTCGGACCAGCCTCGTTTAGCCGATCGGACCAGGCTCTGGTGCGGGCTCCAACCGGAGTAGGGGGCTTACCTCCATTAGACTCCGACAAAGGGGCCTTCAGGATTGGGACTTCCTGAGACCCTACTCTGACTATGATAGCTTCGGACTCCCTGCCTTTTGCCTCTTCGTGCCCATATTCTTCGACTTCGTTCTGCACGAGTCGATTCAGAGGTACCATGGACAGCCTATGGACGATGCCTTCCTCCGCTATGTCTGCTTGTCCCTGCCATTCATAATACTCCGAATGAAAACAAGGCATAGTGTTAAGTTGCGGAGGGTACTCCGGCTGTGATACATGTGGAGCCCATGGAGTCCCCGCCCAGTTGTATGGTGGAGGCATCGGTGGCTCTAGTGGCTTCGCCCACTGTGAGCTGAACCCATTACCCGGAGGGGGGGCTCGACAGAGTCGACGGTGTCTCGGACCATATCAGTGAGGGGTCCTACCAGGCCAGAGGTACGTTTGGCCAGTGTGGGCTGAAGCCTCCTGTCGAAGTGTTCATCCAGAGTGGTGTGGGATTCGGCCATTGGGGGGCGAACTCGCTCCGCATGGGGCTTGGCCTCAGGGGTCCGAAGCTACTGTACGGGGGGTTCGGCCACTGGGGTCCAAAGCCATTGTACGAAGTGTTAGGCCACTGTGGCCCAAAGTCACCGTGCGGAGGGTTTGACCATTGTGATCCGAAGCCACTATACGGAGTGTTAGGCCACTGTGGTCTGAAGTCACCGTGCAGAGGGTTTGGCCCTTGCAGTTCGAAGCCATCATGAGGAAGGTTCGACCACTGTGGTCTGAAGCCAGCCTCCGGGTGCCTTGGGCCCTTCGGCTGACTTAGTTTCTTAGCGCGGGGGCCTGTTTCCTTGGCTTTTCATTGGTGCTTGTTTAACGACATCTTATATGTTACCTTCGGCTTCTTACGAGCCTTGGGGTTCTTAGGTATGAGTGTGCATGTGCATGGCTCTCCAACAATTACTGCCTTCCCTTTAGTCAACTCGGCCTGTTCTGGCCGAATCAACACCTTCTTCTCACCGAGGTCGACGGCGTTGACGGGAAAAGGATCTTTATTCAGCTTCATCTTTGGATTGTGGTCTATTTTCAATCGTCCTTCTTCTATGGCCGATTGAACCTACCGCTGAAAAACATTGCAGTCATTAGTATTATGTGAATGCAAATCATGCCACTTATAGTATGGATGTTTCTTCAACTTGTTGTCAGATGGAACGACTTGGCCTTTAGGAAACCTAAGAAGCTGGTTCTTTAAGAGAAAATCAAATATTTTATCACACTTAGTTATGTCAAATGAGTACTTGACCTCACAAGGCTGATTCTTTGTGGGAGACGGTCGTAACTCGAAGCAAGTGATAGGTTTACTCTTAGCGTTCCAAACACATTCGGTCGCGTACATGTCGGCCGAATCCTCCTCTTCTGATTCCTCCTCGTCGGAGTGTTCCATGACGTGGATTTCAGCCCTAGGCTTGTTAAACGTCTTAATAAACTTTTATCTTTGGCTCGGCCTTCCTAGACCAGAGCCTGCTGCAAGACTTGGCTAACCTCTAAGAATTTCTGGTTGTCTAGTTTCTATTTAATCTCGGAGTGCAATCCGCTAAAAGCTAGATCCGTCGAATCTCTCTCTGAAATATTGAGACTGAAACATCAGTTTCTAGTATCCCTAAAACGCTTGATATACTCAGAGGTGCCCTCGTTAGATTTCTACCTAACCGATGTCAGGTGTGAGAGACTAAGCTCTTTTTCACCCGTATAAAAATAGTCATGGAATTTTTGTTCTAATTCACCCCATGTTTGGACGGAGTTCAGCGGGAGTGCCAAAAACCAAGTGAAAGCGGTGCCAGATAGCGATAGATAAAATAGTCTAAGTTTTAGAGCGTCTAACCCGCTAGCTTCTCCACACTGTGCTAAAAATTGACTAACATGATCTAGTGTGGTTTTCTTAGCCTCGCCATCGAACTTAGTAAATTCGGGGATTCTATAGCCATGGGGGTAGGGTATTGTATCAAAATGGCCGGGATATGGCTTCCGGTAAACCCTAGCCTGACCCCTAGGCATGAAGCCGGTGCATTCCCTAAATAGTGCATGGATTTGCTCCTCTAGGTCATCTTGGCCTGCTGCCTATGCACGTCTCTCATGCGGGGGCGTGACACGCGGCGGGATATCAGCGTGTCGGCCATGGGCCTCTTCTCTATGTGCTAGCTGTGTGACGTGCTCAAGCCCAGGCGCCTGCGCATGTGGTGCGAGCAGCGTGGGCAGGGCTGACGCCAGTGTAGGTGGCGGTGGTGCATGGTACACGGTGCTAGCTTGGCCGTAAGCATAATGACTAGTCTCGGCCATGGATGTTGGGACCAGAGACGCAACGGTCTTGCCAGTGCTACGGTCAGTTCTGTTGTACACATGATTTACCAGAGATATACTAGCAATAGGGGCTGATGGTACGGCCTCAGTAAAGCCGAACCTTCTAAGTGTGGCCTCTACTTGGGAGCTAACTGCCGAATCTAAACGGTTGGCTAGCGAAGCGCTAATGTCCTTTTCTACCGATACGGCTATTTTTTGCTCAATCTCTAAAGAAGATAAACGAGGCGATACGGGTGTCACCTGGATCTGGGCAAGATCGGGGGCGATGATGTCGTGCTTTATGCAGTCCGCGCGTGTCTTGACGTAGCCTCCAAGCATCATGTCCTGGAGCGCCTTCATCTTTGCCTCAATTTCTGCTCGGTCTTCTGCGGGAATGTCTTCAAGAGTGGGCATCATGATGTTGCGGTTATCGATGTCCGCGCCTCCCATGGTGTCCATTCGCGGTGTAGACGTAGTAGTCGTTGTAGATGTACCAGCGGTCGATGTAGACATACCCGTCATGTTGGCGTCGCTTTTCCCCAGCGGAGTCGCTAAAAAGTGTGTTGACACGAAAACGTGTCCACGCACTTGGGTCAGTTCGACGATCCAAAAGTGTGCGGATACTTAGGGACAAGCCTAAGCGTAACACAGCACTGACATCGTGTTCTGACTACCCTTAACCGTGGTAAGGGGGTGGAGTCGCCTGGTAATCAGATCACACAAAATAATCCAATTAGCCGAAAGAAATATTTAAACAAAACAAATCATCAAACCGAGCATTGCCTGACTGATTCGAAGTACAGTGCGAAGGGTGTCACCAAAGGATACCTTCGGCGTCTGGTGCGGAGTATCCTGCTGAAGGGTACCTTCGGCGTTCGGACTGATCTGGCCGAAGATGAACTCCGAACGGATCTAGACGCGACAATCACCTCCGAACAGCGGGGTCCGATGCGAAGTCTCCGATACATTAAGATATAGAATAATAACTTAGGCGCAACATGTGGGCCTAACTTCGTCAAACGCGGGGTGCGAGCATGGCGACGCCTGTCGTGATGAAGTCTGTTGGTGAAGCGTTTTGGCGTGCGGTCAATGCAGAGATCTCGCCGAAGGGTGTTCTGGCAACCTCCGAAACCAATCTCTCAGCTCCGGACACCTCCGGTGGAGTAGCTCCAAATGTAGGCAACCTGCAACAGAGTATATTCAAAGTACCAATTCGGCCTGAGGACCAAATTCTGCTAAGTGTTGCACTAGTGGCGAAGGTAGCAATCTGTTACGCAGATTAGCGAATACTTCACAGGCGAAGTAACAAGGCGATAGCAATATATTACGTAGATTAACGGATACTTCACAAGCGAAGTAACAAGGATTACCACTATTCCGAAGTGGTCATCGGAGGGCTTCCAGGCAAACCCACGAAGAATATAGAAAATAAAGATAAAGTAAAGTACGGTTCAAAACTAGGGCTTTGTGGTTGATTTTTGTTGGGGGCCTTCTGAACCGGCCTCACCCCTATATTTATAGGGGCTAGACTCCTAATCTCTAAGCCTAATCTGGTGGAATTCTGTTTGATCACGCGTAAAAGACTTAGTCAAAAATCGGATTCAATCTCTAACTCTTGCCCGAAGTGGGCCTTCGGCCAGGCCCGCCGAAGCCTGCTCCTCGGGCCAAAGCTTCGGTGGAGTGGGCCTCCGAAGGCCTCCGAGCCGAAGGCTGTGGGCTGACTGGAGGCTTCTGAAGCCCATAGCCTAGTGGTCCTTCGGCCCTGTAGGGTTTCAGCCTAAACCAGGACATGTGCATTTTCGACCCAAATTACCAAAATTGATATTTTGACAATCTTAACCATTAATTCCATTTTTTTCTATCAACACATGTCCATGAAAACTTCGCGCTTGCGTGGTGGTTTGAGGTGTTGGCCAGCTCTTGATGGCTTCAATTTTCGCTTCATCTACCTCAATACCCTGTGGAGTAAAAACATAGCCAAGAAAAGAGACTCGATCCATGCAAAAAGTACACATTTCAAGATTACTAAACAAGCGTGCATCTCTCAAAGCATTAAAAACAGCACGTAAATGATTCAAATGTTCATCAATAGACCTGCTATATATCAAGATATCATCAAAGTAAACCACCACAAATTTGCTAATAAATACTCTCAATACTTCATTCATTAAATGCATGAAAGTGCTAGGTTCATTAGTTAACCCAAAATGCATGAGTAACCACTCATATAACCCAAACTTAGTTTTGAAAGCTGTTTTCCTTTCATCTCCTAATTTCATTCTAATTTGGTGGTATCCACTACGCAAGTCAATCTTTGAGAAAATGATAGACCCACTCAACTCATCAAGCATATCATCTTACCTAGGAATAGGATGACGATACCTTATTGTAATATTATTGATGACTCTACAATCAACACACATACGCCAACTACCATCTTTCTTAGAGACTAAAAGAACAGGCACAACACATGGGCTAAGGCTCCCTCGTACATACCCACGGTCCAGAAGTTCTTGGACTTGTCACTTATTTTATTTAATATCCTCCGGATTTGTTCTATATGTAGCACGGTTTGGCAATGTCGCTCCTATGATCAAGTCAATTTGATGCTCAATACCTCGATTAGGTGGCAGCCCCGGAGGTATCTCCGCTAGAAACACATCCTTATACTCCTGCAAAAGGTTAGTGATAGCAGGAGGCAAAGAAGTGGAAGAATCCTCAAATGAAAACAAAACTTCTTTGCATATCAATGCATAACAAGGAGAATCAAACTCATTAACATCAAACTAATTAGATTTAGCAGCAAGCATAACACCCCCCTTCAATTTAATTTTGTTCGACTTTCGTAGTTTTACTTGTTGCATCCAATCAAGTGTTGGAGCGGGTTGAAGTTGTTTCTTGTTCATGTTCTATGTCTTATTGTGGATAGTAAGTATTCTTACACGGCATCTATGGTGACAATAAGGACACCGTGGCGGTGCCCTTCGATGCGCACGGCCTCAGCAATTGGTATTGTGAAACGAATTAAGGAAGCTAGAATAAGATGTGATTTTATAAGACGATCTACGATGATGTTTAGAAAAATAAATTGATAGCAAGTTTACAACATGTTTGTTTCAATTTCTGTAACTATAGCCATTTCTAGAATCTAAAGTTAAAACAAAGAGTTTAAATTCTAGAAACATCAACTTTTTCTGATATTCACAAACTATATATATACTCAGACTATGCATGTAATTAGATCGCTAGCTACTAAAAATCTACGGCTATCAGAAACTAAGTCATATTTATTTTAGTTTGGAATTAAAACAATTTAACTTTTTCGTAAGATGAAATAAGCGTATAGGTCATTCGTGGGTTGATACATTCATTTTGATGCTGCAGAGTGTTTCATTGATTTTTTTTCAAAAATACTAAAGATCAACGATTCGTTTGGAGACTGTTGCTACCATGTCCCCAAGGAGATGGTTAAGGAGAGATAGATTTTCCGTGAGATACTTTAATTTGAACTATTTCTACACTAATACTCTGATTTGTTTTTTGTTAATATGTGGTCGACAAATTTCTACACTATTTCTACTTTAATTTCTTTACTCTGGTTTGTTTTTTGTTAATACGTGGCCGTTAAATTTTAGATTGCTTGACATGTTGTTTTCTGTACGAAAAAAAACATGCATGCACATTTATTGTATACCACGGCAGTAAAATTTTTACTTGCCATATAATTAGTGCCTAATTAAAGCGGATGCCAAATTTTAACTGCTTGACACATTATTCTCTGTACGAAAAAATGCATGCATGCACATTTATTGTATACCCAAGCAGTCAAAATTTTACTTGCCATAAAATTAGTGCATAATTAACGTCGCCGTCAAATTTTAATTTCTTGACATGTTATTTTCTGTAGAAAAAATGCATGCATACACATTTATTGTATAGCACGACAGTCAAAATTTTACTTGCCATATAATTAGTGCATAATTAACGTTGCCGTCAAATTTTAATTGCTTGAGATGTTATTCTTTGTACGAAAAAATGCATGCATGCACATTTATTGTATACCGCGACAGTCAAAATTATACTTGCCATATAATTAGTGTATAATTAACGTCGCCGTCAAATTTTAATTGATTGACATGTATGTTAAGATAATTTTTTTGGGCAGCTCGGGGGCTCTGGGCGACATGGTGGCTCTGGGCGGCGGGCGGCTTAGGGGGGCTCTGGGTGGTGGGGTGGCTCCGCGCGTCCCAGGGATGCTCTAGGCAGGGGGCGGTAGGGGGTTCCAGGAGGCGGGGTGGCTTGGGGTGGCTTACGGGGCTTCGGGCGGTTCGGGGGGCTCCGGACAGCGGGAGGCGGGGGCGGGGGGCTCCGAGCGACAGGGGGCTCCGGCAGGAGAGGGGCTGCGGGCGACGGGGCTGCGGGAGGCGGGAGGCTCTGGGCGGCGGGGCTCTGGGGGGCGAGGGGCTCCGGCGATGGAAAGGGATCCGGGCGGTGGTGGGGCGGCTCCGGTGGCGGGGTCTTCGGTCTGTGGTGGGTGGATCCTAGTATATTCCACAACGCAACCCCCTTTCCTCCCAATCTCCTTCTCCCTCCCGCCGCACATGGTTTTCGCGTAGCTCATGGGGCTCCGGGCGGGGGGGGGGGGGGGGTGGGGCTCCGGACGGTGTGGAGGGCTGCGGGCGGGCGGGGCTCCGGGCGGCAGGCGGACGGGGATCCAGGCTGTGGCTCCGGCGATGGGGGCTTCGGGCGGCGATGGTGGCCCCGGGTAATCGGGTATGTTCCACAGGACTCCTGCAAGTATAAGCCTAACACAGCCCCTCATCCATCCATCTCTCGTCCCATCCTCCTCCCTCTCTCCCCTAACCCTAGCATAGCCCACTCTCCTCTCACAGCTCCCTCTCCCTCCCGCCGCACATGGTTTTCACGCAGCTCACGGGGCTCCGGGCGGCATTAGGTCCCATCGGCAAGAGTCACAGCTTCATACTTCATAGCTTCTTGCATATTGGCCATTGCCAATTTCCCTCCACCAGCAAGAACCACCAACCAAACGAGAGGACAAGATGGCGGGGAAGTCCATGCCACTGCCTATGCCACCATCCACTACGATCGCGGCCGGGTCATCGCGCTCGGTGCCTTTCTCTGGGCAGCCGTGACCTCCCTCGTCGCCATCTCTGACAGCTTCGCCCAGGTCTGAGCTCCCCCCTCCCCTTCCCCCTCCCCCCTCCCCCTCCCCCTCGCGATATTTTGGTTCCGTCTTTGGTTGCCATTGGATACTCCTTTCTGGTATGTCTTGCCTAAGATTGAATCACATTCGTTGCGAAATTTTCCCAATTCATTTCAGACAACAATGTGGATCGTAGGACCGACTCATTTTGTTCCTTCAGAACTCCGCGGTCTAAGTTGGTCCTGTACTCCTGTCTTTAGATTATTCAATGGGCATTTGAACATGTTGTTCTTAATTTCTGACCTAGAATTCTAGAAATACACCGTGTATTGCATTGTGCAATTACAACCAAACTGAGTTGTTTCCACAATTCCACTTTCCATGGATTTAGTAATAAAAAATTATACAATGCACTAAAATATTCCACAATTCCAATGCAACATGCTTGATGCTATGTTATTGACAACATTGAAGTCTTTTCTTTACTGTCAATTGCATGATGTCATTTTTTAGTTTCTAAAATGAGTCATGCTGATTGTGACATTGGATCTAAACACTATGATTTTTTTTGCCAGCTTGTCTGCTTGCCTTGTGGAAACAAGATTTAAGCATCTACTGTTGGTCAGATTTTTAATGGTTTTGAGTTTTTCCCCACAGCCATAATAGGACTAGAATTAAGTATTAGAAGTTCTTTTTTCATTTTATATATCATGCTGACCTGTTCAAACTATAACACCATTGTGGCATATGCATTATGTTGGGCATATTTTAGCTGTTATCTCTTCATATGCATAGTCCGAACTAGCAAATCCACTGGTCTGGTGTTAAACCTCAGTTTCCATTCTTCAACTCCTATTAGTGTAGACTGTGTAGTATGAATTTGTCTTTGCCTAGAGTACCAAACAGTGGCCAAAAGATGCTAAACTTGTCTGACAAAGTTGGGGAATGAACCACACACCTATTAGTTTTTTCCATTATGATTCCAATACTCGGTGACAATATTATGCAGGTAACAAATTGTGCTTGCTGAATGCTGACTGTTTGTTTGCATAAACTTAAACGTGCTCATCTTTTAACTGATAGGTATACACTAGGGTGGTGGGGTGGAGCTTGGTACGTTTGGAGAAGCTTCCGTAGAGAGCAGCTGAAGCTGATGGGCCAAATCAATTCACAGTTTCACACAACAGATGGCATTAGCGGCCTTTCAGTAAACTCAAAAATAGACTGAGAAGGAACCGATCAGCATCAAAGAATGTTGATGCCCCTCATTTATCGGACGAAAGCACCAGAGCCCCTTCAAGAAGCGGAGCATCTGCAAATGTTAGCAGTAACTCTCAGGTAGCGGGATGCACGTGACTACTTTGATACATAGGTGAACACTGATGCCAAGTTGTGAACAAGCACACCATGTGCTTGAGAAATGAGAATATAAACCAAAGAAGCCGGTTTATATGACTGGTTGCCGTTCCAGATTTCGTAGGATTGGAACTTGGGAGGTTATAATTTTAGCTGACAGTTGAGGATACAGTGAGCGAGGGAACTGCCTATGCTGATGATGTACCTATGAGTTCTCAGGGTGATATTTTTACATTTTGCGATGTTTTCACTTTTCAGAACAAAGAATGTGTCTGCCTCGTCATGCATTTCACATGTAATTTAGGAATTAACACTCGAGAATGAGCAAACATTTTATGTGGCGAAATCGACGAGCTGAGAATAATATCCCACATGTGGCAGCCTGCAGGTAAGAAGACTATAATATTACAGTGTTGCATGGAAGATAACTGATAATTATTTAGGAATTTTTTTAAAAAAACAATCTAGGCAATTTTTTAATAAAAACAATCTATTTTTATTCAAAGTTATATTTTTTGAAGTCCTTAAAAAATATATAACTAGATTATGCCAACCATTTAATTACAGAGCAATGTGGTTCTAAGCCCATGGTTCATCATTATGGTTGTAAGCCAATGGTTGATCATTGGTTGATCATTCTGAGAGATTTGATGACAATAACATAGGAGATTATATTGACAAACTAAATATCGATAAGATCCAATAATAAGATTCTTTGCAGTTGGTTTGACAATAGGGATCATGTTATCATTTTAACGGATTATACTTTTGTTTTTTTTCAAAACATACTTATAAATGAATTTGCAAATAAAAATAGATTATTTTTTTTAAAAAAAAACTGGCAATTGGCAAGACTAGGCTTCTATCTTCGCCACACGATTGGCTATGACTCGCACAAATGTGTTACTCATTAGGTTCAAAGGCTAGGTTCGAAGCCCTCTTCACTAAGTTCAGAGGCCACGTTTGGAGCTCTCCTTCACCAGGTTCAGAGGTCAGGTTCGGAGGCTAGGTTCGAAGCCCAACTCATTAGGTTTGGAGGCCAGGTTCAGATGCCAATTTCGAAGTCCCCTCCACCAGGTTTGTTGGCTAGGTTCGAAGCGCCGTAGGACCGAAAGTAGCGACAAGAGGGGGGTGAATGGGCGCCTAAAAAATTCTTTCGAATCAATGGCCTGCTCCCAATACCCAACGCATCTCTAAAGACTAAACAACACAGAAAGAATAGATCACCTAAGTCTAAAGATATCTAGCCTAGAAGCAACTGTTGAAAAACAGAGAAATGCCAATGCAGTGCTAATAGACAGATAAACAGTATACAAAAGACAAGGCAAGATAAGCTTCTCAGTAATAAATGCACAAGGAGTGAAATGAGAAGTTACCGTTCAAAATCTATCTCCTGTTCGAAACTTGGCGAAGCCTGCTTCGCTGGTCGAAGCCTGCTTCGGAAGTCGAGGCCTGTCGAGGTTGAGCGAAGGTTGAAGTTGACGTGCCGAAGGTTTGTTTGGTCTAGCCTAGCTCGTGTGTTACAGAGTGCGAAGTATGCTTCGTAGCGAAGTGTGCGTGTATCGAAGCTTGCTTCGAACAGTATACTTCGAAGCACAACCTTCGAACAGACCTTCGAACACGTCACACACAAAGACTACCTTCGAAGGAGAAGCGAAGGCTGACACGCGACAGAGAACCAAAACGAAGCCTACACTCTACCTTCGAACAAACACATCGAGGACGGAAGCAAACACTGAGCGAAGTCTAACAGAAGGACAAGCTTCGAAGCCAACTTCGAAACCTGTCGAAGTATGGACTTCGAAGAGCTCGAGTCGGAGTACCTTCGCACAGACGTTCGAAGTATGAGACGCTGTCAGTTCAAAAAGTACTTTGAAGCTAGCAATTCAGGACACAAAATGAAGTTCGAAGTTCAAACGAAGCCTTCGAGTATATCAGATCAAAGCCTGCTGTTGGCGTAAAAGATTACGCTAACAGGTTTCTGTGGAAAAGAAACTAACAAACGAAGTGTTTGTGAAGCAAACTGTTCTAAGCCTCCGAAAGGATAATAACTTAGAATAGTTCGAATGTGTGTATTGAATAACTTGTATTCGGTCCCTATTACAGGGTGAAATGGGGGGTATTTATAGGCCCAAACATTAAGGAAAAGACCTATTTACCCCTCTATTACAACCGACATAGTGGAAACTATTTGGTTCCCTTAATAGGGCTAAAATGGTAAACGACTAATCTAATGAGAAAGAAGATAAGTCTTCCATCTTAGCTGGCAGAAAAGATCTTGGAGGGCCTTAGTTCGAAGATGTACTCCGAACCAAAGCCTATCTTCGTACTTCGAACTTGGTTCCAGCTATCTTCGAAGATGATCGTCTGGGAACCTTCGAATCCGCTGTCTGCCTTTATGTTGCTTCGGCAATAACCCCAAAGATGAGATATTTTCCCCCAACAGTAGCCTCTCGAATACGCTTCTCCGTTTGACCTGTAACGTTAGGAAAGCAGTATACGAAAGGAAAAAAATAACCAAACATAGGGGTTATTGGTTTTTAGTTTATCTCCGAAATGCATGAAGATATAAACTCCGAATCAGTCTTAAGGTAATTGCTTTTCGAACTGCCTTAGAACCGACTCAAGAAGTTCGAAAGTCTTTTAGACTTAGAGAAAATAGCCGTTAAGTTTCTGTTTCCAACGGAAACTGTAGTAAGCGTTAATCTCGGAGAAAAGTAACGGCAGGAATGCGAAACGACATGGATTAACGGTAAAAAAGTGAAGTCTAGGCTATAAATAGAAGGCCTAAAATTTACCCGGTTACCTTTTCACTGTCTTCTCGCATCCAAAAACTTTTCGAGCCCTTTGAGTTCTTGAGCCCTAGCCTCCATTTTCCCCAAAGCAATCCATCGATCGCAATGGTGAAGACTAAGGGATCTGCACCTCCGTCGGCCTTGGCTCGGCAGCAGGCGGCTGCAGCAGCAGTAGCTGCAACGTTGACGGCGGCACCTTCGATTCCGGCGATGACATCCATGGCGGTAGGAGGAAGAAATCCCCAAATCGTCGATGACCAAGGTCTGTGCCCCCCATCGACAAAATACTTGGATCAATCTTTCCAGTTGGGGCCTTCTACCTGCAAGAGAGAGTCACTGGCAATCGCAGTGGGAGGGAAAATTGGTAATGAAGTTATGATCCGGAAACCAGGCAAAGAAATGATTCCATCGCCAAGACCCGGAGAAGTAGTGGTATTCGAAGCCTTCTTCGAAGCTGGCTTGGGCCTCCCTGCAGTGGACTTCCTAGCGGAAGTACTTGATCTGTTCCATGTAACCCTCCCCCAATTATCTCCGAATGCAGTAGCTAGATTAGCTATCTTCGAATGGGCCTTGAGAGCCGAAGGGTGCGAAGGAAGGGCAGAGATCTTCGCTGCATTACATAGGGCTACATGCCAACCAAAGACCTTCGTAGGCCCCGGAGGTGAAAAAGTAGTTGTATCCTTTGGAAGTATCAACTTTAGGCTTCGGGATGAGTATGCCCTCCAATTTCCTGCCAAGGCCATCAATGCTAGATGGTACACTGATTGGGTTCTAAGACGGTTCTATGCCGAAGTTGGGGCAAGCAGTCCTCTGGCCGGGCCCCTCAAAGAAATTCAATTTCGGAAGGAAGCTTTAGTGCAGCCCAACGAAGGTCAGCTCGAAGCCCGTCTTAACCTGCTTCAAAAGATTAGTCGAAGGTTAAGCATGCGAGACTTAGCCGAAGAATTCCTCGGCTTGCAAATTTCTCCGCTGATGGCCAACTGGCCTATTATCTTCGAGGATGACTCGGAAGGCGGTCTCCGCAAAATTAACTTGACTTCGAGCCCTGCAGGTAACTTCGAAACCAACATGTATTGTACATATTTACTTCGAAGAAAAACTAACTTGAATTATTTATTTTTTAGCTTCTTCAGCCCCTATTACTTCAGAGCAAATTGTAAGGGCTTCGGAGAAGATTTTGGGTGCCCCAACTCCGGCGGAAAAAGAATGGAGAATTAAATTGGTCGGGAGTTGGGAGAGGTTTAACAGAGTATGGGGAATGTTGGAGTTGACTCCGCCCCCTCTGATGGACTGGGTGCCCTCGGAGAAGGGACCCAAGAAGAGGATAGCTGAAGCCGGAGCTTCGAGCTCCGCAAGGACTCCGGTGAAGAAGGTGGCTCGGAAGCCAAAAAATCTCACACCTTCGAATCCTGCGCCTTCGAGCTCAAGAACCTCAATCTCCGGTTCTAAAGAAGATGAAGGTATACTATTAGTGAGGTTGATTGATTAAGATGCGGCTCAGAGAAATATTCACATTGAAGATACTGCAGGTATGCCGGAGCCTCAAGCTAATATTGAAGAAGTGAGAGCTCCGGATGCTCAAGGAGAAGAGAAAAACGAAGCCCCTATGGGCGAAGATGAAGTTGAAGTTACTACAACTTCATTTGTGGATGAAGGGAGGACTGCTCACGGAGATACTCCGACAGTTGAGGTTTTAACTGGATTCAGACGAAGACCTCACCTTTGATCCTC
Source organism: Zizania palustris (assembly GCA_019279435.1). Taxonomy (NCBI): domain Eukaryota; kingdom Viridiplantae; phylum Streptophyta; class Magnoliopsida; order Poales; family Poaceae; genus Zizania; species Zizania palustris. The sequence goes on along the minus strand of JAAALK010000079.1, from coordinate 94,158,161 downwards.
CGAGCAGTCCGGTGCTCGATCGCCCCCAGAATGCCGAAGGTAAACTTCGCATAATTCTCTTATTATTTTCTGCAAAAATATACAATGTATAATACCTTTGCTTTTGCAGAGCCCCCTTCTGTAGAAGTGCATCATGAAGATCCCATTCCAGGGCCTTCGACAACTTCGGAGCCACACCCGGAGGTTGCTCAACTGGGGCCTGGAAGGGGTAAAAGACATATAGAGCCTCTCCCTACTCAAGGATCAACTTCGTCTGAATCAACAGATGAAAGTGAATCGACTGAGGGGGGGGCCATCTACCAAAGTTCCAAGGACCTCAGGAAAACGCTCCGGAGCTTCGCCAAGCAGGGACGACCAAGAGGCTTCGGCAATGCTCCCTCTTTTAACTCCTTTTTTGGAGCAAAGAACCGGACTTCGGACTCTGCTCAAACCTTTAGGTCGAGTAAGTCGCGAAGTCGGGGAGACAGAGCTGGTAGCAATCTTAAGCAGGGCGAAGAGTTCGGAGCTTAACGTTGCCCTGGAACGAGCAGCATACCAAGTACGGAACGCTTTCGAACCAATAGCAAATTATACATGAATAATTTCTTACTTCAGTTTTATCTTTTCTTAGCAAGCGGTCTTGGCCCGCGCTGCAACTTTATCGAGCGAAAATGAAATTGCTCAGCTTCGGGAAGAAAATGAAGCTCTTAAACGCAACTTATCTTTCTCCGAAGCTAGAGTGGTTCAAATGGATAATATGATTTCAACGGAGCGTAGGGCCAGACAGGGCTTGGAAGCTGCTAATAAAGAGCTCGAAGCAGAAAGAATCGTGCTTCGGGCGGAAATCGAAAAAGTGCGGTTGGAGCATGCTAGTGCTGGGTCCGAACTTGTGAAGCTCCAAGAGGAAGCTAGCCAACTCCTAAATCAGAAGAATATTTTAACTACGTAGAATGCTAGGATTTCCGAATTTCTAGCAGAAACAACTTCGAGCAAGGATGCACTTATTGAAGAAAAGCTTAAGTCTGAGAAGGTAGCTACGGAAGTCATAGAGCAGATGTTAGGTGTCCTGGAGTACTTTGGTACTACTGGATCACTTCCTTCGGATGACAACGTGACTCTGCTGCGCCGGTTAAAAAGGATCCAAGGAGCAGCGAAGCAAATGAAGACGGCAGGCATTCGTTACGGAGAACTCTCCGGACAAGTGTCTGCCCTCGGATTACTTCGTTACTACGAGGATTTGGGCCGAACCATCACTCCGAGCGCAGAGGGCTCCATTACCTTCGACGACGAGCGGCTTTTAAATCCTTCCGAAGGCGTGACTGCAGCCTGGCGAGCCTTTCAAACCTCATGGAGAGTCGAAGGTTGTTCCGCGATCAAGGCTTGGATTGATGAAGGCCAACGCCAGAAGCAAGTTCGAAGCCAAGCTTCGAGCAGTCAGCCTCCTCCGAACCCGCAGGTTTAGGAATCATTTAGGATTTTTGACTATGTAAATCTTCGTGCTTGTAAACATTTATCAATGAAAATCTTGTTTGTCATATTTTTTAGGCTTTGCCTCTTATGGAAGACATCGAAGTGTTAGAGCTTAACGACGAACTTCGTTCATTATGGAATACCTTCGAACTTCTAAAGACTTACAAGCGCCCTCGATTCCTAATTCCTCGAGATAACTCCGGCGTAATTGCGCCCGAAGTAATCAAAGATGTAATGTCTTATATTAAAGAGGAAGAAGTTGACGTAAACACCTCATCTTCTGAAGACACTATTTGGTCTGAAGACGAAGGTGAAGCTCGAAATAAAAGATCTGAAGATCTTAGAAGCTGGGAAAGAAGCCCCGAACGGCTTCGAACTTGGGCCGAGCTTCAACAAGAGCAGAAGGATTTTAGAGCTTCGAAGGGGAGGAAGAGAGTTAAACGTAAAGTTATTAGAACTTCCGATGTTGGAACTAGTCGTTCCACCCCTAGCTCTAGGGACCGAAGAGGTCTCCGATTCCTTCTTGGTATAGATACCAATTTTTCATAGTGTAATCTGTAAACACATTTGTTTCAATAATGAATGCCGATTTAAAATTGTCTCCATATTTACTAGCCCCTCTTTGGGTATAAGCAACTTCGAAATGTATTCAAAGATGGTTATGCGCAAAGAAAAAACTTCGGAGTACAATTTTTTGGGGGTTCGGAGCCCCTCTGTCATTTAAAGATCTTTTAAAATCTTATGAAATGTCTTCAACTTTTTGCGGTCGGAAGAATGGTAATTTAGTACCTTTGTTTTATGAAAGAAATCAGTTGAGATAACTTTCAGGACACTTTAGTGTCTTAAAAAAATTGTCACTTTGGACTATGTTAACAGACATTCGAAGCTCATGGTTCAAATGCTGTTTTGCTTTAGCCACCTTCGGCTTATTTTTGCGATCTCTGACGAACCAATGGTTCGGAGTTTGCAATGGTCTCTTTGGACTCTTTTTACGGATGTCTACCAGCCAATGGCTTGGACTCCGTATATTTTGGCCTCCTTCGGCTCTTTTTGCAGAAGTCTACCAGCCAATGGCTTGGACTTCGCAGGTTTTGGCCACCTTCGGCTCTTTTTACGAAAGTCTACCAGCCAATGGCTTGGACTCCGCAGATTTTGGCCACCTTCGGCTCTTTTTACGGAAGTCTACTAGCCAATGGCTTGGACTCCGCAGATTTTGGCCACCTTCGGCTCTTTTTACGGAAGTCTACCAGCCAATGGCTTGGACTCCGTAGGATGTGGTTTGGGGCTCTTTTTACGGATGCCTACAAGCCGGTGGCCTGGGCTCCGGATTATGCCAGCCCCCACGTCGGAAGCTTTGAACTTTATGGGTTCGAAGTTCGAAAATACAACCCAGCTTCATGAAACTTCCCTCTCGGTCGACCCCGCGGTTCCAGTGCGTCCACTTGGAAGCTAGAAGTCTATGAGGGGAAGGCACTATCAGGATCATATGCTTTATTGATTTAGAAGATGATTACAAGCGAATTACAAGGAGCCCTTATGCGAAGTATCGCTTTAGGTGCTCCGCATGCCAAGTATGTGCTAACTCTTCACCTTCTAAATTAGCTAATTTAAATGAACCAGGGCGCCCTGAGCGGACAATTAGGTATGGACCTTCCCATTTATTGCCTAACTTCCCTGGTGCTATAATGCTTCGTAGAACAAGATGACCTGGTCTTAGTTCATTGAGCTTAACCTTCGGGTCATACCAAGCCTTCGTCTGCTGATGATACTTTGATAAATTAGCTACAGCTCGAAGTCTTGTTTCTTCTGATAAATCTAACGAAGCTTGTCTTTCTTCTTCAATGTCTGGTTCAGTGCTGCGAAATGATCCCCCTTTGAGCTCCGTTGGAGTCATAGCTTCATCTCCGAATAGTAGTCTGAACGGAGTAAAACCTGTGGACCTTGTTTGCGTAGTCCGAATGGACCACATAATCTTCGGAAGCTCTTCGGTCCACAGTCCCTTTGCTAATCCTACTATTCTTCGATTTAGCCCTGATAAAATATTTCCATTGGCTCGTTCTATGGCTCCATTCGACTGAGGATGCCTCACTGCAGCAAAACATAACTGAATGCCTAGATCTTCGCAAAACTTCCTGAAGGGTTCTGCGTCGAACTGTGTTCCATTATCAACTGTGAGGTATCTAGGCACTCCGAACCGACAAATAATGTTCTTCCAGAAGAATTTCTGCACATTGTTCGAAGTGATAGCTGTTAAGGGTTCTGCTTCCACCCACTTAGAAAAATATTCAATAGCTACCACTGCGAACTTCAGATTTCCCTTTGCTAACGGAAAGGGACCAATTAGATCCATACCCCATCTGGCCATAGGCCATACCGTAGCAATGACTTGAAGAGCTGTTGGTGGGCGATGACTCCGTCAACCCATCCACTGGCATCCTTGACAAGTGCGGACCAAGCTCTCCGCATCAGCTGTTATTGTGGGCCAATAAAGCCCCTGGCGAAGTGTTTTTCCTGCCAGAGCTCTAGGGGCTAAATGGCTTCCACAAAGGCCTTCGTGAATTTCTCGAAGAATTTCTTGGCCTTCGGCTTGAGATATACATCGGAGTAGAGGGGAACATACTCCGGCCTTGTATAATATACCGTTGATTAACTGATAGTTTCTGGCTCTGAGCTTTAATCTTGACAACTGGGGCTCTTCGGGCAAATTTGTTCCTCCTTGCAAGAGTTCTATGATCGAATCTTTCCAATCTGCACTAGGAATGCAAAGAATCTCCGCAGAGGCAATTTGTGGCACCGAAGGTATATTGAGCTCCTCATAGAAAGCTTCTTCAGGCACATCCACAGCTCCGGCTGCAGCCTTCGCTAAAATGTCCGCTTGCACGTTTTCCGCTCTTGGTATACTCCGAATGGAAATACCCTTGAAGTGTGCTTCGATTTTGCGGATTTCTTCTAAGTACTTTGCAAGATGTGGATGCCGAACTTGAAAACTTTTGTCTACGTGCCCTGCTACTATCTGAGAATCTGTCTTTGTAATTATTCTTGTAGCCCCTAGAGCACGTGCTTTCCGGAGTCCCAATAAAATCCCTTCGTACTCCGCTATATTATTGGTAGACTTAAAGTTGAGTCTTGCGGAGTACATTGCTCTTTGCCCTGACGGTGAAATCAACACTGCCCCAATGCCTGCTCCGGATGCTTGGAAAGCCCCATCGGAGTAAACAGTCCAAACTCCGTCACTTGATTTCTCCGGAGTCAAATTCGCAGATGGAGTCCACTCTGCTACGAAGTCTGCTAGGACTTGGGATTTGATAGCTGTCCTTGCCAAGAAAGATATGCCGAAGGGTGCTAGCTCGACTGCCCACTTTCCAATCCTTCCAGTGGAATCTTTGCTTCGGAGCATATCTCCTAAGGGATACAAAGTTGGTACAATTACATTATGAGCCAAAAAATAATGTCTTAGCTTCCTCGAAGCCATTATCAGAGCATAAACGAACTTCTCAAGTTCGGAGTATCTTGTCTTCGCTCCTGATAATGCTTCGGATACAAAATAAACAGGATTTTGGACCAACTTCCCATTGAAATCCACTTCTCTGACAAGGACTGCGCTGATAGTTGAACCTGTAGCTGCAAGGTACAGGAGTAGGGTTTCGTCCGCAGTAGGCACCGTGAGTGTAGCAAGATTACTGAGATAATCTTTAATATCTTCGAAGCTTCTCTGACACTCCGATGTCCATGCAAAATCTTCGGACCCTTTCAAAGCTTTGAATATTGGCAAGCTCCTCTCCGCAGACCTTGATAAAAACCTGCTAAGTGCGGCCAGACGCCCAGTCAGCTTTTGCACTTGCTTTAAATTCTCCGGAGGAGCCATCTTCTGCAGCGCAGTTATTTGAGTAGGGCTAGCTTCAATTCCCCTGCTTGAAACTAAATACCCTAACAATTTTCCAGCCTTAGCTCCGAATATACATTTTTCGGGGTTAAGACGGATCCCACATGCCCGAAGGCTATTGAATGTTTCTGCTAAGTCTAGGCTATGTTGGTGCTTTAAAGCACTCTTTATTACAATATCATCCATATAGGCCTCCACATTGCGACCTAGTTGATGACCTAGAGCCTTAGCAACTAATCTTGAAAAAGTAGCCCCGGCATTTCTTAGGCCAAAGGGCATTCTTACATAGGAGAAGACTCCCGAAGGAGTTACGAAGCTTGTCTTGATTTCATCTTCGTGCTTCAACCATATTTGATGATAACCAGAATACGCGTCAAGGAAGCTTAATAACTCCGAACCTGCGGTGGAGTCAACCAGTTGATCAATTCGGGGCATGGGGTAGGGGTCACGTGGGCATGCTTTATTCAAGGATGTGAAATCAATGCACATGCGCCACTTCCCGGAAGACTTCTTTCTGACGAAGACTGGGTTGGCTAACCATTCTGTGTGAGCCACTTCTCTGATAATCCTAGCCTTTAACAATTTTTCAACTTCGTCCTTAGCTAGAGCAGCTCTTTCTGCGGACATCTTCCGGAGTCCTTGTCGAACAGGCCGGGCCTTCGGGTTTACAAGTAAACTGTGTTCAATGATATCCCGATCGACTCCGGTGATATCTTCGTCAGACCAAGCGAAGACATCCAAATTTTCTTCCACCACCTTTTCCAAGGAGGCCGCAACTTCAGGAGGTAAATCTTTACCAAATTGAAAAGTGTACTCTTTACCATCTTTAACAATGACCTTTGTTGTAATCTCTCCTTCAGGACTTGGTCTCGGAAAAGACTTCTTCGAAGCTTCGGAGGAGGCTGAAAAAATTTCTTCATTATTTTGCACACTGTTTACTTGCCTCGGATCAAGAGGGGGACCATGACCATATTCCGCCCTCCGAGCAATGGCTTGATCTCCGAAGATTGTAAGGACTCCTGCTTGTGTGGGCATCTTCATGCACAAGTAATTGTGATGCGCCACAGCTCCGAACTGGTTCAGCATGCCCCTTCCGAAGATGACGTTATAAGCATATGGGGCATCTATCACATCGAAAATTACTTCTTCAGTCCGGGCTAATAAACCTTCTCCGAAGGTAACTTCCAGGCCTATCTGACCAAGTGCATCAAGCGGGGGTCCTACGAAGCCTTGCAAAGGACGAGCCGCTGGAAGAAGATGCTTCCTGGAAATGCATAACTGATCGAAGGCTTGAACAAAAATGATATCTGCCGAGCTACCTCCGTCAATTAACACCCTTCGGACTTCAGTGCCCGCAATATCAGCAGTGATAACCAATGGATCTGCGTGCGGGAACTTAATACCAGCTGCATCCTCCGCAGAGAAAGATATCGGAACGTGAGACCACTCCGGCATTGCAGCTGCAGATGACGAAGTCCCAATATGACCTGCTTCCCGAACGTACTCTCTTCGTTGTCTCTTGGACATGCTTCCGAGGGTACCTCCTCCAGAGATAGGGAGAACTACTCTTTTTCCTCTATCTTGCCCTTCTTCTTGCTTCGGAGGTGGCATAACATTGGCCACCGGAGGGTGTCTTGCAGCATCAAAATTTTCTATCCGCGCCACAGCCTGGACCGGCTCTGGGCGCGTTGCCGCTGGACTTCGGTCGGTACTGCCTCGACCCGAAGTTCTCTCTAAGTACTCTCCCCTCAGGGTAAGTATAGCCTTGCAAGTGTCAGTTGCATGGCTTCGATTTTCTCCGTGAATGCAGCAGAAAAGGGTCTGGCCCTTGCCAGCCGTTTTCCCTGGCAGCCTCCAGCCACTGGCCTTGTTCCCCGTAGACTGTGGAGCTCTTGGTGTAAACTTCTGTGGGGGTGCAATATTCATAACTTCAGAACGAGGGTGCTTTTGCCCTCTTCTCCGATCATGTTGCACTTCGAAGACTGGTTCCTGCGGCTGTGCCGAAGTTTTCACTTCTACTTTGACTTCTTGCAATATGGACGAAGTAGCAGTAGTCCTCCGAAGCCAACCCTATTCTGACCTCGCATACTCCTCGAAGTATGACATCAACTGAGAGACCGAGGAGATGCTCTTCCGATGCAGTTTATCCAGAAGGCCTTGATGACTGACGCCTTCCCGAGCTGCATCAACCACTGAAGATGTGGACAGCCCCCGAATTTGCGACTTCGTATGAGCGAAGCGCTTAAAGTACTGCCTCAATGTTTCTCCGGGGAGCTGTTTCACCTGAAAAAGGCTTCCTGTTGACATAGGAGGCACGAAGGTGCCCTGAAAGTTGCTTATAAACTTCTTCTTCAGCTGCGACCATGAATTGATTGATCCTGGCCTCAAGGACCACAACCATCTCAAAGCCACTCCTTGAAGAGCCAAAGGGAAGCACTTCGCCATGGTGTCTCGAACACCTCCGCTAGCCTCAATTGCTAGGGCATAAGAACGAACGAATTCTCCGGGATCTTCATCTCCGGCATACTTACAGAGCTTCGAAGTTTTAAACTTTGGATCAAAGCGAACCTTCTGCAGCTCAGGATGCAACGGAGATTCATTGTCAAAAGAGGCGTTCTCCGGGGCTTCGGGATAATCGAGACCATCGTCTTCGGGCACTTCTGGGATAGTTGGGGTGGCTTGAGAGCGAAGCCTGCTCGCAGCTTCCTGTCGCCACCTTGCCACTTCAGCTTGAAGGTTGGCCATTTGAGTGGCCATATCTCCAAGATTATTTTCATTTCCTCCGGAAGGATCTTCCGGGTCTTGAGAACTGGTAGGATCAGTTCGAATTGGGATGGAGGGTGGAGAAGGGACTCCGGGCGGTCGGAGTATGGAAGGGGTTGGCGGAGAAGCTTCGTATGAGCGAGGGATGGAAGCCCCTTCCGGAGTGTGTGGAGGGAAAGTCGAAGGCCCTCCGACTTCAACTGTGTCGAAGGGTATCTCTCCGGAGATCCGAGAGGACCTCCGAGTGGGATTGCGGGGTGCGCTCCGCTTAGGAGGCATGATGTAAGAAGTTGGTAGAGAACGAAGTTTTTCGGACTAAGTTCCCCACGGACGGCGCCAACTGTTGGCATAAAAGATTACGCTAACAGGTTTCTGTGGAAAAGAAACTAACAAACGAAGTGTTTGTGAAGCAAACTGTTCTAAGCCTCCGAAAGGATAATAACTTAGAATAGTTCGAATGCGTGTATTGAATAACTTGTATTCGGTCCCTATTACAGGGTGAAATGGGGGGTATTTATAGGCCCAAACATTAAGGAAAAGACCTATTTACCCCTCTATTACAACCGACATAGTGGAAACTATTCGGTTCCCTTAATAGGGCTAAAATGGTAAACGACTAATCTAATGAGAAAGAAGATAAGTCTTCCATCTTAGCTGGCAGAAAAGATCTTGGAGGGCCTTAGTTCGAAGATGTACTCCGAACCAATGCCTATCTTCGTACTTCGAACTTGGTTCCGGGTATCTTCGAAGATGATCGTCTGGGAACCTTCGAATCCGCTGTCTGCCTTTATGTTGCTTCGGCAATAACCCCAAAGATGAGATATTTTCCCCCAACACCTGCCTCACAAAACTGAGGGGCTTCGAACAGAGAGGGTAGCTTTGCCAGAAAACAGTCAAAAAGGTACTCAGCCCTGTCAACTTCGATCAAAAAGCTGCGCAAAAAAGCAAAAAGCTGGTACTAATGTACTGTTGCAACAGTGTAGTAGTACTACTTGCAACAGCAAGAACTAGTACTACTTGCGTGAAGAACACACGCAACAGAAGCAACCGAAGCCATCAAAACCAGGAATAAAATCACAAAAACACACCAAACCGAAGGTTCTGATTTCGAGAGAATAATGCACACATCAACACATGAACAGGAGATGGAATCTTACTGAGAAGGAGTAAATGCAAGGCAAAATGCAATGAATAAATTCCTAGCGGCGCACAGTAAGAGTGAGAGAGAAAGAGACAAAATGACCCAAAGGAGTATGAATTGATTTCAGCCAAAAGGGTGACCTAACCCTAGGGATTGGGGTCCTATTTATAGGCTGCCCAACACTAGGAATATTCCACCAGCCCCTTAGGGTTTTTTACAGACGCAGGAATAAAGGAAAAGACTCTACTGCCCTTAGGAATTTTTACAGACACGACTGACTGACTGTAGGCCTAGAGATATAGATGACTTATCCGGAAGCTAAGTTTTCGTAGCGACTACGACTTCTCTTCTGGACAGTCGGATACAAGATCAACGGTTGTCAGTTTTGCGCTGAAACTGACAAAGCCTCCACCGACTTTGCACCAGGTACCCGGATTGGGTCGGCCCGATTCCGCAGCTCTCTCAGCCCGGCAATCACTCACCGCCCGTGTACCTGAGTCAACCCTGGTCAACAGCCCAGTGGGTCTTCTACTGCTTCTAGCCCATGTACCCGGATTGGGCCAGCCCGACTTCGCAGCCTCCTCTGCCCGACAGTCGCTCGCTGCCCGTGTACCTGAGTCACACGCGGCCCATGAAACAGCAGATCTTCATTCTTCTCAGTCCTCTTTGACTATCGTTGACAATGACTCATCACTTCTGGAGCAATGAGGCCCACGCTATTCAGCATGGCTCCTCAATCTCCCCCTTGATGAGTGCATTGTCAACACTCCTCTTCTTCAGCTCTTTAGCACCTACGAACAAATGTGGAAACACGAAAACAAAGCACAAGAAAACAAAGAAAAAGAAAAATAAAGTAAAAGTTCAACCCTAATGACCGAAAGCCAAACAAAACCACGAAGTGGCCATTATGGTTAACCAAAACATAAAAGCTCAAAATGAGTGCGACTTCAGAACAACAAGGATATCAACAGAGTAAGAACAAGCGAGACAAACACTCCTCCTTAAACTCTGATCCCAAATTTTCTCCCCCTTGTTGACAAGTGAACTCATCAAACACTCAACAGAGACACAGACTCCCCCTGAAATGCAACTCCCCCTCAAAATATGCAATGAATGTAACTGGAGTGCCTGAGGAGTGAATAAAGCATGCTTCTCAGATATGATTGACTGCAATTACAAAATCTAACAGATACAACAAAAGACATACTGTTAACGATACAGGGCATGATCAGTGCAACAGATGATATCTAAAGAAAGTCATCAGCACGCATTTTTCAGTTTTTGCAAATAAAAGCATCACCACATTTTCCAGTAAACAAGCAAGGTAAAACATGAGATGCAAAAGATATCTGATATCTACCAAGATAAGCATTATCCAAAACAAAGTGCTTCAGCAAACTTGTTATCATTTCATTTTTCAGGCTTTTCTCTTTCCTTTTTTATTTTTGCCAGGGGTTATTTGCATGTCAAAACCTCACGCTGACCGACCAAGTCAAGCCTAGGCCAGAACTGGACCATCAGAAGCTTAAGACATTGGTCTTGGCATACACTACATTGTCCTAGTTCATACCAAAGTGCTATGGTACGCAGTCCAGAACAATGCAATGCGACAAAGCAAACCCACCTGGATCTTTACAAGTTATGCATAAAGAGGCATGTAATTTTCATTTTTCTTGATTTTTATAGCATATTTCCATGTTTTTTAAAGCAGAAGGATGTCCAAGTTGCTTGTTTGCATCTAAGTCAGGAACTAGCTACAAAGCATGAAACATATAGCAAAAACAGTCAGCCTACCCATGCTAGTTACCAGAGGCAATGGTGATCATTTTTCAAATTTAAAACATAAAAGCCATGCATATGACAGATATCAGACATATCAAGTGAACTGAAGCAAAGCATGATCATCGACAAGTAATCAAAAGCATGTACCAGCTAGAATAAGTAAAGCAGTTCAATCATATAACAGAAGCAAGCTCAAAAGTGTGATATGAGAATATGCAAGATATGAACACACACAAAAAAGACTCAAGAAAAGAGTAAAGAAGAAAGAAAACTGACGCAAAATATCCTAAAAAGGATACACAACACCCAAATCCCCTCGTAAACGCTCAAATGTAGACTGATCTAGAGGTTTGGTGAAAATATCAGCCAACTGATGATGGGTATCAACATGAACAAGGTCAATGACACCTTTCTCATATTGATCCCGCAAGAAGTGAAAGCGCACATCAATGTGTTTGGTTTTTGAGTGGAGACATGGGTTTTTCCCTACACTAATTGCACTGGTGCTGTGTAACACCCCAAATTTTCAAAACAATAAAAATATTATTAAATTCAATTTCTTGGAATTTATATTTCTGAAAATACTTTTAATACTCTTTTATACCCTTTCTAACTACAACATAGAGTAGATGGCCAAACCAGGAGCTGGAAATTTTTGTATAAACTCCCAAAGCCAAGAAATATTTTTGAGGATTTTATAAATTTTTATCAACATTGGAAGTAGCCCTAATATTTTAATCTAATTCCTGGAATTATTTTTATTCAGAAATGTATTAAAACAGTAATGGGCTCCCCTCCCTCCATTCTCCCTCTCCCGGCCGGCCCAGCCCACTCCACCCGCGCGCTCAGACTGACGACCGGACACCACCTGTCGGCGCCGAACCCATCCCCTCGCGCGCGCACCCGACATCGCGGCCCCACCCGTCAGCCTTCCCGTTCGCTCGCTCGCGCCCGCTGTCCAGTGGCCCCCGCCTGTCAGCTGCGCCTTCAACCTCGCGCCGTCGCCCCCAAACTACGCCGGCCACCTTAACTCCCTCGGATCCGCCCCCGCCGGCCCCCTCACCCTAATCACTCGCCGGCAATGAATTCCCCTCAACGCGCCTACCGTTTTCCCCCTATTAATTCGGCCGATTCGCGTCCAGGTTCGATGAACCGCGTCAACCCGAGCTCACCGGCGTCATAGCGTCATTAACCTTGGCCACCGTCAATTGCGCCCTCCCTGCCCCCGCCGGTACCTCTATTTAAGCCCTTGCCCTCCACCGCATTCGGTTCACGCATCCTTTCGCACTCAGACCAAGCAGAGCGCCCGCACGTCGCCTGTTAGTGCACTCCCTCTATTTCTCCTCTGGCCACCACTCGCCGTCACCTCGGACCACCTCCGCCCGTGCCTCCGCCAACAACGTGACCGCAAGAACGACCCCGACCTCGGCCACCCCTCCGCCGACGTCGAACCCCGCCGGAACACCATCGCCGACGAGGAGCCCGAACCACTCCGCCGTCTACCCTCGTCGCCGGCCACGCCCCGTCGTCCCCGGACCACCGCCAAGGTACCATCGTGACCGCCGTAGTGCCCTCTTTCCATTTCTAGGCTTAGCTAGTGCCGCCGTCGCTCGCCGTGGCCGCTGGCCCGCTCACCGTCGCCGGAGAAGACGACCGGCACGGGTCGAGTACCCGTGCCATGTCGGATCTGATCCCGACCGTGCGATCGTGATCGGACGACGCGCGTGAGCCCACGTACGCGATCTAATCCGCACCGTCAGATCTGGTCAAAGCGTTACGTTTTAATCTCACGCGTTGATTTTCATTTAAACCCGGCGTGCGATCTCGTGCGTCCACGTGGTAGCCCTTCGAACGTTTTAATCCTGGCCGTCCGCGTTAACTTACGCGCCCCGCCTCGCCCTCGCGCGTCGGATCTGGATCCGACGGTCCAGATCGACCCGGCGCACGCGCACAGTGCGCGGGTTCACCGTGGGCCTGGCTCACCGTGGACCCGAGGAGTTTAAAAATTGAAAATGAATTTCAGAAATACTTTTAAACTTGTAAAATTCATATCTGATGCATTTGAACTCTAAAAATTACCATTCCAATTTCAGAAAATTCATAAAATTATTCTCTACATGTTTATGCAATAAAAACAGTAGGTTTACTTTGACATTTCCATGTATTTTCAAATAAATATTTAAATGCCTTTAGGATTAAAATATGAATTCAAATGTTTGAACTTCAGAAAAATTCATATTTATTCCTTTCTATTCATATACTGAAAAATACTGAATTACCATGAACTTTTCATTTCAAAACTTATTAGGAAACTTAATATGAAATTAATCACATTTAAACACCCCTTTCTAAAAGGGACAACTTTTAATGTCCCTTAAAATTTATTTATGGAATAAACCACAGAACCTTAACAATTGAAATTATTTTATTTTTAATCAAACCAACTGTAACTTATGTGCTTATAATGTAATGTTATATTGTTTGATTGAATGTGTTCTTTTTATTTTACTTTTCTATATCAAAAAGACTACGACGTCGCCGAGGAGCCGGAGTACTTCCCCGAAGTCCCTCCCTCTCCTTTTGCTGAACAAGGCAAGTCACCAAACCAATCTTTTGAGCATATTGAACCCATGTTTGATTAAACTATCGCTAAAACCCATAGGTTATACATGCATTAGTCAAATGAACCCTTACAATATATTTATTTAGGATCCCCCGACCTTGATGTGCAACCCAAGCCATGCTATCTCGCCTAACCTCCTTGTCACCATATGATCAATGATATTAGCTAGTGTCCAATGTATTGACATGATCGCTATAGGATAAAAATGAGTCGTAGTAAAATGATTCTATTATATGATCCCCGTTACTTCTTATCCTTGGATTTCTGTTGGTGATGAGTTATGGTTGTGAGTGTATGCATGGTGGGTTCCGGGTGCAAGCTAGAGCATTGGTCGGTAGCACCCGGGGCACTATAAGGACCGGTCTGAGGGATCCGTTGCAATACACTTACGTACTAACCACAAGTCTAGTGGGTAAGTCCTAACTAAGGTATGGGTTGTTCCAAACCGAGGCCACCATTTGGAGATGGGTCAAGTTGCACCTGCGGGTGACTTGTACCAATGTGGCGCAAAAGGGGGTGCGACGTTAGCCGGGATGCGGCCCGGCGCGCCGGCGAAACCTAGAGCGGGTGGTTATCGCTTGGAACATCTCATATTGAGGTTTTGGCACGAGTTCCCGTGAAATGGGTCATCTCGTTTGGGATGAGTGCGTGCCTTGTGGGTACAGTAGTACATCTCTAATCAGAGTCTAAAATCTTTTCGAAAAGCCGAGCCCACGGTCAAGGGCGGGTTGCGTGACATCCCCCAGTTAGCTTACTTTGAGTATGAATGTGCATGATGGATTGACATGTAAGGACCGTTGAGCGAGGTGGGGCTGACTGTACCCCTCGAGTTAGTTGATGTTGTTGATATCCATATTTACTTTTCCTCATGATTAAAAATGTGATTACATTAAATGCAATAACTGAAACTGCACTTTTCTGCAATGTTAGCAATTACCCTTCCTTGTTTACTATCCTGCATTATTACTTGCATTTGCGGTGGCTTGTTGAGTACTTTTTGTACTCATACCCGTTGAACACCTCAGAGGATGCCTACTTCGAAGACAGTCTGGAGTAGCGACCCAGTCGAGAAGAAAGATCCTGAAGAAGACGTTCGTCATGCAGAATTTTAATTATCTTTATTACTGTTTTTACCAAAACTTTGATGTAATAAATATGGTCTGCGTACCATGAATACTGTCGTATGTACGTTGTCGCATGATGAACCTCTTGTATTATTGTTTTTCTTATGAAATTCAATAATGTCTCGATTTGTTAAATCGGGGCGCTACATGCTGTCACAAAACAAAGGAACTCTGGTAGGAAAGAACAACCCAAAATCTCGTAGAGTGGAAATCATCCAAACCAATTGTGAGCAGCAGCTACGTACTCAGCCTCTGTGGTCGAAAGAGCAACTCCAGATTGCTTTCGAGAAGACCAAGAGACAAGAGAAGAACCAAGAAAATGGCAAGTACCGGAAGTCGACTTGCGATCCAACCGGCACCCACCAAAGTCGGCATCCGAAAATCCAGATAAATCAAGAGATGATGAAGCTGAATAATAAAGACCAAGATCGGGCGCATAAGTAAGATACCTGAATATGCGCTTGACAGCCTGCCGATGAGACGCGTGAGGTGAAGACTGGAAGCGCGCGCACAGTCCCACGGCGAACTGAATGTCCGGTCTGGTCGCCGTCAAATACAGCAGCGAACCAATCATCCCTCGAAATTCTCTCATTGACCTTGACGCCGTTCTCGTCCTTGTCCAGGCCCCCAGATGTGCCCATCGAGGTCATCTGTGGCTTCAATTTTCCACAAAAGTCAAATTTCTTAAGCATATCGCGAGTCTACTTACCTTGGTGGATGAAGGTGCCATCCTTGGTCTGCTTGATCTAGAGCCCTAAGAAATACTTGAGCTCACCTATGAGGCTCATCTCAAACTCACTGTGCATCTGCTCAGAAAACTTGGACACAAGAGAATCAGTAGTACCGCCAAAAATAATATCGTCCACGTAAATCTGAGCAACTAAGAAATCTGAAGCAACTCTGAGCAGAAAGAGAGTCTTATCCACAGAACCCATCACAAAACCCTTCCCCAACAAAAATTGCTTCAACCGGTCATACCAAGCCCTGGGGGCTTGCTTCAACCCGTATAAAGCTTTTTGCAATTTAAAAACATGTCGAGGAAACTTAGGGTTCTCAAAACCGGGGGGTTGCCGAACATAAACCTCCTCTTCTATGTACCCGTTCAGAAAAGCACTCTTGACATCCATTTGAAAAAGCTTAAAACCCTTCGAAATGGCAAAAGCTAGAAGAATATGAATGGACTCAAGACGGGCAACAGGAGCGAAGGTTTCTTCAAAGTCAATACCTTCCTTCTGGCAAAAACCCTGGGCAACTAGTCGAGCTTTGTTGTGCACCACAACCCCATCTTCACCTTGTTTGTTCTTGAATACCCACTTGGTGCCTATGGGGTTGCATCCTGGTGGCGGCTCAACTAGTGTCCAAACCCGATTGCGGACAAAGTTCTCAAGCTCTTCTTGCATAGCATTAATCCAATTAGAATCAGAAAGAGCATGTGAAACATCTCTGGGCTCAAAAGATGCAACAAACGCAAATTCAGCAAACACAGCAGGAGAGGTAGAAGAACGCAAAGTTCTCTCACTCAAATCACATATGATGAGCTCTGAGGGATGGTCACGCTGAATTGCTCGGGTTCCCTGGTGATCTGAAGTCACCTCACTGGAGTTAGTAGCTGGCACCTCTGGACTCGATTGAGGGGGCTCGATCGTAGTGGAAAAAGTGATCAGAGGTCCACCCTCATCCTTAGTCGAAGTCTCAGAAGGTGTGGGCTCTGCAAGGGGTGCAGAAGGCCCACCCTCATCAGCAGCTGGAGTATCCTCATCTTCCTCGAAGATGGACTCTCCGAGCTCATCATCACCAGAAAGCTCAAAAGAAGGAGTTAAAGAAGGCAAGGACTCATCAAATGAAACTTCGCAAGTCTCGACAAGTTGCTGGGTTTCGAGTTTCCAAACACGGAAACCTCGAGAATGCAATGCATAACCAAGAAAAACACCATCCCAGCAACGAGACTCAAACTTGTCCAAATGCCCTCCCTTCTTGAGCACAAAGCACTTGCAGCCAAACGCTCGCAAGTGACTCACCTTGGGCTGTCTGCCAAACCGCAACTCATACGAAGTTTTACCTAAGTAAGCTCAAAGAAAAATGTGGTTGGCCAGATAGCAAGCCGTGTTCATGGCTTCAGCCCAAAACACCTAGGAGTCCTGTCCTCATCGAGCATCGTCCTGGCCATCTCGACTAGCGTGCGGTTCTTTCGTTCCACAACGCCGTTCTGTGGGGGAGTGTAAGGAGAAGAAAACTGATGGTCCAGACCCTGATCACTACAGAAGTTGACGAACTGAGAGTTCTTGAACTCAGAGCCATTGTCGGAGCGAATTGCTCGCATCCGACCATTGTTCTCATTCTTCCGCTTCAAAATCAGGTCATGAACAAACTGAAACGTTTCATCCTTAGACTCAAAAAAAAACCCACGAGAATCGAGAAAAGTCATCAACAATGACAAGTGCGTACCACTTCCCACCGACTGAATGTACCCGAGCTGGACCAATAGTGTTCAAGTGTAAAAGCTCGCCTGGATACGAAGTCATCACCTGAGTCACAGGTGAGTGAGAAGCGGCAACCATTTTTCCATGACGATAGGGATGACAAACTAGATCCTTCTCCATCTTAAGCTTGGGCAATCCTCGGATGAGGTCCATAGAGCTTAACCTGACTAGCAGATCAAAACTCAGATGATCTAACCTCCTATGCCACTTCCAGAGCTCAGAGGAGGATCCAGCAATCAAACAGCGAGAAGGGCCAAAAGAACTAGAGAAGTCAATTCAAAAAACTTTACCGAATGGTAAAATCTGGCAAATCAAAGACCCTCTAGAATTAAATACACAAGAACTGCCCTTCTTAAAACGCACTTCCAAACCATCCTCAAGAAGTTGTGAAACAGAAATCAAATTGAAGTTCAAATTCTTAACCAAAGCAACATTCTTCAAAGAGAAATGATCTGAAATGCGAATAGAGCCTATGCCACTTACCTTCCCTTGACCACTATTCCCGAATGTGATGTACTCTTTGGAGCTCGGGGGAGAGAGACTGGAGAACCATCTGCGATGTCCCGTCATGTGGCGACAGCATCCTGAGTCCATGATCCAAACATCCTCCAGTCCCCGATCCTGCACAATCAGTGGCTGTAAGTGGGAGAAAATGGTCCGGCACCAGGTTTAGCAAAAGAGCTAAACCAGTGTCGAGCCATCTGCTCAAAAGATGGAAAGCGAAAACCATCAAAAGAGTTTGGACCAAAACGTGGCTCAAAGCGCGGTCCTCAGTTCTGCCTAAAGCCTCGGCTACGAGGTCCAGTCCGTAGCCAAAACGGCCTGGAGCTCTACTGGACCGACCAACACCAACTGGAGCACGGGCAAGAAAGCCGTCTCCTCTACCACCACCTACACGACGCGGCCTGGCCTCCAGCCTCTCCCCGCGTCGAGGAACACGTAGTCTACCACCCTGCTAGTAGAACTGCTCCTGACCACCATAAGCTATCTCTGCTCTCTCAACCCGCTTCCTCCTGAAGCAAAACTCCGCAAGATGCCCGTCTCTCTGACAGTACTCACAATGATAGGTGGGATTCTTGGGATGTGGTTGAGGCTTGGGGTTCTTGGGCTTAGTGGTGTTAGGTGTTGTCTTCTTGGGCTGAGAAGGTCTAGGAAGAGAGTCTAGAGAAGAGTGGAGGTGTTTGGGCTTTGGAACCCAGATAGGCTTCTTAGGTGGAGCTTTGGGTGGTTCATGAATCACTCCATCCTTTGGCTAACAAGCTTGGGAGGACTCAGTGGAGTGAGTCTTGGGATACCTCTGCTCTGGAGTCATTTTACTCCACTCCACTACCCGGCTAATGGCACTCTCAAAATCAGCCTTGGTGTAGGTATAACCTACTCCAAACCCATCCTGCCTCTTGAACTGTTGGATCATCATGCCGAGCTGAGGCTCTCTGGCACTGATCCAACTCAGGATGGAACGGAGGTAAAAGTTCTCATTCTGAGAATCTGCTAGCTCCTCTCTCAAGGAAGCTAGAACCTCCACCTGAGACAAGCAGGTCTCACACTCACTCTCTACTTGAACAGACTTCTCGGCTTTTAGCTTAATCAATTCCATTCTAAGAGACAGGCAGTTCTCACAGACAGTGGGTGGAACTGACAATGTCTCAAGCTCTAGCCTAGTCTGCGCAAGCTCAACTCTCAACCTCTCCAAATCACCCAAATGTTCATCACCCTTGGATTTCAGCTCAGCTAAGGCAGCTAGATGAGATGGGCAATCAACACAGGGTGCGACGATAGTGGCTTGAGCATCTTTCAGCTCCAGCTGAGCGCTTTCAAGCTCAGTGGCCAAAGCGTCCCTCTCATCAACCCTTTCTGTGTACCTGGACTTCAGAGTCGACAGGTCACACAGAAGCACCTCACACTTCGGGCACTCACTGCTATCACCCAAGCAAGGGGAAGAAGATAGACTCTCAATTCTGCCGTTGGCTACGGCAAGCTCACTCTCTAACTCATCTATCCTCTTCTTAGCCCCCCTAAGCAGTTTTTCCCGATATTTCAACTCCTGATGATTGCTCTCAAGTAAATCAACAATTTCTCGTTCATAGGATGATACCTTGTTGTCGTCATCGTCGGAGTCATCGGAGGAGCTCTTTTCTTCCCTATCCCCAAGAGCCATTGAACAGAAGCTCTTGTGGGATCTTCGGCGCTGGTGTGAGCGGCTCTTCGGCTTGTCTCCGAAGGCCATGAAGCAGAGGCCCGCCGGATCGTCCTTGTCCTTCCCCTTCCTGATGGCGATCTCCTCATCGCTTGAGCTCGATGAAGAGGAAGAAGACGTGGACCGCTTGGAGTAGCTCTTCTCCATTTCGGTGAAGAAGGCCTTGTCGCGCTTCTTGTTCTCTCGCCGGTAATCCTTCAGGGCCTTCTTGAAGAATCTGGTCTTCGACTTACCCTTGTTGAAGGATGAGCTCTCGTGCTTGCCTGAGTCGTGGAAGCCACCACCGGTGCCCTTCTTGTGTCCATTGCGCTTGGGGCAGTCGGCGATGAAGTGTCCTGGATCACCACACTCAAAGCATCCAGATTTTGTGCCGTGTCTTTTGAACATTTTCTTGTCATAGACACGACGCACCCGGTTGTTAAAGAGACACAAATCATCATCTCCCAAAGACTCAAGCTGGTCCTCAGTGATAGACATCAAGGAGAACCCACCACAGCTCACAACAAAGGGATCAACAGAAGGTGTAGCAAGGGCTAGGGATTTTGATCCAGAACCAGTGAGATTTGATCTCAGCTGGATATCTACCTCAGAGGCCTTCAGCTTGCTAAACAACTCAGAAATGGTCAAGGTATTGTAAGAAGTGCTCTCAACGATAGAGGATACCTTGATCTCCCAGATCTTGGGGTCCAAGGTATGGAGAACCTTGAGCGCCTGCTCGTGATCTGAGACTAACTGAGCACCCTTAGCCTTGTTGTCCCGAAGCTTGTTAATGATCGATTGAAAGCGACCAAACAAAGCTTCAACAGATTCTCCCAGCTTTTGTGTGAAGTTCTCGTACTCACGCTGGTAGGTCTGATAGAGCCAAGCCTTGACCTGAGCTGTTCCCTCATGGTGTGCCTTGAGGGTAGCCCAGATCTCTCTCGCAGTGGAGAGATGGCTCACACGCTCAAACTCAGTGGGACCTAAACCAGAGAAAAGAATGTTCACAGCCTTACTGTTGCTCAGATGCTGAGCAATGATACCAGCAGTACCATGCTCAGCGACTGGCAATATGACAAACGTGGTGTGAACGCAAATGTCCCAAATGTCCGAACCCTGGCTCATGAGATAGGCTCGCATGCGAGTCTTCCAATAGTTATAGCCATAGGCTTCCAAGGACGGGACCTTGCCAGGAGACATCATGGTCACTACTGGGGTTTTGAACCGGTTAAGGTATGGAAAAACCCTAACCTCGCTCTGATACCACTTGTAGGACCGAAAGTAGCGACCAGAGGGGGGGTGAATGGGCGCCTAAAAAATTCTTTCGAATCAATGGCCTTCTCCCAATACCCAACCCACCTCTAAAGACTAAACAGCACAGAAAGAACAGATCGCCTAATTCTAAAGATATCTAGCCTAGAAGCAACTGTTGAAAAACAAAGAAATGCCAATGCAGTGCTAATAGACAGATAAACAGTATACAAAAGACAAGGCAAGATAAGCTTCTCAGTAATAAATGCACAAGGAGTGAAATGAGAAGTTATCGTTCAAAATCTGTCTCCTATTCGAAACTTGGCGAAGCCTGCTTCGGAAGTCGAGGCCTGTCGAGGTTGAGCGAAGGTTGAAGTTGACGTGCCGAAGGTTTGTTTGGTCTAGCCTAGCTCGTGTGTTACAGAGTGCGAAGTATGCTTCGTAGTGAAGTGTGCGTGTATCGAAGCTTGCTTCGAACAGTATACTTCGAAGCACAACCTTCGAACAGACCTTCGAACACGTCACACACAAAGACTACCTTCGAAGGAGAAGCGAAGGCTGACACGTGACAGAGAACCAAAACGAAGCCTAAACTCTACCTTCGAACAAACACATCGAGGACGGAAGCAAACAATGAGCGAAGTCTAACAGAAGGACAAGCTTCGAAGCCAACTTCGAAACCTGTCGAAGTATGGACTTCGAAGAGCTCGAGTCAGAGTACCTTCGCACAGACGTTCGAAGTATGAGACACTGTCAGTTCAAAAAGTACTTCGAAGCTAGCAATTCAGGACACAAAACGAAGTTCGAAGTTCGAAGTTCAAACGAAGCCTTCGAGTATATCAGATCGAAGCCTGCCTCACGGAGCTGAGTGGCTTCGAACAGAGAGGGTAGCTTCGCCAGAAAACAGTCAAAAAGGTACTCAGCCCTATCAACTTTGATGAAAAAGCTGCGCAGAAAAGCAAAAAGCTGGTACTAGTGTACTGTTGCAACAGTGTAGTAGTACTACTTACAACAGCAAGAAGTAGTACTACTTACGTGAAGAACACACGCAACAGAAGCAACCGAAGCCCTCAAAACCAGGAATAAAATCACCAAAAACACACCAAACCAAAGGTTCTGATTCTGAGAGAATAATGCACACATCCACACATGGACAGGAGATGGAATCTTACTGAGTAGGAGTAAATGCAAGGCAAAATGCAATGAATAAATTCCTGGCGGCGCACAACAAGAGTGAGAGAGAAAGAGACAAAATGACCCAAAGGAGTATGAATTGATTTCAGCCAAAAGGGTGACCTAACCCTAGGGATTGGGGTCCTATTTATAGGCTGCCCAACACTAGGAATATTCCACCAGCCCCTTAGGGTTTTTTACAGACGCAGGAATAAAGGAAAAGACTCTACTGCCCTTAGGAATTTTTACAGACACGACTGACTGACTGTGGGCCTTGAGATACAGATGACTTATCCGAAGCTAAGTTTTCGTAGCGACTACGGCTTCTCTTCTGGACAGTCGGATACAAGATCAACGGTTGTCAGTTTTGCGCTGAAACTGACAAAGCCTCCACCAACTTTGCACTAGGTACCCGGATTGGGCCGGCCCGATTCCGCAGCTCTCTCAGCCCGGCAATCACTCACCGCCCGTGTACCTGAGTCAACCCTGGTCAACAACCCAGTGGGTCTTTTACTGCTTCTGGCCCATGTACCCGGATTGGGCCAGCCCGACTTCGCAGCCTCCTCTGCCCGACAGTCGCTCGCTGTCCGTGTACCTGAGTCACACGCGGCCCATGAAACAGCAGATCTTCATTCTTCTCAGTCCTCTTTGACTATCGTTGACAATGACTCATCACTTCTAGAGCCATATGGCCCACGCTATTCAGCATGGCTCCTCAATCTCCCCCTTGATGAGTGCATTGTCAACACTCCTCTTCTTCAGCTCTTTAGCACCTACGAACAAATGTGGAAACACGAAAACAAAGCACAAGAAAACAAAGAAAAAGAAAAATAAAGTAAAAGTTTAACCCTAATGACCGAAAGCCAAACAAAAGCACGAAGTGGCCATTATGGTTAACCAAAACATAAAAGCTCAAAATGAGTGCGACTTCAGAACAACAAGGATATCAACAGAGTAAGAACAAGCGAGACAAACACTCCTCCTTAAACTCTGATCCCAAATTTTCTCCCCCTTGTTGACAAGTGAACTCATCAAACACTTAACAAAGACACAGACTCCCCCTGAAATGCAACTCCCCCTCAAAATATGCAATGAATGTAACTGGAGTGCCTGAGGAGTGAATAAAGCATGCTTCTCAGATATGATTGACTGCAATTACAACATCTAACAGATACAGCAAAATACATACTGTTAACGATACATGGCATGATCAGTGCAACAGATGATATCTAAAGAAAGTTATTAGCACGCATTTTTCAGTTTTTGCAAACAAAAGCATCACCACATTTTCCAGTAAACAAGCAAGGTAAAACATGAGATGCAAAAGATATCTGATATCTACCAAGATAAGCATTATCCAAAACAAAGTGCTTCAGCAAACTTGTTATCATTTTATTTTTCAGGCTTTTTCTCTTTCCTTTTTTATTTTTGCCAGGGGTTATTTGCATGTCAAAACCTCACGCTCACTGACCAAGTCAAGCCTAGGCCAGAACTGGACCATCAGAAGCTTAAGACATTGGTCTTGTCATACACTACATTGTCCTAGTTCATACCAAAGTGCTATGGTACGCAGTCCAGAACAATGCAATGCGACAAAGCAAACCCACCTGGATCTTTACAAGTTATGCATAAAGAGGCATGGAATTTTCATTTTTCTTGATTTTTATAGCATATTTCCATGTTTTTAAAGCAGAAGGATGTCCAAGTTGCATGTTTGCATCTAAGTCAGGAACTAGCTACAAGGCATGTAACAGATAGCAAAAACAGTCAGCCTACCCATGCTAGTTACCAGAGGCAATGGTGATCATTTTTCAAATTTAAAACATAAAAGCCATGCATATGACAGATATCAGACATATCAAGTGAACTGAAGCAAAGCATGATCATCGACAAGTAATCAAAAGCATGTACCAGCTAGAATAAGTAAAGCAGTTCAATCATATAACAGAAGCAAGCTCAAAAGTGTGATATGAGAATATGCAAGATATGAACACACACAAAAAAGACTCAAGAAAAGAGTAAAGAAGAAAGAAAACTGACGCAAAATATCCTAAAAAGGATACACAACACCCAAATCCCCTCGTAAACGCTCAAATGTAGACTGATCTAGGGGTTTGGTGAAAATATCAGCCAACTGATGATGGGTAGCAATATGAACAAGGTCAATGACACCTTTCTCATATTGATCCCGCAAGAAGTGAAAGCGCACATCAATGTGTTTGGTTTTTGAGTGGAGACATGGGTTTTTCACTACACTAATTGCACTGGTGCTGTCACAAAACAAAGGAACTCTGGTAGGAAAGAACAACCCAAAATCTCGTAGAGTGGAAATCATCCAAACCAACTGTGAGCAGCAGCTACGTACTCAGCCTCTGTGGTCGAAAGAGCAACTCCAGATTGCTTTCGAGAAGACCAAGAGACAAGAGAAGAACCAAGAAACTAGCAAGTACCGAAAGTCGACTTGCGATCCAACCGGCACCCACCAAAGTCGACATCCCAAAATCCAGATAAATCGAGAAATGATGAAGCTGAATAGTAAAGACCAAGATCGGGTGCATAAGTAAGATACCTGAATATGCGCTTGACAGCCTGCCGATGAGACGCGTGAGGTGAAGACTGGAAGCGCGCACACAGTCCCACGGCGAACTGAATGTCCGGTCTGGTCACCGTCAAATACAGCAGTGAACCAATCATCCCTCGAAATTCTCTCTCATTGACCTTGACGCCGCTCTCGTCCTTGTCCAGGCCCCCAGATGTGGCCATCGGGGTCATCTGTGGCTTCAATTCTCCACCAAAGTCAAATTTCTTAAGCATATCGCGAGTGTACTTACCTTGGTGGATGAAGGTGCCATCCTTGGTCTGCTTGATCTGGAGCCCTAAGAAATACTTGAGCTCACCCATGAGGCTCATCTCAAACTCACTGTGCATCTGCTCAGAAAACTTGGACACAAGAGAATCAGTAGTACCGCCAAAAATAATATCGTCCACGTAAATCTGAGCAACTAAGAAATCTGAAGCAACTCTGAGCAGAAAGAGAGTCTTATCAACAGAACCCATCACAAAACCCTTCCCCAACAAAAATTGCTTCAACCGGTCATACCAAGCCCTGGGGGCTTGCTTCAACCCGTATAAAGCTTTTTGCAATTTAAAAACATGTCGAGGAAACTTAGGGTTCTCAAAACCGGGGGGTTGCCGAACATAAACCTCCTCTTCTATGTACCCGTTCAGAAAAGCACTCTTGACATCCATTTGAAAAAGCTTAAAACCCTTCGAAATGGCAAAAGCTAGAAGAATACGAATGGACTCAAGACGGGCAACAGGAGCGAAGGTTTCTTCAAAGTCAATACCTTCCTTATGGCAAAAACCCTGGGCAACTAGTCGAGCTTTGTTGTGCACCACAACCCCATCTTCACCTTGTTTGTTCTTGAATACCCACTTGGTGCCTATAGGGTTGCATCCTGGTGGCGGCTCAACTAGTGTCCAAACCCGATTGCGAACAAAGTTCTCAAGCTCTTCTTGCATAGCATTAATCCAATTAGAATCAGAAAGAGCATGAGAAACATCTCTGGGCTCAAAAGATGCAACAAACGCAGATTCAACAAACACAGCAAGAGAGGTAGAAGAACGCAAAGTTCTCTCAGTCAAATCACCTATGATGAGCTCTGAGGGATGGTCACACTGAACTGCTCGGGTTCCCTGGTGATCTGAAGTCACCTCACCGGAGTCAGCAGCTGGCACCTCTGGACTCGACTGAGGGGGCTCGATCGTAGTGGAAAAAGTGATCAGAGGTCCACCCTCATCCTTAGTCGAAGTCTCAGAAGGTGTGGGCTCTGCAAGGGGTGCAGAAGGCCCACCCTCATTAGCAGCTGGAGTATCCTCATCTTCCTCGAAGATGGACTCTCCGAGCTCATCATCACCAGAAAGCTCAAAAGGAGTTAAAGAAGGCAAGGACTCATCAAATGAAACTTCGCAAGTCTCGACAAGCTGCTGGGTTTTGAGTTTCCAAATGCGGAAACCTCGAGAATGCAATGCATAACCAAGAAAAACACCATCCCAGCAACGAGACTCAAACTTGTCCAAATGCCCTCCTTCTTGAGCACAAAGCACTTGCAGCCAAATGCTCGCAAGTGACTCACCTTGGGATGTCTGCCAAACCGCAACTCATACGAAGTCTTACCTAAGTAAGCTCGAAGAAAAATGTGGTTGGCCAGATAGCAAGCCGTGGTCATGGCTTCAGCCCAAAATGCCTAGGAGTCCTGTCGTCATTGACCATCGTCCTGGCCATCTCGACTAGCGTGCGGTTCTTTCGTTCCACAACGTCATTTTGTGGGGGAGTGTAAGGAGAAGAAAACTGATGGTCCAGACCCTGATCACTACAGAAGCTGACGAACTGAGAGTTCTTGAACTCAGAGCCGTTGTCGGAGCGAATTGCTCGCATCCGACCATTGTTCTCATTCTTCGGCTTCAAAATCAGGTCATGAACAAACTGAAACGTTTCATCCTTAGACTCCAAAAAGAAAACCCACGAGAATCGAGAAAAGTCATCAACAATGACAAGTGCGTACCACTTCCCACCGACTGAACGTACCCGAGCTGGACCAACAGTGTCCAAGTGTAAAAGCTCGCTTGGATACGAAGTCATCACCTGAGTCACAGGTGAGTGAGAAGCGGCAACCATTTTCCCATGATGACAGGGATGACAAACTAGATCCTTCTCCATCTTAAGCTTGGGCAATCCTCGGATGAGGTCCATAGAGCTTAACCTGACTAGCAGATCAAAACTCAGATGACCTAACCTCCTATGCCACTTCCAGAGCTCAGAGGAGGATCCAGCAATCAAACAGCGAGAAGGGCCAAAAGAACTAGAGAAGTCAATTCAAAAAACTTTACCGAATGGTAAAATCTGGCAAATCAAAGACCCTCTAGAATCAAATACAGAAGAACTGCCCTTCTTAAAATGCACTTCCAAACCATCCTCAAGAAGTTGCGAAACAGAAATCAAATTGAAGTTCAAATTCTTAACCAAAACAACATTCTTCAAAGAGAAATGATCTGAAATGCGAATAGAGCCTATGCCACTTACCTTCCTTTGACCACTATTCCCGAATGTGATGTACTCTTTGGAGCTCGGGGGAGAGAGACTGGAGAACCATCTGTGATGTCCCGTCATGTGGCGAGAGCATCCTGAGTCCATGATCCAAAGATCCTCCAGTCCCCGATCCTGCACAATCAGTGGCTGTAAGTGGGAGCAAATGGTCCGGCACCAGGTTTAGCAAAAGAGCTAAACCAGTGTCGAGCCATCTGCTCAAAAGATGGAAAGCAAAAGCCATCAAAAGAGTTTGGACCAAAATGCGGCTCAAAGCGTGGTCCTCGGTTCTGCCTAAAGCCTCGGCTACGAGGTCCAGGACCGTAGCCAAAATGGCCTGGAGCTCTACTGGACCGACCACCACCAACTGGAGCACGGGCAAGAAAGCCGTCTCCTCTACCACCACCTACACGACGCGGCCTGGCCTCCAGTCTCTCCCTGCGTCGAGGAACACGCAGTCTACCACCCTGCTAGTAGAACTGCTCCTGACCACCATAAGCTCTCTCTGCTCTCTCAACCCGCTTCCTCTTGAAGCAAAACTCCGCAAGATGCCCGTCTCTCTGACAGTACTCACAATTATAGGTGGGCTTCTTGGGATATGGTTGAGGCTTGGGGTTCTTGGGCTTAGTGGTGTTAGGTGTTGTCTTCTTGGGCTGAGAAGGTCTAGGAAGAGAGTCTAGAGAAGAGTGGAGGTGTTTGGGCTTTGGAACCCAGATAGGCTTCTTAGGTGGAGCTTTGGGTGGTTCATGAATCACTCCATCCTTTGGCTGACAAGCTTGGGAGGACTCAGTGGAATGAGTCTTGGGATACCTCTGCTCTGGAGTCATTTTACTCCACTCCACTGCCCGGCTAATGGCACTCTCAAAGTCAGCCTTGGTGTAGGTATAACCTACTCCAAACCCATCCTGCCTCTTGAACTGCTAGATCATCATGCCGAGCTGAGGCTCTCTGGCACTAATCCAACTCAGGATGGAACGGAGGTAAAAGTTCTCATTTTGAGAATCTGCTAGCTCCTCTCTCAAGGAAGCTAGAACCTCCACCTGAGACAAGCAGGTCTCACACTCACTCTCTATTTGAACAGACTTCTCGGCTTTTAGCTTAATCAATTCCATTCTAAGAGACAGGCAGTTCTCACAGACAGTGGGTGGAACTGACAATGTCTCAAGCTCTAGCCTAGTCTGCGCAAGCTCAACTCTCAACCTCTCCAAATCACCCAAATGTTCATCACCCTTGGATTTTAGCTCAGCTAAGGCAGCTAGATGAGATGGGCAATCAACACAGGGTGCGACGATAGTGGCTTGAGCATCTTTCAGCTCCAGCCGAGCGCTTTCAATCTCAGTGGCCAAAGAGTCCCTCTCATCAACCCTTTCTGTGTACCTGGACTTCAGAGTCGACAGGACACACAGAAGCACCTCACACTTCGGGCACTCACTGCTATCACCCAATCAAGGGGAAGAAGATAGACTCTCAATTTTTCCGTTGGCTACGGCGAGCTCACTCTCTAACTCATCTATCCTCTTCTTAGCCCCCCTAAGCAGTTTTTCCCGATATTTCAACTTATGATGATTGCTCTCAAGTAAATCAACAATTTCTCGTTCATAGGATGATACCTTGTTGTCGTCATCGTCAGAGTCATCGGAGGAGCTCTTTTCTTCCCTATCTCCAATAGCCATTGAACAGAAGCTCTTGTGGGATCTTCGGCGCTGGTGTAAGCGGCTCTTCAGCTTGTCTCCGAAGGCCATGAAGCAGAGGCCCGCCAGATCGTCCTTGTCCTTCCCCTTTCTGATGGTGATCTCCTCATCGCTTGTGCTCGATGAAGAGGAAGAAGACGTGGACCGCTTGGAGTAGCTCTTCTCCATTTCGGCGAAGAAGGCCTTGTCGCGCTTCTTGTTCTCTCGCCGATAATCCTTCAGGGCCTTCTTGAAGAATCTGGTCTTCGGCTTACCCTTGTTGAAGGATGAGCTCTCGTGCTTGCCTGAGTCGTGGAAGCCACCACCGGTGCCCTTCTTGTATCCATTGCGCTTGGGGCAGTCGGCGATGAAGTGTCCTGGATCACCACACTCAAAGCATCCGGATTTTGTGCCGTGTCTTTTGAACATCCTCTTTTCATAGACACGACGCACCCGGTTGTTAAAGAGACACAAATCATCATCTCCCAAAGACTCAAGCTGGTCCTCAGTGATAGACATCAAGGAGAACCCAGCACAGCTCACAGCAGAGGGATCAACAGAAGGTGTAGCAAGGGCCAGGGATTTTGATCCAGAACCAGTGAGATTTGATCTCAGCTGGATATCTACCTCAGTGGCCTTCAGCTTGCTAAACAACTCAGAAATGGTCAAGGTATCGTAAGAAGTGCTCTCAATGATAGAGGATACCTTGATCTCCCAGATCTTCGGGTCCAAGGTATGGAGAACCTTGAGCGCCTACTCGTGATCTGAGACTAACTGAGCACCCTCAGCCTTGTTGTCCCGAAGCTTGTTAATGATCGATTGAAAGCGACCAAACAAAGCTTCAACAGATTCTCCCGGCTTTTGTGTGAAGTTCTCGTACTCACGCCGGTAGGTCTGATAGAGTCGAGCCTTGACCTGAGCTGTTCCCTCATGGTGTGCCTTGAGGGTAGCCCAGATCTCTCTCGCAGTGGAGAGATGGCTCACACGCTCAAACTCAGTGGGACCTAAACAAGAGAAGAGAATGTTCACAGCCTTACTATTGCTCAGATGCTGAGCAATGATACCAGCAGTACCATGCTCAGCGACTCGCAATATGACAAACGTGGTGTGAACGCAAATGTCCCAAATGTCCGAACCCTGGCTCATGAGATAGGCTCGCATGCGAGTCTTCCAATAGTTATAGCCATAGGATTCCAAGGACGGGACCTTGCCAGGAGACGTCATGGTCACTACTGGGGTTTAGAACTGGTTAAGGTATGGAAAAACCATAACCTCGCTCTGATACCACTTGTAGGACCGAAAGTAGCGACCAGAGGGGGGGTGAATGGGCGCCTAAAAAATTCTTTAGAATCAATGGCCTGCTCCCAATACCCAACGCACCTCTAAAGACTAAACAACACAGAAAGAACAGATCGCCTAAGTCTAAAGATATCTAGCCTAGAAGCAACTGTTGAAAAACAGAGAAATGCCAATGCAGTGCTAATAGACAGATAAATAGTATACAAAAGACAAGGCAAGATAAGCTTCTTAGTAATAAATGCACAAGGAGTGAAATGAGAAGTTATCGTTCAAAATCTGTCTCCTGTTCGAAACTTGGCGAAGCCTGCTTCGCTGGTCGAAGCCTGCTTCGCTGGTCGAAGCCTGCTTCGGAAGTCGAGGCTTGTCGAGGTTGAGCGAAGGTTGAAGTTGACGTGTCGAAGGTTTGTTTGGTCTAGCCTAGCTCGTGTGTTACAGAGTGCGAAGTATGCTTCGTAGTGAAGTGTGCGTGTATCGAAACTTGCTTCAAACAGTATACTTCGAAGCACAACCTTCGAACAGACCTTCGAACACGTCACACACAAAGACTACCTTCGAAGGAGAAGCGAAGGCTGACACGCGACAGAGAACCAAAACGAAGCCTACACTCTACCTTCGAACAAACACATCGAGGACGGAAGCAAACACTGAGCGAAGTCTAACAGAAGGACAAGCTTCGAAGCCAACTTCGAAACCTGTCGAAGTATGGACTTCGAAGAGCTCGAGTCGGAGTACCTTCGCACAGACGTTCGAAGTATGAGACGCTGTCAGTTCAAAAAGTACTTCAAAGCTAGCAATTCAGGACACAAAACGAAGTTCGAAGTTCAAACGAAGCCTTCGAGTATATCAGATCGAAGCCTGCCTCACGGAGCTGAGGGGCTTCGAACAGAGAGGGTAGCTTCGCCGGAAAACAGTCAAAAAGGTACTCAGCCCTGTCAACTTCGATCAAAAAGCTGTGCAGAAAAGCAAAAAGCTGGTACTAGTGTACTGTTGCAACAGTGTAGTAGTACTACTTGCAACAGCAAGAACTAGTACTACTTGCGTGAAGAACACACGCAACAGAAGCAACCGAAGCCCTCAAAACCAGGAATAAAATCACCAAAAACACACCAAACCGAAGGTTCTAATTCCGAGAGAATAATGCACACATCCACACATGAACAGGAGATGGAATCTTACTGAGAAGGAGTAAATGCAAGGCAAAATGCAATGAATAAATTCCTGGCGGCGCACAACAAGAGTGAGAGAGAAAGAGACAAAATGACCCAAAGGAGTATGAATTGATTTTAGCCAAAAGGGTGACCTAACCCTAGGGATTGGGGTCCTATTTATAGGCTGCCCAACACTAGGAATATTCCACCAGCCCCTTAGGGTTTTTTACAGACGCCGGAATAAAGGAAAAGACTCTACTGCCCTTAGGAATTTTTACAGACATGACTGACTGACTGTGGGCCTAGAGATACAGATGACTTATCTGAAAGCTAAGTTTTCGTAGCGACTACGGCTTCTCTTCTGGATAGTCGGATACAAGATCAACGGTTGTCAGTTTTGCGCTGAAACTGACAAAGCCTCCACCGACTTTGCACCAGGTACCCGGATTGGGCCGGCCCGATTCCGCAGCTCTCTCAGCCCGGCAATCACTCACCGCCCGTGTACCTGAGTCAACCCTGGTCAACAGCCCAGTGGGTCTTCTACTGCTTCTGGCCCATGTACCCGGATTGGGTTAGCCCGACTTCGCAGCCTCCTCTGCCCGACAATCGCTCGCTGCCCGTGTACCTGATTCACACGCGGCCCATGAAACAGCAGATCTTCATTCTTCTCAGTCCTCTTTGACTATCGTTGACAATGACTCATCACTTCTGGAGCCATGAGGCCCACGCTATTCAGCATGGCTCCTCAAGCGCCCTTCACCAGGTTTGGAGCCACCCATCACCAAGTTCAGAGGCTAGGTTCGAAGCCCCCTTTCACTAGGTTGGGAGGCTAGGTTTGAATCCCCTTCACTAGGTTCGGAGCCCTAAGTTCGGAGGCTAGGTTCGGAGCCCCTTCACCAGGTTCGGATGTCAGGTTCGTAGCCCCCTTCACCATGTTTGGAGGCCAGGTTCAGAACCCCCTTCACCAAGTTCGAAGGCCAGGTTCGGAGTCCCCCTTCACCAGATTCAGAGGCCATCTTCGAAGCCGCCCTCACCAGATTCAGAGGCCCCCTTCACTAGGTTCGGAGGCCCCCCTTCACTAGGTTTAGAAGCCAGGTTTGAAGCCCCCTTCACCATGTTCGGAGGCCATGTTCGGACCTCCCCTTCACTAGGTTTGGAGGCCAGGTTCGATGCCCTTTCACCAGGTTCGGAGGCCAAGTTTGAAGCCCCCTTCACCAGGTTAGAAGCCCCCCTTCACCAAGTGATGAGGACATCGACAACAATGATAAAGACATCAAACACTCTATCATTCCTGGACCAATCACTCGCTCTTTTGCCCGCAAGCTTAATTATGAGGTGCGTTCATTCCTTACTTTACATAATGATATGAATATGGATGGGATGATACTTATGGGTGATATTTTGACTCTAAGGAACTTGGGAGAAGAACTTTTGGATCAAACACAAGAGGGAGAGGCGGCACAACAATCCAATTCGGATTCCACTTCAAACTCCGATTTTTGTTCGGTTTCAGCAGAACACCCTTCATTAAAATGGGCATAACTTTCTCGTACGGAGGCGGATTGAGGTGTTCTTTAAGGCCTTGGAAAGATAACGAAAATAGATTTCCAATGAATTTGCTTCCAAGTCCTGGTTCATTACGAAACATTTTGTGTCGTCCGAACAAGTCATAAGGTGTTGCATCACCATTTTGGGCCACTATGGGCCTTGTATCCATTCGGGGCCTTAAGCCCAACATTAGGGAAGACTTTACACAAACCCTAGGTATTAATACTATGTAGACATCATGAATTAGGGTTACGTTTTTCTTAGTTTTGAACTGCCTTGCAGATTGAACTCTGACGTTCGTTAGATTGTGGAACACCGCTCGAGAAATTGATCTTTCATATGTTTGTGAGATTGTGTTTCCGTGTTCTTGCTTGTGTTCTCAATTCGCATGCAGGGATAAGTCTTCTTGGCGAGGTCAATCACGTTCGTGTGTGGTTGATAACCAACGGAGCTATGGTGTAGCGATTGTGGGGTTCGGATCAGTGCTGATCAGAAGTCAGATCATCAACGTCAAGTCCTCCACCAATCGAGTTTACCCCCTCTGACGGAAGATCGGGCACCCGTGCGCATAACCAAGTTCGCAGGCCAGGTTTGGAGTCCCCCTTCACCAGGTTCGGAGGCCAGGTTTAAAGCCCTCTTCACTTGGTTCAGAGCCCTAAGTTTGGAGGCCTTGTTCGAAGCCCCCTTCACCAGGTTCGGAGATCAGGTTCGGAGCCCCCTTCACCAGGTTCGAAGGCTAGGTTCTGAGCCCCTTCACTAGGTTTGAAGCCCCCCTTCACTAGGTTCGTGTTGATAGCAAAAAATGACATTAGATGGTTAAGATTTTCAAAATATCAATTTTGGTAATTTGGGCCAAAAATACACATGTCCTGGATCAGGCCGAAGACCTACAGGGCCGAAGGACCATTAAAGCTGTGGGCTTTGGAAACTTCCAGCAGGCCTGCTAGCTTCGGCCCGAAGGACTTCGGAAGCCTACCTCGCCGAAGCTTCGACCCAATTAGCAGGCTTCGGTGGGCCTGGCCGAAGGCCCACTTTGGGTTGAATTCTAGAGAGAGTTTGAGTCTGATTCTGTCTAATTTTATCCTTATGCATGATTAGGCCCAATCTTAACAGATTAATCTTAGAGATTAGAAGACTAGCCCCTATAAATATAGGGGTGAGGCCAGTTCATCAAACCCCCCAACACAAATCAACCACAAAGCCAAAGCTTTGAACCGTACCTTAACTTTTATCTTTACTTTTCTACAACCTTCGTGGGTTTGCCTGGAAACCATCCGTCAGCTAATTTAGAATAGTGGCAATCCTTGTTACTTCACCTATGAAATATCCATTAATCTATGTAACAGATTGCTATCACCTTGTTACTTCGCTACTAAAGTATCTGTTAATCTACGTAACTGATTGCTACGTTCGTTCCTCTACTGCAACACTTAGCAGATTCGGTCCATAGGAGGAATTGGCACTTGATTTCAGTTTTGTTGCAGGTTTTCATGCTCGGAGCCACTTCGCCGGTGGTGTCCAGACCTAGGAGATTGGTTTTGGAGGCTACCAGAAAACCCTTCGGTGGAATCCCTACTTCGACTACCTGTGCCGGACCGTCACGCTATTGTCGGTTTGACCGAGTCCCGTGTGCCAGCACGCTCCACAGCAAGCTTCGTCATGTCAGACTTCGCCACGTTTTCACCCCGCGCCAGACGAAGTCACGCCAGTGCGTTGCGTTCGAGGTATTTTATCGTGTCAAGAGACTTCATGCAGAACCCCACTGTTTAGAGGTGATTGTCGCGTCGAGATCTGTTCGGAGCCTTCCTTCGGCCAGATCAATCCGAATGCCGAAGACTACCTTCGGCGAGACCCTTCGCATCAGACGCTGAAGGTACCCTTCGGTGATACCCTTCGCATAGTACCCTTCGAATCAGTCAGGCCCTGTTCAGCTTGCTAATTTATTTTATTTATTATATTTCGTTTCTGCTAATTGGATTATTTCTGTGTAATCTGATTACCTGGCGACTCCACCCCCCTTGTGTAACACCCCAAAAATTCCAAGGTAAAATAAAATGAGACAAATACAATTTCTGAATTAAAAATAATTATTTTTAATAGAGAAAAAGAGTAAATACACCCGGATGGCAAGGATTTACCCGCATGGAAGGCTCGCTGGCGAAAAGGGGATTTCACTTCGGGTTTCCCCAGTTTCACCTTCCTTACCTACCGCCAGCGACCACTATTAGAACCTAGGACCCTCACCGCACTCTCGCCACGCTAAATTGACCCGGCACTCACACTGACGCGTTGCGCCGCCAAAAACCCACCACCCCTCTGTTCGGGCTCCGACAATCCCTCACCGTCGTTTTAGACCACCGTCGCCCTCACCGATGGCAGCACCAGAACCAGCATCGCCGCCCCGACATCGGCCACACCTCCATTGGCCCTGACGACCGCCGGATCGCCATCGCCACCGCCAACCCGAGACACTTCACCGCCCCTACTCGTCGTCAATCGCCGCCGGTCACCTTTCACCGTCGTAACTGGTACCCTCATGCTCTCCGTGTTCCCCTCTTTCCATTTTGGCCATTAGCTAGGCCTTTAGGCCATCGCCATCGTTGGTGACGCTCGTCGTCGTACCGTTGGAGCCAGGGATTAAGCCCTCGGCTTCCCCCATGCCGCGCGTGTGCCGGACGGCGTCTTAGCCGTCCGATCTGGGCTGAATGGGTGAGATTAAATCACCTAAACCCTAAACCCTAAACCCTAAACCCTAAACCCTAAACCCTAAACCCTAGTGATTTAATCTCAGCCGCCCGTTTCCGACGAGGGGGTATGGGGTGATCTGGGCCGTCTAGATCCACTTAACCCCTTCCGCCTCGCGTCTGGTCGTTGGATTCCAATCGGGCGGTCCAGAGAGCCCTGGTCCATGCGCACAATGGGCTGGTCCATGGTGGGCCTGGCTCACCGTGGACCAGAGGCTGTTTTTGATTTAAATAAAATTCAGAAATTCAGTTTAAACTTCAAAAGTTCAAATCTCACTCATTTTAACTCCAAATTTCACTATTCAAATTTCAGAAAATTCTAAATTTAATTCTCTAAAAACTTAGCTCATTTATTCCATATGTTTTGTATTGATATTTTCATGTTATTAATTGTTTACTCTCTTTAAATTTTGTACCAAGAAGATTACATCGTTGTCGAGGATCAGGAGTATTACCCAGAGGTCCCACCTTCACCCTTTGCTGATGAAGGCATGTCACGACCCCCATTTTTGATCATAATTGAGCCCGTTTTAATAATTACCGCTATAACTCATAGGATTATAATTGCATTAGTTTAATCAAGAGCCTTACATTATATTTATTAGATCCCCGTCCATATTTGCAAACTCAAGCCATGCTTATTGAGCCTAAACTCCTTGTCACCTTTAAAGTATCATATTAGATAGTGTCCAATGTATC
This sequence comes from Zizania palustris, assembly GCA_019279435.1. Lineage (NCBI taxonomy): Eukaryota > Viridiplantae > Streptophyta > Magnoliopsida > Poales > Poaceae > Zizania > Zizania palustris. The sequence continues at coordinate 94,122,122 of JAAALK010000079.1, read as the reverse complement.
GACACAACTGCTATAAGGTAAAAATGAATCGTAGATAGTTGGATTCTATTATATGATTTTCCCGTTATATCTCTCATCTCTGGAATTCTGTTGGAGTTTTGGTTAAGTTATAAGTATGGTTGGTTCCGGGTGCAAGCTAGGGCATTGGTCGGTAGCACCTAGGGCACTATAAGGACCGGTCTGTGGGATCTGTTGGAAAACAAATTTGTACTAACCACAAGTCTAGTGGGTAAGTCCTAACTGGAGGTTTGGAGCGTTCCAACTTAAAGCCCCATAGTGGAGGGGGCAAGTGACACCTGCGGGTGGCTTGTACCGACAAGGCTCAAGGGGGGTACGTCGTTGGCCCAACACGTTGGGGAACCGTATGAAACCTATAAGAGGGTGTTATTGAGTTGGTGCATTCCATGCTAAAGGTTTTGACATGAGTTCCTTCGGGGTGACGTGGTGTCATCACGACATATTTTGGTGTGTGGGAATGAGTGCCTTATGGGTATAGTAGCACACCTTTGATCAGAGTATAATCTTTTTGAAAAGCCCTACCCACGGTCAAGGGCGGGTTGGGCAATGTTCACCGTGGTTAGTTTACTTTTACATGAATGATTGCATGATGAATGGCATGTAAGGACTATTGAGCGAGGGCGGGCTGACTGTACCCCTCGAGTTAGAAGATGGTGCATTTACTCATGATTTAAATTTTATGTACTAATAACCTAATTACATTAAATTCTTTACAAATGCACTTTTCCGCAAACATGAGCCACCACCTTCCTTGTTATTACCTTGCATTATAATTGCATTTTGGTGGCTTGCCGAGTACGATTGTACTCACCCCCGTTGACTCACCAAACCAGAGGTAGTGTACTATGAGGAGGACGGTCTGGACTAGCGACCCAGTAAAGGTGCGAGACTGGAGAAAGGCGTTCATCTAGAGGATTTATTTTTCTAGTTTCTCTTTCATTTAAACTCTTTTGTAATAATATGGTCTATGAACCATCTTTTGATTGGCGTATTGTGCGCGGTCGTGTGATGAACGCCTTGTATTTATTGATTTTCTATACAAATTCAATAAAGTCTCGATTTTATTAAATCCGGGCATGACAAGATGGTATCTGAGCTAACTTGACTATAGGAAGCCAAACAGACCGAATCTTAGGACTTATATTACAAATATTTCTAAAAACTACTTAATATCTTGTCTTCCAAAATTTTTACAGACTTTGTTTTCTTGTAGATGCCAATTCACACCATGGGTGGGTACCTCCGTGACCGCGACAACTTCATCCGTGAGCTTCGCATGCTCGTGGATTTCTTAGGGTTCGCTCATGAGCCTGCGTTCCACAGGATCTTTCCCAATGTGAACGACGGAGCCTGCGAGGTCACCGTCACCATCCGCTCTTCCAGCATTAGAGGTCCGACCTTCGAGGTGGCCAGTTAGCGCGCTGCATTTCAGGCCATCGCCGAGCTCTGGATGATCTACGACGGGCAGCTTCGAGACACCGCGTACTGCTTCATGCCCATGCGCACCCCGAGGAGCTACCACAGTGTTTACGTCAGCACCTACTCCAACCGCAACTCCATTATCGCCCGTAGCACTCGCCTACTTTAGGCTCTAGATCACCTTCACACCGAGGCCATGCTCGACGCCGACAATCAGTACAACACGATCGACTACTATCGCCACACGACGGAGAGCCTGAACCGCGAGAATGGAGATCTGTGATGCCAGGTCCAGGATGGGCGCCACCTTGTCACTTAGATCGTAGAACTTTGGCGTCAGGTCACTGCTCTAGAGCAGAGCACCACCGAGAACACTCAGCTCCGGCATCAGGTCAACGAGCTGAAGAAGGACCTTGAGGAGATGGCCCCGCTTTCCCCGCTCAAGCGGAGGGACATTAGGACTCCCACGGCCCGGCACAAGACAATCACACGCACCGCATCATCTATAGGACCTTCCAGCGCACCGGCTCCTCCACCGACCAGCCTAGTGGAGCCTGTAGGACCGAAAGTAGTGACCAGAGGGGGGGTGAATGGGTGCCTTAAAAATTCTTTCGAATATATGGCATGTTCCCAACACCCAACGCACCTCAAAAGACTAAGCAGCAGAAAATGAACAGATAGCCTAAGTCTAAAGGTATCTAGCCTAGAAGCAACTGATGTCAAACAGAGAACTATCAAAGCAGTGCTAATAGACAGATAAATAATATACACCAGACTAGACAAGACAAACTTCTCAGTATAACTCTCTAAGTGCACTAAGAATGAAGTGAGAAGTTACCATTCGAAATCTGTCTCCTGTTCGAAACTTGGCGAAGCCTGCTTCGCCCGTCGAGGTCTGCTTCGGTGGTCGAAGCCTGCTTTGCTGGTCGAAGCCTGCTTTACTGGTCGAAGCCTGCTTCGGAGGTTAGTTGCGAAGCCTGCCGAAGGCTGTTGTGAAAATGTCGAAGGTGTGTTTTGGTCTAGCCTATTTCGAAGTGGCAGGGAGTGAAGTATGCTTCGAAGCGAAGTATGAGAATATCGAATCTTGCTTCGAACAAAGTACTTCGAAGCCTAGACTTTGAACAGAGGTTCGAACACGCTCACAGAAAAAACAACCTTCGAAGGATAAGTGAAGCCCGACACACGGCAGCAAGATAAAATCGAAGCCTACACTCTACCTTCGAACAAACACATCAAGGACCTTCGGAGAAGACGGATGCAAATACTGAGCGAAGTCTATCAGTGAGATTAGCTTCGAAGCTAACTCCGAAGCCTGACGAAGTATTGACTTCGAACAGCTTGAGACTAAGAACATCTTCGCAAAGACTATCGAAGTATGTGAGGCTGACAGAGTGCAAAGTGTACTGCGAAGCTAGAAACACAGCACAAAAATGAAGCCGAAGTTCAAACGAAGCCTTCAGTGATATCAGATCGAAGCCTGCCTCACGGAGCTGAGGGACTTCGAACAGAGAGAAGAGGCTTCGCCAGAAATAGTCAGAAAAGGTACTCAGCCCAGTCTACTTCAATCAAAAAGGCTACGCAGAAAAAGCAAAAAGATGGTACTAGTGTACTGTTGCAACAGTGTAGTAGTACTACTTGCAACAGCAAGAACTAGTACTACTTGCGTGAAGAACACACGCAACAGAAGCAACCGAAGCCTTAAACTCCATGAAAAAACTTGCTGTGCGAGTGAAATGAAGCCATTAAAATGCTGCAGTTGCTGCACACGATTTGAGAATAGAAGCTTCACTGCAACAGTAAGAATGAAATAAATGCAAGACAAGAAACAGGGGCAAAATGCCTGGCGGTGCACAAACAAGAGAGAGAGAGAAAGAGACAAAAATGACCCAAAGGAGTATGAATTGATTTCAGCTAAAAGGGTGACCTAACCCTAGGGATTGGGGTCCTATTTATAGGCTGCCCAACACTAGGAATATTCTACCAGCCCCTTAGGGTTTTTTACAGACGCAGGAATAAAGGAAAAGACTCTACTGCCCTTAGGTAGTTTTACAGACACGACTGACTGACTGTGGGCCTAGAGATACAGATGACTTATCCGGAAGCTAAGTTTTCGTAGCGACTACGGCTTCTCTTCTGGACAGTCAGATACAAGATCAACGGTTGTCAGTTTTGCGCCGAAACTGACAAAGCCTCCACCGACTTTGCACCAGGTACCCGGATTGGGCTGGCCCGATTCCGCAGCTCTCTCAGCCCGGCAATCACTCACCGCCCGTGTACCTGAGTCAACCCTGGTCAACAGTCCAGTGGGTCTTCTACTGCTTCTGGCCCATGTACCCGGATTGGGCCAGCCCGACTTCGCAGCCTCCTCTGCCCGACAGTCGCTTGCTTCCCGTGTACCTGAGACGCACGCGGCCCATGAAACAGCAGATCTTCATTCTTCTCAGTCCTCTTTGACTATCGTTGACAATGACTCATCACTTCTTGAGCCATGAGGCCCACGCTATTTAGCATGGCTCCTCAGAGCCGACGATCGAGCCTTCCCATGAGCCTAGCCTTCCCCGAGTTGCGACCAGATCCGAGAGCATTGAGGATGAGGATTAGACCATTTAGACGCTAGTTTGCGTATGATTGTTTTGTTTTGGCATGTTTGTGGTGCCGCCCATGTTAGTATAAGGCATGGGTGGGTTTAAATAAGAGGCAAAAGAAATATGTAATAATCTAGACCACTAAGTCTAAATCTTTTGAGAAATAAAGCGAAAAATTTCCCCTAAATTTATTCTCCCTTTGGTACTCCTTACCTTCAGGATGGCCAACGATCAAGGTTCTGACGCTCCCTACAATGGGAACGACGCCGACAACCTACCAAATTGGGGGGCAACTGGCCAACGGTAGGCACCCATCGCCAATCATCCCACACTAGCTGAGATGATGGCCAACCAGAATCAGTTGATCGCAACCCTGCTGACTCAGATGCAGCAGTAGCACACGTAGATGCAAGAACAACAAGCACAGTTAATCCGCCTTCAGCAGCAACACCCGGAGCCTCCCCTCAGATAGGTCGTCCCCGCACCCACACCCGTTTCTCAACTATCTGAGTTCCTGCGAGTGAGGCCCCCTACGTTCTCTAGCACCACCAACCCGATGGGGGCGGGTGACTTGCTGAGAACGATAGGCAAGAAGTTGGACCTTCTGCCATGCACTGAGCAGGAGCGGGTGGCTTTTGCTGCTCATCAGCTCCAAGGACCCACCGCGGAATGGTGGGACAACTTCCATGAGACTTAGCCCGTAGGCCACGAGATTTCGTGGGCTGAGTTCACCTTCGCTTTTCGCACCGCTCATGTTTCGGAGGGCGTCATAGCCCAGAAGCAGCAAGAATTTCGGGACTTGTAGCAAGGAAGCAAGACCGTCACCGAGTACCTGCATGAATTCAATCGGCTAGCCCGGTATGCACCTGAGGAGGTATGCATTGATGCTGCACGTCAGTCCAAGTTCCTCAACGGACTGAAGGATGAGCTATCACTTCAGTTGTTCGCCGGGGACTATGCCAACTTCCATAAACTGGTAAACAAGGCGATCATTTAAGAAACATCAAGGGATGGCACAGAGACCCTGTTTCACGCCTCCTCCCCATGCGCCCAATTTCCACCCGTGCCCCGCTTACAGACCAGCTCCGCCTGTCAGTAATTCAGGAGCCGGAAACCCTCACCCCGCTCCATTTGCATCCTCTGCTCCACCAGCCCCTACCAAGAATGCAGAGGTTCTACACGACAAGCACGGCCAGCCGATGGTATGCATCAACTGTCGCAAGGAGGGCCACTATTCGCACCAATGCCCTCATCCCAAGCACCCTCAGGGGATCGCGGTGAATCTCGCGGTTCATGCTCGTGTCAACCACGTCTCCGCCGAAGAAGCCCAGGCCGCTCCGGAGATTGTCATGGGTATGTTTACTGTTAATTCTATACCCACGGTTCTTCTATTCGACATAGGGGCCACACACTCGTTCATATCGGCAAATTTTGTGAAAACACATAACCTGAATGAGCTTGAATTAGAGAGACCTATACTTTCCACCCTGGCAAATAGACCCTAGCCCACTTCTATAGTCCAAGGGTATGGATAGATATCCAAGGCGTAACTCTCTGGGCAGACCCCATTTTGATAGACTGTAAGGGTTTGGACATCATCCTGGGGATGGACTGGTTGAACAAGCATAAAGGGGTGATAGATTGCGCAAGAAGGAAAGTAACCCTAACTAGTGAAGAGGAGACTATCGTCACCTTTTAGATGCCTGCCTAGAAGCCTGGGAGACCTCGTCTCCATCAAATAGCACTAAAAGAAGTACCGGTGGCCCAAGAATACCCGGACGTCTTTCTTGAAAATTTGCCAGGGATGCCACCCAAGAGAGATATCAAGTTCAGGATTGATCTAGTGCCCGGAACCACCCCCATCTCTAAGCGACCTTACCGGATGGCCGCAAATGAGTTGGCAGAAATGAAACAGCAGATAGAGGACCTTGAGCGGAAAGGGTACATTAGACCTAGCACATCCCCGTGGGGAGCTCCCGTCGTCTTCATCGAAAAGAAAGAAGATAAAGCAAAAAGGATGTGTGTGGGTTATAGGGCCCTAAATAAGGTGACAATTAAGAATAAGTACCCTCTACCCAGGATTGATGATTTGTTTGATCAACTAAAAGGGTCCACGGTATTCTCCAAGATTGACCTCTGGTCAGTATATCACCAGTTGAGAATACGAGAGGAAGACATACTGAAGATGGCCTTCACCTATAAATATGGGTTGTATGAGTGTACAGTCATGTCGTTTGGACTAACCAATGCCCCCGCCTTCTTCATGAACATGATGAATAAAGTGTTCATGGAATACTTGGATAAATTCATAGTGGTGTTCATTGATGACATCCTAATTTATTCCAAGAGCCGAGAAGAGCATGAGACCCACATCCGATTGACCCTGGGAAAACTCGAGGAACACTAGTTATACGCCAAGTACAACAAGTGCAAGTTCTGGATGATATAAGTAAATTTTTTGGGGCATATCATCTTGGCACAAGGCATCGCGGTAGACCCCACCACCATGGAAGCAGTAATAGATTGGCTGCCGCCCACTAACGTATCAGAGATACGGATTTTTCTAGGACTAGCTGGATATTACCGTAGGTTTATTGAGAATTTCTCCAAGATAGCGAAGCCCATGACCAAGTTGCTGTAGAAAGGTGAGAAGTTTGAATGGACTCCGGAATGTGAGGAAAGTTTTAGGACCCTCAAAACGAGGCTGGTGTCGGCCCCAATATTAACATTGCCAGAAATTCGGAAGGATTTCCATGTTTATTGTGATGCATCCCAACAAGGTCTAGGATGTGTCCTGATGCAAGATGGCAAAGTAGTATCATACGCCTCCCGACAATTGAGACCACACGAGTTAAACTACCCCACCCATGACCTAGAATTAGCTACCGTAGTGCACGCCCTTATGATTTGGAGGCACTACCTTGTTGGAAATCGATACAAAGTCTTCACGGACCACAAGAGCCTGAAGTATATCTTCACGCAACTAGATTTAAACCTCAGACAAAGACGATGGTTGGAACTAATAAAGGATTACAACTTAGGCATTCACTACCATCCTAGCAAGGCGAACGTGGTGGCTGATGCTTCAAGTCAGAAGGGATATTGTAATGCCATCATGGTCTAGGATCATGCCCCTTTGTTATAAAAGGAAATGGAGAGGTTAAACCTCGGGATAACTACTGGAGCCTATCTAGCCACACTAGAGGCTAGACCTATCTTAATAGACCAGATTCGCGAAGCTCAGCTTGAGGATCCCGATATAGCCATGATCAAGAAAAACAAGAGGCATGGAAAGGCCCTAGGGTTCTTAGAAGATGAGAACGACACCGTGTGGTTTGGAACCCGATTGTGTGTGCCAAATAAGCCGGAGCTAAGGACCTTAATTTTGAATGAAGCCCATGATACTTTGTACTCCATCCATCTCGAAGTACAAAGATGTACCAAGACTTAAAGGAAAGATATTGGTGGGTTAGTATGAAAAGAGAGATCGCCCAGTTCGTGGCAGAGTGTGACACATGCCGGCGAGTGAAGGTGAACATCAGAGGCCAGCAGGATTGCTACAGCCCCTCAAGGTTCCCAAATGGAAATGGGAAGAGATCGGAATGGACTTCATCACCGGACTCCTAAAGACCCATGCTGGGTATGACTACATGTGGGTAATCATCGACCGACTTACGAATGTAGCCCACTTCATAGCTGTTAAGACAACCTTTAGCAGCCCTAGATTAGCAGAGTTATACATGGCCCATATAGTATGCCTTCATGGAGTTCCAAATAAGATAATTTCCGAAAGAGGGAGTCAGTTCACGTCCCGATTCTGGAAGAACCTCCAAGAGGATATGGGAACGAGACTGAATTTCAGTACAGCATATCACCCACAAATAGATGGACAAACCGAGAGGGTGAACCAGATATTGGAGGATATGCTTAGGGCATGTGCCCTAGATTTTGGAGGAAAATGGGACAAAAGTTTACCATACGCCGAGTTTTCTTACAACAAAAATTATCAAGCCAGTCTGCAGATGTCGCCGTTTGAAGCCTTATACGGACGCAAATGTAGGACACCCTTATTATGGGATTAGACCAGTGAGTCCCAAGTATTTGGTACGGACGTTCTCAGGGAATCCGAAGAGAAGGTAAGAATCATTCGAGATAGATTGAAGACAGCCTAGTCTTGATAGAAGAGCTACGCCGATAACCATCGCCGGGACATATCTTTTGAAGAAGGAGATCATGTCTACCTCAGAGTCACCCCCCTCCAAGGCACTCAAAGGTTAAATATGAGAGGGAAGTTAGCACCCCGCTATGTTGGACCCTTCTGGGTCATCCGACGCAAGGAAGAGGTCGCTTATCAGCTAGAACTACCACCCTCACTGGCTGGGGTACACAATGTGTTCCATGTGTCACAACTAAAGAAGTGCCTACGGGTACCAACTGAGCAAGTTGACCTTTAGCATCTCAATATTCTAGAAGATCTTACCTATATTGAGAAACCTTTCCGGATACTGGAAGTCAAAGAAAGGTGTTGATGTAGAAATGTGGCCCCACACTTGGGCCGGTTCGACACCCAAAAGTATCGCAACGATATCGACGACACGTTCCGACTACCCTTAATAGTGATAAGGGATTTGGATTCGCCAAGCAATCAGACAAATAGTTAATATTTTAATCCAATTGGCCAAAAGTGTCAGTAATAATGTAAACAGGGATAAAATGACTAAAATACCTAAAATCGGCCAATTCGGAGGCTGATTCGGAGTTACAATGGAGACTGGGCCAAAGGGTCCCTAGGGCACCTTCGGCCTCATGCCCGGTCAGACCGAAGGTACAACCTCGGTTAGACCGGGGGGTGCGAAGAGGATTAAGGATTGAGCCCCGAAGGCTGATGCGGAGGTTGTCGGTGGGCAGTTTGACCGTTGAAGGTTGCCCGGTCAGACAAGTCGTGCTACCTCGATCACATCGCACAAGGGACCTCCGGTGATCAGGGCTTCGACGGGCGGAACATTAGTGCGCACAGGCTTCGGCAGAGGACTTCGGCGTGGTGTGGAGGTCCCCGGTCAGACCAGCGGAGTGCCTTCGGACTCACCGGATGTTGCCGACAATGGCCTGACAGAGGGGCTTTTGTCAGACCGGCCCTATGCCACCGGTCGGACCGACGACAACAGATCTAATCTGCTAGGGTTTGGATGACCTAGCAAACAAGATCCAATCGCCTTCAAACTTCGTAGGGGAGTTTGTGAAGGCAATTACTCTGCAAAAAGAACAAGAGATCAAATATAATTAGGCCAAGAGGCTGAATTGCATAATATGATGGTAAAACTGATAAAAGGGATAGCAATTTGTTACGTGGATTAATGGGAGGTTCACAAGTGAACCAGCAAGTGATACCGTGATTACGGACGTGGTGGACGGAGGGCTTCCACGCAAACCCACGAAGATCTACTGACTAATGCAGAAAGTAAAGAAAAGTACATGTGATTCAAAGCTAGGGCTTTGGATTTTGGAGATTGGAGAGAGAGCCCTTGAATCGGCCTTGCCCCTAGTATTTATAGGGGGTGGGCTGGTAGTCCCTGGCGCAAAATATAGTAGGATTCGGCCACAATTTGGTTGAGATAAGATTTGGATACAGACCACCCGAATCCACTTCAGATTCATATTTTGAACCCCTGGTCAGTCTGACCGAGCCCATGGGGCCAGTCTGACCGGGCCTGGATGGTTGGACCGGCCTACTATAGCCAGTCAGACCGACATGTGCCAGGTTTGGCATATTTTCGGTCAAAAATACCATATTTTAGTATTTTGCCTAGTTTGACCATTAATTCCATTTTTTGCTATAAAAAAAGGATAACCAGAAGTTGGGTCATTCGCTTCTGCAAGGTTCAGTGGAGTAATCATCCGGTCGAGGAGGCTACATGGGAGAAAGAAGATGAATTAAAAGCTCAGCACCCTGGGTTATTTGAGAATTGACTCGATTCTCTAGGATGAGATTCTCTGTAAGGGGGAAGATTGTAACACCCCAAAAATTCCAAGGTAAAATAAAATGAGAGAAATACAATTTCTGAATTAAAAAGAATTATTTTAAATAGAGAAAAAGAGTAAAAACACCCAAATGAAACAAAACATGGAGATATAAGTCAAATTCAGAATTGATAAATTATGGTTGATTCTATAAGCCACGATATATTTTAGGGATTTTTTACAACATTTCAGTGCCTTTGCCTCTAGCTCTAATCTATTAAACCAATTTCTTGAATTATTTTAAATGGAAAATGAATTAAAAATACCATTGGGCCGCAACCCTCAATTCCCCCTCGGCCCAGCCTAGTCCAAACCCGGGGTCACTACAATGTGGGACCCACCTGTCGGCGCGCGCCCCCTCTCTCTCCTTCGCCCACGCCTGCCTAGTCCCGCTTGTCGGCCGCACGTGCCCCCCGCCTCTGACCGCCCTGGACCGCCTGTCGGCATGCCTTCCTTCGCCAGCGACCGCTGACAAGTGGGGGCCACTTGTCGGAGTCGTCGTCTCCAATGGAAAGGTGATCCCTTTCCATCCCCGGTGAGCTGGTGGTCCCTGGCGCAAAATATAGTAGGATTCGGCCAAAATTTGGTTGAGATAAGATTTTGATACAAACCACCCAAATCCACTTAGGATTCATATTTTGAACCACTAGCCGGTCTTACCGAACCCATGGGGCCGGTCTGACCGGGCCTGGCCGGTTTGACTGGCCTACTATAACCGGTCAGACAAGCCTATGCCAGGTTTGGCATATTTTCGGTCAAAAATACCATTTTTCATTATTTTGCCTAGTTTGACCATTAATGCCATTTTTTGCTATAAACACATGCCCCCTGCCTTTTAGCAAACTTAGTGAGCTAAAAGCATGATGGGCCTCGGGCGATACTTTCCATATCAGCCTTTTGACACTTTAAGTGTTTTGCCACACACTCGGGAAGTACCTTTTCAAATATCCACCATTCAAAGCCCTTCGAAATCGCTCTCCTTGTAGAGACTCTAACACATATGCATTGCCTGGAGCGATTTCGACTACCTTGAAAGGACCTTCCTAACTAGACAACCATTTACCAAATTTTGGGCTCTTAGTGCCCAACGGTAAAATCGTCTTCCAAACCAAGTCATTGACTTGAAATGATTTTGCTCTAACCTTTTTGTTGTAGGGTCTAGCCACTCTTCTTTTATCTTTCTCTATTGCCTCTAAAGCCTTCAACCTCTTATCGGTCACTTCTTCTAAATTATCCTTCAGAGGAGTCTCATATTCATCGACCGATAAGCCATCTTGCTTAAGAAATCTAAGTGAGCCAAGATCCACCTCTACCGGTAGAACGACTTCTTGTCCATATACCAACTCATATAGACTAACTTTAGTGGCACCGTGGTTTGCAACTCTACTAGCCCATAAAGCTTCGGAAAGCACCTCATGCCACCTCTTTGGAAACTCTTCAATCTTCTTCTTGATTAGTTTAATCACAGTTTTGTTACTAGACTCGGCCTGACCATTGGCCTGAGCATAATATGGAGAAGAGTTTACCAATTTGATCACATAGTATTCGGCAAAATCCATCACTTCTTTAGCAATAAATGAAGTACCTTGGTTTGTAGTGAGAGTTTGGGGAATGCCGAATCTGTGTATAATGTGCTTCAAGATGAAATTGATTACCTCGTTGTGAATCATGTTCTTGAGCGGCACGGCCTCAGTCCACTTGGTGAAGTAATCCGTCGCCATCAACATGAACCGATGCCCTTTTGAAGAGGGAGGATGAATTTGGCCGATGAAGTCTAAACCCCAACCTCGGAACGGCCATGGTTTGATAACAGGATTAAGCATCGATGCAGGTGCTAGATAAATATTACCAAACTTTTGACAACCTTCACACCGTCTATAATACTTAAAACAGTCCTCAGTCATAGTCGGCCAATAAAAACCCGCTCTTTTGAGCATCCAACTCATTTTCAGGGCCGACTAATGAGTACCGCAAAGTCCTTCATGGACTTCACCTGCAACAACTCTAGCTTGATCAGAGACCAAACACTTCAAAAGTACTCCATCAATAGTTCGGCGATACAACACATCATCAAGCAAAACAAATTTGAACGCCTGTCACCGAACCTTCTGATCAACCCTTTGACTAGGATTTTTTAAATATTGAACGATTGGGACCCTCCAATCGTACTTGCTGATCAAAGGAACAATGGCCAAATCTCCACTAGAATTGGCCTTTGGATTTTCTATTTGGACCTTCCCCCGAGTGCTAAACCCTACTGACAACGGTCGGTCGGACCGGCCATGTTGGCCTGGTTCGACTGGCTATTGCCAGATGGCTGGCATGGGTCGGTCTGACCGGCTTGACATAGACGGTCGGACCGGGAGTGCATGGGCGGTCTTACCGTGCTCGCAAGGTTGGTCAAACCAATAGTGGTACTCTCGGATGATACATTGTCTCCAAGCATCGGCTTTCCTCATGCACAGAATTTACCTCTCCTAATTTGATAGCCTGATGCTTGCTGAGCCAAGTCATTTGCAAGTGAGTTGGCTTTTCTAGACACATGAGCAATTTTGAAATCATCCAAGGTGGCAATTAGGTCTAGACACTTGTCTAAGTAGCTATTTTATAGACCATTAAAACATTGAGCAAGTTTAGCTACTTGTTGCGCAACTAATAATGAATCACCATATTCACGAACATATTTGACACCCATGGAGTTTAACAATTCAAGACCTAACAATAGGGATTCATAATTGACTTGATTATTCGTTGAGTGAAATTCTAGACGGGCCGAGGTCTCAAAGTGTGTACCATTCGGTGATACGAGGACCACTCCAACACCTTGTCCATTTTTGCAAGCCGAACCATCAAAATAAAGTTTCCATGGTAATACCTTAATTAAAGCGACTTCGCCACTCCAATTGACATCTACATGGTGATCCACTATAAAGTTAGCAACAATTTGGCCTTTCATAGCTCTCAACGGTTCATAAGCCAAATCATACTCAATCAACGCATATGCCCACTTGTCGATTCTACCACTTAGAATCAGCTTTTGCAACATGTATTTTATGACATCCGTTTGGCAAGTGACAACACATGTGCTAGGGAGAAGATAGTGACGCAATTTGGTACATGCATAATAAAGTGATAAACACAAATGCTCCACAAACACGTACCTTGTCTCGGCATCCAGAAGTCGATGACTCAAGAAGGTGATGATGTACTCCTTTCCTTCAATGTCTTGAGTCAACATGGCTCCAATCACACTCTCCTCCGTGGTGATATAAAGCCGAAATGGAATCCCGGCCTTTGGCACCCTTACTACCGGCCGCGTTGATAAGCACTCTTTGATTTTCTCAAAGGCGCATTATTGAATTGCCCCCCAAGTGAACCCGGCTTCATTTTTTAGCTGGAGTATCGGGACAAAAGCATCAATTTTGCCAGAAAAGTTAGATATAAAGCGTCGCAAATAATTAACCTTGCCTAGCAGTTTCTGCACATCTTTCTTACATGCCGGCACTAAACATCCTCTAATTTTCTCAAGCCTCTTAGGATCGATTTCAATGCCTCTTTCATGAATCATGAATCCCAAGAACTTGACTGCCGACACACCAAAAGCACACTTGAGTGGGTTCATTTTAAGCCATACTGGCGCATTCTTTCGAAAGCGACTCTCAAATTGGCTAGATGGTTCCCCATAGCATCCGATTTGACCACAACATCATATATATAAACCTCTAACACAACTCCTAGCAAGTCATGAAAGATTAAGTTCATGGCACGTTGATATGTGGCGCCAGCATTCTTTAAACCAAACGTCATTACTACCCACTCAAACAAGACGAAAAAACTAGGGCAGTGAAAGGTCGTTCTGAAAACGTCCTCTTCGGCCATAAAGATTTGATTATAACCAGCGTTGCCATCAAGAAAACTTAGTACCTTGTGTCCTGAGGCATCATTGATCAACATGTCGGCTATTGGCATGGGATACTCGTCTTTCGGAGTGGCCTTGTTCAAATCCCTGAAGTCAACGCAGATGCAGATCTTGCCACTCTCCTTCTTCTCGACAAGCATGATGTTAGCGACCCATTCTGCGTACCTGCATGGCCTAATAAAAATGCCGCTAATAGACGTTCAACTTCCTCTTTAACTCGGTCATAGATGGCTGAATTGAAGCGGCACGGCGGCTGTTTATAAGGCCTAAACTCGGGTTTGATGGGAAGCCAATTCTCAACAAGCTCTCGGCTTAGTCTGGGCATCTCGTTGTAGCCCATGCAAAGCAATCAACATATGATCGAAGCAACTTTATTACTTCAGCCTTTATATCACTACTCAAATTCTGATTTACAAATGCAAGCCTTGGAACAGTACCAACTCCTATGTCTACTTGTTCCAAAGGATCGGCCGACGAGAAGCCTTGACCTAATTTTTCTACTTCGCTAAAATCTTCAATGGCTTCGGCAATACTATCTTGCAAAGATCGATATTGATCTACATGAGACTTTAGCCAATCAAAATTAGTGTTGGACATTCTACTACCTTAGACACAACCGAGCCACACGGCTGGCTTTACAGAAATAGGAACGAACCTCCCCTCTGATACACTGACAAAGTCGTAATCCGAGAGGTCCCGCCCCGATAAGCATTCTATTTCATCATCGATGGCGTCACTGGACGCATCGGCCAAGCTAACATGGGCCGATGCATCGGCGTGTACTATTTCGACTTCGTCGCCATCCCATTTCATTAGATGCTGGTGCAAGGTAGATGGCACACACTGGTTTGCGTGAATCCAATCATGCCCAAGCAATACATTATAATTACCTTGCACGTCGACGACGAAGAAGGCGGTAGGTAGTGTCTTGTTCCCTACCATCAGCTCCAGATATAGCATGCCTTTGGCCTCTGTCATGTCGCCGTTCAAGCCATTGAGGGTAACATTGGTCTTCTTCAAGTCGTCATCATCTTTGTCGAGCTTCCTTAGAAGGTAGTACGACATTAGTTTCAAAGTGGTGCCACCATCGATAAGTATCCTTGAGATCGGCATTCCATTAATGTGTCCCCTTATGTAGAGAGGCCTCAAGTGATGATCTGTATCTCCGGGCTTCTCAAACACGGTGTCCCATGGGCTGATGTCTAGCTGTGCAACCTCGACCTCCTCCTATAACGGAGCAAACTTTAAAGGTAGCATGAAAACGCCGATGTCCATCGCCTAAGGAGCGGGCCCCTCGGAGACGGGTGTGTAGTCGTCATCGAGTAAGTTGTCATCGTCAGAGCTAATAACGGGGGTCGGGTCATCGACCACGACCGGCCTTGGTCTCCAAACATTCTTCACCGCGGGCCGAGGATGGATTTCTTCAAAAAGTGCATCTCGTGCCTCCTCGGCCTTCTCTTCTCATATCTCTTATGCCCGCAAGCGTTGAAACCTCCTCTTTTGTGACTTGGACATCGCTAAGGGTGCCCATGATGGCTGAGGACGGGTGTCGGGCGCTACGGTCTAACTTCTAGCATTTTTGGCTGAACGGGACTTGTCTAGATTGGCCTCGAACATTTTGTGTTTGCCAGAAGAAGTCTTCTGCTCCTGGTCAGTCGGACCGGCCATGGTGGGCCGGTCGGACCGACCTATGCCAAAAACAACTGTAAGGCCAGTTGGACCGGCCGTAGTAGGCCGGTCAGACCAGGCTTCGGCTAGGGCCCTAGCGGGCTCGGTGATGTACCTCCATGTTGTCCTACCGGGGCCCCCTTCAGGATTGGGACCTACTGGGATCCTACCATGATGATTATTGTCTCTGGGACATATTTACGCTCATCCCCTCTGGTGTCTTCTTGTGAGGTTCGATTTCGAGGTACTACGGACAGGCGATGAACAATACTCTCATTTTGCGCTGGACCTTGTACTTGCCACTCAGAAACACTAGAAGGAATGTCAATGTTAGTAGAGGGATACTGCCTGGAGCCCTCCGATGGAGGAAGCAAAGTCGGAGCCATCATCCAGCAGTAGGGTGGCGGCATCGGAGGCTCCAGCGGCTTTGCCTACTAGGTGCCGAACCCATTGACCTGTTGGAGGTTTGGCAACATCAAAGGTACCTCGGACTAGACCAGCGAAGGGTCCTGCTAGGCCAGAGGTAAGCTAACCCACGACGGAGATGGGTCCAGCCACTAGAGGTCGAATCCATTCGAAGGCTGTTATCCACTCGGAGGGGATGGGTCTGGCCACTAAATTCTGAATCCTCCTAGAGGTTGGAACCCATTCGGAGGGGCTGGGTTCATCCACTGAGGTCCGAACCCTACCGGAGGCTGTATCTAGCCCGAAGGGGGGTTTGGGCCTTGTGGTCCGAACTCAACCCTCGTGGGGCTCAGTCTTCTAGGGGGGTTCGGCTGTCCTAGAGCACGTGGCCGAACACCTCTCTTCTCGGACCTTCGCTAGTGCTTGTCCAAGAGCATCTTGTATGTCACCTTCGGCCTTTTGTGGGGCCTGGCCGAAGATTGTGGCTTAACATTTTCTTTCCACACTCCTACCTCTGGATTCTTTGGTACGAGTGTGCGTGTGTGAGCGTCTCCTACAAAGACCACTTTCCCTTTAGCTGACTCGGCCTGTTCTGGCTGAATCAATACTTTCTTCCCCTCGAACTCAACGTTGTTCATGGGAAAGGAGTCTCTGTCCAATTTCATTTTTGGATTTGCTTCTATTTTCAATCATCCTTCTTCTATGGCCGATTGAACCTGCCGACGAAAAACATTGCAATCGTTAGTGTAGTGAGAATGTGAATCATGCCACTTACAGTAGGGACGTTTCTTCAATTCGTCGGCGGATGGCATGACTTGCCCTTTCGGCAGTCATAGAAGCTGATTATTTAATAGGAAATCAAATATCTTATCACACTTTGTCACGTCGAATGAATATTTAATTTCATTAGGCCGACTTTTAGAGGGAAACGGCTGCAATTCGGAGCAAGTGACGGGTTTAGACTTTGCGCTCCAAGTCCATTCGGACATGTACGTGTCGGCTGAATCTTCTTCCTCTTCAGATTCCCCCTCGTCAGAGTGCTCCATTGTGTGGATTTCAGCTCTTGGTTTAATAAAAGTCTTAACGAGTTTTCTATCTTTGGCTCAGCCTTCCTGGACGAGAGCCTCTTGCAAGACTTGGCTAACATCTAGAAGATTATGATTATCCATTCGTTCCTTCATTTCTGCCCATAGGCCATTAAATGTGAGGTCTTCCAAGTCTCTTTCCAATACATTTAGGCTAAAACATTTATTCCTAGTGTCTCTAAAGCACTTGACGTACTCAGAAACACTCTCGCTAGATTTTTGTTTAATTGTTGTGAGGTGTGATAGCCTAAGCTCGGTCTCGCCTGTGTAGAAATAATCATGAAACTTCTGCTCTAGCTGAGCCCACGTCTGAATGGAGTTCGGCGGGAGCGCCGAAAACCAAGTAAATGTGGTGCCGGACAATGATAGGGAAAATAACCTGAGTTTCAATGCATCTGACCCGCTAGCTTCACCACATTGTGCTAGAAATTGACTAATGTGTTCTAATGTGGATTTACTACCCTCACCATCAAATTTAGTGAAGTCTGGGACTCTATAACCGCGAGGGTACCGAATGGTATCAAAGTGGTCGGGATATGGTTTCCGATAAACCCTAGCTCTATCCCGAGGTGTAAAGCCGGTGCATTCCCTAAATAGCGCGTGAATATGTTCCTCAATATCGTCGTGGTCTACGGCTTGTGCGTGTCTTTCATGTGGTGGCGGGACGTATGGCGGTATATCGGCATGCTCTGGCCTATGCTACGGTGTAGGAGTGTGCAGCGCGAGCGGTGGTGGCAGAGATGGCATGGGCGCAGGCGTCGGTGGTGCACGATAAGTTGGGTTTGCCTGGCCAAAAGCATAGTTATGTGTTTCAGCCGTAGATGATGTAGCCAGAAACATGATAGTCTTTCCAGTATTGCCATCAGTTCTACTATAAATGTGGTGAGTTGGCGGAATACTAGTGATTGGTGTCGGTGAATCGGCCTCAGTAAAGCCGAATCTTCTGAACACCGCTGCCACTTGCGAGACAACTGCGGGTTCTAATTTGTTGGCTAGCGAGGCGCTAACCGCCTGATCCAGAGATGTAGCTATCCTACGGTCAACTTGTGAAGCAGATAAAGGGCGCGATGAGCGCCGTACCTAAGTTAGGTTGAGGGTGTCATGCAAGACGAAGCCCGAGCGTGTCTTTATGCAATCCCTGAGCATCAATTCTTCGAGTTCCTTCTTTTTATCTTTAATTTTTGCTCGGTCTTCCTGAGATATGTCAGCCATGGTGGGCATCATAATGTTGCGGTCGTCGATGTCTGCGCCCCCCATAGTGCTCATCGACGATGTAGTGGATGTAGATGTAGTAGAGGTACTTGCTACCGATGTAGAGGTAGTAGTCATGATTAGCGTTGTCCCCAATGGAGTCGCCAAAAAGTGTGTTGACGCAGAAATGCGTCCCCGCACTTGTGCCTGTTCAACATCCAAAAGTATCATAACAATACCGACGCCGCATTCCGACAACCCTTAATAGTGATAAGGGATGTGGAGTCGCCAGGCAATCAGATAAATAGTTAATATTTTAATCCAATTGGCCAAAAGTGTCAGTAATAATGTAAACAGGAATAAAATGACTAAAATACCTGGAATCGGCCAATTCGGAGGCTGATTCGGAGTTACAGTGGAGACTGGCTCGAAGGGTCCCTAGGGCACCTTCGACCCCGTGCCTGGTCAGACTGGAGGTGTTGATAGCAAAAAATGGCATTAATGGCTAGATTGTCAAAATATCAATTTTGGTGATTTGGGCCGAAAATACACATGTCCAGGGTCTGTCTGAAGCCCTACAGGGCCGAAGTCCATTGAGCTATGGGCTCCGAAAGCCTCTAGCCAGCCCATGGGCTTTGGCCGGGAAGCCTTCGGAGGCCCACGCCAACGAAGCTTCGGCCCGAGGAGCAGGCCTCGATGGGCCTGGCCAAAGCCCACTTCGGCAGAGATGGAGTTGTATGCGATTTCAGCTCAATTCTTATCTCCATCCGGCCGGATTAATAGCAGATTAGATCAGGGATTAAGCCCCTATAAATAGAGAGGCGAGGCCAGCGTAGAGGCCCCCCCAACTCAAACCAAACCAAAGCCCTATGCTTTGATCGTATTTACTTTACCTTTATTTTCCTGTACCTCTTCGCGGGTTTGCCTGGAAGCACTCCGCCGGCCACTACGGAACAGTGGTAACCCTTGTTACTTCGCTTGTGAAGTATCCGTTAATCTACGTAATAGATTGTTATCGCCTTGTTACTTCGCCTGTGAAGTATCCGCTAATCTGCGTAACAGATTGCTACCTTCGCTACTAGTGCAAAACTTAGCAAAATTCGGTCCTCAGGCCGAATTGGTACTTCGAATCATCTTTGTTGCAGGTTCCTACATTCGGAGCTACTTCGTCGGAGGTGCCGGAGCTGAGAGATCGGTTTCGGAGGTCACTAGGACACCCTTTGGCGGGACTGCAGGCTCCGGCAACAGGCTTCGCCAACATACTTCGTCACAACAGGCTTCGCCACGACCATACTCCGCACCTGACGAAGTTGCGCTTGCGCGTGGCCCTCGCGTCATTGTTCTGTAGTTTGCTGTATCAGAGATCTCACGCCGAACCCCGTTGTTCGGAGGTGATCATCGCGTCCAGATCCGTTCGGAGTCCATCTTTAGCCGGATCAGTCCGAACGCCGAAGCACCCTTCAGCGGAGTACTTCACACAAGACGCTAAAGGTACACTTTGGTGATCCCTTCACACCAGACTTCGAACCAGACGGGCTCTGACTGGTTTGCTGATTTTATTCTTGTTGTCGCAATTGTGTTAGCTACAACATAGGTTTTGTATATGTGTATACGGAGTGTAAAATGAACCTCGAAGGGTTCTCTCAGGGGAGAAAGGATTTATACTGATTCGGACCTCCCCTAGGGGATAATAGCCCTACATCCAGTTTGTGGTGGATTTGGCATTGTATGCCTCGATATGGAGTAGTGAACTCTAGGGTCTCATCGCCCTGGAGAGGGTACCCTATTACAAGGGCTTGGCCCTGCTTTTATAGGCATGCATGCCTTAAGAAAAAGACCAAAATGCTCTCTATAAGCCCTAGGCTCATAGGGGTAAAAAGGGAAAAAGGAGCAAGCTACTGTACAAAACTGCTTTACAGCTTTATAGATGTGTCAGACAACATCACACTTTGACTAGCTAAAAGACATATCAGGGGCGGAGGGCCCCCGGTATGGCCTCTACATTGTAGCGAGGCGCAAATATTTTCTTGGGTTTGGAGTAGGGGCCGGAGCTCTTCTAGCGGATGCTGCGAAGGAGGCTTCGAGGTACACTCCGAAGGGGCTTCGAAGCATACTCTGAACTGGGCTCCGAACTGGAGTCTCAGAGACTTGGCTTTGAGCTGGCCGGACAGGGTCCGGAGGCTGGCTCTGAGGAGCTCCGAAGGGAACTCGAAGGTCAACTCCGAACAAGGATCGAAGGCTAACTCCGGACAAGGCCCGAAGACTAGCCCCGAAGTTAGCCTGAGAGCTTCTGACAATCTTCAAGGAATCTTGAGGGCTTCGCTCCGGAGGGCTCCGAGGGACCTCGCTCTAGAGGGCTTCGACATGGTTCGGGGGCTTCACCCAGCGGGCTCCGAAGCGCACCGTGGGACCTGAAAACAGCTTCTTCGGGAAGGAACAGTCTTCGACAGTGTTGGGCTCCAGGCCGAAGTCTGTCGGAGGCTAACGTCATTTGGCCCCTGTTCAAGGGAACACTATTCCTCCAACAGTAGCCCCTCGCGTGCAGGCCTTCGGGACGAAGGGGTGTGCGTGCCCTTGGGACAAATGACCCAAAAATTACAACTTCAGAGAAAACATGCCTTCGGAGCTTGGACCGAAGGTGACTTCGAAAATCGCATGTAATAACTGCCCGCGTCAGCTGTCAGAATGACCTCGGGGAGATCAACTGGCTCCGCAACGGCTAGAAAATTGACCGTTACCCCGCGTTGGGCCGCTTCGCCTTCGCTGGAGGCCCACCTGCCAGTGGGTTCGGCCCACGGACCGTCGGAATTCTTACCGCCTATAAATAGGGTTTTACCGCGTGCGGCTTCGGCACGTTCTCATTTGCTTTCTTCTCAGTGCCTTACATCCTTCGCTCTCTTCTCCTCCTTGGCTTCGTGCGAAGCACCCCTCGCTAGCTTTAGCCCCTCGCGTTGAAGTCCCACAAAAATGCCGAAGAAGGCAACTTCGAAGGCCTTGGCCTTGGGCCCGAGCTCGAGCTCCGCCCAACTACAGATAGCGGCGGCTGTGGCAGCGAAGCCTGCACCGAGGCGGCTAGGGCCGAGGGACCTTCGGACGCCATCTGACAAATTTGAGCAAACACTAGAGATGTGGGCTTCGATCTCCACAGAGGAATCTATCCAGAGGGCCTGTGAAGGGAGGATTACAGCAAAGATCCAACTCAGAGTCCCAGAGAAGTTAGAGGCCATACCGAGGCCTCGGGCCGACGAATTGGTGTTGTTCGAAGCCTTCTTCGAAGCCGGCCTCGGGCATCCAGCAGTGGGGATGCTGAGCGAAGTCCTGAGGGCTTACAACCTTGAGCTTCCTCAACTTTCGCCTAATGCGGTGGCAAGGCTTGCTGTCCTTGAGTGGGCCATGAGGGCCGAAGGTTGTGAAGGCCCCGCAGACGTCTTCGTCGCCCTCCACGACGCCAACTACTAGCCGAAGCCGAGGGAGGGTACAGACCGCGTCAAGAGGGCCTTGGCCTTCGGCAGCGCAAACTTTTAGCTTCGGAGGGAGTACCAAGATGCCTTCCTGGCGAGGGCCGCCAACAGCAAATGGTACTCGAAGTGGGATCAAGAGTGGTTCTACGCCTCTGTCGGCGTGAACTCTCCCCTTCGGAGTACCAATGCCCTTATCTCATATCGGCATGAAGGGGTGGTGAAGACCAGCCCGGACACCCTTCGCTCGAGGATCTCGCTCCTTCGGAGGGTTGCCACGAAGATGAGCATGAGGGACCTCGCGGAGGAGTTCATCACCCTCCGGCTCAGCCCCCTTGCGCGCTCTTGGCCAGAGGTGCTCTTCCAAGCTTCGGGCCGAGGGGGCCTAAACGAGCTCGCCTTTGAATGCCTCTGTAAGGCTTCGAAACCTTTCCACTTTCATACTTCGCCGAAAACTTCATTCTAACTTGAATCTTTATGAAGCTCATCTTGAAGTGAGTACTTCTGAGGAGGCTATCGCGGCGGCGGAGCGTGTTGTTGGGGCTCCGACACCGGAGGAGCAAGCTCAACGGCTAGCTTCGGTGGGGTCCTGGGAGCACTGGAACAGGGTGTGGACCTTGCTTGGCTACGAAGAGGTCCCTGCCCTGCCAGACTTCTCCCACCTCGCAGCTTCGACAGCCGGAGCCAAGAGGAAGAGAGGGGATGACGATGAGCCCAAAACTTCGAGGGCTAGGCTAGAGGTCCCCACGACCGAAGCCCTTGCTCCGGAGGAGGCAGCGGCGGAGCCCACAAGTGCTTCGGCTACCAAGAAGGTAGCGAAGGCCTCGACAGCGACGACTTCTAGAGCGAAGGCTGCCGCGCCTTCTCTAGCTATTGAGAAGGATTGGGGGGCACACATTGACCCCTCCGCCTTCGAAGAAATCTCTAACGAAGGTAAACACTTCAAACATACTTCTCTTCAATACGCGGTGTTGGCGTAAAAGATTACGCTAACAGGTTTCTGTAGAAAAGAAACTAACAAACGAAGTGTTTGCGAAGCAAACTGTTCTAAGCCTCCGAAAGGATAATAACTTAGAATAGTTCGAAAGTGTGTATTGATTCCTTGTAATCGGTCCCCATTACAGGATGAAATGGGGGGTATTTATAGGCCTAAACATTAAGGAAAAGACCTATTTACCCCTTTATTACAACCGACATTAAGGAAACTATTTGGTTTCCTTAATAGGGCTAAAATGGTAAAAGACTAATCTAATAGGATAGAAAATAAGTCTTCCATCTTAGCTGGCAGAAAAGATCCTGAAGAGCTTTGGTTCGAAGACATACTTCGAACCAATGCCTGTCTTCGGGCTTCGAACCAGGTTCCAGGCCACCTTCGAGGATGACCTTCGGACAATCTTCGAACTGGTTGGCTGTCTTCATGCTGCTTTGGCAATAACCCCGAAGATGAGATATTTTCCCCCAACAGTAGCCCCTCGAATACGCTTCTCCGTTCGACCTGTAACGTTAGGAGAGCAGTATACGGAAAGAAAAGATAACCAATCATAGGGGTTATTAATTTTTGTTTTATCTCCGAAATGCACGAAGATATAAACTTCGAATCAGTCATAAGGTAATTACTTTTCGAACTACCTTAGAACCGATTCAGGAAGTTCGAAAGTCCTTTTAGACTTAGAAAATATAACCGTTAGTTTCTGTTTCTAACGGAGTTATATGAAGCGTTATTTTCGGAGGAAAATAACAGGCGGGAATGCGAAAGGGCAGAGCCCAAACGGTGACAAACGGAAAGTTTAGGCTATAAATAAATGACTCCAGAACTTACTCGATTACCTTTTCACCGCTTGTTCTCAGTCAAAAACCTTTTGAGCCTTTTGAGTTCTTGAGCCCTAGCTTTCGAGTTCTTGAGCCTTAGTCCCCGCTTTCTCAAATCAATCCAGCAATTGCGATGGCGAAAACCAAAGGCTCTGCACCTCCTTCGACCTTGGCTCGTCAACAAGCGGCTGCAGCGGCGGCAGCGGCAACAATGGTGGCGACGTCTTCGATGCAGGCGACAACTTCCATGGCGGCAAAGGGAAAAAATCCTCAAATCCCCGATGTCCAAGGTCTGTGCCCACCCTCAACCAAGTACTTGGATCAATCTTTTGAGTTGGGGCGGTCTACCTGCAAGAAAGAATCTTTGGCAATCACAGCGGGGGGAAATATTAGTAATGGAGTTATGATTCGGAAGCCGGGCAAAGAATCAATTCCATCACCGAGACCCGGAGAAGTTGTAGTGTTCGAAGCTTTTTTCGAAGCGGGCTTGGGCCTCCCGGCTGTGGATTTTTTAGCCGAAGTACTTGACTTGTTTCACGTAACCCTCCACCAGCTGTCTCCGAATGCTGTAGCCAGACTAGCTATCTTCGAGTGGGCACTGAGGGCCGAAGGTTGTGAGGGGAGGGCTGAAATCTTCGCTGCGCTGCATAGAGCGACTTGTCAGCCAAAAACCTTCGTAGGCTCCGGAGGTGAGAAGGTGGTAGTTTCCTTCGGAAGCATCAATTTTAGGCTTCGTGATGAATATGCCCTGCAATTCCCCGCTAAAGCCATCAATGCTAGATGGTACACCGATTGGGTTCTAAGGTGGTTTTATGCCGAAGTTGGAGTGGGTAATCCTCTGGCCGGTCCCCTCAAGGAAATTCAGTTCCGGAAGGAAGCCTTAGTGCAACCTGACGAAGGCCAACTCGAAGCTCGCCTCAACTTGCTTCAGAAAATCAGCAAAAGGTTGAGCATGCGGGACTTAGCCGAAGAGTTCATCGGACTTCAAATTCCTCCGTTGATGGCCAACTGGCCTATCGCCTTCGAAGATGACTCGGAAGGCGGTCTTCGCAAGATAAACTATACTTCGAGCCCTGCAGGTAACTTCGAAACCAACATGCATAATACATATTTACTTCGAAGAAAGATTAACTTGAATTATTTTTTAGCTTCTTCAGCCCCTATTACTTCAGAGCAAATTGTAAGGGCTTCGGAGAAGATTTTGGGTGCTCCAACTCCGTCAGAAAAAGAATGGCGAATCAAATTAGTCGGAAGTTGGGAGCGTTTTAACAGAGTATGGGGAATGCTGGAGTTGACTCCACCCCCTCTGACGGACTGGGTGCCTCAGGAGAAAGGCCCCAAGAAAAGAGTAGCTGAAGCCGGAGCTTCAGGCTCAGCAAAGACTCCGGTGAAGAAGGTGGCTCGAAAACCTAAGAATCTCGCACCTTTGGATCCTGCTCCTTCAAACTTAAGAACCTCACTTTCTGGTTCTAAAGAGGACGAAGGTATTTTATTAGTAAAATTAATTGATGAAGATGCAACTCAACGAAGTATTCACATTGAAGATATTGCAGGTATTCCGGAGCTTCAAGCCAACATCGAAGAAGTAAGAGCTCCGGATACCCAAGGAGAACAATTCGAAGCCCCTATGGGTGTAGATGAGGCCGAAGTGCCTGCGAACATACCGGAGTCTGGAGACAATGCTGATCAACCAATGACTTCGGTAGTTCAAGAAGACACAACTCAGGCCGGAGTTTCAGTGGATGAAGGGGGAGTCGAAGTCACTATGGCTTCGATTCTCGAAGAAGTGACGAGGGCTCTTCAGGACGATGCTCCTGTAGTCCAAGATCTAACAGCTGATTCGGATGAGGACTACACTTTTGATCCTCCGATCAGTCCGATGCTCGACATTCCAGAGAATGTTGAAGGTAAATTTTGCTTAATTCTTATCAATTTTTGCAAAATTATACAATGTGTAATATTTTTGTTTTTTCAGAGCCTCCTGTTGTCGAAGTATCCCTCGAAGATACAACTCAAAGACCTTTGACAACTTCAGGGCTACAACCGGGAGTTGCTCTACCGGGGCCTGGAAGAGGAAAAAGACACATCGAGCCTCTCCCTGCTCAAGGATCGACTTCATCTGAGTCAACGGACGAAAGTGAATCGACTGAGGGGGGGCCATCTTCTGAAGTTCCAAGGGCCTCGGAAGAGCCCTCCGGATCCTCGCTGAGCAGAGCTGATCGGAAGGCTTTAGCTCTGCTTCCTCTCATAACTCCATTTTTGGAGGAGAAAGCCGGACTTGGGACATTGGTTAAACCTTTGGGTGAAGCCAGTCGCCAAGTCGGGGAAACAGAACTGGTAGCCCGTTTAAGCAGAGTGAAGGGTTCGGAGCTTAACCTTGTTGTGGAAAGAGCAGCTTATCAGGTATAAAGCATCTTCGAACCAAATAATGAATTATATATGAATAATTTCTTATTCGAGTTTTTCTTTTTCTTAGCAAGCAGTCTTAGCCCGCGCTGCAGCTTTGTCGAATGAAAACGAAATTGCTCAACTTCGGGAAGAGAACGAAACTCTTCAAAGAAATTTTAACTTTTCCGAAGGTCGAGTAGCTCAAATGGACAATGTGATAATAGCAGAGCGAAGGGCTAGGCAAAGCTTGGAGGCTGCAAGGAAAGAGCTCGAAGCAGAAAGAGTTGTGCTTCGAGCGGAGATTGAAAGACTGCGGACGGAAGATGCTGCGAAGGACTCCGCACTTGTAAGGCTACAAGAAGAGGCTGGCCAACTCCGGACTCAGAAGAATGCTTTGACTACGGAGAATGCTAGAATCTCCGGAGTTTTAGCAGAAACGACTTCGGTCAAGGATGCACTTAATGCAGAAAAACTCAAGTCTGAGAAGGTGGCTTCGGAGGTCATCGAACAGATGCTAGGTGTCTTGGAGTACTTCGGTACTACTGGATCACTACCTTCGGATGACAATGTAACTCTGCTGCGCCGGCTAAAGAGGATCCAAGGAGCAGCGAAGCAAATGAAGACGGCAGGCATACGTTATGGAGAACTCTCCGGACAAGTGTCTGCCCTTGGAATACTTCGCTACTACGAGGATTTGGGCCGAACAATTACTCCGAGCGTAGAGGGCTCCATCATCTTCGACGACGCGAGACTTTTGACTCCTTCCGAAGGCGTAGCTACTGCTTGGCGAGCCTTCCAGACTTCGTGGAGAGCCGAAGGTCGATCTGCGATCAAGGCTTGGATTGATGAAGGCCAACGCCAAAAGCAAGTTCGGAGTCAAGCTTCGAGCAGTCAGCCTCCTCCGAACCCGCAGGTTTAGGATTATTTAGGATTTTTTGATTATGTAAAGCTGATGCTTGTAAATATTTATCAATGAAAATCTTGTTTGTCATATTTTTAGGCTTTGCCTCTTATGGAAGATATCGAAGTGTTAGAGCTTAACAGCGAACTTCGCTCACTGTGGAACACCTTCGAACTTCTAAAGAGTTATAAACGTCCTCGATTCCTTATCCCTCGAGATGACTCCGGCGTTATTGCGCCCGAAGTAATCAAAGACGTATTGTCTTATATTAAAGAGGAAGATAAAGAGATCGACGCAAACACCTCGTCTTCTGAAGACATTAATTGGTCCGAAGACGAAGGTGAAGCCCAAAATAAAAGATCTGAAGATCTTAGAAGCTGGGAGAGAAGCCCCGAGCGGCTTCGAACTTGGGCCGAGCTTCAACAAGAACAGAAGGATTTTAGAGCTTCGAAGGGGAGGAAGAGAGTTAAACGCAAAGTTCTTAGAACTTCCGATGTTGGAACTAGTCGTTCCACCCCTAGCTCTCGGGACCGAAGAGGTCTCCGATTCCTTCTTGGTATAGATACCAATTTTTCATAATGTAATCTGTAAACACATTTATTTCAATAATGAATGCCGATTTAAAATTGTCTCCATATTTACTAGCCCCTCTTTGGGTATAAGCAACTTCGAACTGTATTCGAAGATGGTTATGCGCAAAGAAAAAACTTCGGAGTACAATTTTTTGGGGGTTCGGAGCCCCTCTGTCATTTAAAGATCTTTTGAAATCTTATGAAATGTCTTCGACTATTTGTAGTCAGAAGAATGGTAACTTGGTACCTTTGTTTATTTCATGAAAGAAATCAATTGAGATAACTTCCAGGACACTTTAATGTCTTAAAAAATTTGCCACTTTGGACGTATATGAACAGACATTCGAAGCTCATGGCTTAAATGCTGTTTTGCTTTAGCCACCTTCGGCTTGTTTTTTGCAGAAATCTACCAGCCGGAGCTTGGATTTCACAGAATTGTAGCCACCTTCGGCTATTTTTGCAGAAGTCTACCAGCCGGAGCTTGGACTTCGCAGAATTTGGCCACTTGGGCTCTTTTTTGCAGAAGTCTACCAGCCGGAGCTTGGACTTCGCAGAATTTGGCCACTTGGGCTCTTTTTTGCAGAAGTCTACCAGCCGGAGCTTGGACTTCGCAGAATTTGGCCACCTTCGACTCTTTTTACGGAAGTCTGACAAGCTGCAGCTTGGACTCCGCAGATTTTGGCCACCTTCGGCTCTTTTTACGGAAGTCTACCAGCCGAAGCTTGGACTCCGTAGAATGTGGTATTGGCTCTTTTACGGATGCCTACAAGGTATCAGCTTGGGCTCCGGATGGATTTCAGCCACCACACCGGAGGCTTCGACTTTAAGGGTTCGAAGTCCGGAAATACAGCCCTGCTTAATACACTTCCCTCTCGAACGACTTCCGTCCCAGCGCGTCCGCTCGGGAGACTAGGAGCGTCAAGGGGAAGGCACGCTACAGGATGTATGCTTTATTAATTTAGAGGTGATTACAAGCGAATTACAAGGAGCCCTTATGCGAAGTATCGCTTTAGGTGCTCCGCATGCCAAGTATGTGCTAACTCTTCACCTTCTAAATTAGCTAATTTAAATGAACCAGGGCGCCCCGAGCGGACGATTAGATATGGACCTTCCCATTTATTGCCTAACTTCCCTGGTGCTATAATGCTTCGTAGAACAAGATGACCCGGTTTTAACTCGCTGAGCTTAACCTTCGGGTTATACCAAGTCTTCGTCTGCTGATGATACTTTGATAAATTAGCTACAGCTCGAAGCCTTGTCTCTTCTGACAAATCTAACGAAGCTTGTCTTTCTTCTTCGATGTCTGGTTCGGTGCTGCGAAGTGATCCTCCTTTGAGCTCCGTTGGAGTCATAGCTTCATCTCCGAATAGTAGTCTGAACGGAGTAAAACCTGTGGACCTTGTTTGCGTAGTCCGAATGGACCACAGAATCTTCGGAAGCTCTTCGGTCCACAGTCCCTTTGATAATCCTACTATTCTTCGATTTAGCCCTGATAAGATATTTCCATTGGCTCGCTCAACTGCTCCATTCGACTGAGGATGTCTCACTGCAGCAAAACATAGTTGAATGCCTAGGTCTTCGCAAAACTTCCTGAAGGGTTCTGCGTCGAACTGTGTTCCATTATCAACTGTGAGATATCTAGGCACTCCGAACCGGCAAATAATGTTTTTCCAGAAGAATTTCTGTACATTATTCGAAGTGATAGCTGTTAAGGGCTCTGCTTCCACCCACTTAGAGAAATATTCGATAGCTACCACTGCGAACTTTAGATTTCCCTTTGCTAACGGAAAGGGACCAATTAGATCCATACCCCATCTGGCCATAGGCCATACCGGAGCAATGACTTGAAGAGCTGTTGGTGGGCGATGACTCCGTCGACCCATCCACTGGCATCCTTGGCAAGTGCGGACTAAGCTCTCCGCATCAGCTGTTATTGTGGGCCAATAAAGCCCCTGGCGAAGTGTTTTTCCTGCCAGAGCTCTAGGGGCTAAATGGCTTCCACAAAGGCCTTCGTGAATTTCTCGAAGAATTTCTTGGCCTTCGGCTTGAGATATACATCGGAGTAGAGGGGAACATACTCCGGCCTTGTATAATATACCGTTGATTAACTGATAGTTTCTTGCTCTGAGCTTTAATCTTGACAATTGGGGCTCTTCGGGCAAATTTGTTCCTCCTTGCAAGAGTTCTATAATCGAATCTTTCCAATCTGCACTAGGAATGCAGAGAATCTCTGCAGAAGCAACTTGTGGCACCGAAGGTACATTGAGCTCCTCATAGAAAGCTTCGTCAGGCACATCCACAGCTCCGGCAGCAGCCTTCGCTAAAATGTCCGCTTGCACGTTTTCAGCTCTTGGTATACTCCGAATGGAAATACCCTTGAAATGTGCTTCGATCTTGCGAATTTCTTCCAAGTACTTTGCAAGCTGTGGATGTCGGACTTGAAAACTTTTGTCTACGTGCCCTGCTACTATCTGAGAATCTGTTTTTATAATTATTCTTGTAGCCCCTAGAGCACGTGCTTTCCGAAGTCCCAATAATATTCCTTCGTACTCCGCTATATTATTGGTAGACTTAAAGTTGAGTCTTGCGGAGTACATTGCTCTTTGCCCTGACGGTGAAATTAATACTGCCCCAATGCCTGCTCCGGATGCTTGAAAAGCCCCATCGGAGTAAATAGTCCAAACTCCATCATCTGATTTCTCCGGAGTCAGCTTCGCAGGTGGAGTCCACTCTGCTACGAAGTCTGCTAGAACTTGAGATTTGATAGCTGTCCTTGCCAGGAAAGATATGCCGAAGGGTGCTAGCTCTACTGCCCACTTTCCAATCCTTCCGGTGGAATCTTTGCTTCGGAGCATATCTCCTAAAGGATACGAAGTTGGTACAATTACATTATGAGCCAAAAAATAATGTCTTAGCTTCCTCGAAGCCATTATCAGAGCATAAACGAACTTCTCAAGTTCGGAGTATCTTGTCTTTGCTCCTGACAATGCTTCGGATACAAAATAGACAGGATTTTGGACCAACTTCCCATTGATATCAGCTTCTCTGACAAGGACTGCGCTGACAGCTGAGCCTGTGGCTGCAAGATACAGAAGTAGGGTTTCGTCCGCAATAGGCACCGTAAGTGTAGCAAGATTGCTGAGATAATCTTTAATATCTTCGAAGCTTTTCTGACACTCTGGTGTCCATGCAAAATCTTCGGACCCTTTCAAAGCTTTAAAAATTGGCAAACTCCTCTCCGCAGACCTTGATAAAAACCTGCTAAGTGCGGCCAGACGTCCAGTCAGCTTTTGCACTTGCTTTAAATTCTCGGGAGGAGCCATCTTCTGCAGCGCAGTTATTTGAGTAGGGCTAGCTTCAATTCCCCTGCTTGAAACTAAGTACCCTAACAACTTTCCAGCCTTAGCTCCGAATATACATTTTTCGGGGTTAAGGCGGATCCCACATGCCCGAAGGCTATTGAATGTTTCTGCTAAGTCTAGGCTATGTTGGTGCTTTAAAGCACTCTTTATTACAATATCATCCATATAGGCCTCCACATTGCGACCTAATTGATGACCTAGAGCCTTAGCGACTAATCTTGAAAAAGTAGCCCCGGCATTTCTTAGGCCGAAGGGCATTCTTACATAGCAGAAGACTCCCGAAGGAGTTACAAAGCTCGTCTTGATTTCATCTTCGCGCTTCAACCATATTTGATGATATCCGGAATACGCGTCGAGGAAGCTTAGTAACTCCGAACCTGCAGTGGAGTCAACTAGTTGATCAATTCGGGGCATGGGGTAGGGGTCACGTGGGCACGCTTTATTCAAAGATGTGAAATCAATGCACATGCGCCACTTTCCGGAAGACTTCTTCCTGACGAAGACTGGGTTGGCTAGCCATTCTGTATGGGCCACTTCTCTGATAATCCCAGCCTTCAACAGTTTTTCAACTTCGTCCTTAGCTAGAGCAGCTCTCTCTGCGGACATCTTCCGGAGCCCTTGTCGAACAGGCCAGGCCTTCGGGTTTACAAGCAAGCTGTGCTCAATAATATCCCGATCGACTCCGGTGATATCTTCGTCAGACCAGGCGAAGACATCCAAATTTTCTCCTACAACCTTTTCCAAGGAAGTTGCAACTTCGGGAGGTAAATCTTTACCAAACTGAAAAGTGTATTTTTTACCATCTTTGACAATGATCTTCGTTGCAATCTCTCCTTCGGGACTTGGTCTTGGAAACGACTTCTTCGAAGCTTCGGAGGAGGCTGAAAAAATTTCTCCATTTTCTTGGACACTGTTTACTTGCCTCGGATCAAGAGGAGGACCATGACCATATTCTGCTCTCCGAGCTATGGCTTGATCTCCGAAGACTGTCAGAACTCCTGATTGTGTGGGCATCTTCATGCACAAGTAATTGTGATGCGCCACAGCTCCGAACTGATTCAACATGCCTCGGCCAAAGATAACATTATAAGCATACGGGGCATCCACCACATCAAAGATAACTTCTTCAGTTCGGGCTAGTAAACCTTCTCCGAAGGTTACTTCCAGGCCTATCTGGCCAAGTGCATCTAGCGGGGGTCCTGCGAAGCCTTGCAGAGGACGAGCCGCTGGAAGGAGATGCTTCCGGGAAATGCATAACTGATCGAAGGCTTGTACAAATATGATATCTGCCGAGCTACCTCCGTCAATTAGTACCCTTCGGACTTCTGTTCCTGCAATATCAGCAGTGATAACCAATGGATCTGCATGCGGGAACTTGATACCAGCTGCATCCTCTGCAGAGAAAGATATTGGAACATGAGACCACTCCGGCATTGCAGCTGCAGATGACGAAGTTCCAATGTGGCCTACTTCTCGAACGTACTCTCTTCGCTGTCTCTTGGACATGCTTCCGAGGGTACCTCCTCCGGAGATAGGGAGAACTACTCTCTTCCCTCTATCTTGCCCTTCTTCTTGCTTCGGAGGTGGCATAACATTGGCCACCGGAGGATGCCTTGCAGCATCAAGATTTTCTATCCGCGCCACAGCCTGGACCGGCTCCGAGCGCACTGCTGCTGCTGGACTTCGGTCGGTACTACTTCGACCCGAAGTTCTCTCCAAGTATTCTCCCCGAAGGGTAAGAATAGCCTTGCAGGTGTCAGTTGCATGGCTTCGGTTCTCTCCATGAATACAGCAAAAAAGGGTCTGGCCCTTGCCAGCCGTTTTCCCTGGCGGCCTCCAGCCGCTGGACTTGTTCCCCGCAGGCTGTGGAGCTCTTGGTGCAAACTTCTGCGGGGGTGCAATGTTTAAAACCTCAGAACGAGGGTGCTTTTGCCCTCTTCTTCTATCGTGTTGCACTTCGGGGACTGGTTCTTGCGGCTGAGCCGAAGTCTTCACCTCTGCCTTAACTTCTGTCAACATTGTCGAAGTAGCAGTAGTCCTTCGAAGCCAACCTTCTTCCGACTTCGAGTACTCCTCGAAGTACGACATCAACTGTGATACTGTGGTGATGCTCTTCCGATGCAATTTATCTAGAAGGCCTTTATGACTGACGCCTTCCCGAGCCGCATCAACCACCGAAGATGTGGACAGCCCCCGAATTTGCGACTTCGTGTGAGCGAAACGCTTGAAGTACTGCCTCAATGTTTCTCCGGGGAGCTGTTTCACTTGGAAAAGGCTTCCTGTCGACATGGGGGGCACGAAGGTGCCCTGAAAGTTACTTATGAACTTCTTCTTCAACTGTAACCATGTCGTGATTGATCCTGGTTTTAAAGACCAGAACCATCTCAACGCCACTCCTTCAAGGGCTAACGGGAAGCACTTCGCCATAGTTTCTCTGTCTCCGCCACTAGCCTCGATTGCTAGGGCATAAGAACGCGCAAACTCACTGGGATCTTCGTCTCCGGCATACTTGCTAAGCTTCGAAGCTTTGAACCTCGGATCGAAGCGAACCTTCTGAAGCTCGGGATGCAACGGAGATTCATTGTCGTAAGAGGCGTTCTCCGGGGCTTCGGGATAGTCAAGATCGTCGTCTTCATGCACTTCGGGGATAGCTGGGGTGGCTTGAGGGCGAAGCCTGTTCGCAGCCTCCTGTCGCCACCTCGCTACCTCGGCTTGAAGATTGGCCATTTGAGTGGCCATGTCTCCAAGACTATCTTCATCTCCTCCGGAAGGACCTTCCGGGTCTTGAGAACTGGTATGATCAGTTCCAATCGGAATGGAGGGTGGCAGAGTGGCTCCGGGCGGTCGGAGTGTGGAAGGGGTTGGTGGAGAGGCTTCGTATCCTCGAGGGATAAAAGCCCCTTGCGGAGTTTGAGGTGGAGGGATAGTCGAAGACCCTCCGACTTCGACTGTGTCGAAGGGTATCTCTCCGGAGATCCGAGAGGACCTCTGAGTGGGATTGCGAGGTGCGCTCCGCTTAGGAGGCATGATGCAAGAGGTTGGTAGAGAACGAAGTTTTTTGGACTAGGTTCCCCACGGACGGCGCCAACTGTTGGCGTAAAAGATTACGCTAACAGGTTTCTGTAGAAAAGAAACTAACAAACGAAGTGTTTGCGAAGCAAACTGTTCTAAGCCTCCGAAAGGATAATAACTTAGAATAGTTCGAAAGTGTGTATTGATTCCTTGTAATCGGTCCCCATTACAGGATGAAATGGGGGGTATTTATAGGCCTAAACATTAAGGAAAAGACCTATTTACCCCTTTATTACAACCGACATTAAGGAAACTATTTGGTTTCCTTAATAGGGCTAAAATGGTAAAAGACTAATCTAATAGGATAGAAAATAAGTCTTCCATCTTAGCTGGCAGAAAAGATCCTGAAGAGCTTTGGTTCGAAGACATACTTCGAACCAATGCCTGTCTTCGGGCTTCGAACCAGGTTCCAGGCCACCTTCGAGGATGACCTTCGGACAATCTTCGAACTGGTTGGCTGTCTTCATGCTGCTTTGGCAATAACCCCGAAGATGAGATATTTTCCCCCAACACGCGGATTTTGACTTATACTTTTTTGCAGAGGAGGATGCCGGTGCGAGGCCCACCACGGCGAAGCCAGCAGAGGACGACGTCGGTGCAAGGTCTACCGCGCCGAAGCCAGCAGAGGCCTCTGACAGCAGCAGCATCATCTCGGAGTCCGACAGCTCCTCGTCTGAAGAAAATGGAGGCAGCGGCCGCGGCGAAGGGGACCCTCAAAGCGACGAGTGATGAGGACATCACTTCACATGATACACGCATGGAGCCTCCACCTACAATTCAATTACAAGGACCAATCACACGCGCCCGTGCCCATCGCTTGAACCATGAGGTTAATTCTTTCCTTAGCAACTATGTTAATATTTGTTTGGACGGGATGCTACTGAATAATAGTGATATTTTGTTGCTTAGGAACATGGGAGATGGAATAGAAGAGTTGGAGTTGAAGACAGAGTCACACGGATGACTTGAAGTCAAGAATTTGCTGGTTCGGACTACATCGACCACCATGCACCAAAATGGGCATAACTTCCTCATACGAAGTCCGATTGGCGCGTTCTTGGACTTTTTGGAAAGCTAAGGAGAAGACGGATCGTTTGCCGTTGGTTTCGTCTCATTTGAAGTCTCGAGTCGACCTGTGTATTTAAAACAGTCCTGCGTGACAGAACTGGGCCGTGTTGGCCCATAGTCCGAGTCTGTACATCTTCTAGCCCACAGCCCAAGTCTGTACGCCTTCCACAGGCTGCCCACGCCCTATATATTCTCTCTAGCCGCCTCTAGGGTTAGGTTTTGCTTTGTTTGCATCTACACTGTTGTGTTTAGATCCCGCCTCTTGCACCGGACCGATTGGCTGCTGCATTGGCGTTTGTGAAACCTCACCTTATCATCGTTTGTCTGTGATTTGGCATTCGACTTGTATCCTTCCTGTTCTTGCTTGTGTTCTTGGGTTCGCTTGCAGGAATTAGCCTTCGTGGCGAGGTCAATCGTGTCCTGTGTGGTTGATAACCAACGGAGACAGTGGTGTAACGATTGCAAGGTTTTGATCCGCCGGACCGGAGCCTTGGATCGCCAACGTCGAGATTCTCCACCAACCCAAGTTATCCTTTACCTAGCGGAAGATCGGGACCAATCCCCCATCAACGAGGACATTGAGGTGGTGGAGCTAAGCCCAGCCATGCCGAAGCC
Source organism: Zizania palustris (assembly GCA_019279435.1). NCBI lineage: Eukaryota > Viridiplantae > Streptophyta > Magnoliopsida > Poales > Poaceae > Zizania > Zizania palustris. The sequence continues at coordinate 94,086,569 of JAAALK010000079.1, read as the reverse complement.
TGCGCAGGCGGTTGCGGCGGAGGAGATTGTCCAGCCTCTTCGGCCGAAGGGGGCTTTGACTGAGGCGGCCATCAACAGCTTCCGCGAGGGCTGCGCAGCTGCGGAGGCAGGGGACTTGGTGGCTCAACCGCTCGAACCCCATGGAACTCTTCATTAACGCGAACGAAGCCCTTATACAGGTGAGCGAAGTCCTACACAGCCTTCGAGTTAAACTTTAGTCTTCGATCAACACTTATGATTTCTTGAATTCTTTCATGCCTTCACATTGAACGCAGCAGCTTCGACTTCTGCGGACAGGTGGATGACACACCTGGCAGAGCAGAAGGAGGCCCTCCGACGCGAACTCTCGGTGGAAGCCGAGAAGCGAAGGCGGGCTGAGCCTTCAGCTGATGCGGCGAGGGGCGAGGCCGAGACGGTGAGGGCTGAGGCAGAGACGGCGAAGGCCGAGGCTGGCAAGGCTAAGGAAGCCTTGGCCTCGAAGATGGATAGGCTCCGCGCGGAGCTTAAAGCCGCGAAGGACGCCGAAGCCCGGCAGGCGAAGGAGAACTCCAAACTCCACCAACAGGCTCAGTCACTTGAGACCTTCATTGTTGACAACCTCAACAAAGCCACTCTGAGCCTGACCGAGGTCCTACAACAAATAGGGACCGAATGTTGGGCTCCGGACTTCGGTGATCTGGATCCAATTGGGGACCGCGCCGCATTCTTGAAGGTGGTGGCTTCGTCGGCGAAGCAGTCTCTGAAGGGCTTCGCCTTGATGGCCGGCCGAGTGGTGGGCCAAGGAGTGTTGCAAATGCTTCACGACGGGGGGTGCAACCACCTTGAAGCAGCAACCTCCACGACCCCGGTGGCCTTCGGGGGCCAACACTTGGTGACGCCTCCGACAGACGTCCGCGGAGCCTGGAGGTGGCTTCAGGAGCCTTGGAAGGCCCAAGGCTGCGAAGCAGTCCTCGAGCTTCAGAAGGCCCTTCGCCTTCGCCGAATCAAAGCACTTGCTTCGCCAAATCGGCCTTCGACATCGACACCTCCACCTCTGAAGGTGTAGATCTCCTTAGGCTCCTTGTAATTCTTAGTTGTAGGCTTTGTAAAAACTTTATCAGTTTATTAATATGAATGCAGGGGTGGTTTATACCTGCCCAGGCTCAATCTCCGAATGTTGACTTCGAAGTACTTGAGGACTCTGAAGAACTTCGCCAGTTGTGGGCAGTCCTCGAGGTAGCTAGGTCCGAAGGCCTCCCTCGGTTTAAGCTTCCGCGGGGGCCTGACGGCGAAGCCATCCCCGAAGTAGTTCAGGATCTACTGGCCATCGTTAAGACAGAGTCCCTTCGGGGTTCTTCACCTTTACCTCCACGAACAGCCTTGGCGGGCGATGAAGCCTTAGATTTTTCTGCCCTCGACACGGCACCGCCTGCCTTGCAGACTTGGAGTGACCTGCAAAGTGGAAGACGAGGTCTGCGGGCTTCGGTGGCTGGATGAGCTGGATGTGGGAGAGCAGGCTCCGACAAGGCTTCGTCCAGCCGAGGGGGCCCTGGCCGAAAGAAAGGCAAGCGAGGTTTGGGGCCTCGCACTCGATTTTTCTTAGGCTTAGATACAGACTACTCGTAGTTTTGTTTTCGAAGTATATTTGTAACACACTTCTCAATTATCATTCAATGAATGGAGTTTATTGTATTTGCATACTTCGTCTGCATACTTCACATTATTTGATGGCTTCGAACGTTTTTTAGCTTGTCACGCTCGCACTGCGTATTATATTCGCACACTTCGCATACATGCTTCCCCCCTTGCTCGTGGCAGCTAGGGGCTTAGCCGTTGCTGGTGCGGGCAAATAAAAATGCGAAGGGGTGCACCTTTCGGCGGCTTCGGATACTTGAAATATATTGAGCGAAGGCCTCTTTTGGGCTTCGACCGCGTTAATTTGGAGCGAAGCAAGGCTTCAGCGTAGCCAAATTAAGCGAAGCATGCTTCGGCATGCTAGGATTTTGGATGCTGTGCGCGAGCGAAGCTCCGAAACACACTTAGATTTTAATCGAAGTATGACTTCGAGATGCTTAATTTTTAGCTTAGATCACGTCATGCGAAGCGAGCCTTCGGTGCGTGTTTAGATAGCGAAGCAAGGCTTCTGGAGCTTGGTCCTGTAGTGAAAAGGATATTTGGTGTGGATTCACCAAGCCTGTGATAGTTGAGCCACCTTCGACTCTGAGCCACCTTCGACTCTGGGTCACCTACGACCCTGGGCCACCTTCGACCCGGGGATGCATCAGGCCGGAGCCTGGAATCTCGGACATGCCGAGCCGTCGCTCGGAAGTCTCAAAGCCCACTGCTACGGGCCCGGAGGCACTTTGTAGCCTTCGGAGGGATGCTCCGAATTTTGTAAAGCGAAGCGAGGCTTCGGGTTTTTGATAAGATGAAGCAAGGCTTCAAATTTTTAAAAGGAAACGAGGCTTCGATTTCAAAACGCGAAGCATAGCTTCGGTTTTAAAACACGAAGCGAGACTTCAACTTTTAACAAGATGGATCAAAAATTTGCTTTAAAGGCGAAGCAGGGCTTCGACTTTAAGGCGAAGCAAGGCTTCAACTTTAAGCGAAGCAGGGCTTCGATTTTATATTAATGTTGTTGCAGATCGGTACATAAAAAAGATGCTTCGGTAGTGTACATACCTCGTAGCCCCTGGGGCTTTGACGGCCTTCGACATATGTAGCGGAGCCCCTTGCTGGAGGGTGAGCTCCGAAACGTGAAGGATGGAGGAAGGCGAAGACGACCTTCGAACTGCACCCGAAGCCCCTTACCGAAGGGTGCGCGAAGCAAGAAAGCTTCGAAGCTCCCCCCCTCAAGCGTACTTCGAGTTGCAGGCAGTGGCAGAGAACTTAGCTTTTAGGACTAAGGTCCCCACGGATGGCGCCACTGTTGTCTCAATTGTGTTAGCTACAGCACAGGTTTTGTATATGTGTTTACGGAGTGTAAAATGAACCTCGAAGGGTTCTCTCAGGGGGAGAAAGGATTTATACTGGTTCGGACCTCCCCTAGGGGATAATAGCCCTACGTCCAGATTGTGGTGGATTTGGCATGGTATGCCTCGGTATGGAGTAGTGAACTCCAGGGTCGCATCGCCCTAGAGAGGGTACCCTGTTACAAGGGCTTGGCCCTGCTTTTATAGGCACGCGGGCCTTAAGAAAAAGACACAAAATGCCCTCTATAAGCCCTAGGCTCATAGGGGTAAAAAGGGAAAAAAGAGCTTGCTACTGTACAAAAGTGCTTTACAGCTTTACAGATGTGTCAGACAACATCACACTTTGACCAGCTAAAAGACATACCAGGGGCGGAGGGGCCCCCGGTATGGCCTCTACACTGTAGTGAGGCGCAGATATTTTCTTGGGTTCGGAGTAGGGGCCGGAGCTCTTCTGGTGGAGGCTGCGAAGGAGGCTTCGAGGTACACTTCAAAGGGGCATCGAAGCATACTCCGAACTAGGTTCCGAACTGGGCTCCGAACTGGGGTCTCGGAGACTTGGCTTTGATCTGGCCAGACCATCTTCGGAGGCTGGCTCTGAGGAGCTCCGAAGGGAACTTGAAGGTCAACTCTAAACAAGGCTCGAAGGCTAACTCCGAACAAGGCCCGAAGACTAGCCCCAAAGTTAGCCTGAGAGCTTCTGGCAATCTTCAAGGAATCTTGAGGGCTTCGCTCCGGAGGGCTCCGAGGGACCTCGTTCCAGAGGGCTTCGACAGGGTTCGGGTGCTTCGCCCAGCGGGCTCCGAAGCGCACCGTGGGACCTAAAAACAGCTTCTTCAAGAAGGAACAGTCTTCGACAGTGTTGGGCTCCAGGCCGAAGTCTGTCGGAGGCTGACGTCATTTGGCCCCTGTTCAAGGGAAAACTATTCCTCCAACAATTCTATTTAATCTATCTCTTTCGGCTAATTGGATTATTTTGTGTAATCTGGTTGCCTGGCGGTTCCACCCCCTTATCACGACTAAGGGTAGTCGAAACGCGACGTCGGTGCTACGTCACGCTTGGGCTTGTTCCTAAGTATCCATGCACTTTTGGATCGTCCAACTGACCCAAGTGCGGGGGCACGTTTCCGTGTCAACACACTTTTTGGCGACTCCACTGGGGAAGGCTACGCCAACATAACAAGTACATCTACATCGTCCAGCGGTACATCTATGTCGACTACTACGTCTACATCGCCGATGGACACAATAGGAGGCACGGATATCGACAACTGCAACATCTTGATGCCCACACTTGAAGATATCCCTGCAGAAGACCGAGCAGAGATCGAGGCGAAGTTAAAGGCACTCCAAGACATGATGCTTGGGGGCTACATCAAGACACGCGCGGGTTTCATCAAGCGTGACATCATCACCCCCGACCTCGCTTAGGTCCAGGTAACACATGTATCACCTCGTTTATCTTCTTTAGAGATTGAGCAAACAATAGCCGCATCAGTAGATCAAGCCATTAGTGCTTCGCTAGCCAACCATATAGATTCGGCAGTCAGCTCCCAAGTAGAGGTGACTCTTAGAAAGTTCGGCTTTACTGAGGCCGTACCCCCGGTACCTATTGCTAGTGCACCTCGAGCAAGCCACGTATACGGTAGGACTAACGACAGCACTGGCATAATCATGTCTCCGGCCTCAACACTTATGGCCGAGACCAATCATTACACCTACGATCAAACTAACACTACGCACCAGGCACCACCACCTGCGCCGGTACCCGCGCTGCCCACACCACATGCGCAGGCACCCGGACATGAACACGTCATACAGATAGCGCGCAGGGAAGAGACCCATGGCCGACACACTGATATCCCACCATAATAGGGGGATTGGTTCTGATCTTCCGCTAGGTAAGGATAACTTGGATTGGTGGAGAATCTCGACGTTGATGATCCAAGGCTCCGGTCCAGCGGATCAAAACCTTACAATCGCTACACCACCGTCTCCGTCGGTTATCAACCACGCAGGGCACAATTGACCTCACCACGAAGGCTAGTTCCTGCAAGCGAACCCAAGAACACAAGCAAGAACAGGAAGAACATGAGTCGAATGCCAAATCACAGATGAACTATGATGAGGAGAGGTTTCACAAACGCTATTGCAGCAGCTAATCGGTCTGGTGCAAGAGCGGCATCTAAACACACGAGTTTAGATGCAAACAAAGCAAAACCTAACCCTAATTATGGCTGTCATGAGTATATAGGGCGTGGGCATCCTGTAGGAGGCGCACACGACTCGGACTATGGGCCAACACGGCCTCCCACTCAGTACAAGGTCCAACTCGGCCCAATTCTGTCACGCAGGACTGTTTCCATCACACAGGACGACTCGAGACTCCAAATGAGGCGAAACCAATGCCAAAAGATCCGTCTTCTCCTTAACTTTCCAAAAAGTCCACGAACGCACCAATCGGACTTCGTATGAGGAAGTTACGCCCATTTTGGTGCATGGTGGTTGATGTAGTCCGAACCAGCGAATTCATGACTTCAAATCATCCGTGCGACTCTATCTTCAACTCCAACTCTCCTATTCCATCTCCCATGTTCCTAAGCAACAAAATATCACTAGTATTCAGTAGCATCCCATCCAAACAAATATTAACATAGTTTCTAAGGAAAAAATTAACCTCATGTTTCAAGCGACGGGCACGGGTGCGTGTGATTGGTCCTTGTAATTGAATTGTAGGTGGAGGCTCCATGTGTGTATCATGTGAAGTGATGTCCTCATCATCCTCCCCCTCTTGAATTGGAGTCGTTCTCGACTCAAGCTCATCATCATCTCCCAAATAGGGCTTTAAATCTGAAATGTTAAATTTGGGACTAACCCCAAAAGCTGCAGGCAACACAAGTTTATATGCATTATCATTTATCTTCTCAAGCACACGGAAAGGACCATCAGCACGGGGCATCAATTTAGACTTTCTCAAATCAGGAAAATGATCCTTGCGCAAGTGCAACCAAACAAGATCACCCGGTTCAAATGTTATCTCTTTTCTACCCTTACTACCATAAGCACGATATTTCTCATTCATTTTCTCTATGTTTGCTTTAGTAGTTTCATGCATCTTAAGCAATAAGTCAGCACATGTAGTAGCATCAAAATTCAATTTTTCAGATGGTGGCAATGGTACCAAATCAATAGGAGCACGTGGATTAAAACCATAGACCACTTGAAACAGACTTACCTTAGTAGTGGAGTGTACTGACCTATTATATGCAAACTCAATATGAGGTAGACACTCTTCCCAGAGCTTCAAGTTGGTCTTCAAAACAGCCCTCAACATGTTGGACAATGTACGGTTGACAACCTCCGTTTGCCCATCCGTTTGTGGGTGACAAGTAGTAGAAAATAGCAGCTTCGTCCCCAACTTATGCCACAACGTCCTCCAAAAATAACTGAAGAATTTAGCATCACGATCTGAAACGATGGTATTGGGAACTCCATGCAAGCGTACGACCTCTCTGAAAAACAAATCAGCAACATTGGTAGCGTCGTGGCTCTTGTGACAAGGTATAAAATGTGCCATTTTAGAGAACCGATCTACCGCCACTAAAATACTATCCCTCCCCCTTTTAGTTCTAGGTAATCCTAACACAAAATCTATAGAAATATCCTCCCATGGTACACTAGGAACAGGCAGAGGCATATAAAGACCATGTGGGTTTAGACGGGACTTAGCTTTATTGCAAGTAGTGCATCATGCCACGTAGCGCTCAACATCTCGTCTCATCCTAGGCCAATAGAAGTGTGTGGACAGCACATCTTCAGTTTTCTTTGATCCAAAATGACCCATCAAACCACCACCATGTGCTTCCTGCAATAACAACAAGCGAAGAGAGCTAGCCGGCACACATAACTTGTTAGCACGAAAAAGATATCCATTATTCAGCACATATTTGTTCCAAGCACGGTCATCTGTACAATTTGCAAAAGCATCTTTGAAGTCCAAATCATTAGCATACATGTCCTTCAATGTTTCTAAACCAAAGATCTTATAATCAAGTTGAGAAAGCAATGTATAACGTCTAGATAAAGCATCGGCAATCACATTATCTTTCCCTTTCTTATGCTTAATGATATATGGAAAAGTCTAAATAAATTCTACCCATTTAGCATGTCGTTTATTCAGATTTGCTTGACTACGTATATGCTTCAATGCTTCATGATCCGAATGAATAATAAACTCCTTAGGCAAAAGGTAATGTGGCCAAGTTTCAAGCACACACACTAAGGCATATAATTCCTTATCATAGGTAGAATAATTCAACTGTGGACCATGTAATTTCTCACTAAAATAGGCCACGGGTTTACCTCCTTGTAGCAGCACACCTCCTATTCCAAAACCACTAGCATCACATTCTAACTCAAAAGTCTTACCGAAGTCGGGTAGCTGAAGTAGAGGTGCATGTGTAAGGCGATCCGTGAGTGTGGCAAAAGCTTGTTCTTGTGCTGGTTCCCAAGTAAAAGTAACTCCCTTCTTGGTCAACTCATTCAAAGGACCGGCTATGGTGCTGAAATCTTTCACAAAACGCCGGTAGAAACCTGCAAGACCAAGAAAACTACGTACCTGTGTGATAGTTTGAGGTTGCGGCCAGCTGTTGATTGCTTCTACCTTCGCCGCGTCAACCTCAATGCCTTGTGAAGTGACAACATATCCAAGAAACACAACTCGATCCGTGCAAAACGTGCACTTCTCAAGGTTACCAAACAATCTAGCCTCACGTAGGACAGAAAAAACAGCACGTAGGTGTTCAACATGTTCAGTGGGAGACTTGTTGTAAATCAAGATATCATTAAAGTATACTACCACAAAGCGTCCTATAAAGGGCCGTAGGACTTCATTCATCAAGCGCATGAAGGTACTAGGTGCATTAGTAAGTCCAAAAGGCATGACAAGCCACTCATATAATCCAAACTTTGTTTTAAAAGCAGTTTTCCATTCATCACCTAGTTTCATGCGAATTTGGTGGTAGCCACTACGGAGATCGATCTTAGTAAAGATAATGGCACCACTAAGCTCATCAAGCATGTCATCCAATCGAGGAATAGGGTGTCGATATCGAATGGTGATATTATTAATAGCACGACAATCAACACACATGCGCCAACTACCATCTTTCTTAGGCACCAAAAGAACGGGTACTGCACAAGGACTAAGGCTTTCACGGACGTACCCACGATCAAGAAGGTCATGTACTTGGCGCTGAATTTCTTTTGTCTCCTCCGGATTGGTACGGTACGCTGCACGATTAGGAAGAGACGCTCCTGGGATCAAATCAATTTGGTGCTCGATGCCGCGTATCGGTGGCAGCCCGGGTGGTATCTCAGCAGGGAAAACATCATTAAACTCCTACAAAAGGTCAGTGACTGCAACGGGAACAGAGCTAGGAATGTTCGCAAGTGAAAACAGCACGTTCGTGCAAATCAAGCCATATATCAAGGGAGTATCATCACAAATTTCAGCAAGGTCAGTTTTAGTTGCAAGCATGACACGTCCTTTCAGATTAATAACTTGTAATGAAGAAGGAGAAGCAACTTTATCTTTCTGTTGCCTCAAAAGGGTCTTAGCTACTTGCTGATTTTTAGAAGGTTGTTTACTCGTTTTTGCGTCCTTAGCATGTTTTTCTTATTCAAATTTCACAATTTCAGCAGGAGTCATAGGAAGCAAAGTAACTTTCTTTCCTTTATACATAAATGTGTACTTATTGCTCCTACCATGGTGTGTAGCATCAGTATCATACTCACAAGGTCTACCAAGTAATAGAGAATATGCTTGCATTGGTACTACATCAAAATCAGCAACTCCGAAGTATGTACCAATGGAAAATCTGATGTGAGCAGTTTGTGTTACCTTGACCTTACCGCTATTGTTGAACCATTGCACATGGTAAGGGTGTGGATGCACACGTGTGGGAAGTTGAAGCTTCGTTACCATGTCGTGGCTCACCAAAATGTTGCAACTACCGCTGTCGATGATGACACGTACACGACGGTCATTGACGATGAAGAAGGTCTGAAATAGATTGTTCCGTTGTGTCCGATCATCCTGCTCCATGTGAGTGCTCAAAACACGTTGTACAATAAGTGCTTCATGGTCGGCAGAGGCATCCGGTGCAAAAAACAGCGTCATCGTCGAAAGCATCGTAATCTCCTGCAATGTTAGCAGCAAGTGCATATTCATCTTCAACATCACTAGCACTTACATAGCCACCATCTTCCGTAGCAATATAAGCCCGCTGACTAGGGCAGTCCTTCATAACGTGGCCGAATCCTTTGCATCGGTGACACTGGATCACTGCAGAACGTGCAGTAGAGGCCGCCGAGGAGGTGGGCTTGGCTGGCGCCTTGGATGCTGCAGCTTTGTAGCTCTCAGCCTGGGCTGTAGATGCAGAAGGTGCTGATGTAACCGCCGGTCGAGAAGGAGGTGGTGGTCGCTGCTGCTGCCCACTTGAGCGTAAAGTGGCACCACCAATGTTGGTCCTCATGCTGCGTTGTGGTTGTTGGCGACCCTGCAATTCTTTTTCTGCAAGTATAGCAAGGTGGAAAAGACGAGTGATAGTATTGTATTCTTTATAATCAATGATATCCTCAATTTCATGTCTTAAGCCACCATAAAAACGAGCCATTTTATCCTCATTGTCCTCCTCAATTTCAGCACGCATGCAACCTATTTGCAGCTCCTAATAATACTCCTTTACCGATTTATTTCCTTGGTTTAGGCGCTGCAATTTTTTTCTCAAATCAAGTTTATATGAAGGAGGAACCCATCTACCATGCATTTTCCATTTTAACATACCCCAATTTTGTGGTTCATTGCCAACCTGAACTATTTTAGTCCACCAAAGATGAACATATCCAGTGAAGTCACTAGTAGCTAAGCGCACGCGGTGGATAGCAGGAACCATGTGAGCATTAAATTTTTGTTTGAATGACATCTCCCAATCTAAATATGCATCTGGATCATAGGTGCCAGCAAAATGAGGTACTGGAAATTTTACCTTGGAGTCGGGATCATTGTTCCCGCGGTTGCCATTGTTACCTCGTGGATGGCGGTTGCGGTGGCCGCCCATACCTTGACGATTGAACTGAAAGGGATGACGTGCAGCCTCGTCAGGGTCAATGCCATTGTTCCCGGCATTGGATAGGTCACCTTCCTCTTCAACATGGTCGTCTTCCTCCTCAACATGGTCGTCGCCGGCTTGTGCAGCAAGCAAGCGTGTCTCCAGGGCAGTCATCCGGTCCACTAGGTCAGCCACAGTACACGCGAGACATTTGATGGAGTGTTGGGTCTGCCGCTGAGACTCTAGTAGAGCACGTCGTGAGACACAGTCATTAAAATCAGATGGAGGGGTACCGTTGTTATTTGCCATGTTAGTGAAAAGACAAAACAACAAAGAATAATCCTTATGGAAAGCAACTAGGTGGGGTGGTGGGTGTGTGGTGGAAGCAATCCGTCAAGCGCCTTACCCACACTTGCAAGTATTCTTACCACGCCGCAGTGAGGTAACCGGCCTACAGGTGATGAACCAAGTGGAGGGTGGTGGGCGATTGCAAGATATGAACCTGTCCTGACCAAGAGAAGGTGTAGGTTGGAAGGCAAAGTAAGTAGCAAGGAATAGCGATAGTAATAACAGTTAAACCAAGTTCAATAAGTGTTCCCTAGTACTCGTCAAAGTTGCTGGTCTAAGTGCTCCCAAGGTGAAATTCAAGCAATTGAGGGAAACTATGTGCCCAAAACTCAAGTGGAGGCAGAACAAGGTAGCAAACGATAGGACCGGTTCTCTTTTGCTTCTCTACTTCTCATTTCTTTTTTTTTCTTTTTTTAACTATATTTTTTTTGAACAAGGATGACAAGATATGCAACCACAAAAATTGGCACCTGCAACTGAGGTGGATGTGGTTCACAGAAATTCAACAATTTCTCTGAACGGCGTGCAAAAACTTTGACCAATTTTTTTCTTTATCTTCCTGATTTTTTTGGCAATTCTAATGAAAGGTTGGCTCCAAATTGGGTCAAGAAGATGCTCAAAACATTTCAGATTTTTCTGACAAACGAGCGAAAAGTTATGCCTATTTTACCGAAGGGGGGTCACAAGGACTCGATGTGGAAAACCGAGTAGGAAACCAAGTGGAAACCGACTAGGGTTGTGGAGGGGGGGTTTCGGGTGGGGTAATTTTTTGAGACACAAGATCAACTAATACTCAAACGACACAAAGGGATGACTAAACCAGCAACAAGACTCGGCCAAGAACACAAACTCAACAAAGCTAAAAACTGAAATTAAAATTGCAAGGAACAAAGGGGTTCTCGGTGGGGATTTTTTTGTGAGGGTTTTCTGGACTCTAGGTAAAAATAAAAGAAGATCGAGATTACCTAACAGGAAACCTGAAATCTGATATCAACTAATAGGGGATTGGTCCCGATCTTCCGCTAGGTAAGGATAACTTGGATTGGTGGAGAATCTCGACGTTGACGATCCAAGACTCCGGTCCGACGGATCAAAACCTTTCAATCGCTACACCACCGTCTCCGTTGGTTATCAACCACGCAGGGCACGATTGACCTCGCCACTAAGGCTAGTTCCTGCAAGCAAATCCAAGAACACAAGCAAGAACAGGAAGAACACGAGTTGGATGCCAAATCACAGATGAACTATGATGAGGAGAGGTTTCACAAATGCCGTTGCAGCAGCCAATCAGTCCGGTGCAAGAGCGGGATCTAAACACACGAGTGTAGATGCAAACAAAGCAAAACCTAACCCTAATTATGGCTGTCATGAGTATATAGGGCGTGGGCATCCTGTAGGAGGCGCACACGACTCGGACTATGGGCCAACACGGCCTCCAACTCGGTACAAGGTCCAACTCGGCCAGATTCTATCATGCAGGACTGTTTCCATCACACAAGACGACTCGAGACTCCAAATGAGGCGAAACCAATGCCAAAAGATCCATATTCTCCTTAGCTTTCCAAAAAGTCCAAGAACATGCCAATCGGACTTCGTATGAGAACGTTACGCCCATTTTGGTGCATGATGGTTGATGTAGTCCGAACAAGCGAATTCATGACTTCAAATCATCCGTGCGACTCTGTCTTCAACTCCAACTCTCCTATTCCATCTCTCATGTTCCTAAGCAACAAAATATCACTAGTATTCAGTAGCATCCCATCCAAACAAATATTAACATAGTTGCTAAGGAAAGAATTAACCTCATGGTTCAAGCGACGGGCACGGGCGCGTGTGATTGGTCCTTGTAATTGAATTGTAGGTGGAGCCTCCATGTGTGTATCATGTGAAGTGATGTCCTCATCACACCGCATGTCGCGCCCCCGCATGAGAGGCGCGCACAAGCAGCATGCCAAGATGACATAGAGGAGCGGGTCCGCGCACTATTTAGAGAGTGTGCCGGCTTCCTACCCAAGGGATGGGTTAGGGTTTCCCGTAAACCATACCCCGACCACCTCGATACAGTACCCTACCCCCGTGGCTATAGAATCCCTAAATTCACTAAGTTCGATGGCGAGGGTAGCAAGACTACACTAGAGCACGTTAGTCAATTTTTGGCATAGTATGGAGAAGTTAGCGGGATAGATGCTCTAAAAGTTAGACTATTTTCTCTCTCGCTATCCGATACCGCTTTTACTTAGTTTTCGGCGCTCCTGCCGAACTCTATCCAGACGTGGGATGATTTAGAGCGGAAATTCCATGATTATTTCTACATGGGAGAAACAGAACTTATGCTTTCACATTTGACATCGGTTAAGCAGAAGTCTAGCGAGAGCGCTTCTGAGTACATCAAGCGTTTTAGGGATACTAGAAACCAATGTTTTAGCCTTAATATTTCGGAAAGGGACTTGGCGGAATTAGCTTTTAACGGGTTGCGTTCTGAAATCAAAGAGAGGTTTGATAACCAGAACTTTTTAGAAGTTAGCCAAGTTTTGCAGCAGGCTCTGGTCCAGGAAGACCGAGCCAAAGATAAGAAGTTTATTAAGACATTTAGCAAGCCTAGGGCTGAAATCCACATCATGGAACGTTCTGAAGAGGAAAAATCGGAAGAGGAGGATTCGGCCGATATGTACGCGGTCGAATGGGTGTGGAACGCTAAGAATAAACCTGTCACCTGCTCCGAGTTACGACCATCCCCCACAAAGAATCGACTTAGTGAGGTCAAGTACTCGTTTGAGATAACTAAATGTGATAAAATATTTGATTTTCTCTTAAAAAGTCAGCTTCTCAGGTTACCTAAGGGTCAAGTCATTCCACCTGCCGATGAGTTAAAGAAGCATCCATACTGTAAGTGGCATGATTCACATTCACATAATACTAATGACTGCAATGTTTTTCGATGACAGATACAATCGGCCATAGAAGAAGGACGATTGAAGTTAGACCATAATCCGAAGATGAAGCTGGACAAAGATCCTTTTCCCGTCAACACCGTTGACCTCGGCGAAAAGAAGGTGTTGATTCAGCAAGAACAGGTCGAGTCGGCTAAGGGGAAGGATGTAATTGTTGGAGAACCACGCACTCGCACGCTCATACCAAAGAACCCCGAGGTAGGAGTGTGGAAACAGAACATTAATACCCCTTCGGCTAAGGGTCACAAGAGGCCAAAGGTGACATATAGCATGCTGTTGAACAAGCATCAAAGAAGGGCCAAGGGAGAAGGTCCATACACTAAGAAGCCAAAGCCGCCGAAGGGTCCGGAGCTCTCGGAGGGTAGCTTCGGACCGAAGCAAGCAAACCCTCCGCAGGAAGGCTTCGGGCCAGGGTGGCTTGATGCTCCGCACGGTGGCTCTGAGCCACAATGGTCGGATCCCCCGTACAGCAGCTTCGATCCCTAGTGGTTGGGCCCCTATACAGCAACTTCGGCCCCCAATGGCCGAACCCCACACTGTGTTGGACTTCTCCGATGGGAGGCTTCGGCCCGTACTGGCTGAACGTACCTCCAGCCTGGCAGGACCCTTCGTTGGTATGGTCTGAGATACCATCAACTCTGCCGAGCCCCCCCCCCCCGGGGTAACGGGTTCGGCTCACAGTGGGCGAGGCCACTAGAGCCTCCAATGCCTCCGCCGTATGACTGGACGGGGACCCCGTGGGCTCCGTACGTATCCGGGTCAGGGTACCCTCAACAACCTAACACTATGCCTTGTTTTCCTTCGGAGTATTATGGATGGCAGGGGCAAACAGACGAAGCGGAGGGGGGCATCGTCCACAGACTGTCCGTAGTGCCTCCGAATCGAACCATGCAGCGCAAAGCCAAAGGGTGCGAGCACGCAGAGGCTGAGGTCAGGGGGTCTGAAGCCATAACCATCAGAGTTGGGTCTCAGGAGGTCCCAATCCCGAAGACTTTGTCACTGAGGTCTGACGGAGGTAAGTCTCATGCTTCGGTCGAGCTTTGCACCGAAGCCTGGTTTGGTCGGCCGAGCAAGGCTTGTCCATCAGTCGGGGTTAGCGAAGCCCCCTCCGAACAAAAGGTACACAAGGCCAAAGGGCACAGAACCACTTCAGCCAGAATTAACGGAAGCCGAACAGTAGCATCCGGCACCAAGCCACAGCCATCTTGGGCACCTCCAGGCATGTCCAAATCACAGAAGAGATGCCTACAATGACTACGGGCACAGGAGATGCGCGAGAGGGAAGATGAGGCTGAGCGCGACACTATCTTCGAAGAAATCCGCCCTCGGCTAGCTACAAAACAGGTATGGAGGGAGAAGCTGGTTGAGATAACCAACTCGGCTCCTAGTTTGAGCGACGACGATGACGACATGCTCGACGACGATTACTCGCCCATCTCTGAAGGGCCCGCACCCTAGGTGATGGACAACAACATCGTCACGCTGCCCACCGAGTTCGCCCTACCACAGGACGAGGCGGAGGTCACTCAATTGAACCTCGGCCCATGCAACACCATCTTCGAGAAGCCCGAGGACTCGGCTCGCCATCTGAAGCCTCGCTACGTCAGAGGTCACATCGATGGAAAGCCGATTTCCCGAATGCTCATCGACGGCGGCGCCACGGTTAACTTAATGCCTTACTCGTTGTTGAAGAAACATAGCAGGGATGAGGATGACCTAAAGAAGACCAACTTGATTCTCAACGACGAGAGCTCCGAGGCCAAGGGAGTACTCTCTATGGAGTTGACGGTAGGCAACAAGACATTGCCAACAGCATTTTTCGTCGTCGACGTACAAGGTAACTATAGCGTGCTACTCGGGCACGACTGGATTCACGCAAACTGTTGCATTCCTTCTACTCTACACCAGTGCCTGATACAGTGGGACGGCGATGATGTGGAGGTCATTCCCGCGGACACTTCGGCCCAAGTAGCATTGGCCGATGTATCGGTTGACGTCGTCCATAACAAAGTAGAGTGTCTGTCAAGTAGGGATCTTTCGGATTACGATTTTGTTAGCGTATTCGGAGGATGGTTTGTACCAGTGTCTGTAAAGCTGTCTGGAGTAGTACGGCTATTTTTGTATTAATAGTCATGTCTAGCAAGAGTAATCTAGATTGGCTAAAGTCTCGTGTGGAGCAATATCGGTCTAATAAAGATGGTATTGCCGAGGCCATCGGGGACTTTAGCGAAGTAGAGAAATTAGGACAAGGTTTTGTGTCGGCCGACCCCTTGGAGGAAGTTGACATAGGTAATGGTAGCATCCCAAGGCCGACTTTTGTAAACCAACATTTACAGCCCCGATGAAAAGGCCGAAGTAATAAAGTTACTTCGGTCGTATGTCGATTGTTTCGCATGGGAGTATAGCGAGATGCCAGGGCTAAGCTACGAGCTCGTGGAGCATCGGCTGCCTATCAAGTCCGGATCTAGGCCTTATAAGCAGCCTCTCCACCACTTTAACTCAGCCGTCTATGACCGAGTTAAAGAAGAAGTGGAGCGACTACTCAAGGCTGAATTTATTAGGCCGTGCAGGTACGCGGAATGGGTTTCTAACATTGTGCCTATAGAGAAGAAAGGGAGCGGCAAGATACGGGTATGCATTGATTTCAGGGATCTGAACAGAGCCACTCCAAAGGACGAATATCCAATGCCGATAGCCGACATGCTGATCAACGATGCTTCAGGACACAAGGTACTAAGTTTTCTTGATGGCAATGCTGGTTATAATCAAATCTTTATGGCCGAAGAGGATGTCTACAAGACTGCCTTTCGATGCCCTGGTTTTTTCGATTTATTTGAGTGGGTCGTCATGACTTTTGGTTTGAAAAATGCTGGCGCCACGTATCAGCGCGCTATGAACTTAATTTTTCATGACTTGCTAGGGGTCATGTTAGAGGTTTACATCGATGATGTTGTGGTCAAATCGGTCGCTATGGGAAACCATTTAGCCGATTTGAAGGTTGCTTTTGATAGAATGTGACAGTATGGGTTGAAAATGAACCCACTCAAGTGTGCTTTCGGTGTGTCGGTAGGTAAGTTCTTAGGTTTCATGATTCACGAAAGAGGCATAGAAATTGATCCTAAGAGACTTGAGAAGATTAGAAATATTGCAGCACCGACGTGCAAAAGAGATGTACAAAAATTTCTAGGCAAGATGAACTATTTGCGTCGTTTTATATCCAACTTGTCCGACAAGATTGATGCCTTTGTCCCCATACTCCAGCTAAAGAACGAAGCCGAGTTCACTTGGGGGGCAAGCCAGCAAAGTGCTTTTGAGAAGATCAAGGAGTGCTTGTCATCACCGCCAGTGGTGAGAGCACCTAAAGTCGGGATTCTATTTCGGCTATACATCGCTGCTGAAGATAGTGTGATTGGAGCCGTGCTAACCCAAGAGGTGGAGGGGAAGGAGTACATCATCACATTCTTGAGCCGCCGCCTGCTGGACGCCGAAACTAGGTACACATTTGTGGAACGATTGTGTTTGTCACTTTACTACGCGTGCACCAGATTGCGCCATTATCTTCTCCCCACTACATGTGTTGTCGTTTGCCAAACCGATGTTATAAAACACATGCTACAGAAGCCGATTCTAAGTGGAAGAATCGAAAAATGGGCTTACGCGTTGATTGAGTACGATTTGGCCTATGAACCCCTGAGAGCGATGAAAGGCCAAGTCGTAGCCAACTTTATATTTGATCATCACATAGATGTCGGCTGGAGTGACAATATTGCTCTAGTTGAGGTAGTGTCATGGAAGCTTTACTTTGATGGTTCGGCTTGCAAGAGTGGCCAAGGTATTGGAGTGGTTCTCATATCACCTAATGGGATGCACTTTGAAACTTCGGCCCGACTAGAATTTTCTTCTACTAACAACCAAGCCGAATACAAAGCTTTATTGCTAGGTCTTGAATTACTAGAATCTGTAAGTGCTAAACATGTTCACGCATACGGTGATTCTTTGTTGGTAGTGCAACAAGTAGCTAAGAGTGCTCAATGTTTTAACGGCTTGCTGAATAGTTACTTGGATAGATGTCTAGACATAGTACCTACTTTCGATGATTTCAAAATTTCTCATGTATCAAGAAAAGCCAATTCAGTCGCAAATGATTTGGCTCAGCAAGCATCTAGCTACCACGTCAGGAGAGGAAAATTTTCCATATTGGAGAAGCCGGTGTTTGGTCTCACTGCCGAAGCCAGTAGCGGTGGGCAGGCACACCCTCCGGATCGAACCCCTCTGGTCGCCGAGCGCACCGAGGATCCTTGATTGGAGTACCCTGCCGACCGAAGGAGCTGGCACGCCGTAGTCTGTAGGCTGAAGCCTCCTGCATGGAGAAGGCTCCCCGGAGTCTGAACCCTCCGAAGGGCTTTGGCCCAGTACACTCCGAGCGGCCACCTCGGCTAGGCTTCGGCAGGAGCTGGAATGGCCCGGGGGCACCCCAAAGTCAGTAATTTAGAAGTCTTTTCAGAAGGTGGACCAGCGAGACTCTATGAAGCCTATAAGGGCGATTGGAGAGTCCCAATCGTCTAGTATTTGAGAGACCCTAGCCAAAGGGTTGATCGGAAGGTTCGGCGACAAGCGTTCAAATTCGTGTTGATAGACGACACATTGTATCGCTGAACCATCGACGGAGTACTATTAAAGTGTTTAGACCATGAGCAATCCCAGGTGGCTACAGGAGAAGTCCATGAGGGGATTTGCGGCACTCATCAGTCGGCCCAAAAAATGAGTTGGATGCTCAGAAGAGCAGGTTTTTTATTGGCCGACTATGACTGAAGATTGTTTCAAGTACTATAGAGGGTGTGAAGCATGTCAGAAGTTTGGCAATATCCAGTTAGCGCCTGCCTCATTGCTCAATCCTATTGTCAAGCCATGGCCGTTTGAGGTTGGGGTTTAGACTTCATCGGCCAGATTCACCCTCCTTCTTCAAAAGGGCATCGGTTCGTGTTGATGGCGATGGATTACTTCATTAAGTGGACCAAGGCCGTACCTCTCAAGAACATGACTCACAATGAGGTACGTGATTTTATTTTAAAGCACATCATACATAGATTCGGCATTACATGAACTCTTACTACAGATCAAGGTAGTTCATTTGTTTCTGGAGAAGTAAGGGACTTTGCCGAATACTATGGTATTAAGTTGATAAACTCTTCACCTTACTATGCTCAGGCCAATGGTCAGGCTGAGTCCAGTAATAAAACTGTGATTAAGCTTATTAAGAAGAAAATTGAAGAGTTTCCTAAAAGGTGGCATGAAGTGCTTTCCGAGGCGCTATGGGCTTGTAGGATTGCAAAGCACGGTGCTACCAAAGTCAGTCCATATGAATTGGTATACGGACAAGAAGCCATTTTGCCCATGGAGGTAGATCTTGGCTCCTTAAGAGTGTTAAAGCAAGATGGTTTATCGGTCGACGAGTATGAAACTTTTCTAAAGGATAATCTAGAGGAAGTGACTGATAAGAGACTAAGGGCTTTAGAAGCCATAGAAGTAGACAAGAAGAGAGTAGCTAAAGCCTACAATAAAAAGGTTAAACCAAAATCATTTCAAATAGGAGACTTGGTGTGGAAAACAATTTTACCCTTAGGCACGAAGAGTCCCAAGTTTGGTAAATGGTCACCTAGTTGGGAGGGTCCTTTTAAGATAGCCGAAATCGCTCCCGGCAACGCATACGTGTTGGAATCCCTATAGGGAGAGCGGTTTCGAAGAGCTTTGAATGGTAGCTACTTGAAAAGGTATTTCCCAAGTGTGTGGCAAACATCATAAAAAGTGTCGAAGAGCCGATATGGATGGTATCGTCTTCAGCTCGTTGTGCTTTTAGTTCACTCAGTTCACTAAAAGTCAGGGGGGCATGTGTTGATAGCAAAAAATGGCATTAATGGCTAGATTGTCAAAATATCAATTTTGGTGATTTGGGCTGAAA
Source organism: Zizania palustris (assembly GCA_019279435.1). NCBI lineage: Eukaryota > Viridiplantae > Streptophyta > Magnoliopsida > Poales > Poaceae > Zizania > Zizania palustris. The sequence continues at coordinate 94,067,251 of JAAALK010000079.1, read as the reverse complement.
ATACACATGTTCAGGGCCTGTCCGAAGCCCTACAAGGCCGAAGTCCATTGAGCTATGGGCTCCGAAAGCCTCTATCCAGCCCATGGGCTTCGGCCAAGAAGCCTTTGGAGGCCCACGCCACCAAAGCTTCGGCCCGAGGAGCAGGCCTCGACGGGCCTGGTCAAAGCCCACTTCGGTAGAGATGGAGTTGTATGCGATTCCAGCTCAATTCTTATCTCCATCTGGCCAGATTAATAGCAGATTAGATCAGGGATTAAGCCCCTATAAATAGAGAGGTGAGGCCAGCGTAGAGGCCCCCCAACTCAAACCAAACCAAAGCCCTATGCTTTGATCGTATTTACTTTACCTTTATTTTCCTATACCTCTTCGTGGGTTTGCCTGGAAGCCCTCCGCCAGCCACTACGAATAGTGGTAACCCTTGTTACTTCTCTTGTGAAGTATCCGTTAATCTACTGTTGGGGGAAAATATCTCATCTTCGGGGTTATTGCCGAAGCAACATAAAGGCAGACAGCGGATTCGAAGGTTCCCAGACGATCATCTTCGAAGATACCCGGAACCAAGTTCGAAGTACTAAGATAGGCATTGGTTCGGAGTACATCTTCGAACTAAGGCCCTTCAAGATCTTTTCTGCCAGCTAAGATGGAAGACTTATCTTCTTTCTCATTAGATTAGTCTTTTACCATTTTAGCCCTATTAAGGGAACCGAATAGTTTCTACTATGTCGGTTGTAATAGAGGGGTAAATAGGTCTTTTCCTTAATGTTTGGGCCTATAAATACCCCCAATTTCACCCTGTAATAGGGACCGAATACAAGTTATTCAATACACACATTCGAACTATTCTAAGTTATTATCCTTTCGGAGGCTTAGAACAGTTCTCTTCGCAAACACTTCGTTTGTTAGTTTCTCTTCTACAGAAACCTGTTAGCGTAATCTTTTACGCCAACAGTTGGCGCCGTCCGTGGGGAACCTAGTCCGAAAAACTTCGTTCTCTACCAATTTCTTACATCATGCCTCCTAAGCGGAGCGCACCCCGCAATCCCACTCGGAGGTCCTCTCGGATCTCCGGAGAAATACCCTTCGACACAGTTGAAGTCGGAGGTCCTTCGACATTCCCTCCACAAACTTCGGAAGGGGCTTCCATCCCTCGAACATACGAAGCTTCTCCGCCAACCCCTTCTATACTCCGACCGCCCGGAGTCCTTTCTCCACCCTCCATCCTGATTCGAACTGATCCGACCAGTTCTCAAGACCCGGAAGATCCTTCCGGAAGAGATGAAAATAATCTTGGAGATATGGCCACTGTAACGCCCTGGATTTTATCAGGCGTTAAAAATAAAATAAAGTAATTAATAAATGAATTTCAAGAAAAGGATTCAGTATAAATCGATAAATAAGAAATCTAAAATACAAGCTTAAATTTTCATTTAAAAATAAATCGCAGCTACTGTATTTTTTCCCAAAAATCTCCTAGCCTTAAATTGCGTCCCAAAAATTTTTCGGAATTTTTGACGCAAAGGAATTAAATATAATCAATATCATTTCATTGTAAAACTTTAACACTAATTAATAAAATATATTTCAACAAGAATTTTTGTGTGAATAAAATATATGATAAATCATTTCAATTAAAAATAATATAAAACCAAATAAAATTCGGCTAGAGAAATTTCAAGTAAATTTCCCCCACCTCAAATATATTTAGGTTTTTATTAAGAATTTTTGTAACTAGAATAGTAATCCATAATATTTCAATGATAACTTTAATAAAAAAGTAATTAAATCACTCTCTTTCCAATATAATTTGAATCATAATTTCTGACTATCTATATCTTTTCCCAATCAAAAATCCCGAGGAATCAACGTTCTATTTTCGGCCGCGAAATTAAAATCCCATTTTAACTGCGTGTTTAAATACCATTAAAAATCACTTTAAAAATTATTTTTATATTCCCAAAAATGAATTAAAAACCTTGTTTTGGTGTTCATGTTCGGAATTTCTAATTTCGACGCGAATACAAAATTAATTGATTTTTCAAACCGTCGTTTATTCGTTAAAATATTCACGCGTTATTTCTTTAAAATCCAAGATTTCTAAATTTATTTTAAATTTCAAACTTTCCAAAAACTTTTAACTTTTTCTTAAAATTTCAATTTTGAATTTTCAGAAAAATATTTTCCTATTTTTTTCCTCCTTTCCTTTTCTTTTCTTTCCTTTTTCCCTTTTTCTCTTTCCTTCTTTTTCCTTTCCTTCTCTCTCCTTGCTTTCTTTTCTTCCTGCGCACCTCCCTTAGCTGCACGCACAGCCACCTCCACTCCCTCCTTCCATTTCTCCATTCCTCTTCCTTTTTTCCTCTTTCCTTCTTCTCACTATATTTTCCTTCCTTTCTCTTTCCATTTCTCTCCCTTTTTATTTTTCCCTCCTATTTCCATTTCTCCATTCCCCTTCCTTTTTTCCTCTTTCCTTCTTCTCCCTCTATTTTCCTTATTTTCTCTTTCCATTTATCTCTCTTTCTATTTCTCCCTCCTCTTTCCATTTCTCACTCCTCTTTCCATTTTTCCCATAGCCCTTCTCCCCCTATAAAAACCATGCCACCCTCTCATTCTCCCCACACCACCCTCTCCTCCTCCCTATGCCACCCTCTCCAAAACCATCCACGTCGGTTGCGCAGCCATGTCGTCTCGCGCCCCGTGCGTCATCCGTTGTATAGCGCCAAGCCGATACTCCGCAATTATCGTCTTTTGTTCCCTCTCGGTGAGAACACATTTTCTTTTGGTTCACTTGCTCCTATCAATTAAATTGTTCCATGTCTAATTATCACATCATAATTGTTTCTATTCCGCTATGTCATCTTGTTCATCGATACGTTTCAACTATTAATTAATATTGATCCTAAAATATCAATATCAAAACCGAATGATCCCGCTTTGATTATAATATATATAATGGGTTATTCTCGTATCGTCCTTTAATCCTTGATAATCCATTTAATCTAATTTATTCGTTATTTTACTTGATCCTTTATCGTCAAATTAATAATATTTATCTCGATTTATTAGGTCAAAATCTCATTTCAACTACGTATTTAAATTTCGTTAAAAATCCTTTTTAAAAACTATTTTTATATATTGAATTAAGAAGAGAAAAATAAATACAAATCATGATATATAACTCAGGATTTGAGATGAGTAATTTATGTTAAGTTTCTTAAGACAAAATAAATTTTTATAAGATTTTATAAATTTTATTTTAAATTGCAGAAAATAAAATTTAAATTATATGGATCGTGTATGAATAATAAAATAGTTAAAACAACGAGGAATTAAGAATCTCAAAAAGAATTCAAATTTTGGGTTTGGAAATTTTTATTAAATTCTTCAAGCTAAAAATATACACTAGGCTTTTTATTTGAATTTTTAATATTTTTATAACTATTACAATAAATACAAACATCATATAAGAAATTGATTAAAAACTTCATTTATATACTCTCCCCAAAAATCCATATCTCCTTCAATTTAGCTCCAAATTCGACCATTCAAATTTTGCAAAATCTATCTTTTTATTCTCTACACTTTTATGCAATAAAAACAATATGTTTATTTGGCACATAATAATCTTATTAAATAATAAAGAAAAGTCCCCTTTATGATTTAATTAATATTTCAATTAAATAATTCAGAAAAACCTTTAATAATTTATATATTAAATCCAGAGAACTTAATGACTTTACTCCACTGTTTTAATGCAATAAAAATAGCATGTTCACTTTGCCCACTTTATTCTATTAAATAATAATGCAAAATCCCTTTTATTGCATTTAATTAATTCATATAATAAAAAGTCCACACTTTATGAAAATATCCTAAAAACTTATATAACAACTTCAGGAGACATAATAACTTTATTTCACTATTTTTAATACCATAAGAACAATAAGGCTATTTTATACCTTTTTAACCCATCCCTAAAAAGGGAAAATAAAAACCTCCTTAGGAAAAATACTTATATCAAGTTATAAAATAACTGGAATCTCATTAAAAATTAATCTTAAATGTTTAAGTAACAAATCCCTAAAAGCTAAGACTCTATCTCCTTTACTTTATCCAACATAAACATGTATGTTAGTATGATTGATTGTTTTGGATTGTTTATTGAATGCTTTATTTACTTTTCCGTATCGAGAAGACTACGACGTCGTCGAAGATCCGGAGTTCTATCCCGAGGTTCCACCTTCACCGTTCACGGATCAAGGCAAGTCATCGACCACCTCTGTGGAAACAGTTGATCATGTTTGAGCCCATGTTTTAATAAACTATCGCTATAACTCATAGGTTAATATTGCATTAGTCAAAGACTAAGCCCTACACTTATATTTATTAGATCTCCGTCCTTGTGTGCAAACCCAAGCCATGCTTATTGAGCCTTAACTCCTTGTCACTCTACAAATATTATATTAGCTAGTGCCCAATGTACCGGCACAACTGCTATAGGATAAAAATAATGAGTCGTAGATAGATGGATTCTGGTATATGAAATACCCCGTTATTCTTGTCTCTGGACTCTGTTGGAGTTAGGTATGTTATAAGTATGGTGGGTTCCGGGTGCAAGCTCGGGTTTTTGTATGTCGCACCCGAGGCACTATAAGGACCGGTCTGCGGGATCTGTTGCAAAGCACTTCCGTACCAACCACAAGTCTAATGGGTAAGTCCTAACTGGAAGTGTGGAACACTCCGTCTCTCGGCACCATAGTGGAGGGGGCAAGGGGCTAGCCTGCGGGCGACTTGTACCAAAGGAGGCTCAAGGGGGGGTATGGTGGGGCACCGACGCGTCGGGACACCATATGAAACCTATAAGAGGGTGCTGTTGAGTCGAAGAGGACCATACGGAAGGTTTTGGCACGAGTTCCCGTGAAATGGGTCATCTCGTTATACTTCGGTGTAAGTGATGAGTGCGTGCCTTGTAGGTACAGTGGTACATCTCTGATCAGAGTAAAATAAATCTTTTCGAAAAGCTGAGCCCACGGTCAAGGGCGGGTTGTGTGACTACTCGCAGTTAGTTTACAATTGGTTGACTGTTTGAGTTATTCATGGCATGTAAGGACTGTTGTGTGAGGAGGTGAAACGTACTCCTCGAGTTAGAAGATGATGATGCATACACATGTTTACTTTTCAATACTAATAAATTGATCACACTTAATGCTTTACAATTATGCTGCTTCCGCAAAACTAGCCACTTTCTCCCTTGTTATTTACCTTGCATTATAATTGCATTCGGTGGCTTGCTGAGTACATTTGTACTCACCCCGTTGACTTCCACCATCAGAGCCCGTCTACTACGAGGAGGATGCAGGTCTGGAGTAGCGACCCAGTCAAGGCGAGACTGGAAGGAGGCGTTCATCTAGGACCCTTATTTTATTAGTTTCTCTTCACCTTTATTCACTTTTGTATTAATGTGGTCTACGAACCGCGAATGATTGCCCGTATTATACGTGGTCGCATGATGAACGTCTTGTTTTATTGATTTTCTATGGAATTTCAATAAAGTCCTGATTTATTAAATCGGGGCGCGACAAGATGGTATCAGAGCTGACTTGACTGTAGGGAGCCAAACAGACCTTCTTTATGACTTATTTGCAAAAATCTAAAAAAAGTATCTATTAAAAAAATTATTCTATTGCTTTCTAACCTTGACTCAATCCCACTTTATTTTATAATTGTGATCTCAAAAAAAAATTGCTAGATGGCAATCTTGTTTCTCATCTATTCTCGTGAGCATGAGGGATTCGTTGAAGGACTCTACAGACGAGGGTCTCCCTTTCTTCACCATCAACACCAAGGATATTGGATCAGAGACGATCAGCCAAGAAGCATCCCTTAGCATCGTTCGAAGAGAATGTCAAGTGTAGAAGCCCCTAGATATCGTTAGTTTCTGAACGAATTGCTTGATTTTTATAACGTATGGTTTACATCGTCTCTTGTGATGTAATCATACTAGGTTGTTTGCTTGAGTTGAAATGATTGACCACTACACACATCATATCAGTAAATAAAGTTGGTTAAGGTCCTACCGATAGATCTGATCTTACTCTATTTTTCACTTTCCTCTTCCCTATATGCCTATCAAATGTCTATTTTAGAAAAATGGAAAGGTGACCATAAAGCTCGCACTTAAATTTTGACGCCATCGTTCGGTTAAAAGTGAACAACTCCAACCATGAAGTTAAGAAACTTCATCAAGGAAGCCCCTTTCCGAGTCAAACCCAATCTATGAAGATGTAGTCTTGAAGCCTCTAGTTTAAAAAAAATAATTCAAAAAAAAGGTTGAAGCCTATCCATAACCTTCTATTCTAGCCTTTTCGAATCTCGGGACGAGATTCTTGTTAAGGGGGTTAGAATTGTAACTCCCTGGATTTTATCAGGCGTTAAAAATAAAATAAAGTAATTAATAAATGAATTTCAAGAAAAGGATTCAGTATAAATCGATAAATAAGAAATCTAAAATACAAGCTTAAATTTTCATTTAAAAATAAATCGCAGCTACTGTATTTTTTCCCAAAAATCTCCTAGCCTTAAATTGCGTCCCAAAAATTTTTCGGAATTTTTGACGCAAAGGAATTAAATATAATCAATATCATTTCATTGTAAAACTTTAACACTAATTAATAAAATATATTTCAACAAGAATTTTTGTGTGAATAAAATATATGATAAATCATTTCAATTAAAAATAATATAAAACCAAATAAAATTCGGCTAGAGAAATTTCAAGTAAATTTCCCCCACCTCAAATATATTTAGGTTTTTATTAAGAATTTTTGTAACTAGAATAGTAATCCATAATATTTCAATGATAACTTTAATAAAAAAGTAATTAAATCACTCTCTTTCCAATATAATTTGAATCATAATTTCTGACTATCTATATCTTTTCCCAATCAAAAATCCCGAGGAATCAACGTTCTATTTTCGGCCGCGAAATTAAAATCCCATTTTAACTGCGTGTTTAAATACCATTAAAAATCACTTTAAAAATTATTTTTATATTCCCAAAAATGAATTAAAAACCTTGTTTTGGTGTTCATGTTCGGAATTTCTAATTTCGACGCGAATACAAAATTAATTGATTTTTCAAACCGCCGTTTATTCGTTAAAATATTCACGCGTTATTTCTTTAAAATCCAAGATTTCTAAATTTATTTTAAATTTCAAACTTTCCAAAAACTTTTAACTTTTTCTTAAAATTTCAATTTTGAATTTTTAGAAAAATATTTTCCTATTTTTTTCCTCCTTTCCTTTTCTTTTCTTTCCTTTTTCCCTTTTTCTCTTTCCTTCTTTTTCCTTTCCTTCTCTCTCCTTGCTTTCTTTTCTTCCTGCGCACCTCCCTTGGCTGCACGCACAGCCACCTCCACTCCCTCCTTCCATTTCTCCATTCCTCTTCCTTTTTTCCTCTTTCCTTCTTCTCACTATATTTTCCTTCCTTTCTCTTTCCATTTCTCTCCCTTTCTATTTTTCCCTCCTATTTCCATTTCTCCATTCCCCTTCCTTTTTTCCTCTTTCCTTCTTCTCCCTCTATTTTCCTTATTTTCTCTTTCCATTTATCTCTCTTTCTATTTCTCCCTCCTCTTTCCATTTCTCACTCCTCTTTCCATTTTTCCCATAGCCCTTCTCCCCCTATAAAAACCATGCCACCCTCACTACAAGAAAACAGTAAGTTTTCGTCGACTTTTTTAATTTTCGTCGGCATTTTCAAAAACCGACGAAAGTTACGTAACTTCCGTCGGCTTGTACAGGCCGACGAAAGTTAACTTAACTTTCGTCGGCTTTTACTGTAGCCGACGAAAATTACTATTATCTTCCGTCAGCCATTGTTTTACCGACGGAAGTTATTTTTCCTTATCCCCACGGGGCCCGCGCATGTGCACATCCCTATCCCTAATTCTCCCGAGCCCCGTCGCCACTTCAGCTCCTCCCCGCCGCCACCTCCGCGCTGCCCGGTCGCCACCCGCCTCCGCGCCACCTCTGTGCGCCTCCCCGACCGCCGCCACCTCCGATCTCCTCCTCCTACCACTCCGACCTAGGTCTCTTCTCTCCTCCCTCTCGGTGGCGGCGGAGGTGAAGGCGGAGAGCCGAAGATGGCGCACCGGCTGCTTCGAGGCGGATGGGTAGGAGCGCGCACGGTCGGACTTCCCCATCATCTGTGAGTCCTGCCTCGGCGACAACCCCTACGTCTGCATGGTAACAGTCTGCACCCTTGCCCCCAAACCCTAACCTTACCTGATTGATTCGTGCCTTTGGTGATTGCTGTGGCGGTCGGCGACGGAGGTGTTTGACGTTGTTCGCGTCGATCTGGTCAGTAAGATGCCGTTGCCGAGCAGCACCGATGTGGCTTCACGGATGCTCGACGGTGCTGCGCGGCTGCCACGGTAGCTGCTTGGTGAGGAGACGGTGTCCGCACCCCATGACGTGGTGCAGCCAGCCAAGGGCGGGAGGGACCTGCTGCGGATCTTCAAGGAGCTGAAGCAGTCACTAGGGTCTGACTGGGCCGGCGTGAAGCCTCCTGTGGTAGAGGAGGACATGGAGTTCCTGGAGAAAAAGCAGAAACTGCAAGATTGGGAACAACTGACTAGTGCATTCCAGCAGGTAATCTCTAATCAAATGCTAATGGAGAGTAATATCCATCAAATTTCACTGGAGATATGCTTAGTTGAATAGTTGGATCTGATGCATAGCAGGTTTGCCGACTATGCATATGACAACTATGAAAGTAAATAAAAATCCTCCATGAGAACTATTAATATCTTCATATGCAGTTCTGGATAATAGTGAGGATTCATGTTATACAAGTATGTTAATGCATTCTCATCTGTCTCATATTATACAAGTATGTTAATGCTCTTCAGTTGGTAACTTTTCTTTGAAGTTTTACTACTTGGAATTTGGAAGGCAGTGTCTGTACTAAGTGGAAACTTACCCAGCAGACATGACAAAACCTGTTTTTATGTGGACCGTTTGTTATAGTTTGATGCACTTGTACTCACTTTGCACGATACGATTAAGACAAACTAAAGGTTTAGCTAAAGATAACTTGTCAATTTTCTCGATTTGTTTTATTTACCCTGCCCTGTCTTTAGAGAATCTGTTGATTCTTCCATCAAGATATAGCAAACCTGAACTACTTCGTTGTGAACTTACGATGCTTGTTATCAACTAGAGGCTTTTGATTATGAATTGTGATGCTTGAGATGGAGCATCCTTATGCACCTACAAGACCTTATTTTTTTCTGAATAGCATCTACTTTGGGATCTAGTTTCCTTCAATTCTTGATTTATATACATTGTTTACTGACTTTCTTGTTTATCTTGGCAGTTAAGAGAAGAATATGACAAAGAGGGCAAAATATGTGCACACCCTTTTACAGTCTTCCACTAGCGACCTGGACGAGATGCAAGGTACAAGAAGATAGAGATCTGCCATATATGTTGCAAATTGAAAAATGTCTGCCAGGTCTGCATCTTCTTAGTTTCGCCATTATGTTTCGTGGATGAAATGTTGGTTGCTTGGTGTATGTGTGATTGATGGAGAGTGGGATTCTAGAAAAAATAATAGCACATATATCACTTTTATCCTGTAGTTGATGGAAAAATAGATTGGGATTCTGAACAAAGGTATGCAGTTATTTGGTAGCTATGGATGTGTATATATACACGATATTACCCCTAATGGCACATCTAATCACTCAGGTTTTGCAAAATAGCTATGGATGTGTATATCTTCATTTGGTAGCTATGGATGTGTATATATATACAGGAAATTAACAAAATAGCTATCTTCATTTGCCTTTCAGTAACAATGTATGGATCTTGCTAGCTTCCTGTTTGAATTGACAATGTTCTGGCTATAAGTGCCTTCATCATTAGACAATCTTATTTTTAATTTCTTCGTATATGAATGTGATTTATTAATGTAAATATCTTAACTGAATGGGTGAGAATCTGTTACAATGGTATGTTTGAGTGTGAATAAGCGATCCTTCTTGATATTAATAAGGATTCCAAAATCCAAATTTTTATTTGACATTAATTGATTCTATAAACTTGTTTGATGTTTGGCCTATTTTGTATCAATAGATATTGTGCTTGTTGATGTATGTTTGAACATAGAAATATCACATTGTCACCTAATTTTAGTTTTCAGTCAAAATGAACATAGAAATATATTGTTGAGGATGTTTGTTTGCTATGTGTAAAATTCTATTGAAGATGTACTCTGCTGGAATGGACAGAAAATAGCAAAAAAAAAGAGAAAAAGAAGTAACTTCCGTCGGCCAAACATTGGCCGACGGAAGTTATTGTCCTGGAATGCGAAAAAAGTGAACTTCCGTCGGCCAAACATTAGCCGACGGAAGTTATTGGCTAGTAACTTTCGTCGGCTAATGTTTGGCCGACGGAAGTTACCGATTTCTTGGTAACTTTCGTCGGCCGGGTTTAGCCGACGAAAATTAACTAATTTTCGTCGGTGGCCGACGGAAGTTAGCTAACTTCCGTCGATGCGTTTCCGTCTGCCAAATGCCGACGGAAGTCAAGGTTTTGCCGACGGAAGTTAGCTTCTTCCGTCGGTATTAGCCTAACATCCGTCGGCTTTGGCCGACGGAAGTTCACTGTTTTCTTGTAGTGCCTCTCATTCTCCCCACACCACCCTCTCCTCCTCCCTATGCCACCCTCTCCAAAACCATCCACGTCGGCTGCGCAGCCATGTCGTCTCGCGCCCCGTGCGTCATCCGTTGTATAGCGCCAAGCCGATACTCCGCAATTATCGTCTTTTGTTCCCTCTCGCTGAGAACACATTTTCTTTTGGTTCACTTGCTCCTATCAATTAAATTGTTCCATGTCTAATTATCACATCATAATTGTTTTTATTCCGCTATGTCATCTTGTTCATCGATACGTTTCAACTATTAATTAATATTGATCCTAAAATATCAATATCAAAACCGAATGATCCCGCTTTGATTATAATATATATAATGGGTTATTCTCGTATCGTCCTTTAATCCTTGATAATCCATTTAATCTAATTTATTCGTTATTTTTACTTGATCCTTTATCGTCAAATTAATAATATTTATCTCGATTTATTAGGTCAAAATCTCATTTCAACTACGTATTTAAATTTCGTTAAAAATCCTTTTTAAAAACTATTTTTATATATTGAATTAAGAAGAGAAAAATAAATACAAATCATGATATATAACTCAGGATTTGAGATGAGTAATTTATGTTAAGTTTCTTAAGACAAAATAAATTTTTATAAGATTTATAAATTTTATTTTAAATCGCAGAAAATAAAATTTAAATTATATGGATCGTGTATGAATAATAAAATAGTTAAAACAACGAGGAATTAAGAATCTCAAAAAGAATTCAAATTTTGGGTTTGGAAATTTTTATTAAATTCTTCAAGCTAAAAATATACACTAGGCTTTTTATTTGAATTTTTAATATTTTTATAACTATTACAATAAATACAAACATCATATAAGAAATTGATTAAAAACTTCATTTATATACTCTCCCCAAAAATCCATATCTCCTTCAATTTAGCTCCAAATTCGACCATTCAAATTTTGCAAAATCTATCTTTTATTCTCTACACTTTTATGCAATAAAAACAATATGTTTATTTGGCACATAATAATCTTATTAAATAATAAAGAAAGTCCCCTTTATGATTTAATTAATATTTCAATTAAATAATTCAGAAAAACCTTTAATAATTTATATATTAAATCCAGAGAACTTAATGACTTTACTCCACTGTTTTAATGCAATAAAAATAGCATGTTCACTTTGCCCACTTTATTCTATTAAATAATAATGCAAAATCCCTTTTAGGATATTTAATTAATTCATATAATAAAAAGTCCACACTTTATGAAAATATCCTAAAAACTTATATAACAACTTCAGGAGACATAATAACTTTATTTCACTATTTTTAATACCATAAGAACAATAAGGCTATTTTATACCTTTTTAACCCATCCCTAAAAAGAGAAAATAAAAACCTCCTTAGGAAAAATACTTATATCAAGTTATAAAATTAAGGAATCTCATTAAAAATTAATCTTAAATGTTTAAGTAACAAATCCCTAAAAGTTAAGACTCTATCTCCTTTACTTTATCCAACATAAACATGTATGTTAGTATGATTGATTGTTTTGGATTGTTTATTGAATGCTTTATTTACTTTTCCGTATCGAGAAGACTACGACGTCGTCGAAGATCCGGAGTTCTATCCCGAGGTTCCACCTTCACCGTTCACGGATCAAGGCAAGTCATCGACCACCTCTGTGGAAACAGTTGATCATGTTTGAGCCCATGTTTTAATAAACTATCGCTATAACTCATAGGTTAATATTGCATTAGTCAAAGACTAAGCCCTACACTTATATTTATTAGATCTCCGTCCTTGTGTGCAAACCCAAGCCATGCTTATTGAGCCTTAACTCCTTGTCACTCTACAAATATTATATTAGCTAGTGCCCAATGTACCGGCACAACTGCTATAGGATAAAATAATGAGTCGTAGATAGATGGATTCTGGTATATGAAATACCCCGTTATTCTTGTCTCTGGACTCTGTTGGAGTTAGGTATGTTATAAGTATGGTGGGTTCCGGGTGCAAGCTCGGGTTTTGGTATGTCGCACCCGGGGCACTATAAGGACCAGTCTGCGGGATCTGTTGCAAAGCACTTCCGTACCAACCACAAGTCTAATGGGTAAGTCCTAACTGGAAGTGTGGAACACTCCGTCTCTCGGCACCATAGTGGAGGGGGCAAGGGGCTAGCCTGCGGGCGACTTGTACCAAAGGAGGCTCAAGGGGGGGTATGATGGGGCACCGACGCGTCGGGACACCATATGAAACCTATAAGAGAGTGCTGTTGAGTCGAAGAGGACCATACGGAAGGTTTTGGCACGAGTTCCCGTGAAATGGGTAATCTCGTTATACTTCGGTGTAAGTGATGAGTGTGTGCCTTGTGGGTACAGTGGTACATCTCTGATCAGAGTAAAATCAATCTTTTCGAAAAGCCGAGCCCACGGTCAAGGGCGGGTTGTGTGACTACTCGCAGTTAGTTTACAATTGGTTGACTGTTTGAGTTATTCATGGCTTGTAAGGACTGTTGTGCGAGGAGGTGAAACGTACTCCTCGAGTTAGAAGATGATGATGCATACACATGTTTACTTTTCAATACTAATAAATTGATCACACTTAATGCTTTACAATTATGCTGCTTCCGCAAAACTAGCCACTTTCTCCCTTGTTATTTACCTTGCATTATAATTGCATTTGGTGGCTTGCTGAGTACATCTGTACTCACCCCGTTGACTTCCACCATCAGAGCCCGTCTACTACGAGGAGGATGCAGGTCTGGAGTAGCGACCCAGTCAAGGCAAGACTGGAAGGAGGCGTTCATCTAGGACCCTTATTTTATTAGTTTCTCTTCACCTTTATTCACTTTTGTATTAATGCGGTCTACGAACCGCGAATGATTGCCCGTATTATACGTGGTCGCATGATGAACGTCTTGTTTTATTGATTTTCTATGGAATTTCAATAAAGTCCTGATTTATTAAATCGGGGCGCGACAAGATGGTATTAGAGCTGACTTGACTGTAGGGAGCCAAACAGACCTTCTTTATGACTTATTTGCAAAAATCTAAAAAAAGTATCTATTAAAAAAATTATTCTATTGCTTTCTAACCTTGACTCAATCCCACTTTATTTTATAATTGTGATCTCAAAAAAAAATTGCTAGATGGCAATCTTGTTTCTCATCTATTCTCGTGAGCATGAGGGATTCGTTGAAGGACTCTACAGACGAGGGTCTCCCTTTCTTCACCATCAACACCAAGGATATTGGATCAGAGACGACGAGCCAAGAAGCATCCCTTAGCATCGTTCGAAGAGAATGTCAAGTGTAGAAGCCCCTAGATATCGTTAGTTTCTGAACGAATTGCTTGATTTTTATAACGTATGGTTTACATCGTCTCTTGTGATGTAATCATACTAGGTTGTTTGCTTGAGTTGAAATGATTGACCACTACACACATCATATCAGTAAATAAAGTTGGTTAAGGTCCTACCGATAGATCTGATCTTACTCTATTTTTCACTTTCCTCTTCCCTATATGCCTATCAAATGTCTATTTTAGAAAAATGGAAAGGTGACCATAAAGCTCGCACTTAAATTTTGACGCCATCGTTCGGTTAAAAGTGAACAACTCCAACCATGAAGTTAAGAAACTTCATCAAGGAAGCCCCTTTCCGAGTCAAACCCAATCTATGAAGATGTAGTCTTGAAGCCTCTAGTTTAAAAAAATAATTCAAAAAAAAAAGGTTGAAGCCTATCCATAACCTTCTATTCTAGCCTTTTCGAATCTCGGGACGAGATTCTTGTTAAGGGGGTTAGAATTGTAACGCCATGGATTTTATCAGGCGTTAAAAATAAAATAAAGTAATTAATAAATGAATTTCAAGAAAAGGATTCAGTATAAATCGATAAATAAGAAATCTAAAATACAAGCTTAAATTTTTATTTAAAAATAAATCGCAGCTACTGTATTTTTTCCCAAAAATCTCCTAGCCTTAAATTGCGTCCCAAAAATTTTTCGGAATTTTTGACGCAAAGGAATTAAATATAATCAATATCATTTCATTGTAAAACTTTAACACTAATTAATAAAATATATTTCAACAAGAATTTTTGTGTGAATAAAATATATGATAAATCATTTCAATTAAAAATAATATAAAACCAAATAAAATTCGGCTAGAGAAATTTCAAGTAAATTTCCCCCACCTCAAATATATTTAGGTTTTTATTAAGAATTTTTGTAACTAGAATAGTAATCCATAATATTTCAATGATAACTTTAATAAAAAAGTAATTAAATCACTCTCTTTCCAATATAATTTGAATCATAATTTCTGACTATCTATATCTTTTCCCAATCAAAAATCCCGAGGAATCAACGTTCTATTTTCGGCCGCGAAATTAAAATCCCATTTTAACTGCGTGTTTAAATACCATTAAAAATCACTTTAAAAATTATTTTTATATTCCCAAAAATGAATTAAAAATCTTGTTTTGGTGTTCATGTTCGGAATTTCTAATTTCGACGCGAATACAAAATTAATTGATTTTTCAAACCGCCGTTTATTCGTTAAAATATTCACGCGTTATTTCTTTAAAATCCAAGATTTCTAAATTTATTTTAAATTTCAAACTTTCCAAAAACTTTTAACTTTTTCTTAAAATTTCAATTTTGAATTTTCAGAAAAATATTTTCCTATTTTTTTCCTCCTTTCCTTTTCTTTTCTTTCCTTTTTCCCTTTTTCTCTTTCCTTCTTTTTCCTTTCCTTCTCTCTCCTTGCTTTCTTTTCTTCCTGCGCACCTCCCTTGGCTGCACGCACAGCCACCTCCACTCCCTCCTTCCATTTCTCCATTCCTCTTCCTTTTTTCCTCTTTCCTTCTTCTCACTATATTTTCCTTCCTTTCTCTTTCCATTTCTCTCCCTTTCTATTTTTCCCTCCTATTTCCATTTCTCCATTCCCCTTCCTTTTTTCCTCTTTCCTTCTTCTCCCTCTATTTTCCTTATTTTCTCTTTCCATTTATCTCTCTTTCTATTTCTCCCTCCTCTTTCCATTTCTCACTCCTCTTTCCATTTTTCCCATAGCCCTTCTCCCCCTATAAAAACCATGCCACCCTCTCATTCTCCCCACACCACCCTCTCCTCCTCCCTATGCCACCCTCTCCAAAACCATCCACGTCGGCTGCGCAGCCATGTCGTCTCGCGCCCCGTGCGTCATCCGTTGTATAGCGCCAAGCCGATACTCCGCAATTATCGTCTTTTGTTCCCTCTCGGTGAGAACACATTTTCTTTTGGTTCACTTGCTCCTATCAATTAAATTGTTCCATGTCTAATTATCACATCATAATTGTTTTTATTCCGCTATGTCATCTTGTTCATCGATACGTTTCAACTATTAATTAATATTGATCCTAAAATATCAATATCAAAACCGAATGATCCCGCTTTGATTATAATATATATAATGGGTTATTCTCGTATCGTCCTTTAATCCTTGATAATCCATTTAATCTAATTTATTCGTTATTTTTACTTGATCTTTTATCGTCAAATTAATAATATTTATCTCGATTTATTAGGTCAAAATCTCATTTCAACTACGTATTTAAATTTCGTTAAAAATCCTTTTTAAAAACTATTTTTCTATATTGAATTAAGAAGAGAAAAATAAATACAAATCATGATATATAACTCAGGATTTGAGATGAGTAATTTATGTTAAGTTTCTTAAGACAAAATAAATTTTTATAAGATTTTATAAATTTTATTTTAAATTGCAGAAAATAAAATTTAAATTATATGGATCGTGTATGAATAATAAAATAGTTAAAACAACGAGGAATTAAGAATCTCAAAAAGAATTCAAATTTTGGGTTTGGAAATTTTTATTAAATTCTTCAAGCTAAAAATATACACTAGGCTTTTTATTTGAATTTTTAATATTTTTATAACTATTACAATAAATACAAACATCATATAAGAAATTGATTAAAAACTTCATTTATATACTCTCCCCAAAAATCCATATCTCCTTCAATTTAGCTCCAAATTCGACCATTCAAATTTTGCAAAATCTATCTTTTTATTCTCTACACTTTTATGCAATAAAAACAATATGTTTATTTGGCACATAATAATCTTATTAAATAATAAAGAAAAGTCCCC
Organism: Zizania palustris; assembly: GCA_019279435.1. Classification (NCBI taxonomy): domain Eukaryota; kingdom Viridiplantae; phylum Streptophyta; class Magnoliopsida; order Poales; family Poaceae; genus Zizania; species Zizania palustris. The sequence continues at coordinate 94,050,430 of JAAALK010000079.1, read as the reverse complement.
TTTATGATTTAATTAATATTTCAATTAAATAATTCAGAAAAACCTTTAATAATTTATATATTAAATCCAGAGAACTTAATGACTTTACTCCACTGTTTTAATGCAATAAAAATAGCATGTTCACTTTGCCCACTTTATTCTATTAAATAATAATGCAAAATCCCTTTTAGGATATTTAATTAATTCATATAATAAAAAGTCCACACTTTATGAAAATATCCTAAAAACTTATATAACAACTTCAGGAGACATAATAACTTTATTTCACTATTTTTAATACCATAAGAACAATAAGGCTATTTTATACCTTTTTAACCCATCCCTAAAAAGAGAAAATAAAAACCTCCTTAGGAAAAATACTTATATCAAGTTATAAAATTAAGGAATCTCATTAAAAATTAATCTTAAATGTTTAAGTAACAAATCCCTAAAAGTTAAGACTCTATCTCCTTTACTTTATCCAACATAAACATGTATGTTAGTATGATTGATTGTTTTGGATTGTTTATTGAATGCTTTATTTACTTTTCCGTATCGAGAAGACTACGACGTCGTCGAAGATCCGGAGTTCTATCCCGAGGTTCCACCTTCACCGTTCACGGATCAAGGCAAGTCATCGACCACCTCTGTGGAAACAGTTGATCATGTTTGAGCCCATGTTTTAATAAACTATCGCTATAACTCATAGGTTAATATTGCATTAGTCAAAGACTAAGCCCTACACTTATATTTATTAGATCTCCGTCCTTGTGTGCAAACCCAAGCCATGCTTATTGAGCCTTAACTCCTTGTCACTCTACAAATATTATATTAGCTAGTGCCCAATGTACCGGCACAACTGCTATAGGATAAAAATAATGAGTCGTAGATAGATGGATTCTGGTATATGAAATACCCCGTTATTCTTGTCTCTGGACTCTGTTGGAGTTAGGTATGTTATAAGTATGGTGGGTTCCGGGTGCAAGCTCGGGTTTTGGTATGTCGCACCCGGGGCACTATAAGGACCGGTCTGCGGGATCTGTTGCAAAGCACTTCCGTACCAACCACAAGTCTAATGGGTAAGTCCTAACTGGAAGTGTGGAACACTCCGTCTCTCGGCACCATAGTGGGGGGGGGCAAGGGGCTAGCCTGCGGGCGACTTGTACCAAAGGAGGCTCAAGGGGGGTATGGTGGGGCACCGACGCGTCGGGACACCATATGAAACCTATAAGAGGGTGCTGTTGAGTCGAAGAGGACCATACGGAAGGTTTTGGCATGAGTTCCCGTGAAATGGGTCATCTCGTTATACTTCGGTGTAAGTGATGAGTGCGTGCCTTGTGGGTACAGTGGTACATCTCTGATCAGAGTAAAATCAATCTTTTCGAAAAGCCGAGCCCACGGTCAAGGGCGGGTTGTGTGACTACTCGCAGTTAGTTTACAATTGGTTGACTGTTTGAGTTATTCATGGCATGTAAGGACTGTTGTGCGAGGAGGTGAAACGTACTCCTCGAGTTAGAAGATGATGATGCATACACATGTTTACTTTTCAATACTAATAAATTGATCACACTTAATGCTTTACAATTATGCTGCTTCCGCAAAACTAGCCACTTTCTCCCTTGTTATTTACCTTGCATTATAATTGCATTCGGTGGCTTGCTGAGTACATCTGTACTCACCCCGTTGACTTCCACCATTAGAGCCCGTCTACTACGAGGAGGATGCAGGTCTGGAGTAGCGACCCAGTCAAGGCGAGACTGGAAGGAGGCGTTCATCTAGGACCCTTATTTTATTAGTTTCTCTTCACCTTTATTCACTTTTGTATTAATGCGGTCTACGAACCGCGAATGATTGCCCGTATTATACGTGGTCGCATGATGAACGTCTTGTTTTATTGATTTTCTATGGAATTTCAATAAAGTCCTGATTTATTAAATCGGGGCGCGACAGCCACTCAAATGGCCAACCTTCAAGCTGAAGTGATAAGGTGGCGACAGGAAGCTGCGAGCAGGCTTCGCTCTCAAGCCACCCCAAACATCCCAGAAGTGCCCGAAGACGATGATCTTGATTATCCCGAAGCCCCGGAGAATGCCTCCTTCGACAATGAGTCTCCGCTGCATCCTGAGCTGCAGAAGGTTCGCTTTGATCCAAAGTTTAAAACTTCGAAGCTCTGTAAGTATGCCGGAGATGAAGATCTCGGAGAGTTCATTCGGTCTTATGCCCTAGCAATTGAGGCTAGCGGCGGAGTTAGAGACACTATGGCGAAGTGCTTCCCTTTAGCTCTTCAAGGAGTGGCATTGAGATGGTTCTGGTCTTTGAAGCCAGGATCAATCAATTCATGGTCGCAGTTGAAGAGGAAGTTTATAAGCAACTTTCAGGGCACCTTCGTGCCTCCTATGTCAACAGGAAGCCTTTTCCAGGTGAAACAGCTCCTCGGAGAAACATTGAGGCAGTACTTTAAGCGCTTCGCTCATACGAAGTCGCAAATTCGGGGGCTGTCCACATCTTCAGTGGTTGATGCAGCTCGGGAAGGCGTCAGTCATCAAGGCCTTCTGGATAAACTGCATCGGAAGAGCATCTCCTCAGTCTCTCAGTTAATGTCATACTTCGAGGAGTATGCGAGGTCAGAAGAGGGTTGGCTTCGGAGGACTGCTGCTACTTCGTCTATATTGCAAGAAGTCAAAGTAGAAGTGAAGACTTCGGCGCAGCCGCAGGAACCAATCTTCGAAGTGCAACATGATCGGAGAAGAGGGCAAAAGCACCCTCGTTCTGAAGTCATGAATATTGCACCCCCACAGAAGTTTGCACCAAGAGCTCCACAGTCTACGGGGAACAAGGCCAGCGGTTGGAGGCCGCCAGGGAAAACGGCTGGCAAGGGCCAGACCCTTTTCTGCTGCATTCACGGAGAAAATCGAAGCCATGCAACTGACACTTGCAAGGCTATACTTACTCTAAGGGGAGAGCACTTAGAGAGAACTTCGGGTCGAGGCAGTACCGACCGAGCTCCAGCTACAACGCGCCCAGAGCCAGTCCAGGCTGTGGCGCGAATAGAAAATTTTGATGCTGCAAGGCACCCTCCGGTGGCCAATGTTATGCCACCTCCGAAGCAAGAAGAAGGGCAAGATAGAGGAAAAAGAGTAGTTCTCCCTATCTCCGGAGGAGGTACCCTCGGAAGCATGTCCAAGAGACAGCGAAGAGAGTACGTTCGGGAAGTAGGTCATATTGGGACTTCGTCATCTGCAGCTGCAATGCCGGAGTGGTCTCACGTTCCGATATCTTTCTCTGCGGAGGATGCAGCTGGTATTAAGTTCCCGCACGCAGATCCATTGGTTATCACTGCTGATATTGCGGGCACTGAAGTCCGAAGGGTGTTAATTGACGGAGGTAGCTCGGCAGATATCATTTTTGTTCAAGCCTTTGATCAGTTATGCATTTCCAGGAAGCATCTCCTTCCAGCGGCTCGTCCTCTGCAAGGCTTCGCAGGACCCCCGCTTGATGCACTTGGCCAGATAGGCCTGGAAGTCACCTTTGGAGAAGGTTTATTAGCCCGGACTGAAGAAATAATTTTTGATGTGATAGATGCCCCGTATGCTTATAACGTCATCTTCGGAAGGGGCATGTTGAACCAGTTCGGAGCTGTGGCACATCACAATTACTTGTGCATGAAGATGCCCACACAAGCCGGAGTCCTTACAATCTTCGGAGATCAAGCCATTGCTCGGAGGGCGGAATATGGTCATGGTCCCCCTCTTGATCCGAGGCAAGTAAACAGTGTGCAAAATAATGAAGAAATTTTTTTAGCCTCCTCCGAAGCTTCGAAGAAGTCTTTTCCGAGACCAAGTCCTGAAGGAGAGATTGCAACGAAGGTCATTGTTAAAAATGGTAAAGAGTACACTTTTCAATTTGGTAAAGATTTACCTCCTGAAGTTGCAACCTCCTTGGAAAAGGTGGTGGAAGAAAATTTGGATGTCTTCGCTTGGTCTGACGAAGATATCACCGGAGTCGATCGGGATATCATTGAACACAGTTTACTTGTAAACCCGAAGGTCCGGCCTGTTCGACAAGGACTCCGGAAGATGTCCGCAGAGAGAGCTGCTCTAGCTAAGGACGAAGTTGAAAAACTGTTGAAGGCTGGGATTATCAGAGAAGTGGCTCACACAGAATGGTTAGCCAACCCAGTCTTCGTCAGAAAGAAGTCTTCCGGGAAGTGGCGCATGTGCATTGATTTCACATCTTTGAATAAAGCATGCCCACGTGACCCCTACCCCATGCCCCGAATTGATCAACTGGTTGACTCCACCGCAGGTTCGGAGTTACTAAGCTTCCTCGACGCGTATTCTGGTTATCATCAAATATGGTTGAAGCGCGAAGATGAAATCAAGACAAGCTTCGTAACTCCTTCGGGAGTCTTCTGCTATGTAAGAATGCCCTTCGGCCTAAGAAACGCCGGGGCTACTTTTTCGAGATTAGTTGCTAAGGCTCTAGGTCATCAACTAGGTCGCAATGTGGAGGCCTATATGGATGATATTGTAATAAAGAGTTCTTTAAAGCACCAACATAGCCTAGACTTAGCAGAAACATTCAATAGCCTTAGGGCATGTGGGATCCGTCTTAACCCCGAAAAATGTATATTCGGAGCTAAGGCTGGAAAATTGTTAGGGTATTTAGTTTCAAGCAGGGGAATTGAAGCTAGCCCTACTCAAATAACTGCGCTGCAGAAGATGGCTCCTCCGGAGAATTTAAAGCAAGTGCAAAAGTTGACTGGGCGTCTGGCCGCACTTAGCAGGTTTTTATCAAGGTCTGCGGAGAGGAGCTTGCCAATATTCAAAGCTTTGAAAGGGTCCGAAGATTTTGCATGGACACCGGAGTGTCAGAGAAGCTTCGAAGATATTAAAGATTATCTCAGTAATCTTGCTACACTCGCGGTGCCTACTGCGGATGAAACCCTACTCCTGTACCTTGCAGCTACAGGTTCAGCTGTCAGCGCAGTCCTTGTCAGAGAAGTGGATTTCAATGGGAAGTTGGTCCAAAATCCTGTTTATTTTGTATCCGAAGCATTATCAGGAGCGAAGACAAGATACTCTGAACTTGAGAAGTTCGTTTATGCTCTGATAATGGCTTCGAGGAAGCTAAGACATTATTTTTTGGCTCATAATGTAATTGTACCAACTTCGTATCCCTTAGGAGATATGCTCCGAAGCAAAGATTCCACTGGAAGGATTGGAAAGTGGGCAGTCGAGCTAGCACCCTTCGGCATATCTTTCTTGGCAAGGATAGCTATCAAATCCCAAGTCCTAGCAGACTTCGTAGCAGAGTGGACTCTACCTGCGAATTTGACTCCGGAGAAATCAAGTGACGGAGTTTGGACTGTTTACTCTGATGGGGCTTTCCAAGCATCCGGAGCAGGCATTGGGGCAGTGTTGATTTCACCGTCAGGGCAAAGAGCAATGTACTCCGCAAGACTCAACTTTAAGTCTACCAATAATATAGCGGAGTACGAAGGGATTTTATTGGGACTTCGAAAAGCACGTGCTCTAGGGGCTACAAGAATAATTATAAAAACAGATTCTCAGATAGTAGCAGGGCACGTAGACAAAAGTTTTCAAGTTCGGCATCCACAGCTTGCAAAGTAATTAGAAGAAATCCGCAAAATCGAAGCACACTTCAAGGGTATTTCCATTCGGAGTATACCAAGAGCGGAAAACGTGCAAGCGGACATTTTAGCGAAGGCTGCAACCGGAGCTGTGGATGTGCCTGAAGAAGCTTTCTATGAGGAGCTCAATATACCTTCGGTGCCACAAATTGCCTCTGCGGAGATTCTTTGCATTCCTAGTGCAGATTGGAAAAATTCGATCATAGAACTCTTGCAAGGAGGAACAAATTTGCCTGAAGAGCCCCAGTTGTCAAGATTAAAGCTCAGAGCCAGAAACTATCAGTTAATCAACGGTATATTATACAAGGCCGGAGTATGTTCCCCTCTACTCCGATGTATATCTCAAGCCGAAGGCCAAGAAATTCTTCGAGAAATTCACGAAGGCCTTTGTGGAAGCCATTTAGCCCCTAGAGCTCTGGCAGGAAAAACACTTCGCCAGGGGCTTTATTGGCCCACAATAACAGCTGATGCGGAGAGCTTGGTCCGCACTTGTCAAGGATGCCAGTGGATGGGTCGACGGAGTCATCGCCCACCAACAGCTCTTCAAGTCATTGCTCCGGTATGGCCTATGGCCAGATGGGGTATGGATCTAATTGGTCCCTTTCCGTTAGCAAAGGGAAATCTGAAGTTCGCAGTGGTAGCTATTGAATATTTTTCTAAGTGGGTGGAAGCAGAACCCTTAACAGCTATCACTTCGAACAATGTGCAGAAATTCTTTTGGAAGAACATTATTTGTCGGTTCGGAGTGCCTAGATACCTCACAGTTGATAATAGAACACAGTTCGATGCAGAACCCTTCAGGAAGTTTTGCGAAGACCTAGGCATTCAGCTATGTTTTGCTGCAGTGAGACATCCTCAGTCGAATGGAGCCGTAGAACGAGCCAATGGAAATATTTTATCAGGGCTAAATCGAAGAATAGTAGGATTAGCAAAGGGACTGTGGACCGAAGAGATTCCAAAGATTCTGTGGTCCATTCGGACTACGCAAACAAGGTCCACAGGTTTTACTCCGTTCAGACTACTATTCGGAGATGAAGCTATGACTCCAACGGAGCTCAAAGGGGGATCATTTCGCAGCACCGAACCGGACATTGAAGAAGAAAGACAAGCTTCGTTAGACTTATCAGAAGAAACAAGACTTCGAGCTGTAGCTAATTTATCAAAGTATCATCAGCAGACGAAGGCTTGGTATGACCCGAAGGTTAAGCTCAATGAACTAAGACCGGGTCATCTTGTTCTACGAAGCATTATAGCACCAGGGAAGTTAGGCAATAAATGGGAAGGTCCATACCTAATTGTCCGTTCAGGGCGCCCTGGTTCATTTAAATTAGCTAATTTAGAAGGTGAAGAGTTAGCACATACTTGGCATGCGGAGCACCTAAAGCGATACTTCGCATAAGGGCTCCTTGTAATTCACTTGTAATCATCTTCTAAATTAATAAAGCATATGACCCTGATAGTTGCCTTCCCCTCATAGACTTCCAGCTTCCAAGTGGACGCACTGGAACCGCGGGGTCGACCGAGAGGGAAGTGTCATTAAGCTGGGTTGTATTTTCGGACTTCGAACCCATAAAGTTCGAAGCATCCGACGTGGGGGCTGACATAATCCGGAGCCCAGGCCACCGGCTTGTAGGCATCCGTAAAAGAGCCCAAAACCACACCCTACGGAGTCCAAGCCATTGGCTGGTAGACTTCCGTAAAAAGAGCCGAAGGTGGCCAAAACCCTACGGAGTCCAGGCTGCAGCTGGTAGACTTCCGTAAAAAGAGCCGAAGGTGGCCAAAATTTGCGAAGTCCAAGCCATTGGCTGGTAGACTTCTGCAAAAAGAGCCGAAGGTGGCCAAAATCTGCGAAGTCCAGGCCATTGGCTGGTAGACTTCTGCAAAAAGAGCCGAAGGTGGCCAAATTATACGGAGTCCAAGCCATTGGCTGGTAGACATCCGTAAAAAGAGTCCAAAGAGACCATTGCAAACTCTGAATCATTGGTTCGTCAGAGATCGCAAAGATAAGTCGAAGGTGGCTAAAGCAAAACAGCATTTGAGCCATGAGCTTCGAATGTCTGTTAACATAGTCCAAAATGACAAATTTTTTAAGACACTAAAGTGTCCTGAAAGTTATCTCAAGTGATTTCTTTCATAAAACAAAGGTACTAAGCTACCATTCTTCCGACTGCAAAAAGTCGAAGACATTTCATAAGATTTCAAAAGATCTTTAAATGACAGAGGGGCTCCGAACCCCCAAAAAATTGTACTCCGAAGTTTTTTCTTTGCGCATAACCATCTTTGAATACATTTCGAAGTTGCTTATACCCAAAGAGGGGCTAGTAAATATGGAGACAATTTTAAATCGGCATTCATTATTGAAATAAATGTGTTTACAGATTACACTATGAAAAATTGGTATCTATACCAAGAAGGAATCAGAGACCTCTTCGGTCCCGAGAGCTAGGGGTGGAACGACTAGTTCCAACATCGGAAGTTCTAAGAACTTTACGTTTAACTCTCTTCCTCCCCTTCGAAGCTCTAAAATCCTTCTGCTCTTGTTGAAGCTCGGCCCAAGTTCGAAGCCGTTCAGGGCTTCTTTCCCAGCTTCTAAGATCTTCAGATCTTTTATTTCGAGCTTCACCTTCGTCTTCAGACCAAATAGTGTCTTCAGAAGACGAGGTGTTTGCGTTAACCTCTTTCTCTTCCTCTTTAATATAAGACAATACGTCTTTGATTACTTCGGGCGCAATTACGCCGGAGTCATCTCGAGGAATAAGAAATCGAGGACGCTTATAACTCTTTAGAAGTTCGAAGGTGTTCCATAATGAGCGAAGTTCGTTGTTAAGCTCTAACACTTCGATGTCTTCCATAAGAGGCAAAGCCAAAAAATATAACAAACAAGATTTTCATTGATAAATGTTTACAAGCATGAGCTTTACATAGTCAAAAAATCCTAAATAATTTCTAAACCTGCGGGTTCAGAGGAGGCTGACTGCTCGAAGCTTGGCTCCGAACTTGCTTTTGGCGTTGGCCTTCATCGATCCAAGCCTTGATCGCGGAACGACCTTCGGCTCTCCATGAGGTTTGAAAGGCTCGCCAGGCGGCAGTCACGCCTTCGAAAGGATTCAAAAGCCGCTCGTCGTCGAAGGTAATGGAGCCCTCTGCGCTCGGAGTGATTGTTCGGCCCAAATCCTCGTAGTAACGAAGTAGTCCGAGGGCAGACACTTGTCCGGAGAGTTCTCCATAACGAATGCCTACCGTCTTCATTTGCTTCGCTGCTCCTTCGATCCTTTTTAGCCGGCGCAGCAGAGTCACGTTGTCATCCGAAGGAAGTGATCCAGTAGTACCGAAGTACTCCAGAACACCTAGCATTTGTTCGATGACCTCCGTAGCTACCTTCTCCGACTTAAGCTTTTCTTCAATTAGTGCATCCTTGCTCGAAGTCGTTTCTGCCAAAACTCCGGAAATCCTAGCATTCTCCGTAGTTAAAATATTCTTCTGGTTTAGGAGTTGGCTAGCTTCCTCTTGGAGCCTTACAAGTTCGGACCCAGCACTAGCATGCTCCAACCGCACCTTTTCAATTTCAGCCCGAAGCACGATTCTTTCTGCTTCGAGCTCCTTATTAGCAGCCTCCAAGCCCTGTCTGGCCCTACGCTCCGTTGAAATCATATTATCCATTTGAAGTACTCTAGCTTCGGAGAAAGACAAGTTGCGTTTAAGAGCTTCATTTTCTTCCCGAAGCTGAGCAATTTCATTCTCGCTTGATAAAGTTGCAGCGCGGGCCAAGACTGCTTGCTGAGAAAAGAAAAAACTAAAGTAAGAAATTATTCATGTATAATTTGCTGCTGGTTCGAAGATGTACTCCGAACCCAATATAATTCTCTAAAGATATTGGTTCGAAGGTGCTCCGTACCTGGTAGGCCACTCGTTCCAGGGCAACGTTAAGCTCCGAACTCTTCGCCCTGCTTAATTTTGCTACCAGCTCTGTCTCCCCGACTTCGCGACTCACTCGACCCAAAGGTTTGAGCAGAGTCCGAAGCCCAATTGGCTCCAAAAAAGGAGTCAAAAGAGGGAGCATTGCCGAAGCCTTTTGGTCATCCCTGCTTGACGAAGGTCCATAGCGTTCTCCTGAGGTCCTTGGAACTTCGGAAGATGGCCCCCCCTCAGTTGATTCACTTTCATCTGTTGACTCAGACGAAGTTGATCTTTGAGTAGGGAGAGGCTCTATGTGTCTTTTTCCTCGTCCAGGCCCCTGTTGAGTGACCTCCGGGTGCGGCTCCGAAGTTGTCGAAGGCCTTTGAGTTGTGTCTTCGTGATGTACTTCTTCCGAAGGAGGCTCTGCAAAAACAAAGGTATTATACATTGTATAATTTTGCAGAAAATAATAAAAGAATTATGCGAAGTTTACCTTCGATATTCTGGGGGCATTCGAGCACCGGACTGCTCGGAGGATCAAAGGTGAGGTCTTCATCTGAATCTACAGTTAAAATTTCTGCTGCCGGAGTATCTCCGTGAGCAGTCCTCCCTTCATCCACAACTGAAGTTGTAGGAACTTCAACTTCATCTTCACCCATAGGGGCTTCGATTTGCTCCTCTTGAGTATCCGGAGCTCTCACTTCTTCAATGTTAGCTTGAGGCTCCGGCATACCTGCAGTATCTTCAATGTGAATATTTTGTTGAGCTGCATCTTCATCAATCAATCTCACTAATAATATACCTTCATCTTCTTTAGAACCGGAGATTGAGGTTCTTGAGCTCGAAGGCGCAGGATCCGAAGGTGCGGGATTTTTTGGCTTCCGAGCCACCTTCTTCACCGGAGTCCTTGCGGAGCTCGAAGCTCCGGCTTCAGCTGTCCTCTTCTTGGGTCCTTTCTCCGAAGGCACCCAGTCCATCAGAGGGGGCAGAGTCAACTCCAACATTCCCCATACTCTGTTAAACCTTTCCCAACTCCCGACCAATTTAATTCTCCATTCTTTTTCAGTCGGGGTTGGGGCACCCAAAATCTTCTCCGAAGCCCTTACAATTTGCTCTGAAGTAATAGGGGTTGAAGAAGCTAAAAAATAAATAATTCAAGTTAGTATTTCTTCGAAGTAAATATGTATAATGCATGTTGGTTTCGAAGTTACCTGCAGGGCTCGAAGTCAAGTTGATCTTGCGAAGCCCGCCTTCCGAGTCATCTTCGAAGGCGATAGGCCAGTTGGCCATCAATGGAGAAATTTGCAAGCCAAGAAATTCTTCGGCCAAGTCTCGCATACTTAACCTTCGGCTAATTTTTTGAAGCAGGTTAAGACGGGCTTCGAGCTGACCTTCGTTGGGCTGCACCAAAGCTTCTTTCCGGAATTGAATTTCTTCAAGGGGCCCAGCCAGAGGACTACTTGCCCCAACTTCGGCATAGAACCATCTTAGAACCCAATCAGTGTACCATCTGGCATTGATGGCCTTGGCAGGAAACTGAAGGGCATATTCATCTCGAAGCCTAAAGTTAATAGAGCCGAAGGATACCACCACTTTCTCACCTCCGGAGCCTACGAAGGTCTTCGGCTGGCAAGTTGCTCTATGAAGTGCAGCGAAGATTTCTGCCCTCCCCTCACAACCTTCGGCTCTCAGCGCCCATTCGAAGATAGCTAATCTAGCTACTGCGTTCGGAGATAAAATAAAAATCAATAACCCCTATGTTTGGTTATCTTTTCCTTCCGTATACTGCTCTCCTAACGTTACAGGTCAAACGGAGAAGCGTATTCGAGGGGCTACTGTTGGGGGAAAATATCTCATCTTCGGGGTTATTGCCGAAGCAACATAAAGGCAGACAGCGGATTCGAAGGTTCCCAGACGATCATCTTCGAAGATACCCGGAACCAAGTTCGAAGTACGAAGATAGGCATTGGTTCGGAGTACATCTTCGAACTAAGGCCCTTCAAGATCTTTTCTGCCAGCTAAGATGGAAGACTTATCTTCTTTCTCATTAGATTAGTCTTTTACCATTTTAGCCCTATTAAGGGAACCGAATAGTTTCTACTATGTCGGTTGTAATAGAGGGGTAAATAGGTCTTTTCCTTAATGTTTGGGCCTATAAATACCCCCCATTTCACCCTGTAATAGGGACCGAATACAAGTTATTCAATACACACATTCGAACTATTCTAAGTTATTATCCTTTCGGAGGCTTAGAACAGTTCTCTTCGCAAACACTTCGTTTGTTAGTTTCTCTTCTACAGAAACCTGTTAGCGTAATCTTTTACGCCAACATCTACGTAATAGATTGTTATCGCCTTGTTACTTCGCCCGTGTAGTATCCGCTAATCTGCGTAACAAATTGCTACCTTCGCTACTAGTGCAACACTTAGCAAAATTCGGTCCTTAGGCTGAATTGGTACTTCGAATCATCTTTGTTGCAGGTTCCTACGTTCGGAGCTACTTCGTCGGAGGTGCCGGAGCTGAGAGATCGGTTTCGGAGGTCACCAGGACACCCTTTGGCAGGACTGCAGGCTCCGGCAACAGGCTTCGCCAGCATACTTCATCACAACGGGCTTCGCCACGACCATACTCTGCACTGGACGAAGTTGCGCTTGCGCGTGGCCCTTGCGCTATTGTTCCATAGTTTGCTGTATCAGAGATCTCACGCCGAACCCCGTTGTTTGGAGGTGATCATCGCGTCCAGATCCGTTCGGAGTCCATCTTCAGCCAGATCAGTCTAAACGCCGAAGCACCCTTCGGCGGAGTACTTCGCACCAGACGCCAAAGGTACACTTCGGTGATCCCTTCGCACCAGACTTCGAACCAGACGGGCTCCGACTGGTTTGCTGATTTTATTTTGTTTAATTTATCTCTTTCGGCTAATTGGATTATTTTGTGTAATCTGGTTGCCTGGCGACTCCACCCCCCTTATCACGACTAAGGGTAGTCGGAACGCGAAGTCGGTGCTACGTCACGCTTGGGCTTGTTCCTAAGTATCCGTGCACTTTTGGATCGTCGACCTGACCCAAGTGCGGGGGCACGTTTCCATGTCAATAGGAGGTACAACCTCGGTCAGACCGGAGGGTGCGAAGAAGCTTCAGGATTGAGCCCCGAAGGCTGATGCGGAGGTTGTCGTTGTGCAGTTCGACCGGCGAAGGTTGCTCGGTCGGACCGGCCGTGCTACCCTGATCACACCGCACAAGGGACCTCTGGCTATCAGGGCTTCGACGGGCGGAACTTCAGCGTACACAGGATTCGGCAGAGGGCTTCGGCATGGTGTGGTGTGGAGGTCCCCGGTCAGACCGGCAGAGTGCCATCGGTCTCACCAGATGTTGCCGACAATGGCCTGACAGAGGGGCTCTAGTCAGACCAGCCCTAAGCTGCCGGTCGGACCGGTGACAATAGATCTAATCTGCTAGGGTTCGGATGACCTAGCAAACAAGATCCAATTGCCTTCAAACTTCGTAGGGGCATTTGTGAAGGCAATTACTCTGCAAAAACAACAAGAGATCAAATATAATTCGGCCAAGAGGCCGAATATCATAATATGATGGTAAAACCCGATAAAAGGGATAGCAATCCGTTACGTGGATTAACGGGAGGTTCACAAGCGAACCAGCAAGTGATACCGTGATTAGGGACGCGGTGGACGGAGGGCTTCCAGGCAAACCCATGAAGATCTACTGACCAATGCAGAAAGTAAAGAAAAGTACATGTGATTCAAAGCTAGGGCTTTGGATTTTGGAGATTGGAGAGAGAGCCCTTGAATCGGCCTTGCCCCTAGTATTTATAGGGGGTGGGCTGGTGGTCCCTGGCACAAAATATAGTAGGATTCGGCCACAATTTGGTTGAGATAAGATTTGAATACAAACCACCCGAATCCACTTCGGATTCATATTTTGAACCCCTAGTCGGTCTGACCAAGCCAATGGGGCCAGTTTGACCGGGCCTAGTTGGTTGGACCGGCCTACTATAGCCAGTCAGACCGGCCTGTGCTAAGTTTGGCATATTTTCGGTCAAAAATACCATTTTTTAGTATTTTGCCTAGTTTGACCATTAATGCCATTTTTTGCTATAAACAAAAGGATAACCAAAAGCTAGGTCATTCGCTTCTGCAAGGTTCAGTGGAGTAATCATCCGGTCGAGGAGGCTACATGGGAAAAAGAAGATGAATTAAAAGCTCAGCACCCTAGGTTATTTGAGAATTGACCCCAATCTCTAGGACGAGATTCTCTGTAAGTGGGATAGGATTGTAACACCCCAAAAATTCCAAGGTAAAATAAAATGAGAGAAATACAATTTCTGAATTAAAAAGAATTATTTTAAATAGAGAAAAAGAGTAAAAACACCCAAATGAAACAAAACATGGAGAAATAAGTCAAATTCAGAATTGATAAAATTATGGTGGATTCTATAAGCCATGATATATTTTAGGGAATTTTTACAACATTTTAGTGCCTTTGCCTCTAGCTCTAATCTATTAAACCAATTTCTAGAATTATTTGAAATGGAAAATGAATTAAAAATACCATTGGGCCGCAACCCTCAATTCCCCCTCGGCCCAGCCCAGTCCAAACCCAGGGTCACTGCAATGTGGGACCTGCCTGTCGGCGCGCGCCCCCTCTCTCTCCTTCACCCGCGCCTGCCTGGTCCCGCTTGTCGGCCGCACGCGCCCCCCGCCTCTAACCGCCCTAGACCACCTGTCGGCATGCCTTCCTTCGCCAATGACCGCTGATGGGTGGGGGCCACCTGTAGAACTCATCATCTCCGATGGAAAGGTGATCCATTTCCATCCCCGGTGAGCCCCTTTCCAATTTCGTCACCGCCGGCCGGCAATCCCAAAATTTATCACGTGCCTCGGCTTGCCAACCACCGGGGATCACTTCCCCCCCCCCTCACCTGACGTGGTTTCACTCCGATGGCAAGGATTTACCCGCATGGAAGGCTCTCCGGTGAAAAGGGGATTTCACTTCGGGTTTCCCCTGTTTCACCTTCCTTACCAACCGCCGACGACCACTATAAGAACCCAGGACCCCCACCGCACTCCGGCCACGCTAAATTGACCCGGCACTCACACTCCTAACAAGCTGCGCCACCAAAAAATTGCCGCCCCTCTGTTCTGGCTTTGGCAGTCCCTCGTCGTCGTTTTAGACCACCCTCGCCATCGCCGACGGCAGCACTAGAACCAGCATCGCTGCCCCGACATCGGTGACACCTCCGTTGGACCTAACGACCGCCGGATCACCATCGCCACCCCCAACCCGAGACACTTCGCCGCCCCTACTCGTCGTCGATCGCCGCCGGTCACCTTTTGCCGTCGTAACCGGTACCCTCGTGCTCCCCGTGTTCCCCTCTTTCCGTTTTGGCCATTAGCTAGGCCTTTAGGCCATCGCCGGTGCCGGTGCCGCTCGCCGTCACACCGCCGGAGCCGGGGAAGAAGCCCTCGGCTTCCCCCGTGCCGCGCGTGTGTTGGAAGGCGTCTCAGCCATCTGATCTAGGTTGAACGAGTGAAATTAAATCACCTAGTGATTAAATCTCAGCCGCTCGTTTCCGGCGAGGGGGTATGGGGTGGTCTAGGCCGTCCAGATCCACTTAACCCCTCCCGCCTCGCGTTTGGCCGTTGGATGCCAATCAAGCGGTCCAAAGAGCCTTGGTCCATGCACACAGTGCGTTGGTCCATGGTGGGCCTGGCTCACCGTGAACCAGAGGTTGTTTTTGATTTAAATAATATTCAGAAATTCAGTTTAAACTTCAAAAATTCATATCTCACTCATTTTAACTCCAAATTTCACCATTCAAATTTCAGAAAATTCTAAATTTAATTCTCGACAAACTTAGCCCATTTAATCCATATGTTTTGTATTGATATTTTCATGTTATTAATTGTTTACTCTCTTTAATTTTTGTACCGAGAAGATTACGTCATCGTCGAGGATCCGGAGTATTACCCAGAGGTCCCACCTTCACCCTTTGCTGATCAAGGCAAGTCACGACCCCCATTTTGATCATAATTGAGCCCATTTTAATAATTACCGCTATGACTCATAAGATTATAATTGCATTAGTTTAATCAAGAGCCTTACATTATATTTATTAGATCCCGTCCTTGTTGTGCAAACCTAGGCCATGCTTATTGAGCCTAAACTCCTTGTCACCTTTAAAGTATCATATTAGATAGTGTCCAATGTATCGACACAACTGCTATAGGGTAAAAACGAATCGTAGATAGTTTGATTCTATTATATGATTTTCCCGTTATATCTCTCATCTCTGGAGTTCTGTTGGAGTTTTGGTTAAGTTATAAGTATGGTGGGTTCTGGGTGCAAGCTAGGGCATTAGTCGGTAGCACCCGGGGCACTATAAGGATCGGTCTGCAGGATCTATTGCAAAACAAATTTGTACTAACCACAAGTCTAGTGGGTAAGTCCTAACTGGAGGTATGGAGCGTTCCAAATTAAAGCACCATAGTGGAGGTGGAAAGTGACACCTGCGTGTGGCTTGTACCGATGAGGCTCAAGGAGGGTACGTCGTTGGCCCAATGCATTGGGGCGCCGTATGAAACCTATAAGAGGGTGTTATTGAGTTGGTGCGTTCCATGCTAAAGGTTTTGGCATGAGTTCCTTCGGGGTAACGTGGTGTCATCAAGACACACTTTGGTGTGCGGGAATGAGTGCCTTGTGGGTACAGTAGGACACCTCTGATCAGAGTATAATCTTTTCGAAAAGTCGTGCCCACGGTCAAGGGTAGGTTGGGCAATATTCACCACAATTAGTTTACTTTTACATGAATGATTGCATGATGAATGGCATGTAAGGACTGTTGAGCGAGGGCGGGCTGACTGTACCCCTCAAGTTAGAAGATGATGCATTTACTCATGATTTAAATTTTCTGTACTAATAACCTGATTACATTAAATGCTTTCCAAATGTACTTTTCCACAAACATGAGCCACTACCTTCCTTGTTACTACCTTGCATTATAATTGCATTTCGGTGGATTGCTGAGTACGATTGTACTCACCCCCATTGACTCACCAAACCAGAGGTAGCGTACTACAAGGAGGACGGTCTGGAGTAGCAACCCAGTCAAGGCGCGAGACTAGAGAAAGGCGTTCATCTAGAGGATTTATTTTCCTAGTTTCTCTTTCATTTAAACTCTTTTGTAATAATATGGTCTACGAACCATCTTTTGATTGGCGTATTGTGTGCGGTCGTGTGATGAACGTCTTGTATTTATTGATTTTCTATGGAAATTCAATAAAGTGTCGATTTTATTAAATCTGGGCGTGACACCTTGCCACTGATAAGGGTAGTAGGAATGCGACGTCAGTGTTGTGTTACGCTTAGGTTGGTCCCTAAGTATTCGTACACTTTTGGATCGTCGAACTGACCCAAGTGCGGGGGCATGTTTTCGTGTCCACAGTTCGAAGGCCAGGTTTGAAGCCCCCCTTCACCAGATTCGGATGCCCCTTTCACCAGGTTTGGAGGTCAGGTTTGGAGCCCCCTTCACCATGTTCGGAGGCCCCCTTCAACAGGTTTGGAGGCCTGGTTTAAAGCCCCCCTTCACCAGGTTTGGAGGTCAGGTTCGAAGCCCCCTTCGCCAGGTTCAAAGGCTAGGTTCGAAGACCGCTTCACCAGGTTCGGAGGACCCACTTCACGAGGCTCAAAGACTCTAAAACCACTTCAAACTAAAGGTCAAAACCAAGTACCGAAACCAGAGGCCTTCACCCCTGGTATTTGCACATGTATTTGTCTTTACTAGAGTAGTATAAATATAAATACAAATTGCATTTTAGAGATTATTTAAGACAGAAAATAATACTAATTCATGTTCGGGCCAGCTCACTCATTTTTTATTTTCAAGTTCATCTCATTTGTTATCTTTCAATGTTTTTCTATAGCATTAATTTAACTGACTAACAAATAATTATTATTTTTATTTTCACCATTGCGTAGCACGAACACACTACTATTCGTTTGAAATGAATTTAGTCAGCTTGATATGATAACAAAAATTTATCTGAAAGTTCAATTTATCTGTCGCTGGCCCTGAGGCCTCGCAGCCCCGCGCCCCTACTTGTTCGACCTCGCGTGGCTCCATCTCCGGCCCCCATCCCCCAGCCCTATGTGGCTGCCAAATAATCAAAAGTTCATAATTTAACTCTCTAACAAATATTTATTTTTTAACTTTTATCATTACGTAGCATGGGCCCACTACTAGTATATTCATAATATATGTTGAGTTTATATCTTTCTAGTACACTCGCGGATCCAAAAGGTTGAGTGTCTACGTCAATCTAGGTGTGGCGGACGGAGGGGATGGGGATGGGCAGCACTGGTAGATGCCATGTCATGTGTAGAATTGACAATCTCAACTCATCTTTTTATAATAGTAAAGATTAACGTCCTCTCTAGTGGTAGGTCTATTAATTACTATGTTTTAAAATATAAGGCACACACATTTTTAGGAATATCAACATTCATATCTTTTAACTAATAATTAAACTAAAATATTTAGTATTATTATTAATGTCATATATTTATATTGATATTAAGTGTTGTTATTTTAATAATTGTTGAAGATATATATTAAAAGTAACTAATAGTAAACATTCTATGTTAAAGATCATGTAAAAAACTTATATTTTAAATAGATGTAGTATTATAGTTCAAAAAACATACTTTAGTTTGGAGAAACCTACGAAAAATTGGCATGCATGCATGAGCGCTACCTTCTCATTGATCAAGGCAGTAAGAAGAAAATTAGGTCCTAGAAATTAGGGTGCACATAACATAATGAAACCATAAGAAATCTAACAATACTCCCTCAACAAAACAAAACAAAAAAGGAAAAAATTTGGTGTAATGGTGTCATCATTCCAACTCTGGAGATGATTTGGATTTATATTTTGCACGGAATTCGCATTCATTATGAAAAGAACTTGTAAGCAGTCCTGCATGCATGTCGCTGTCTCACTTGCCTTTGGTATCATGTACCATATATCCACTCAGATGGAAAGCTAGGCAATATCTCAATCAAATGAGTCAAAAGAACGTTTTTATAAGTAAAGAGTAAAAAGAAAATTTTAATTAGTTAATATGTAGTCGCTACCTCAATTCTAAGTAAACACTACTTAGGATCGGTTTGTTTTAGATTTGTATTATAAAAATCCAATTTATAAAAAAATGGGTTCCAATAATTTATTGAATTATTATAATTTACAGTTGATAGAATAAGTTATCCTATTTATTTTAGCTTATTTGTTTTAGCTTACGAAAAAAATACTGAATTAATAACGGAGAACTCCCCTGGCAATCATAGAGATGTACTCTCACGCAATTCGCATTTGCTCTCGGCGACAGCCAACAGATCAATTATTCATGTGGAAATGGACAAGAGAAAACCTTCATCCAACTTTCACTTGCACTGACACTTGCACTGAGCAGCTAGCCAGCTACAAGTTCAGTGCTCAGTACAGCTTGGCCTGCAGATCCACATCAGGCACAGCACGAGGCCACGAGCCAATTTATCGACCAAATAATGCCTGTTATTATCCTAATAAACATCGGTACCATCGGAGAGAATCATCACCAAGTCACGGAGTCAAAGTTATACACTGACAAGACGAGATCACGCCAATTCCCTACTGGAATCTTCTTTTCTAATCAATCAGTCTGTTTCTCTCGTCAGCTGTGACCATACAATGCCGTGGAGGACTCCGCAATATCTCTATGCACATAGATACAACTGAGTCCAATTCAGACTCGTCATTTCTAAGCATTGGGATGAAAGGATAGGGGAGGAGAGATAGATAACCATGGAGGGAAGTGTGCAGGAGTTCGATGGCTCAGCCTTCAGAGAGTGCTTCTCCCTCTCATGGAGGAACCCCTACGTTCTGAGGCTCGCCTTCTCTGCTGGCATCGGTGGCCTCCTCTTCGGCTACGACACCGGTAATGATCCACTGAATTGATGATGATTGATGATAAGTTTCAGGTTTTGTGTGGATGGTTTGACAACTATTCAGGTTCTTGTCACTTCCACTAGCTACTTCAGTGAAAGTTCAGATAAAAGATGCATTTTTTCTGTTCAAGACGCCAGCTAGTTGGAGGAGCTGAAGTGATCATAATCCACCGATTAATTGTTTGGATTTGAATATTTGATTGTATATCTGAAGACTGAATCAGTAAATGTATTTAAAATTACAATATGCTGCCTAGCAGGGGACGTGATCTTGTTGCTATTGTTGCGTTCTCTGTAGGTGTCATTTCAGGAGCGTTGCTTTACATTCGTGACGATTTCCGTTCAGTTGACAAGAACACATGGCTTCAGGTAGGCAGTGATAAGAAGCTAGCTTGAATTTTGATGGTGAATTCCTGAAACTCTACTGGATTGGTGGTGCAGGAAATGATAGTGAGCATGGCAGTGGCCGGCGCGATCATCGGCGCAGCGATCGGGGGCTGGGCGAACGACAGGCACGGGCGGAGGACGTCGATCCTTGTCGCCGACTTCCTCTTCTTCGTCGGCGCGGTGGTCATGGCGTCGGCGATGGGCCCTGTGCAGCTGGTGGTCGGCCGCGTCTTCGTCGGCCTCGGCGTCGGCATGGCATCAATGACGTCCCCGCTCTACATCTCCGAGGCCTCGCCGGCGAGGATCCGGGGAGCCCTCGTGAGCACCAATGGCTTCCTCATCACCGGTGGCCAGTTTTTGTCCTACCTCATCAACCTCGCATTCACCAAGGCGCCGGGGACATGGAGATGGATGCTCGGCATTGCAGGCCTCCCTGCCGTGGTCCAGTTCTTCCTCATGATCTTCCTCCCCGAATCACCGAGATGGCTTTACAGAAAGGTCAATTGGTTTCCGCCATTGATTCTTCCTCCTTTCATCAATAAAAAGGTTCGATTTTTACTCGTGTGTTTGCTGTTTTTGTGCTCAGGGGAGGGAGGAGGAAGCAGAGGCGATCCTTCGGAAGATATACTCGGCGGAGGAGGTGGAGCGGGAGATGGTGGAGCTAAAGGAGTCGGTGGAGGCGGAGGCGCGGGAGAGGGGCTTGTCGGAGAAGGTGGGCCTGATGACGCTGTTTAGGACGGCGACGGTGCGGCGGGGGCTTGTCGCCGGCGTGGGGCTACAGGTGTTTCAGCAGCTGGTGGGGATCAACACGGTGATGTACTACAGCCCGACGATCGTGCAGCTTG
The DNA here is from genome assembly GCA_019279435.1 of Zizania palustris. Classification (NCBI taxonomy): domain Eukaryota; kingdom Viridiplantae; phylum Streptophyta; class Magnoliopsida; order Poales; family Poaceae; genus Zizania; species Zizania palustris. The sequence goes on along the minus strand of JAAALK010000079.1, from coordinate 94,029,670 downwards.
CCGGGTTCTCGTCGAACCAGACGGCGCTGGCGCTGTCTCTGGTCACCTCCGGCCTCAACGCGCTCGGCTCCGTCGTGAGCATCTACTTCATCGACCACACCGGGCGGAGGAAGCTGCTCGTAATCAGCCTCGCCGGCGTCATCCTCTCGCTTGGTGTGCTCTCCGCCGTGTTCCACGAGACAACCACCCACTCCCCTGCCGTCGGCTTCGCCGAGACTAGGCACTTTGACGGCTCGTTCACATGCCCGGACTACCGGTCGGCGGCGGCGCTGACGACGGTCGGCTTCTGGGACTGCACACGGTGCCTCAAGGCGGAATCGACGGAGTGCGGCTTCTGCGCGTCGAGCGCCGGCAAGCTGCTGGCCGGCGCGTGCCTGGTGTCGAACATGACGGTGCGCGACGCGTGCCACGGCGAGGGACGGCTGTGGTACACGCGAGGGTGCCCGAGCCGGTACGGATGGCTGGCGCTGGTGGGGCTGGCGCTGTACATCATCTTCTTCTCGCCGGGGATGGGGACGGTGCCGTGGATAGTGAACTCGGAGATCTACCCGCTGCGGCAGCGCGGCGTGTGCGGCGGCGTGGCGGCAACGGCGAACTGGGCGTCAAACCTGGCGGTGGCGCAGTCGTTCCTGTCGTTGACGGAGTCCATCGGGCCGTCGTGGACGTTCCTCATCTTCGGCGGGCTGTCCGTGGCGGCGCTAGCCTTCGTGCTCGTCTGCGTGCCGGAGACAAAGGGGCTGCCCATCGAGGAGGTGGAGAAGATGCTCGAGCGCCGGGAGCTCAGGCTCAGATTCTGGGCCAAACGCCGTCGCGACCACGACAGCGGCGCTGTCAAGACCAGTGGCGTGTGATCGGAGACTGATCGATGATGTGGCACGGGAAACGTTGTGTTAAAAAAAGTTAATTGAATACATGTCATTATTCATGCTATTACAATTTTAAATAGCGGTAAAATTTGTCACTATAATTATAAAATGAGAGTGACTAGTGAGGAGCCATGCTGAAGAGCGTGGATCTCATGGCTCCAGATGTGATGAGTCATTGTCAACGGAAATCAAAGATGACACGAAGTGAGAAGAAGACCTGTTGCGTTTAGGCCGCGTGTGACTCAGGTACACGAGCAGCCAGCGACTATCGGGCAGAGGGGCCGCGAAGTCGGGCTGGCCCAATCCGGGTACATTGGCTAGGAGCAGCAGAGGATCCACTGGGCTGTTGACCAGGATTGACTCAGGTACACGGGCGGCGAGCGATTGCCGGGCTGAGAGAGCTGCGGAATCGGGCTGGCCCATTCCGGGTACCTGATGCAAAGTCGGTGGACGCTTTGTCAGTTTCGGCGCAAAACTGACGACCGCTGATCTCGGATCGGACCGTTCTGGGGCGAAGCCGTAGTCGCTACGAAAGCTCCGCTTTCGGATAAGTCATCTGTAAATAGGAGTTTACTATTTTGTCCTTAGGTCCACAGTCAGTCAGTCGAGTCTGCAAAAATATCCTAAGGGCAGTTTGGTATTTTCCATTTATTTCAGCGTTTGTAAAAACCCTAAGGGTCTTTTAGTATTTTTCCTAGGCTATTGGGCTGCCTATAAATAAGGCCCCAATCCCTAGGGTTAGAGTCACCCTTTCTAAAAATCACTTTTCTAATACAAGAGATTGGGTCATTTTTTCTCCTAGCGTTTTGTCCCTCTCCGTCGTCATCGTTTCCTGCGCTCGCCGCCTCTTTTCATCGCAATCAAATCAAGCCGGTTGTTTTTCGTCTCTCAGTTTTTAATCGTCTCGATTTACGTGTTCTACTGGATCACCTGTCTGTTTTCTCTTTGGTTTGCTGCAAGCGCTCTCTCTTGAAGCCATCGTTATCTCTCCTGTTAGAGTAGTTTCTTTTTATCCGATTGGTTGTTTCGTCTAGAGCTTATTTTAATTCGTTTGAGAGCTTTTGTTGTTTGAAGGCTAGCTTGCAGGCTATGCAGTAGACTGAAGTTTTTATCCTCTGTTGTCCTCGATTGCTTCACTCTGGGCCTAGCAATTTTTCTATCGGCAATAGGCTGTCTTCGGCTGACCGCACAGCTTGCAGGCAACATGTCAACATTACTGCAGCATAGCTATGTGTGCTAGTTGACAGCCTATGTGCATAGGTCTGTATTCTGGTTGCATTTTACGTGAAGTTGTTTGCGTGTAAGCTTTTCAAGCCTAGCGTTTCTACGAAAAACGTACAGCTCTGTAGTTTTCAGCTAGTCACAGGCTAGTCTTCGTAGCTGCCTGGCATAGCCTTTGCATGACTCTCGGTGCTTCGCAGTTGCATCTTGGCAGCTAAATTTCTCTGTGCGAAGTGTGTCTGTGCAATTGTTTTTGTCCTTCGAAGTTAGTCAGACTTGTGGTTGCGTCAGGATTTTTGCACTGTGTGAAGTAGTCTAGTTGCGAAGCTAGGCAGTAGGCTTCGGTCAAGTGTTTCGTAGCACCGAAGTCCATCCTAGCTGTGCTGCGGGTGTTGACACGAAATGTGCCCCCGCACTTGGGTCAGTCCGACGATCCAAAAGTGCACGGATACTTAGGGACAAGCCTAAGCGTGACGTGGCACCGACGTCGCGTTCAGACTACCCTTAATAGTGATAAGGAGGGTGGAGTCAACAAGCAACCAGATTACACAAAATAATCCAATTAGCCGAAAGGAATAGATTAAACAGAATAAAATCAGCAAACCAGTCGGAGCCCGTCTGGTTCGAAGTCTAATGCGAAGGGTGCGCCGAAGGGTACCTTCGGCGTCTGGTGCGAAGTGCTCCACCAAAGGGTGCTTCAGCGTTCGGACGGTTCCGGCCGAAGGTAGACTCCGAACGGATCTGGACGCGATGACCACCTCCGAATAGCCGGGTTCGGTGTGATATCTCCAATACAACAAACGTTGGCGTCTGGTGCGAGGTACTCCGCCGAAGGGTGCTTCGGCGTTCGGACTGATCCGTTCGAAGATGGACTCCGAACAGGTTGAGACGCAGTGATCCTCTCCGAACAGTGGGGTTCGGCATGATATATCTCCGATACAGCAAACGTTTGAGACAATGACGCGAGGGCCACGCGCGAGTGCAACTTCGTCCAGTGCGGAGTATGGTTTCGGTGAAGCCTGTCACGACGAAGTATGCTGGCAAAGCTTGATGTCGAAGCTGCGGTCTCGTCGAAGGGTGTCTTGGGGACCTCTGGAACCGATCTCTCAGCTCCGGACACCTTCGGCGAAGGGGGCTCCGAACGTGCGAACCTGCAACAGAGATGATGCAAAGTACCAATTCGGCCTGAGGACTGAATTTTGCTAGGTGTTGCACGGGTAGCGAAGGTAACAATCTATTACGCAGATTAGCGGATACTTCACAGGCGAAGTAACAAGGTGATAGCAATCTATTACATAGATTAACGGATACATCACGGGCGATGTAACAAGGCTTACCGCTGTTCCGTAGCGGCCGGCGGAGGGCTTCCAGGCAAACCCACGAAGAGGTACAGGAAAATAAAGGTAAAAGTAAAGGTACGATCAAAGCATGGCTTTGGTTTGGTTTGAGTTGGGGGGGGCTCTCCACGCCGGCCAGGCCTCTCTATTTATAGGGGGTTAACTCCTAATATAATCTACTATTAATCTGGCTAGATAGAGAGAGATTGAGCTGGAAACGTGTGCAACTCTATCTCTGCCGAGGTGGGCTTCGGCCAGGCCCGTCGAGGCTAGCTCCTCGGGCCGAAGCTTCGGCAGCGTGGGCTTCGGCTAGGCCCGTTGAGGCCTGCTCCTCGGGCCGAAGCTTCGGTAGCGTGGGCTTCGGCCAGGCCCGTCGAGGCCTGCTCCTCGGGCCGAAGCTTCGGTAGCGTGGGCTTCAGTCAGGCCCGTCGAGGCTTGCTCCTCGGGCCGAAGCTTCAGTAGCGTGGGCTTCAGTTAGGCCCATCGAGGCTTTCTCCTCGGGCCAAGGCTTTGGCAGCGTGGGCCTCCGAAGGCTTCCTGACCGAAGCCTGTGGGCTGGCTAGGGGCTTTCGGAGCCCATAGCTCAATGGGCTTCGGCCCTGTAGGGCTTCGGACAGACCCTGGACATGTGTACTTTCGGCCCAAATCACCAAAACTTGATATTTTGACAATCTAGCCATTAATGCCATTTTTTGCTATCAACAACATGCTTTGAATTCGAAGTACTATTTTTTCTAGGGAGTCTGAACACCAGGCTCTGAAGCCTTCTCACTCCGCAAGCGAAGCATGCAGGTGCTGGGATTCTTCTAGTTGCATGTGTTTCGAAGTGTTTTTGTTCGGAGGTCAGGTCGTGGACCCCACAATGAAATGCATTTTTGCTGAGCTGTGGACTGGTTCGAAGTCTGTGTCTGATCTCCGTGCGAAGTCTTTTCGTCTGGGTCAGTAGACTTCGTTTCATGCATCCTTCGCTGTAAGAATAGCTTCGCATTAGGTTCTCTGAAGCCTCACACGTGGCTCAGCTGTGTACTGCTCCAAGCGAAGTCCACTTCTTACAGGCTTTGGCTCATCTAAAACGAAGCCCATGATTGTACCTTCGCACGTAAACTTCGAAGCAGGCTTCGGCACGTTCACTACAGGCTTCGACACTGCGTTCTTCGAAGCAGGCTTCGTCAAGTATCTAACTGGAGACAACTGTTAACAGTAAGACTCCTCGTTTCACGTGCACTCATGATTAAATCTCTGTGATGATCTATTTCTGTGAAGCTTTATTTGCCATGTTTTAAATGCTTCGTTAATCTTCCTTTAAGCATTGTGTTGGTGTTTCTTTGTCTAGGACACCGGTCATTTATAGGCTAGATACTTTTAGGCTTTGATCTGTTTACTATTCCCTGCTTAGTATGTTGAGGTGCGTTGGGTGTTGGGAGCAGGCCATTGATTCGAAAGAATTTTTTAGGCGCCCATTCATCCCCCCTCTGATCGCTACTTTCGATCCTACAACTAGCACCCATTATACCATTAGAAATATATTCAGACGGTATAGATAATGAGAACACAACCCACCTACTCTCCCTATGAGAATATACTAAATCCTTGTCCGAACCTAACTCCGACGAGTTGCCCCCCGCTGAAGCAAGACGAGATCGCCGCACGAGTTTCCTCCCTTGACCACCGGTGACCTGTCTCCTTCGGTACGCCGCACAACAAGTAACTCGTCAGTGACCTCTTCTCCTCTGACCTCCACGCGCGCATGACGCATAATACCTCACCACCGTAGAGAACTCCGACGCCCTATCTCCTACCCCCACAACCACCGCCCCTACCCCTAAACCCCTCCCCTCACCAGCCTCCCTCCCTCTACCTCTCCCTCCGCTGGCTGAGGAAGCTCCGGTTATGGAGCAAAAACGTTACAAGTACTCCCCCGAAATGCAAAGTAACAAATTGTTGCTACTTTTGTTGCTATGAATGTCGTCTAGTGCATCTTTGTGTCAGATAGTAAACAAAGTGATTAGATTGACTTTCTTGTTTTGTGAAAAAAACAAAGATAAGTGTGTTTATTGATGCGTCCATGCAATAAACACAATCTATGAGCGACAACACCAGCCGTCGCCAAGAAGTAGTAATGGAAAAAAGCACACCTACCACTCACATCCCTTCTATATTGTACAAAAAATTTGTATCAGTTGGTACCTTTGCGAAAGAACACAAATCATGTTGTTTGTTAATGCATAGATTACAATAATACTTGTTTGTTTCTGTGTTACATGTCGTGTCTCATTGATTCATGTCCTGAAACTAAAAAATGTCAATGTGTGTATCAACCCCTCCCAAAACCATGTACATGTTAAGTGTAACATATAATGCTTCTTTTTTCAGTGAAACATGTGTTGTTCCTTGTGGTTTCATGCTGAGATATTATAAAAATGTAGCCTTTGGTACTAATTTGTATCTGATATAAAAAGTGTATCATTTGGTTTCATTCATGAGTTATCTGTCATATTTACCACATGTTGTAGAAATCTCATACCTGGTGCATGTTTGTTTCACTTAGTGAATGTTTTGGTTTTGTAAGTTCATTATGTGATACTAGATAATATCATTTTGTGTTTATTTGTTTCCTTAGAACTTCTTCATTCGGAACACTGCTAAAAAATATGCCTTATGTGTGATTGGATACACATGACGTAGAATCAATGATGGATAAAAATCATGAGATGCAAGATGATAATGATAATGGCATCGATGACCAAGGCAATAATGACGATGTGTTGCAAACAACACTTCGTGACGCTTTAATAGCACTGCAACAAATATCAGCATCGACTAGATAGATGTAGGAGATGGCTTTGAGATATAGTGTTGTGACACCGAAGCAGACAGTATTCAGTCGCAACCAGTAGAACCATTTGTTGAGATGGAATTCTTCTCAAAAGATGAGGCTCAAAAGTACTATAATGAATATGCACAGAGATGGGAGTTTGGTACGAAGGTTTCAAACACCTGGAAGAGCAATATCACGAAGGATTACAATCGGTACGTATTTGCATGCCACTCTGAGTGCACTAGCAGAAAAAGTGGTGGTGCAGAATCCAGTGGTAGCGGCAGCACACAGAGGTGCAACAGAATGCAAAAGACAGGCTGTGAGGCTAAGATGGTCATAGTGAAGAGAGATGAAAAGTAGGTTGTGTCGAAGGTGGAGTTAGAGCACAACCATCCGCCTTTGAGTCCATATGTGTCAAGGTTCCTCAGATCATGTAGAAAAATATCACACAAGTACTATGAGCTAATTGAGCTACTACACAACAATAATATACCCAATAGGCGGATTGTCTCAATACTAGGAGACTTGCATGGTACCATCTGAAACATCCCTTTCACAAATAAAGATATCAGAAACTTGGAGGACTGCTATTAGATCTAGTAGTACGAGTTGTGGCGACATGGTTGAGACGATAAAGTACTTCCAAGAATTATAGTATGCTGAGCTGATATATCGTTCTTCTACATCATACAATTAGGGGAGGACAGACAATAGAGAGTCTGTTTTGGATTGACGGAGCATCAAAGGAGGCATATAAGAAGTTTGGAGATTGTGTGGTGTTTGACACCACGTACTGTACCAACCGATACAACCTCCCATTCGCTCCTATCAATGGTGTGAGTAACCATGGGCAAACAATATTATTTGGGTGCGCTTTTATAAAGAATGATACAACTGTAATATTTGAGTGGGTTTTTGTAGCGCCCCGATTTATCAAAATCGAGACATTATTGAATTTCATAAGAAAAACAATAATACAAGAGGTTCATTATGCGACAACGTACATACGACAATATTCATGGTACGCAGACCATATTTATTACATCAAAGTTTTGGTAAAAACAGTAATAAAGATAATTAAAATTCTGCATGACGAACATCTTCTTCAAGATCTTTCTTCTCGACTGGGTCGCTACTCCAGACCGTCTTCAAAGTAAGCATCCTCTGTGGGGTCCAACGGGTATGAGTACAAAAAGTACTCAACAAGCCACCGCAAATGCAAGTAATAATGCAGGATAATAAACAAGGAAGGGTAATGGCTAACATTGCAGAAAAGTACAGCTTCAGTTATTGCATTTAGTGTAGTCACATTTTAATCATGCGGAAAAGTAAACATGAACATCAACAACATCAACTAACTCGAGGAGTACGTTTTACCTCCTCGCACAACAGTCCTTACATGTCAATCCATCATGCACATACATATTCAAATTAAACTAACTGGGGGATGTCACGCAACCCGCCCTTGACCGTGGGCTCGGCTTTTCGAAAAGATTTAAGACTCTGATCAGAGATGTACTACTGTACCCACAAGGCACGCACTCATCCCAAACGAGATGACCCATACCACGGGAACTCGTGCCAAAACCTCGGCATGAAATGTTCCAAGCGACAACCACCCGCTCTAGGTTTCGCCGGCGCGCCGGGCCGCATCCCGGCTAACGTCGCACCCCCTTTTGCGCCACATTGGTACAAGTCACCCGCAGGTGCTACTTGACCCATCTCCAAATGGTGGCCTCGGTTTGGAACAATCCATACCTTAGTTAGGACTTACCCACTAGACTTGTGGTTAGTACGGAAGTGTATTGCAACGGATCCCTCAGACCGGTCCTTATAGTGCCACGGGTGCTACCGACCAATGCCCTAGCTTGCACCCGGAACCCACCATGCATTCACTCACAACCACAACTCCAACACCGTCAGAATTCCATAGATAAGAAATAATGGGGATCATATAGTAGAACCATGTACTACGACTCATTTTTATCCTATAGCGATCGTGTCGATACATTGGACACTAGCTAATAACATTTATCATATGGTGACAAGGAGTTTAGGCTAGAGAGCATGGCTTGGGTTGCACATCAAGGTCGGGGGATCCTAAATAAATATATTGTAAGGGTTCATTTGACTAATGCATATATAACCTATGTGTTTTAGCGATAGTTTAATCAAACATGGGTTCAATATGCTCAAAAGATTGGTTTGGTGACTTGCCTTGGTCAGCGAAAGGCGAGGGAAGGACTTTCGGGAAGTATTCCGGCTCCTCGACGGCGTCGCAGTCTTTTCAATATAATAAAGTAAAATAAAATAAATACAACATTCAACCAAACAATATAACATCACATAATAATCACATAGGGTTAAGTTGGTTTGATTAAAAATAAATCAAGTTGTTAGGGTTCTGAAATTCAGTTTATAGACAATTTTAAAAGAAATTAAAATGAAGTGTTGTCCTTTGAAAAAGGGTTTTAAAAGTGGTTATTCTCATTTTTTAAGTTCTCTAATAAATTTAAAATGAAAGTTCCATAGAAAACTTAGTGGTTTGTTCATATCAACAGGAAATAAATAAATACAAACTTTACTGGATTTTAAATAATTTAAATTTACATTTTTAACCTAAGGGTATTTGAATGTTCATTTAAATAAACATGAAATGTCCAAAGTAAACCTACTGTTTTTATTGCATAAACATGTAGAGAATAATATTATGAATTTTCTGAAATTGGAATGGCAATTTTTAGAGTTCAAATGCGCCAGATATGAATTTTACAAGTTTTAAACCTTTTCTGGAATTTATTTTCAAATTTAAATCCCCTCGGGTCCACGGTGAGCCAGGCCCACGGTGAACCCGCGCACTGTGCGCGTGCGCCGGATCGATCTGGACCGTTGGATCCAGATCCAACGTGCGCAGGCGAGGCGGGGTGCTTAAGTGACAATGGACGGCCAGGATTAAAACGCGCGAAAGGGTACTACGTGGACGCACGAGATCGATCGCGGGTTTTAAATGGAAATGGACGCACGAGATTAAAACGTAACGCTTTGACCAGATCCGACGGTGCGGATTAGATCGCGTACGTGGGCTCACACGCGCCATCCGATCGCGATCGCACGGTCGGGATCAGATCCGACACGGCACGGGTACGCGACCCGTGCCGGTCGTCTTCTCCGGCGACGGTGAGCGGACCAGGAGCCACGGCGAGCGACGGCGGTCGAGTCTAAGGCCTAAAACAGAACGAGGGTGCCATGGGGATCACGGGGGTACCCTTGCGGTGACGAACGGTCGACGGAGCTAGGCCGGCGACGAGTGAAGGTGGTGGAGGCGTTCGGGTCCTCGGCGGCGACGGCGATCCGGCGAGGTTCGTCGACGACGGAGTGGTGGCTGTCGTTGGGGAGGTCCGTGCGGTCGTAGCGGTGTGGTCGGCGAGGGCGGAGGGGGACTCCGGCGACGGTGAGCGGCGGCTGAAGTGCGGGCGTCGGTGGAGAGTAAAAAGGTGAATTGGGGCGCTCCGGTTGGTTCTCGCAGTGTTAGGGCGTAGGGGTGCATTGCGGACGGCCAGGGGGTTTATATAGGGTCGTCGGCGGGGCCAGAGGGGGCGTAATCGGGGGAAGCCGAGAGTAAAGGCTCTCTTCAACGCCGGCGAGCTCCTGCCGTGCATGCGAGCGCTAATCCGGGGGTGATGACGCGGTGAAATAAAGGGGGAAACGTTCGGGGGAGCGCGGGGAAATCAATGCCGGCGAGCAATTAAGGAGAGGGGGCCGGCGGGGGCGAATCCGAGGGAGTAAAGGCGGCCGGCGAAGTTTGGGGGCGACGGCGCGAGGTTGACAATGGGCCTGACGAGTGGGGTCCACTGGCCAGCGGGCGCGAGCGAGCGAACAGGAAGGCTGACGGGTGGGGCCGCGGTGTCGGGTGCGCGCGCGAGGGGAAGGGTTCGGCGCCGACAGGTGGGGTCAGGTTGTCAGCCTAAGGCACGCTGGGTAACGGGCTGGGCCGACCGGGAGAGAGAGAAGGGAGGAGGGGGAGCCCATTACTATTACTAAGGTTTTCAGATTTAAAATAATTGCAGAAAATGGATTAAATATTTTGGGGTATTTCCAGAGTGGATAAAAAATTATAAAAATTCTCAAAAATATATTTTGGCCTTGGGAGTTTATACAAAAATTTTCAACTCCTGGTTTGGTCATTAACTCTATGATGTGGTTCAAAACGGTAAAAAAGGTATTAAGGTATTTTCAGAAATATATATTCCAGGAAATTGAATTTAATAATATTTTTATTGTATTGAAAATTTGGGGTGTTACAAACCTATCCCCCTTACAAGAATCTCGTCCTAGAGATTGGAACGTTACTCGAATAACTCGTGGTATTGGGCTTTTAGTTCGTCTTCCTTTTCCCAAGTGGCTTCTTCGGCGGGATGGTTGTTCCATTGAACCTTGCAGAAGCGAACGACGCGGCTTCTGGTCACTCTCTCCTTGGTTTCCAAGATCTTGATGGGTTTCTCTATGTAGGTCAAGTCTTCCTGGACGTTGAGCTATTGAAGGTCGGCTTGCTCGGTGGGTACACGGAGGCACTTCTTCAGCTGAGAGACGTGGAACACATCATGAACTCCTGCCAAGGATGGGGGCAGTTCGAGTTGATATGCCACTTCTCCTTGTCATCGGAGGATCTGAAAAGGTCCGATGTAGCGGGGTGCTAGCTTGCCTTTCATGTTGAACATTTGAGTGCCACGGAGGGGAGTGACTCGGAGATAGACATAATCGCCCCCCTCAAAGGCTAGGTCTCTTTGACGGTTGTCAGCATAGCTCTTTTGCCGGGATTGGGCTGCCTTCAATCGGTCTCTTATGATCTTAACCTTCTCTTCAGCTTCTCTTAATAGATCGGTCCCAAACAGTTGCGACTCTCCGGTTTGATCCCAGAGCAATGGCGTTCTGCACTTACGTCCGTAGAGTGCTTCGAACGGGGACATTTGCAGGCTGGCTTGATAGCTGTTGTTGTAGGAGAACTCTGCATATGGTAAGTTCTTGTCCCACATTCCGCCAAAGTCTAGAGCGCAGGCTCTAAGCATATCTTCCAATATCTGGTTGACCCTTTCGGTTTGACCGTCGGTCTGTGGATGATAGGCGGTGCTAAAGTTCAGTCGGGTGCCGAGTTCTTCTTGAAGGTTCTTCCAAAACTTGGAGGTAAACTGACTCCCGCGGTCCGATACAATCTTCTTAGGAACTCCGTGAAGGCACACGATCCGGGTCATATACAACTCAGCCAACTTGGCGACGGTGTAAGTTGTCTTGACCGGAACAAAGTGAGCTACCTTGGTGAGTCGGTCGACGATCACCCAGATAGAATCATGACCAGCTTGGGTCCTGGGCAGTCCCGTGATGAAGTCCATTCCTATCTCTTCCCACTTCCATTCAGGGACCTTGAGAGGTTGAAGAAGTCCGGCAGGCCTCTGATGCTCTGCCTTGACTCGCCGGCATGTGTCGCACTTGGCCACATACTCAGCTATTTCTCTCTTCATGCTGACCCACCAATATTTTTCCTTCAGGTCTTGATACATCTTTGTACTCCCGGGATGGATGTAGTATAGAGTATCGTGGGCTTCTTGAAGGATGAGGGTCTTCAACTCAGGTTTGTCGGGTACGCAGATCCGGTTTCCGAACCAGATGGTACCATGCTCGTCCTCGGAAAATCCGGGGGCTTTACCCTTCCTCATGTTCTGCTGGATCTCTAGGATGTCCGGGTCTTCCTTCTGCTTTTCTCGGATCTGGTCTATCAAGATGGGCCGAGACTCCAAGGCAGCGAGGTACGCTCGGGTGGTGATCCCTAGGTTTAGCCTTTCCATCTCCTTGTAAAGTAAAGGAGCTTGGTCCTGAATCATGATAACATTGCAATACCCTTTTCGACTAAGGGCGTCTGCCACCACATTGGCCTTGCCTGGATGATAATGGATGCCCAAGTCGTAATCCTTGATCAGTTCCAACCATCTCCTTTGCCTGAGATTCAGATCCGGTTGGGTGAATATGTACTTGAGGCTCTTGTGGTCGGTGAAGACCTCACACCGATTCCCCACAAGGTAATGTCTCCATATCTTCAAGGCATGAACCACGGCTGCTAGTTCCAGGTCGTGGGTTGGGTAGTTCAGCTCATGCGATCTCAGTTGTCGGGAGGCGTAGGATATCACTTTCCCTTCCTGCATTAAGACGCATCCTAATCCTTGACGAGAGACATCACAGTAGACGTGGAAGTCTTTCCGGATGTCTGGCAGAGTCAGAATAGGAGCTGACACTAGCTTCTTCTTGAGGGTCTGGAAGCTTTCTTCGCAGTCGGGGGTCCATTCAAACTTTACTTCCTTCTGCAAAAGTTTGGTCATAGGCTTGGCGATCTTGGAAAAATTCTCGATGAACCGACGGTAGTATCCGGCCAATCCGAGAAAACTCCGGATCTCGGTCACGGTCGTGGGCTGCAGCCAGTTGGTTACCGCTTCAACGGTGGTTGGGTCCACCGCTATTCCTCCGGCAGATATAACATGGCCGAGGAACTTCACCTCAGACGACAAAAATTCCCATTTGCTGTATTTGGCGTACAGTTGCTGCTCCCCTAGCTTTTCGAGGGTCAGACGGAGGTGAGTCTCATGTTCTTCCTTGGTCTTGGAGTAAACGAGGATATCGTCGATGAATACCACGATGAACTTATCCAAGAACTCCATGAATACATTGTTCATCATGTTCATGAAGAAGGCCGGGGCATTCGTGAGTCCGAACGACATCACGGTGTACTCATAGAGTCCATAGCGGGAGGTGAAGGCAGTCTTGGGTATGTCCTCCTCTCTAATCCTCAATTGGTGATAACCTGACCTGAGGTCAATCTTGGAAAACACCGAGGATCCTTTCAGTTGGTCGAACAGGTCGTCGATCCGAGGCAATGGGTACTTGTTCTTGATGGTTACGTCGTTTAGGGCTCTATAGTCCACGCATATCCTCTTGGTTTTGTCCTTCTTCATGGCAAATATAACCGGTGCACCCTAGGGTGAGGTACTCGGTCGAATATACCCTTTTTGCTCTAGGTCTTCGATGTTGCTCTTGACTTCAGCTAGTTCATTAGCGGCCATCCGGTACGGGCGCTTGGAGATTGGAGTGGTCCCGGGGACAAGTTCGATTCTGAATTCGATGTCCCGCTTGGGAGGCATTCCAGGTAGGTCTTCAGGGAAGACGTCCGCGAACTCCTTGACTATGGGTACCTCTTCAAGAGCTATCGAGCGAAGGGATGCTCCGAGTGGCTTGCGACTGGTCATTCGAAAGGTGACGGCTGCACCTTCAGGGTTGGTCACCATGACGGACTTGTTGGCACAGTCGATCACTCCCTTGTGCTTCATCAACCAATCCATCCCTAGTATGAGGTCGAGTCCGGTGCATTGGATGAAGACTGGCTCGGCCCGAAACAATACTCCTTGGATGTCAATTTGAACCTTAGGGTTGTATAAGCGGGCTAAGGTCCTATTGCCGTGAGTGGCGATCACCATGGGGATGGGTAGAGGGAGCACGTCCAGTTCGTTTGTTCTTGCAAAATCTTCCGAGACGAAGGAGGGGGTTGCTCCAGAGTCAAATAATATTACGGCTGGTACGGAATTCACAGTAAACGTACCGAGCACGACTTTAGGAGCCTCCTGAGCTTCCTCCGCGCTGACATGGTTGACGTGGGCGCGAACCACCTGGTTGGGTGCCGCGCCTTGGGGCTGCTTGGGGTGGGGACACTGGTGTGCGTAGTGCCCTTCCTTGCGGCAGTTGAAGCAGACAACTGGCCTCCCTTGGTGATCCTTCAGGATCGGGGCCTTGGCGGCTGGTGTCGGCTGAGCGGCTGGAGCTGGTGGAGCGGGGCGAGGATGCCCGGCGTTGGATCCACCGGCGGCGTGAGGTGGCCTGTAGGCGGGCCGAGGATGGTAGACGGGCGCTGGTGGCAGAGGGACGAAGTGGGGCCTCTGAGAGTTCGCCTGCTGGTGCTTGAAGGCGATCATTTTCCTCTTCTCGAGGTCCAACCTGTTTTGCTCAGTCTCTTAGATGAGCGCTTTGTTGACCAGCCGTTGGAAGTCGGCGTAGTCGGTGGTGACGAGCTGGATGGATAGCTCATCCTTAAGTCCCCGGAGGAACTTGGCTTAGCGGAGGGCGTCGGTGCGCACTTCCTCCGGTGCGTAGCGGGCGAGGCGATTGAACTCATGGAGGTACTCCATGACGGTCCTGTTGCCTTGTTGCAGGTCGTGGAACTCCTGCTGTTTCACCACGATGACACCGGCGGGGACGTGGGCGGCACGGAAGGCGATGGTGAACTCTGCCCAGGTCACCACGTGGTCCTCTGACTGAGACTCACGATAGTTGTCCCACCATTCAGCGGCGGGACCCTGAAGCTGGTGAGTGGCGAAGGCCACTCGCTCCCGGTCGGTGCAAGGGAGGAGGTCAAGCTTCTTTCCGATGGTACGAAGCCAATCTCCGGCCTCCATCGGGTTGGTGGTGCTCGAGAAAATGGGCGGGCGCACGCGCAGAAACTCCGAGAGTTGCGGAGCGGGTGCGGGTGCTGGTGCGCGAGGGGCTGGTTCCCCGTTCTGCAGACGGTTCAACTGAGCCTGTTGGTTCTGCATCTGAGTGAGGTGGGCGGTGATCAGTTGGTTTTGATTCACCATCATCTCCGCCAAGGTGGGGTGGTTGGCGGAGGGCGACCCAGACTGACGCGGGCCCGTTGCACCCCAGTTGGGTACAACACCCTCGGGTGCATCACGGCTTCCTCCTGCTCCGTTGTTGGAGCCGGTGTTCTGGTGGTCGGTCATCTTCTGAATTCATAAGGTTATAAGGCAAAAAGATGACAACACAATTAACGAGAGTAGTTTAAGCATATATAAATCAAGTGGTAAAATGTTCATTACAATCAAGATCTTATTCTACCCACAACACACTCGTCGTGGGTAGCACCACATAAAAAATTATGCTTTTTATTAAAATAGCTACTCCTAACGCCTACTCGCCACCGGAGGCGGTCTCCGTGCTCTCGGAACCACGAGTACGCGGCTCCAGAGGGATGGTGGGTTCGAGAAAATTCTCGATGATGGAGTCAGAGACGAGGCCGGGGCATGGTGCAGGGGCGCTGGTGGAGGGTCTGGCGGGGGAGGGTCGTTGCGGGATCCTCTTGGGGCGAGGGAGGGGCTCACGGATGGGCTTCTTCTTCCTCGGAAGAAGAGGAACCATCTCCGCAATATCCTTCTGCAGCTGTATGATCTTGCGCTGCAGCTCGCCGTTCTGTTGGATCAAGTTCTTCGTTTCTTCACAAAGGAACTCAACCGCCTCATGGTGCTCGTCGGCGTCGAGCATCGCCGCGGTATGGAGATCGTCCATAGCCTGTAGAAGACGCGATTGCCGGGCCATGACCGGATCACGCACGGAGTGAACTCCGAGGTAGATGCTACGGTGGGCGCCGGGAGTACGCTTCGGTACAAGCCGGAAGGACGAGTTCTGAAGACGATCATCGTAGATCATCCTCAGCTCCATGAGGGCCTGGAGGGTGACTCGTTGGCACGCGACGTCGAAAGTCGGGCCTCCAAGTGCTGTGGTGTAGGGCGGCAAGTCTTCTCCGGAGCCGTGGACGGTAAGGGAGACATCACAAGGCCCGACGAACTCGTCGGGGTACACTCCTTGGAATTCGGGTTCGAAGAGGAGCCCGAGGAAGGTGAGCATCATACGGAGCTCCCGGACGAAGCCCTCGTAGTGGCGGCAGTAGCTGTGCACTTGGTATACCGGCATCTACAAAACAGCAAGTTGAATAAAAGTGAGGAGAGGAACAAAGTTTATAAAGTAGATTTTCGAGAAATAATTTCCTGTGGCTAATGGCTAGGCGGGTCTGTTTGGCTTCCTACAGTCGAGTCGGCTCTGATACCATCTTGTAGCGCCCCGATTTATCAAAATCGAGACATTATTGAATTTCATAAGAAAAACAATAATACAAGAGGTTCATCATGCGACAACGTACATACGGCAATATTCATGGTACGCAGACCATATTTATTACATCAAAGTTTTGGTAAAAACAGTAATAAAGATAATTAAAATTCTGCATGACGAACATCTTCTTCAGGATCTTTCTTCTCGACTGGGTCGCTACTCCAGACCGTCTTCAAAGTAAGCATCCTCTGTGGGGTCCAACGGGTATGAGTACAAAAAGTACTCAACAAGCCACCGCAAATGCAAGTAATAATGCAGGATAATAAACAAGGAAGGGTAATGGCTAACATTGCGGAAAAGTACAGCTTCAGTTATTGCATTTAGTGTAGTCACATTTTAATCATGCGGAAAAGTAAACATGAACATCAACAACATCAACTAACTCGAGGAGTACATTTTACCTCCTCGCACAACAGTCATTACATGTCAATCCATCATGCACATACATATTCAAATTAAACTAACTGGGGGATGTCATGCAACCCGCCCTTGACCGTGGGCTCGGCTTTTCGAAAAGATTTAAGACTCTGATCAGAGATGTACTACTGTACCCACAAGGCACGCACTCATCCCAAACGAGATGACCCATACCACGGGAACTCGTGCCAAAACCTCGCCATGAAATGTTCCAAGCGATAACCACCCGCTCTAGGTTTCGCCGGCGCGCCGGGCCGCATCCCGGCTAACGTCGCACCCCCTTTTGCGCCACATTGGTACAAGTCACCCGCAGGTGCTACTTGACCCATCTCCATATGGTGGCCTCGGTTTGGAACAATCCATACCTTAGTTAGGACTTACCCACTAGACTTGTGGTTAGTACGAAAGTGTATTGCAACGGATCCCTCAGACCGGTCCTTATAGTGCCATGGGTGCTACCGACCAATGCCCTAGCTTGCACCCAGAACCCACCATGCATTCACTCACAACCACAACTCCAACACCGACAGAATTCCATAGATAAGAAACAATGGGGATCATATAGTAGAACCATGTACTACGACTCATTTTTATCCTATAGCGATCGTGTCGATACATTGGACACTAGCTAATAACATTTATCATATGGTGACAAGGAGTTTAGGCTAGAGAGCATGGCTTGGGTTGCACATCAAGGTCGGGGGATCCTAAATAAATATATTGTAAGGGTTCATTTTACTAATGCATATATAACCTATGTGTTTTAGCGATAGTTTAATCAAACATGAGTTCAATATGTTCAAAAGATTGGTTTGGTGACTTGCCTTGGTCGGCGAAAGGCGAGGGAGGGACTTCCGGGAAGTATTCCGGCTTCTCGACGGCGTCGTAGTCTTTTCAATATAATAAAGTAAAATAAAATAAATTCAACATTCAACCAAACAATATAACATCACATAATAATCACATAGGGTTAAGTTGGTTTGATTAAAAATAAATCAAGTTGTTAGGGTTCTGAAATTCAGTTTATAGACAATTTTAAAAGAAATTAAAATGAAGTGTTGTCCTTTGAAAAAGGGTTTTAAAAGTGGTTATTCTCATTTTTTAAGTTCTCTAATAAATTTAAAATGAAAGTTCCATAGAAAACTTAGTGGTTTGTTCATATCAACAGGAAATAAATAAATACAAACTTTACTGGATTTTAAATAATTTAAATTTACATTTTTAACCTAAGGGTATTTGAATGTTCATTTAAATAAACATGAAATGTCCAAAGTAAACCTACTGTTTTTATTGCATAAACATGTAGAGAATAATATTATGAATTTTCTGAAATTGGAATGGCAATTTTTAGAGTTCAAATGCGCCAGATATGAATTTTACAAGTTTTAAACATTTTCTGGAATTTATTTTCAAATTTAAATCCCCTCGGGTCCACGGTGAGCCAGGCCCACGGTGAACCCGCGCACTGTGCGCGTGCGCCGGATCGATCTGGACCGTTGGATCCAGATCCAACGTGCGCAGGTGAGGCGGGGTGCTTAAGTGACAATGGACGGCCAGGATTAAAACGCGCGAAAGGGTACTACGTGGACACACGAGATCGATCGCGGGTTTTAAATGGAAATGGACGCGCGAGATTAAAATGTAACGCTTTGACCAGATCCGACAGTGCGGATTAGATCACGTACGTGGGCTCACACGCGCCATCCGATCGCGATCGCATGGTCGGGATCAGATCCGACACGGCACGGGTACGCGACCCGTGCCGGTCATCTTCTACGGCGACGGCGAGCGGACCAGGGGCCACGGCGAGCGACGGCGGTCGAGTCTAAGGCCTAAAACGGAACGAGGGTGCCATGGGGATCACGGGGGTACCCTTGAGGTGACGAACGGTCGACGGAGCTAGGCCGGCGACGAGCGGAGGCGGTGGAGGCGTTCGGGTCCTCGGCGGCGATGGCGATCCGGCGAGGTTCGTCGACGACGGAGTGGTGGCCGGCGTTGGGGAGGTCCGTGTGGTCGTAGCGGTGCGGTCGGCGAGGGCGGAGGGGGACTCCAGTGACGGCGAGCGGCGGCTGAAGTGCGGGCGGCAGTGGAGAGTAAAAAGGTGAATTGGGGCGCTCCGGTTGGTTCTCGCAGTGTTAGGGCGTAGGGGTGCATTGCGGACGGCCAGGGGGTTTATATAGGGTCGTCGGCGGGGGCAGATGGGGCGTAATCGGGGGAAGCCGAGAGTAAAGGCTCTCTTCAACGCCGGCGAGCTCCTGCCATGCATGCGAGTGCTAATCCGGGTGTGATGACGCGGTGAAATAAAGGGGGAAACGGTCGGGGGAGCGCGGGGAAATCAATGCCGGCGAGCAATTAAGGAGAGGGGGCCGGCGGGGGCGGATCCGAGGGAGTAAAGGCGGCCGGCGAAGTTTGGGGGCGACGGCGCGAGGTTGACGACGGGCCTGACGAGTGGGGTCCACTGGCCAGCGGGCGCGAGCGAGCGAACGGGAAGGCTGACGGGTGGGGCCGCGGTGTCGGGTGCGCGCGCGAGGGGAAGGGTTCGGCGCCGACAGGTGGGGTCAGGTTGTCAGCCTAAGGCGCGCGAGGTAACGGGCTGGGCCGGCCGGGAGAGAGAGAAGGGAGGAGGGGGAGCCCATTACTGTTACTAAGGTTTTCAGATTTAAAATAATTGCAGAAAATGGATTAAATATTTTGGGGTATTTCTAGAGTGGATAAAAATTTATAAAAATTCTCAAAAATATATTTTGGCCTTGGGAGTTTATACAAAAATTTTCAACTCCTGGTTTGGTCATTAACTCTATGATGTGGTTCAAAATGGTAAAAAAAGGTATTAAGGTATTTTCAGAAATATATATTCCAGGAAATTGAATTTAATAATATTTTTATTGTATTGAAAATTTGGGGTGTTACAGTTTTGAGACATTCTTCAGAAATATGGATGGGAAAACACTGAAAACAATCATGATAGATTAGGACAAGGCATTGGACCAGACAATCGCTAGAGTCCTGCTAGACACATTCCATAGGAGGTGTTTGTGGCGCGCTCAAAGGAATGCAAGTGTCAAGATAGTTGTGCACATACACAAGAAGGATGGGTTCGAGACAGATCTGAGAAGTTGTGTTGAAAATTCATTAAGTCTATCCGAGTTTGAGGATAAATGGGCACAAATGCTTGAGGCACATGGGTTAGAAGATAACGGATACATGAAACTCATGTATAACACCCGTGACAAGTGGGTACCATGCTACTTCATGGACTGTTTCTTCCCCTTTATGAGCATGACACAATGAAGCGAAAGCATGAATGACTTGTTCAAAGATTTTGTGCATCCTGCTGACTCCATACAGAATTTCATCACAGAATACGAGAAGTTAGCTAAGTTGTGTCTTCATAGGGATGACAATCAAAGGTTCATAATTGTCTAAACAGAGCCAAAGTTGTGATCCGGATACTCGATGGAATTACAAGCAGCACAGTTCTACACTTGGGCTATCTTGAGAAGTTCCAGGTTGTGTTGTAGGCGACCACAAAGTTTAGTGTGGTAGATGGTCTAGAAAATGGCACATATTTGGTACAATTGATCTTCGGTGGTGATGGCAGGAGGTTCTTGGTGTATGCCAATGTGGGGTTAGAATCATACAATTGTGCTTGCAAGAAATTTTAGAGGTATAGCTTGTTGTGTGGACATATCATAAAGGTAATGATACAACTAAATGGGTATCTAATACCACAGGGACACCTAAGTCACCGTTGGACACTAGAAGGTTCAGCGCACTCTCCTGTTGCAGTTGTACCAGCCGATACTTATGAAGAATCAAGCCAAAAAGTTAGACATATGAAAGTGTGCAAGAAGGTAGTATCATTCGCAGCTAAAGCTTGCAAGACGAAACATGGCTACAACCTTGCAGTCAGTGCACTATCTGATCTCTGTCAAAAACATGAAGAGTTGAACCTAACACCTTATACAGAGTCCCTCGAAAATCATGTTGAGAGTGTTGAGCGGGGTGCCCTCAAAGATCTTGCAAAAAAAAAATTGTGAAAGCAAGGCAAAAAAATCTACTAGATTGAAATCTAGTGCTCTTGACAACGGTGGTCCCTCCGGCAACAAGAGGAAAAAGCTGCAAAAAGGTAGCCAATCTTTTAACACCAACAAAATGTCCTATTGTTTTAAAAAAATCTTCAATTTCATATACGAAAAGTCTTTTAATCTTTCTATGCGAATCACACTTATGTAATATCTAGTTACACACTCAGTTTTGGTATGTATCGTGCAGATAGTAGATATCTAAGTATTTGTGTCACATGGATGGTGCTATTGTACTTTAGTTGATATGAAGTTTCTTCTTTCCACCACTCTGCTATGATAAAAAAATATTATCTGTGTATGTTTGGATCTTGTGAGCCATGTTGCTGCTAATAATACAAAACTTTAATTTGTCATGTAATCATGGTGATGTTACGTTTCGGCTGGTACATAGTTGTACCAAATAGCAATACATAGTAATTTTTTTGTCTTGATCTGACGGAGTTTTTGGGCCAAAAATGTGTTAGTGCCATTTTTAGTCACACGCGTGGCCTGGAAGATCTGCTTAACTCTAGTGCAGGTCATAAAATCTTGAGGTTATGAGCGTGCCAATCAGTTTGACCCTGTAACTCATAAGGTATAGAAAGATGTTAGTAGCAAGGCCCATCGGCTATGAAGTCGATGACCATGATACGCATCAGGTGACACGTATCGACCGAGAGAATTTGTAGCTCGTAATGCATGTAAACTATCATTTGTCACGAGACAAGAGCCTAGCCATTAGGCTGATCAGGCAATCGGCCGATACGTAGTACCCACATCGGTCGAGTCGATGATCGGGCAGACAATGCACTGTATGTTCGAGCCGATTGACGGTCCCCGATGTAGATAAGATATCACATGGAATTAAAGATAACCTATCGGCTTGTGCTCCAATAGAATTTAAATCTAGTATACCAAAGAGAGTGTCTATACTATCAAATTATCATAACAACAAGATCGGACTTAAACCAAGACAGCTACTATATCATGAATAACTCATAGTATTTCAACACATCGGGCACACTTTATTTAGATGAATGATGCACAACAATAAATCATATGCAATAGATCAAGATGTCGGACCTAACCAATGAAGCCTCAAAATATTATATCTAATATGAATCAATCTAAGCGATCATAAAGATGCAACCTTAGACGATGCAACTCATACATCAAAATAAACCAATGATTATACTGACCGAACCAATGCGCTACAAGAGATCATAGCGATGCAGCCTCATGTAACACTGATCTAGGTGATACAATCGTCGGGGTGGTGGGACTTACCCCTTCGCCGAAGGTCAAAGCGATGCAGCCCAGCTCTAGGTGCCCAGTCCTACCAAGATTAACCTTGATTGAACAAGGGTGGCGATGTGCCGAGAGTAGTTTTGCGATTGTAGTTGTATATTAATCTAGCTAATAAGTACATATTTATAGTCTAGAGACTTGTCATCCATTACGATTGTAACCAATTCTGGCTTTTATCTCTATCTTTATCTCTATCGACTCCTTCATATCTGGTCATGTAGAACAGACAGACTTCTTTAACCAACCTTTGACCGAACCTCTTTGACTTATGTTGACCACTCCAGATCCTTACTGGGCTTTGGCCTTAACCAAATTTTGTTGTCAACACATGCGCCCTAGTTTCGGAGCATAAGTGTAGCTAATGCTTCAAAATTATAACTCATTTATGGCTTTCCTACACCATGTCATCTCAAAAGTCCCATCGAATTCTCCTTTAATAACCCAATCTCTCGCCTTCTAGCATCTTCAAGCCTACTATATATCTTCAAAACACTATTTCTCACAATGTAGAAGTCTTCACTAACCCTTTCATCATCTTCTTTGCTCTTCCCTTTCCAATCAAGGAGGACTATGATGAATGTTGCCTGGCTCGATGCATCTACTTCTCTCTTGTGGCGGCGTCGGACCAAGCTTCATTCCACATAGTTCAGTAATGGTGTCGTTGAACAGTTTTGCCAAAAATAGAGCGCCTTCAATCTCAGTTCTGCGATCAATCCATGGCTTCAAAACTTACACGTCATCATCACCCTTTTGCCGAACATTGTAGCTGAGCTCACCAAATCCATAAGGATTGACTTGACCCAATTTCCAAGGCATCGTTTCACCCTATAAATATCTATCGGACTCTGTCTTCTCCTCTACGCCTTTAGAACTTTTTCTCACACACAGTTTTCTTCGTCAGTGCTCATGGGACCATCTCTTGGATCCTCGCCGTCGATGGCCTTCTCCATCACTGACCTCAGCTCTAGCCACCATCACAATGGCAACCAATATAATGGGGGATTGGTCCCGATCTTCCGTTAGGTAAGGATAACTTGGATTAGTGGAGAATCTCGACGTTGATGATCCAAGGCTCCGGTCCGACGGATCAAAACCTTGCAATCGCTACACCACCGTCTCCGTTGGTTATCAACCATGCAGGACGCGATTGACCTCGCCACGAAGGCTAATTCCTGCAAGCGAACCCAAGAACACAAGCAAGAACATGAAGAACACAAGTCGATAGCCAAATCACAGATAAACTATGAAAAGGAGAGGTTTCACAAACGCTGATGCAGCAGCCAATCGGTCCGGTGCAGGAGCGGGATCTAAACACACAAGTGTAGATGCAAACAAAGCAAAACCTAACCCTAAAGGCGGCTGGCATGAGTATATAAGGCGTGGGCATCCTGTAGAAGGCATACAGACTCGGACTATGGGCTAGAAGACGTACAGACTCGGACTATGGGCCAACACGGCCCAATTCTGTCATGCAAGACTGTTTCAAACACACATGACGGCTCGAGACTCCAAATGAGGCGAAACCAATGCCAAAAGATCCATCTTCTCCTTAGATTTCCAAAAAGTCCAAGAACGTGCCAATCGGACTTCGTATGAGGAAGTTATGCCCATTTTGATGCATGGTGGTCGATGTAGTCCGAACCAGCGAATTCTTGACTTCAAATCATCCGTGCGACTCCGTCTTCAACTCCATGTGTGTATCATGCGAAGTGATGTCCTCATCATCCTCCCCCTCTTGAATTGGAGTCGTCCTCGACTCAAGCTCATCGTCATCTCCCAAATAGGGCTTTAAATCTAAAATGTTAAATGTGGGACTAACCCCAAAAGCTGCAGGCAACTCAAGTTTGTATGCATTATCATTTATCTTCTCAAGCACACGGAAAGGACCATCAGCACGGGGCATCAATTTAGACTTTCGCAAATCAGGAAAATGATCCTTGCGCAAATGCAACCAAACAAGATCACCCGGTTCAAATGTTATCGCTTTTCTACCCTTACTACCATAAGCACGATATTTCTCATTCATTTTCTCTATATTTGCTTTAGTAGTTTCATGCATCTTAAGTAATAATTCAGCACGTGTAGTAGCATCAAAATTCAAGTTTTCAGATGGTGGTAATGGTAGCAAATCAATAGGAGCACGCGGATTAAAGCCATAGACCACTTGAAACGGACTTACCTTAGTAGTGGAGTGTACTGACCTATTATATGCAAACTCAATATGAGGTAGACACTCTTCCCAGAGCTTCAAGTTGGTCTTCAAAACAGCCCTCAACATGGTGGACAACGTACGGTTGATGACCTCCGTTTGCCCATCCGTTTGGGGGTGACAAGTAGTAGAAAACAGCAGCTTCGTCCCCAACTTATGCCACAACGTCCTCCAAAAATGACTTAAGAATTTAGCATCACGATCTGAAACGATGGTATTGGGAACTCCATGCAAGCGTACGACCTCTCTGAAAAACAAATCAGCAACATTGGTAGCATTGTCGCTCTTGTGACAAGGTATAAAATGCGCCATTTTAGAGAACTGATCTACCACCACAAAAATACTATCTCTCCCCCTCCTAGTTCTAGGTAATCCTAACACAAAATCCATAGAAATATCCTCCCAAGGTACACTAGGAACGGGCAGAGGCATATAAAGACCATGTAGGTTTAGACGGGACTTAGCTTTATTGCAAGTAGTGCATCGTGCCACATAGCGCTCAACATCTCGTCTCATCCTAGGCCAATAGAAGTGTGTGGACAGCACATCTTCGGTTTTCTTTGATCCAAAATGACCCATCAAACCACCACCGTGTGCTTCCTGCAATAACAACAAGCGAAGAGAGCTAGCCGGCACACATAACTTGTTAGCAGGAAAAATATATTCATTATTCAGCACATATTTGTTCCAAGCACGGTCATTTGTACAATTTGCAAAAGCATCCTTGAAGTCCAAATCAGTAGCATACATGTCCTTCAATGTTTCTAAACCAAAGATCTTATAATCAAGTTGAGAAAGCAATGTATAACGTCTAGATAAAGCATCGGCAATCACATTATCTTTCCCTTTCTTATGCTTAATGATATATGGAAAAGTCTCAATAAATTCTACCCATTTAGCATGTCGTTTATTCAGATTTGCTTGACTACATATATGCTTCAATGCTTCATGATCCGAATGAATAATAAACTCCTTAGGCAAAAGGTAATGTTGCCAAGTTTCAAGCACACGCACTAAGGCATATAATTCCTTATCATAGGTAGAATAATTCAACTGTGGACCATGTAATTTCTCACTAAAATAGGCCACGGGTTTATCTCCTTGTAGCAGCACACCTCCTATTCCAAAACCACTAGCATCACATTCTAACTCAAAAGGCTTACTGAAGTCGGGTAGCTGAAGTAGAGGTGCATGTGTAAGACGATCCTTGAGTGTGGCAAAAGCTTGTTCTTGTGCTGGTACCCAAGTAAAAGTGACTCCCTTCTTGGTCAACTCATGCAAAGGACCGTCTATGGTGCTGAAATCTTTCACAAAACGCCGGTAGAAACTTGCAAGACCAAGAAAACTGCGTACCTGTGTGATAGTTTGGGGTTGCGGCCAGCTGTTGATTGCTTCTACCTTTGCCGCGTCAACCTCAATACCCTGTGAAGTGACAACATATCCAAGAAACACAACTCGATCCGTGCAAAATGTGCACTTCTCAATGTTACCAAACATTCTAGCCTCACGGAGGACAGAAAAAAACAGCACGTAGGTGTTCAACATGTTCAGTGAGAGACTTGCTATAAACCAAGATATCATCAAAGTATACAACCACAAAGCGTCCTATAAAGTGTCGTAGGACTTCATTCATCAAGCGCATGAAGGTACTAGGTGCATTAGTAAGTCCAAAAGGCATGACAAGCCACTCATATAATCCAAACTTTGTTTTAAAAGCAGTTTTCCATTCATCACCTAGTTTCATGCGAATTTGGTGGTAGCCACTACGGAGATCGATGTTAGTAAAGATAATGGCACCACTAAGCTCATCAAGCATGTCATCCAATCTAGGAATAGGGTGTCGATATCGAATGGTGATATTATTAATAGCACGACAATCAACACACATGCGCCAACTACCATCTTTCTTAGGCACCAAAAGAACGGGTACTGCACAAGGACTAAGGCTTTCACGGACGTACCCACGATCAAGAAGGTCCTGTACTTGGCGCTCAATTTCTTTTGTCTCCTCTGGATTGGTACGGTACGCTGCACGATTAGGAAGAGACGCTCCTGGGATCAAATCAATTTGGTGCTCGATGCCGCGTATCGGTGGCAGCCCGGGTGGTATCTCAGCAGGAAAAACATCGTTAAACTCCTGCAAAAGGTCAGTGATTGCAACAGGAACAGAGGTAGGAATGTTCGCAAGTGAAAACAACACGTTCGTGCAAATCAAGCCATATATCATGGGAGTATCATCACAAATTTCAGCAAGGTCAGTTTTAGTTGCAAGCATGACACGTCCTTTCAGATTAATAACTTGTGATGAAGAAGAAGAAGGAGAAGCAAATTTATCTTTCTATTGCCTCGAAAGCGTTTTAGCTACTTGCTAATTTTCAGAAGGTTGTTTGCTCTTTTGTGCGTCCCTAGCATGTTTTTCTTGGTCAAATTTCACAATTTCAGCAGGAGTCATAGGAAGCAATGTAACTTTCTTTCCTTTATACATAAATGTGTACTTATTGCTCCTTCCATGGTGTGTAGCATCAGTATCATACTCCCAAGGTCTACCAAGTAACAGAGAACATGCTTGCATTGGTACTACATCAAAATCAGCAACTCCGAAGTATGTACCAATGGAAAATTTGATGTGAGCAGTTTGTGTTACCTTGACCTTACCGCTATTGTTGAACCATTGCACATGGTAAGGGTGTGGATGCGCACGTGTGGGAAGTTGAAGCTTCGTTACCATGTCGTGGCTCACCAAATTATTGCAACTACCGCTGTCGATGATGACACGTACACGACGGTCATTGACGATGAAGAAGGTCTGAAACAGATTATTCCGTTGTGCCCGATCGTCCTGCTCCATGTGAGTGCTCAAGACGCGTTGTACAATAAGTGCTTCATGGTCGGCAGAGGCATTCGGTGCAAAAACAGCATCATCGTCGGAAGCATCGTAATCTCCTGCAATGTTAGCAGCAAGTGCGTATTCATCTTCAACATCACTAGCACTTACATAGCCACCGTCTTCCATAGCGATATAAGCCCGCTGACTAGGGCAGTCCTTCATAACGTGGCCAAATTCTTTGCATCGGTGACACTGGATCGCTGCAGAACGTGCGGTAGAGGCCGCCGAGGAGGTGGGCTTGGCTGGAGCCTTGAATGCTGCAGCCTTGGAGCTCTCAACCTGGGCTGTAGATGTAGAAGGTGCTGATGTAGCCGCCGGTCGAGAAGGTGGTGGTGGTGGTCGTTGCTGCTGCCCACTTGAGCGTGAAGTGGCACCACCAATGTTGGTCCTCATGCTGCGTTGTGGTTGTTGGCGACCCTGCAATTCTTTTTCTGCAAGCATAGCAAGGTGGAAAAGACGAGTGATATTATTGTATTCTTTATAATCAATGATATCCTGAATTTCACGTCTTAAACCACCATAAAAACGGGCCATTTTATCCTCATTGTCCTCCTCAATTTCAGCACGCATGCAACCTATTTGCAACTCCTGATAATACTCCTCTACCGATTTATTTCCTTGGTTTAGGCGCTGCAATTTTTTCTCAAATCACGTTTATATGAAGGAGGAACCCATCTACCACGCATTTGCCGTTTTAACATACCCCAATTGTGTGGTTCATTGCCAACCTGAACTATTTCAGTCTACCAAAGAAGAGCATATCCAGTGAAGTCACTAGTAGCTAAGCGCACGCGGTGGATAGCAGGAACCATGTGGGCATTAAATTTTTGTTCGACTGACATCTCCCAATCTAAATATGCATCTGGATCATAGGTGCCAGCAAAATGAGGTACTGAAAATTTTACCTTGGAGTAGGGATCATTGTTCCTGCGGTTGTCATTGTTACCTCGTGGATGGCAGTTGCGGTGGCCGCCCATACCTCGTGAGTAGAAATGATTAGCGATAGTAATAACAGTTAAACCAAGTTCAATAAGTGTTCCCTAGTACTCGTCAAAGTTGCTGGCCTTGGTGCTCCCAAGGTGAAAATTCAAGCAATAGAGGGAAACTATGTGCACAAAACTCAAGTGGATCGGACAAGGGATCGGACAAGAGATCGGACAAGCAATCGACAAGACCGCTGCCACTGATCAGACAAGGGATCGGACAAGAGATCGGACAAGCAATCGACAGAACCGGTTTGCCGCTGCCGCTGATCGGACAAGGGATCGGACAAGAGATCGGACAAGCAATCGATAGGACCGTTTTTTTCTTTTTTTTTTCAATCTATTTTTTTGAACAAGGATGACAAGAGATGCAACCACAAAAATTGGCACCTGCAACTGAGGTGGGATGTGGTTCACATAATTTCAACAAGTTCGCTGAACGGCGAGCAAAAACTTTGACCAATTTTTTTCTTTATCTTCCTGATTATTTTTGGTAATTCTAATGAAGGCTAACAGGGGAACCCATGTTATGGGACCCTCCAAATTGGGTCAAGAATATGCTCAAAAAATTTCAGATTTTTCTGCCAAACGAGCGAAAAGTTATGCCTATTTTACCGAAGGGAGGTCACAAAGACTCGATGTGGAAAACGAGTAGGGCCGTGGAGGGGGGGTTCGGGTGGGGAATTTTTTGAGACACAAGACCAACTACTACTCAAACGACACAAAGGGATTACTAAACCAGCAACAAGACTCGACCAAGAACACAAACTCAACAAAGTTAAAAACTGAAATTAAAATCGCAAGGCACAAAGGGGTTCTCGGTGGGGATTTTTTTGTGAGGGTTTTCTGGACTCTAGGTAAAAATAAAAGCAGATCGAGATTACCTAACGGGAAATCTGTGCTCTGATACCAACTAATGGGGGATTGGTCCCGATCTTCCATTAGGTAAGGATAACTTGGATTGGTGGAAAATCTCGACGTTGACGATCCAAGGCTTCGGTCCGGCGGATCAAAACCTTGCAATCGCTACACCACTGTCTCCGTTGGTTATCAACCACGCAGGACACGATTGATCTCGCCACGAAGGCTAATTCCTGCAAGCGAACCCAAGAACACAAGCAAGAATAGGAAGAACACAAGTCGATAGCCAAATCACAGATAAACTATGAAAAGGAGAGGTTTCACAAACGCTGATGCGGTAGCCAATCGGTCCGGTGTAGGAGCGGGATCTAAACACACAAGTGTAGATGCAAACAAAGCAAAACCTAACCCTAAAGGCGGCTGGCATGAGTATATAAGGCGTGGGCAGCCTGTAGAAGGCGTACAGACTCGGACTATGGGCTAGAAGACGTACAGACTCGGACTATGGGCCAACACGGCCCAATTCTGTCACGCGGGACTGTTTCAAACACACAGGACAGCTCGAGACTCCAAATGAGGCGAAACCAATGCCAAAAGATCCATCTTCTCCTCAGCTTTCCAAAAAGTCCAAGAACGCGCCAATCGGACTTCGTATGAGGAAGTTATGCCCATTTTGGTGCATTGTGGTCGATGTAGTCCGAACCAGCGAATTCTTGACTTCAAATCATCCGTGCGACTCCGTCTTCAACTCCAACTCTTCTATTCCATATCCCATGTTCCTAAGCAACAAAATATCACTAGTATTCAGTAGCATCCCATCCAAACAAATATTAACATAGTTGGTAAGGAAAGAATTAACATCATGGTTCAAGCGACGGGCACGGGCGCGTGTGATTGGTCCTTGTAATTGAATTGTAGGTGGAGGCTCCATGTGTGTATCATGTGAAGTGATGTCCTCATCACAATACTTTCGTCCCTAATGTACGCACTCGACATTTTCATTATTCTTCTGTTTTCTTGACTCATTGCCTTTTTGGCACCTTACTGTTTCTTCTTCCTTATTTTTTCATTTTTTGTAGAACTTGTGAAACCATATCCTCATCCCCATTTCTCAACATCCTTCTTGCCATTTCTTGGGTCCAATGGGCGATTTTGATCCAACCGATTTCATTAATGCCAAAATGCAACGAATCCCTTTCAGAAACTCAAAAATTCTTATGTCAGACTAGAACCAAAGTTTTAGAGCTTTTCCTTCTCCACTTCCTGGTTGCACGACTGGTACCTTCGTGTTGCTGTGTCGGAGCATGGTTCTTGGGAACAAACTGGCATAGCGCAGTGCATCAACCTTTCTCTTGCCACACCATATAAAAATGAGCTCATGCTAGCTTCTTCCTGTTACTTCTGGTCTAATGCATTGAACGCGTTCCTTTTTGGCCATGGGCCAATGAGCCCCATTCTCCTTGATGTCATTTCTTTAACGTCCCTTGATATCACCGCCAAAGACAATCCCTTCTTTTGGTCTAAACCCTCTCACCGCTTCGACATAAAATCAATCGATGGCTAGGCAAAGTACATTGCAACCCACAATAAATAGACTGACTCTGTCAGTTCGCATGAGCAGATCGCTTTCCTTAACCTCTGGCTCGAGAGGTTTCTCTTCTGTGTGTCTACCCTTAGGCCTTCCTATCATCTTCAATTCTTGGCGGACCAGCTAGCTGCCAACGTCAATATCCCCCTCGGCCGATACCTCCTTGGCTCTCTTTATCACCTTCTCCACAAGGTATCAGTCCGATTATCGGCCGGTGATGCAATGGGTCATCTTGGTGGTCCTTGGTGGTTCCTCCAGCTCTGGCTTAATGTATATACAGCCAAAATTTCTTCTAGCCCTTCCTTCAACCTCCTTTGATTCCCTTCTAACTATCGTGAGTCTGCCCCACCAACCACTCGCTGGTGCTTGTCTTTGGGGTGGCATCCGCCCGTCGACTAGGGATGAAAATGTCCGCCAACCTCTTGACCCACTAATTCAATGCATTTTACTATGGTTTTATCGGCGACTACGTAGTCTAGTTTGCCTACGAGTCCTTAGCGGACTACGAGTAAACGCATCGGCTATTATTAGTTATGTATTCATCGATCAAGAGAGCATGGCATCTTCCTTGATAGTATCTCTCCTTGCCTCCTTCTAGTCAACTTCACGGTTGGCCATGCGCGCAAACCATATTACAAGTTCTACAATCCAACAGTTTGCACCCGACTATTTGGTTTTGGCCAACAACCAATCAGTCTCTTCTTCATCGACCAAATCTAGGTTTGCGGTGAACTCAAAAGCTCCTTGAAGTACGATCAGATCCTCTCAATGGACAATCCAATCCCTATGGGTGAGCTTGGATCTTGGAGCACGTGTAGGGTGGCCTCGGTCTCTTACAAGAGATGGTGGTCTGAGATGAGCCAGCACACCTTCAACCGCCACTCCAAGCACTGTTGCTTGTCATTTGATTTGGCCTTCACGGACATTGATCCCGAGGTTTCATCGATCTTCTTCTCCTCAATTTGTTTCACCATTTTTTTGTTTTCTGATCATCTCTGTACTTGCAGGAGGATGACTTCGATGCACCCTCAATGAGCCAAAGTAGTTGTCCTATAGTTTATGGACCGGTATCAGCCACCACCAATCTAGGCACCAGAGCTCCCACCCCATCGGATTGGATCAACAAGAGACAAGTCAAGACCCTGATGCATAAGATTAAGGCGTCGGGCATAGCTGAGCGCCCGGCCACCAGAGCTCGAGTCGACCTAGGATCTTTGCTAGTCTTGTCTTCTTCGCTGCATCTAGTAAACTTTCGTCTTTTTTTCTTTTGAAATTTTATTCAATTGGCCTTGTTGTTTATCCTTTCTTCTCTCTTATAGCCATCGTCGATCATTCCTCCTACCACACTAGCTACTACTATGGATGTTCTTCTGCCGATGACCGTAGCATCTTCTTCGACTCAGGTTTATATTTCCTTCCTTATCCACGTACCATCTTTTTCCTTCATCTTCTTGATACCTGACATCTTGTTATTTCAACCACCGTCTTTTGCTCCCCTTGACATCGCATCTCTCTACACGGCGTTCGATGTTGACGCCGTAGCCAATGATCCTATCGATACTTCACCGGCTATGATTGCCAAGGATGTTGTTGCAGCGGTCGTCATCAAAGCCCATGTATTATAAGACGTTGCCCCTGGCTCGGTGAATCGACTACTATTGTCGATGTCATTGCTTTTTCTGATATCACCGCTGGAGCTTCACCTGTCATCGTAGATGCCTCTCACCAAGGACTTTCCCTCTTCTTGGTTCTCGATCAATTTTACGTTACTAATACTGGTCCTTTTTATAGCCAATGACTGGTCTTGCCACCGATGTGCCTCTTGCTTCTGCCCCCCGAGCCAATTTAAGTGAAGGGGGTACCGCACCTATACCACCCACCGATGTGATTGACGACAAAGCCATTCCTCCTGCTGCCAACGATGTGCTTCTTCTTGGTCACGCTAAGCCAGCTGACGTAAGTGCTCTTCGTATTTGCTATTTCACCATGATTAACTTTCATTTGTTTAACTTCGTCGTTCCTTCTCAGTCCTACGTCCAGAGGTTCCCTTTTGACAATAGTCAGTACCTTAAGGATGAGGAAGTCACCGATACTCCACAGCCGATTGCAGCTCAGCCATCTTCGAAAGTGAGGGAAACTTTATCAGACCTCCTTGAGAAACCATGTTGAAGAGCGTGGGTCTTATGCTCCAGATGTGATGAGTGATTGTCAACGGAAGTCAAATAAGAGACATGAAGACCTACCGTGTCTAGGGCACGTGTGACTCAGGTACACGGGCAGCGATCGACAGTCGGGCAGAGGAGCCGTGGAGTCGGGCTGGCCTAGGAGTTTGAGCGTGTTAGCCATCTCACCACTGCTCGAGAGATCTGGGCTACCCTCCAGGTACACCATGAGGGGACAACTCAGGTCAAGGCTAGGCTCTATCAGACCTACCAGCGTGAGTATGAAAAATTCTCACAAAAGTCGGGTGAGACTGTTGAGGCCTTGTTTGGTCGTTTTCAATCGATCATTAACAATATTCGGGTCAACAAGGCCAAGCGTGATCAGCTGGTCTCAGATCATGAACATGCGCTCAAGGTTCTCCATACCTTGGACCCTAAGATCTAGCAGATCAAGGTTTCTTCTATTGTTGAGAGCGCTTCCTATGATACCTTGACTGTCGCAGATCTTTTTAATAAGCTCAAGGCCTCAGATGTTGATATCCAGTTGAGATCAAATCTCACTGGTTCTGTCTTAAAAACTCTGGCCCTTGCGACACCATCTGTTGATCCTACTGCCTTGAGTTGTACTGCATTTTCTTTGATGTCTATCTCCGAGGAACAGCTTAATTCGCTAGGAGATGATGATTTGTGTTTGTTTAAAAACCGGGTGCGACGTGTCTATGATAAGCGAATGCTTAAAATACATGGCACAAAATCCAGATGCTTTGAGTGTGGTGATCCAGGTCATTTCATCGCCGACTGCCCCAAGCGGAAGAGCTACAAGAAGGGAACCGGCGGGAACTCCTACGACTCCGGCAAGTATGACAACTCCACTTCCACAAAGGGCAAGCCCAAGACAAATTCTTTCGAAAGGCTTTGAAGAATTACAGGCATGAGAACAAGAAGCGAGACAAGGCTATCTTCGCTGAGATGGAGAAAAGTTACTCCAAGAGATCTTCGTCTTCCTCTACATCTTCGAGTTCATGTGATGAAGAGTTCGTGATCAGGAAGGGGAAGGACAGGGATGATCCGACGGGCCTCTGCTTCATGGCCTTCGGGGACAAGCCGAAGAGACGCTCACGTCACAGCCGAAGACCCCGCAAGAGCTTCTGTTCAATGGCTCTTGGGGATAAGGAAGAAAAGGACTCCTCCGACAACTCCGATGACGACGACGATGAGAAGGTATCTTCCTATGAACAAGAAGTTGTTAATTTACTAGAACAGAACCGTCAGGAGTTGATGTATCGGGAGAAACTGCTTAGAGGGGTTAAGAAGAGGATAGATGAGCTTGAGAGTGAGCTTGCCATGGCAAATGGCAAGATTGAGAGTCTGTCTTCTTCTCCTTGCTTGGGTGATAGTAGTGAGTGCCCTAACTGTGAGGTGTTGTTGTGTGACCTGACGACTCTGAAGTCCAGGTACACAGAGAGAGTAGATGAGAGAGACTCTATGGCCACTGATCTTGAAAGCGCTCAGCTGGAGCTGAAAAATGCTCATGCCACTGTCGTCATGCCATGTGTAGACTGCCCATCCAATTTAGCTAGTATAGATAAGCTGAGAGCAAGAGTGATGAGCAGTTGGGCGAGTTAGCTGGAGTGAGAGCTGAGTTGGAGCAGACTAAGCTAGAGCTTGAGACCTTGTCAGTTCCACCCACTGTTTGTGAGAACTGCTTGTCTCTGAGATTGGAGCTGATCAAGCTAAAAGCTGAGAAGTCTATCGAAGTTGATAGAGAGTGTGAGATCTGTTTGTCTTAGGTGGAGGTGTTAGCTTCCTTGAGAGGGGAGCTAGCTGATGTTCAGAATGAGAACTTTTACCTCCATCAGATCCTGAGTTGGATTAGTGCCAGAGAGCCACAGTTTGGCATGATGATCCAGTAGTTCAAGAGATAGGATGGGTTTGGGGTAGGTTACACCTATTCCAAGGCTGATTTTGAGAGTGCCATTTGCCGAGCAGTGGAGTGGAGTAAGATGACTCTTGATCAGAGATATCCCAAGACTCACTCCACTAAGTCCTTTAAGGATAGTCAGCCCAAGTATGGAGTGTTTCAAGAAAAACCTAAAGCTCCACATAACAAACAAACCTGGGTCCCAAAGCCTAAACCTCTCCACACTTCTCTTGATTCTTTACCTGGACCCTCCCACACCAAAGATTCTACACCCAACACCACCAAGCCTAAGAATCCCAAGCCTCAACCACATCCCAAGAAGCCTACCTATCACTGTGAGTTTTGTCAGAGAGACGGGCATATTGAGGAGTTTTTCTTCAGGAGGAAGCGGGTTGAGAGAGCAGAGAGAGCTCGAGGTGGGCAGGAGCAGTTCTACCAGCAGGGTGGTAGACAGAGAGTTCCTCGATGTGGAGAGAGGCTAGAGGCCAGGTCATGTCGTGTAGGTGGTGGTAGAGGAGATGACTTTCATGATCATGCTTCGGAGGGTGGTTTTCATTCCGGTAGAGCTCCAGATCGTTATGGATATGGTTTTGGATCTCGTGGCTCTGATTTTAGGCAGAACAGAGGACCGCGCTTTGAGCCACGTTTTGGTCCAAACTCATATGATTCCTTCTGCTTTCCTACTTATGAGCAGATGGCTCGACACTAGTTTAGCACCTTTGCTAAACCTGGCGTTGGACCGTTTGCTCCCACTCATGACCATTGATCTTGCAGGATCAAGGACTAGAGGACATGTGGATCATGGATTCAGGATGTACTCGCCATATGACGGGACACCGCAGATGGTTCTCCAGACTCTCTCCCCCGAGCTCCAAGGAATACATCAATTTCGGGAACAATGGTCAAGGGAAGGTACAAGGTATTTGGTCGATTCACATCTCTGATTATTTCTCTTTGAAGAATGTTGCTTTAGTTAGAAATCTGAACTTTAATCTAATTTCTGTTTCGCAACTTCTTGAGGATGGTTTAGAGGTTCGCTTTAAGAAGGGCATGTCTTCTGTGGTTGATTCTAGAGGATCTTTAGTTTGCCGGATCTTACCCTTCGGTAAGGTTTTTCGTATTGATTTCTCTAGTTCTTCTGGCCCTTCTCGCTGTCTGGTGGCTGGATCTTCCTCTAAGCTTTGGAAGTGGCATACGAGGTTAGGCCATTTGAGCTTTGATCTGCTTGTCAGATTGAGTTCTATGGACCTTATCCGAGGATTGCCTAAGCTTAAGATGGAGAAGGATCTAGTTTGCCATCCATGTCGTCATGGGAAAATGGTTGCCGCCTCTCACGCACCTGTGACTCAGGTGATGACTTTGTAGAGGGGAGAGATGTTACACATGGATACAGTAGGTCCAGCCCGAGTACGCTCAGTTGGTGGGAAGTGGTACGCTCTTGTGATAGTTGACGATTTTTCTCAATTCTCATGGGTTTACTTTCTAGAGTCTAAGGATGAGACTTTTCAGTATGTTCATGACCTGACTTTGAAGCTGAAGAATGAGAACAATGGTCTGATGCGAGCAATTCGTTCGGACAACGACTCTGAGTTTAAGAACTCTCAGTTTGTTAGCTTCTATAGTGATCAGGGTCTTGATCATCAATTCTCTGCCCCTTACACTCCCCCACAGAACGGCGTTGTGGAACAAAAGAACCGCACGCTAGTCGAGATGGCCAGGACGAAGCTATGATCACAGCTTGCTATCTAGCCAACCACATTTTTTCTTAGAGCTTACTTAGGTAAGACGTCATATGAGTTGCGGTTTGGCAGACAGCCCAAGGTGAGTCACTTGCGAGCTTTTGGGTGCAAGTGCTTTGTCCTCAAGAAGGAGGGCATTTGGACAAGTTTGAGTCTCATTGCTGGGATGGAGTTTTTCTTGGTTATGCTTTGCATTCTCGAGGCTTTCGTGTTTGGAACCTAGACTCTTAGCTTCTCGTCGAGACTTGTGAGGTTTCTTTTGATGAGTCTATGCCTTCACTGACTCCTTCTTTTGAGCTTTCTCGAGATGATGAGCTTGGAGAGTCCATCTTTGAAGAAGATGATGACACTCCTGCTGATGATGAGGGTGGGCCCTCTACATAGCCTCCAGAACCCACACCTTCTAAGACTTCGACTGAGGATGAGGACGGACCTTTGATCACTCCTACTTCGATCGAGCCTCCTCAGCCGAGTCCAGAGGTGCCAGTTGCTGACTCCAGTGAGATGTCTTCCCAGCTAAGTCCAGAGGTGCTAGTTGATGACTTTGGTGAGGTGACTTCAGATCACCTAGGATCCCAAGCAGTTCAGCTGGATCACCCCTCAGAGCTCATCATAGGTGATCTTACTGAGAGATCCTTACGTTCTTTAGTTGGTTCTCTTGCTATGTTTGTTGAGTCTGCGTTTGTTGCTACTTTTGAGCCCAAAGACATTTCTCATGCTCTTTTTGATTCAAATTGGATAAACGCCATGCAAGAAGAGCTTGAAAATTTTGTTCGCAATCAGGTTTGGACACAAGTTGAGCTGCCACCTAGATGCAACACCAAAGACACTAAGTGGGTGTTTAAGAACAAACAAGGTGAAGATGGGGTTGTGGTGCGCAACAAAACTCGATTAGTGGCACAGGGTTTTTGCCAGAAAGAAGGTATTGATTTTGAGGAGACCTTCGCCCTTGTTGCCCATCTTGAGTCCATTCGTATTCTTTTGGCTTTTGGTGCTTCTAAAGGTTTTATGCTTTTTCAAATGGATGTCAAGAGTGCTTTTCTAAACAGGTATATAGAGGAGGAGATTTATGTTAAGCAACCCCCCGGTTTTGAGAACCCTAAGTTTCCTCGACACGTTTTCAAGTTGCAGAAGGCTTAATACGGTCTGAAGCAAGCCCCCATGGCTTGGTATGATCGCCTAAAGCAGTTCTTGTTGCAGAATGGTTTTGTGATGGGTTTTGTGGACAAGACTCTTTTCTTGCTTAGAGATGGCTCAGACTTATGGTTGCTCAGATTTACGTGGATGATATTATTTTTGGTGGTTCTTCTAATGAGCTTGTGTCCAAGTTTTCTGAGCAGATGCACAGTGAGTTTGAGATGAGTCTCATGGGTGAACTCAAGTACTTCTTAGGGCTCCAGATCAAGCAGAACAAGGACGACATTTTCATCCACTAGGGTAAGTACACACGGGACATGCTAAAGAAATTTGATTTTGGTGGAGAGATGAAGCCATAGATGACCGCAATGGGTACATCTAGAGGTTTGGACAAGGACGAGAATGGCGTCAAGGTAAACGAGAGAGAGTATCAAGGGATGTTTGGATCGCTGCTATACTTGACTGCGACGAGACCAGACATTCAGTTTGTCGTGGGTGTGTGCACGCGTTTTCAGTCTTCACCACGCGCATCTCACTAGCAGGCTGTCAAGCATATTTTTAGGTATCTTACTTATGCTCCTGATCTAGGTCTTTACTATTCTGCATCATCGTCTCTCGATTTAGCTGGTTTTTTCGATGCTAATTTTAGTGGGTGCCGGCTGGATCGCAAGTCGAATTCCGGTACTTGCTAGTTTCTTGGTTCTTCACTTGTATCATGGTCTTCTCGAAAATAATCTGGAGTTGTGCTTTCTACTACTAAGGCTGAGTATGTAGCTGCTGCTAGCTGCTGCTCACAGTTGGTTTGGATGATTTCTACTTTGTGGGATTTTGGGTTGTTCTTCCCTGCTGGAGTTTCTTTGTTTTGTGATAGCATCAGTGCAATTAGTGTAGGGAAAAACCCATGTCTTCATTCAAAAACCAAACACATTGATGTGCATTTTCATTTTCTGAGGGATCAATATGAGAAAGGGATCATTGATCTTGTTCATGTTGATACTCATCAGCAGTTGGCTGACATTTTTACCAAACCCCTAGATCAGTCTACTTTTGAGCATTTGCGAGGGGATTTGGGAGTCGCGTATCCTTTTTAGGGTACTTTGAGTCAGTTTTTCTTTCTTCTTTATTTTTTATTGAGTCTTTTTGTGTGTGTTCATATCATGCATAATCATATATCACATCTTGAGCTTGCTTCTGTTATATGATTGATCTGCTTTACTTGCTCTAGCTAGTATATGCTTTTGATTACTTGTCGATGATCATGTTCTGTTCCAGTTCACATCATATATCTGATATTTGTCATATGCATGGCTTTTATGCTTTAAAATTGAAGAATGATCACCATTGCTTCTGGTAACTAGCATGTGTAGGTTGGATGCTTTTGCTATCTTTTACATGCCTGGTAGGTAGATCCTTACTTAGATGCAGATATGCAACTTGGACATCTATATGCTTCAAACATGAAAAATGTTCTAGAAAAATGATAAAAATTCAGAAAAAAATGCATGCCTTTTTAATGGTTATTTGAAAAGATCCAGGTGGGTTTGCTTTGTCGCATTGCATTGTTCTGGACTGCTTACCATAACACTTTGGTATGAACTAGGACGGTGTAATGTATGCCAAGACCAATGTCTTAAGCTTCTAATGGTTCAGTTCTAGCCTAGGATTGACTTGGTCGGTTAGCATAAGGTTTGACATGCAAATAACCCCTGACAGAAATAAAAAAGTGAAAAAGAAAAAGTCTAAAAAATTAAAAAAGATGACAAGTTTGATGAAGCACTTTGCTCTGGACAATGCTTATCTTGGTAGATATTAGTTAGCTTTTGCATCTCATGCTTTACTTTTCTTGTCAACTAGAAAATGTGGTGATGCTTTTGTTTGCAAAAATTGAAAAATGCGTGCTTATGACTATCTTTAGATATCATCTGTTGCACTGATCATGTCATATATCTTAGACAGTATATCTTTTGCTATACCTGTTATATGTTGTAATTGCAGTTAATCATATCTGAGAAGCATGCTTTTTTACACTCCACCTGCACTCCATCTGCATTCATGGCATATTTCGAGGGGGAGCTGCATTTCAGGGGGAGTTTGTGTCTATGTCTCTTTAGAAGTGCATTTAGTCTCACTTGATGAGTTCATTTGTCAACATGGGGGAGAAATTTTGGAGTTTAGGGGACATTTTTGGCTTTCTCTGGGATTTATTTCAGGGAGAGTTTGTCAGTCTTTGCCTTTACTCTGTATATCCTTGTTGGTAGTTCTGAGATTGCACTTGTTTTTGAGTCTTTATTTTTAGTTAACCATAATCACCGTTTTCTTGCTTTTGTTTGGCTTTTGGTCATTAGGGTTAAACCTTTATTTTCTTCTCTCTATTTTTTGTTTTGTTTTGTTTTCGTTTTTCCACATGTTTTGCAGGTTCTCAAGAATTGCTGAAGAGGGTGTTGACAATGCACTCATCAAGGGGGAGATTGAGAAACCATGTTGAAGAGCGTGGGTCTTATGCTCCAGATGTGATGAGTGATTGTCAACGGAAGTCAAATAAGAGACATGAAGACCTGCCATGTCTGGGGCGCGTGTGACTCAGGTACATGGGCGGCGAGCGACAGCCGGGCAGAGGAGCCGTGGAGTCGGGCTGGCCCAATCCAGGTACATGGGCTAGGAGCGGCATAGGATCCACTAGTCTATTGACCGGGTTTGACTCATGTACACGGG
Source organism: Zizania palustris (assembly GCA_019279435.1). Lineage (NCBI taxonomy): Eukaryota > Viridiplantae > Streptophyta > Magnoliopsida > Poales > Poaceae > Zizania > Zizania palustris. The sequence goes on along the minus strand of JAAALK010000079.1, from coordinate 93,989,459 downwards.
CGGCGAGCGATTGCCGGGCTGAGGAAGATGCGGGATCGGGTCGGTCCAATCCGAGTACCCGGTGCGAAGACGGTGGACGCTTTGTCAGTTTCGGCGCAAAACTGACAACCGATGATTACTTGGATTTATGATATTAATATTTAGTTTTTAAGTCCATAATATTTTTTATTCGAGTCAGATGATTTTTCTAAGGGTATTTTACTAATTTCGAATTTTATTTTAGAGTTAGTGTAATTTACCCTAGGGGTAAATTAGTCTTTTTCATGTATTAGTGGGTCTCCTATAAATAGGCCCCTACCCCCTAGGGATAGGGTGACTGTTTTTCCAATAATCAATCTACAGTCCAAAAATTCACCACCGGCTCATCTGTTTCTCTCCGTTTTTTTCCATCTGCGCATCTTCTCGCCGGCCGAAGCAACCCTTCTCATCAGCCGAAGTAGCACTTCCCTGAGTAGCAGTGCGTGGGGTCCGCCGGCTAATCGGAGGCGCGGTTTTTGGCGCTTGCAGCCAACGTAGTAGGCAAGCCGTTCGACAGAAAGTTTCCTTGGCGCAGCGCAGGATCTACTGCGTCAAGCCATCAGCACATCAGTGGGACCCGCCGGCATCATTTTGCGCTTTCCTGCAGCAGTGTCTTGCAGCTCGCAGGAGTAGCCATGCTCACACGCGTGGGACCCGCAGGCGACAGCAGCTGCAGATCGCCAGGCACACTCAAGCATGGCGGCAAGCTTCGTTGATTCATTTGCGCGGGGCCCATAGGTGGATATTCGGTGGCAGCTGTTGCCACCGGTCCGGCAGGAAGCACCAGCTCGACGGTCAGCATTTTGTTTCCTTAGCGTGTGGCTCGACGTTCTGCGGTGGCACTCGGCAACGTGAACGGCTGCAGCGATTGAACGTGTGGGACCCGCTGGCAGCAGTGTTGCACGCATTGAAGGCATCAATTTTTTTCCACGGCAGCACAGCGAGGCAAGTCAACGGAGATGGCCGGATCTTCTGCGGCACGCGCGGCTACTCAACAACATGCAGGTTAGTTTTCATTAATCTCCTATTTTTTAGTTGTTTAATTAGATCAATATTTATCTATTCTTAATTAGCAGCAAATTTGTTTAGTAATTTCATAGTCAATTTTTATCAGCTAGATATTATTAGTACTCGCATATTTTTATTTAAATATTTTTTAATCTGCTCATATAAAAGGAAAAAATATATTATTAGTCGTAGTAATATTTTTATTCTAGATTTACATGAAATATTTTAGTTTTATTTCTAATTAATTTCTGGATGATCCATGTTTTATTTAGTTGATAAGTATTTTATTGTTAGACTGCAATCTGAATATTTATTAATATATTTAGGTATTTTGCCTATGCCATTAAATATTTCTAGTGTCCATGCTTATTTGCTGCAGTTATTTTATTTAGTCTAGTTCATTTTTAAATGTCATTTTAATTAGGACATCGGTCATTTTTAGGCTAGACAACTTTAGTTCTTGTGATCTTCTTTGCTATTGCTGTTTGTTTTGTCGAGGTGCGTTGGGTGTTGGGATTAGGTTTTATTGTTTCGTAAGAATTTTTTAGGCGCCCATTCACCCCCTCCGGTTGCTACTTTCGGTCCTACACTCCTGCGCTGCCTCAGCGATCCGGTGGAGACCCTAGACAATGACTCGGGTCCCATAAGGGCTCACTTCAACGATGTACAAAACTCCCGCCCCTCTGATCTTGTTGATGTTCTAACACCAGCGGCATACTTGGAGTACCACCGACCGATGGTCTAGAGGTCTCAACAATGGATGGTCGATCAGTCGAGCCGTGTATCGCAGTTGCAGGCCGCCAAGGCATATGATATTCATAGTGATTCATCGGATGCATCACTGCGCCTTGGGGAATTGAAGGCGGAGGAGGTCGATTTGATCGTGAAGCTGGGGAGAGTCCAGGCGGAGAAGCATATGAAGAGAATATCGTAGCTGCCTTCCTGGATCGGATCAAAGCCCAGGAGCACCATATCATCAATCCGGTCACCACGTGCATTAATGTCACCATGCTATAAAGCCTGGCTCCGATGCCAAAGATAGGGTGATCATCGGCGATATAGACAACATTCGACAGTAGGAGATTGAGGCTATCCGCTGATTCTTATCTTGAACTGTTTTGTACTCACTGATTGTTATGTAACCTTGAACCTTTGCTTGTAACATTGTGTCATAAACTTTTATTCACTCTTCTATCTTGAATGCTTTATTATGTGCATCTAAGGGCGATGTTTTACCATCGGGCATCTAAAGGTGATACCCTTGGTATCGTCTATTTCCTTGCTTTCGTGTAGATGTTTAGGCATTGATCCATACGCTCGGGAAGTACTTCTTTAGATATTTTCCATTTAGCGCCCACCCGAACACTTCTTCTAAGATCTCAAGTAGATAGGCATTACTAGGAACAACTCGATGCACTCGAAAAGGTCCTTCCCAATTAGATGACCACTTACCGAACCGATTATCTTTAGACCTGATCGGCAGGATAAGTTTCCAAACAAGGTATCCTTCTTCAAATGAGTTGGGTACTATTTTATTATTGTAATGCCTAGCTACCATTGCTTTGTTCTCTTTAACCTTCTCTAGGGCTCTCAATCGGTTCTGCACTAAGTCATATAGGCCATCTTTCATTAAATTATAATAATCATCGGTTGTAAGCTAGTTCTGTAGTGCTATAATTATTGAGCCGATGTTATTTTCACAAGGCAGTACTACTTCACGGCCTTAGACTAATTGATATGGTGGCACTTGCGTGGACCCATGACGCACCATTTGATAAGTCCAAAGTGCTTCTAATAGGGACCGATGTCAATGCTTCGATTGTTCATTAATCTTTCGCTTTATCAACTTGATCGAACTCTTATTGGATACTTTAGCTTGACCATTGGCCCGTGCATAATATGGCGATGTGTTTAAGAGCTTGATTCCCATACTAGTTGCAAATTGCTGGAACTCCTCGGATATGAAGATTGACCATTGATCGGTAGTGCTGGTCTGAGAGATCCCAAACCAGTATACTATGTGCTCCTTCATGAAATCGATGGCATCGATAGATGTTACCTTTCTGAGTGGAATGGCTTCTACCCATTTTGTGGAGTAATCGATGGCTCCTAGTATGAACTTATGTCCTTTGCTCGATGTCGGGTAAATCTGGCCGATCATATCAATGCCCCATCCTCTGAAGGGCCAATGTTTAATTATTGGATTCATTACTGATGTAGGTGCTCTCTGAATGGTTCCGAACCTTTGACAATATTGGCACCCTTTATAATACTTTATGCAGTCCTCTACCATGGTCGACCAAAAGTAACCTACCCTCTAGAGTAACCACTTAATTTTATGGGATGACTGGTGTGACCTGCATATGCCATCATAAACTTCGCACATCATAGCTTTGGCTTCTTCAGTGTGTATGCACTTAAGAAGGACCCCATCTATTGTTCGATAATATAGATCTTCATTGAGCATGACATACTTTGTAGCCTGATATCTAAGCTTTCTTGGTGCCGACGTTGAAGGGTTTTTTAAATAAGTAATGATAGCACACCTCCAATCATCGGCTTCTACTTCTACGATCTCCACCTCGATCGGCCTGATCATTGGCTTGTATCCTGATGTTGTCTGGGGCATATCATTTGCCTTTGTGTTCTATTCTGTCCGGATGTATGTCAAGGTTGTGCTTTTGAACCTTTCTATCATCTCTTGACACTGATAATGATATTCTTTCAGCACACCATTTTTGCACTCGTACTCGCCTGACAGCTGTCTCATAACCAATAAGGAATCCCCCAATATTTCCACCACATCTGCACCGACTTTGTTGACGCCAAGAATTGGTAAAGCCTAAGGCCCATCAAGGAAGGCGTACGGTCAACATAAGGTCAAAGAAGATCTGGTCAAAGAAAGTCATAGTAGTCCGTCTGCAACAGCTGCATGATCAGAAGGGTAGCCGATGGAGATAAGAGCAGAAGGTGGTTACAGATTCATCCGAAATCGGCTAGATAAGTTACTTGGACAACAAGTTTATGGACTATAAATATGTATCCCTTTGATTAGATTAGTTAACTCCCGTTCAATCAACAATTGGTGCATCGCCACCCTTTTGCCCCAAGGTTATCCAGTGGGACTCGGGCTCTCGCAGCTGGGCTGCATCATTTTGATCTGCAGCGAAGAGGTGAGTCCCACCACCCCCGACGTCCATGCCAACTAGGTTAGTACCCTCATGGATGCATCGGTTGAGTCCAATATCTTTGAGGAGAATGGTGAAACAGCACGGTCGTCAGTTTTTCTTAGTGTATTTGGCTAGGTCTAAGGCTATATCAGTTGGGTTTGATCTCATAGATTGAAGTGATTTGGGTCTGATAGTTTGAGGCTTCATCGATTAAGTCCAACATCTCTTGCTATTGTATCTTTTTCATGTTGTATATTGTTCATCTAATAAAGTTTGCCTGATTCGTTGATATATTGTTCAGATCATTGTGGCTATCTACTATCTCGGTTAGGTCTGATCTAGTTATTTTGATGCTTTCCATGATATAGATCTATTATCTGGCATGCTTCATTTATTTCTATCAGAGTACAAGTTGATAGGTTATCTTTAATTCATCTCCGTATCATGTTCACCGTCGAAGGGTGCACATCGACCTATATGCATATTCTGCCTTTCCTATCGGCCGATGGCGTGCTCGCTCGATTGGGATAATTTGGGCTATCGGTCATCCGGCCGATCGACGAGCTGGTTCATGGTTTTATATTTTACGCCATAGTCATCGGCTTGCCCGACGAACGGCTATGCTACTAATGTCTATCTTTTCCGATCCCTTGTTAGTTGTCATGCCCTGAACCCTTTTCTAAGACATAGGACCTGCACTGGAGTTAAGCAAATCTTCCAGGCCGCACGTGTGTCAGTGTGTGACCAAAAAGCACGCCAACACATTTTTTGGCACGTCCAGTGGGACCATCTCCAACAACTTTGCCATGGCGGGTGAGGTCAGTGAGGAAAACATCATCCTGATCACCATGTACGCTCTGTTCGAGGAACAGAGGATGGAGGTGTAGTAACATGTGGAGTAGTTCTGGAAGTCATGCGTGCAGGTCTACATCATGAATCGGTTGGGTCTCATTTAGAGGCCCCCGCTTCCAATGCCAGTACTAACCATAGAGGGTGGACAACCAATGGAGAATTCTCAGGCCAGTCTTCAAGAAGTCATCGACCAAGTGATCCGCCAGTCGCTCGTTAGCCAATCACAGACACTGGCCAAGACCATTCAAGGGCTGATCAAGGAGGCCATTGGGGGCATAGTGGTTCGCGAGGCAATGCAAGATCCGGCGTACCTCCCTAATGACCCATTGAGACTACTACAGCACACTCAGCCAGTGTCACTGCCATAAGGGCCGATGAGGCTAGACCAGCCGAGCTCTTTGCTCAGCTATGAAGGCGACAAGATGACCCAACCATTAGCCCCCTCACATAGTCCACCCCAGGGAACGTTAGGTGGGGGCGATAAGAATGCACAAGCGCTATTCCTAGTGTTCGATCCAAGGGTTCTAGGGCAAGAGATGCCACAAGTGACGTACGGCATCAAAAGTGACCATGTTCTCGGGACAAGACTTGATTTCCACAATCGAGCACATTAGCCAGTTTCTCGCCAAGTGTGGGGAGGCATTAGCTGATGAAGCGTTGAAGGTTTGGCTGTTCCCGCTATCCTTGTCAAAATCGGCCTTCGTGTGGTTTTCTTCACTGCCGGCATAATCCATCAAAGGATGGGCGGACCTGGAAAAGAAATTTCACAAGGACTTCTTCTCCACCATCCAGGAGATGAAGCTGATCGACTTGATGTCCGTAAAACAAAGGATGAATGAGTCGCTCCTAGACTATATACAGAGGTTCTGGGATGTACGAAGCATATGCTATAGCGTGAACCTCACTCATAGTCAGTTAGCAGAGCTGGCGTATAAAGGAGTCTTGAGCTGCATTAGGGAGAAATTTTCATCACATGAGTTCGAAAGCCTCTCACAACCGCTGCAAAGGATATCAGCCCATGGGAGCCGATACCAAAAAGCTAGACAGGACAAGTACTAGAAGAAGGTTATGTACACTAAAGTGTACCACTCAAACTCTGATGAGGACAGCGACTCTGACGCAGAAGTCGGAATGACCGAGTGGTCCAAGGACAAGAAGCAGGTCGCATGCTGAGGGATAAAATCGGCCGAGAAGGAAGAAAAGTATGACTTCGACATCAACAAGGCTGATAAAAATATTCAACCTGTTGCTTAGGGAGAAGCAGATTCACTTGTCGCCTAGCCACATAAGACCACCTGCCAAAGAACTGAAGAAGAAGAAGTACTGCAAGTGGCACAACTCCCCACCGCACCATAGTAATGAGTACAAGGTCTTCAGGTAGTGGATCCAATCGGCCGTATAACAAGGCCGAATCATGCTTGATGATGGGATACAACAGATGAATATAGACGCCCATCCATTCCCAGTCAACATGGTGCACATGCACTATGATGACAATCAGCATTCATGGAATAGAAGGCGGATCAGCAGAAATGTCACCTCAGTAGGACTCATCGAAAAGTATCAGAAGAGGTCGGCAGAAAGGGAAGGAATCGGAGAAAACCGTGGCCACTTGCATTTCAATCCCCATTTGAATTGGGGGTTCTTCAGGCTTTGTTGGAACGAAGTCCTGCGGCTACCATCCATGGACGACTACCCAAGATGCAATGGGGTACCGGGTGATCATTGGCCACGTAATGACGAGCTGAGGCCGCGTGATCAATGAACCATGTGCCAGAGGTTGTCGCTCTAGGGGATATTGGTGTTAGAAAGGCTTGGCCCCGTCAGTTCTGAAGGAGTCAGCTTGATGGCCGAAGACGACGAAGACACCACAAAAAGCCGCAATGGTGCCCACCAGGAATCTTTACGCCAAGCCAAAAAATAAGGGTGCAACATCTGTGGTAGAGATAAGGAGGGGCACAAGTGAGTGCACGACGAAGGAGTTGATCGCCCCCCTAAGATCAGGAGCAAATGTCACCCAAAAGACAAGGCCGATCACAATGATAAAAAAGATGTGGAGGTAAACATGGTCTTCTTCCTTATCGCCGAATATCAGGCCATCACAGAGGAAGACACGGAGGCGACCGATACTATGGCTCAATTAATGCTGGCTCCACAGCCTGCAAATTTTGATAAACTAGAAGATCTGTAACATCAGCATGTGAGGCCTCTCTACATAAAGGGGTTGGTTAACGGGAAGTCGATGTCCAAGATGATGATAGACGGAGGGGCGATCATCAACTTGATGCCTTACGCCACCTTCTGAAAGCTTGGGAAGACACCGAAAGACCTCATTAGAACTAACATGATATTAAGGGATTTCGGTGGTAACTCTTTGGGTACAATGGGAGATTTAAACGTAGAACTAACAGTGGGAAGCAAGACGGTGCCGACCACATTTTTTGTGATAGAGGGAAAAGGATCCTACAACTTGTTGCTTAGATGTGACTAGATACATGCGAACTGTTGTGTCCCCTCAACAATGCATCAAAACCTCATGCAGTGGGTCCATGATCAAGTGGGTTAGATTCCCGCCGATAAGTCGGCTAACATAGCTATAGCCGATCTATCGATATGGGAGGCAGAAGGAGTCGTCTATTTGTTAGGAAAGGCTTGGGATGGGAATTTCTTGCAAGTGTCAGATGATGGCTGGTGGAGGATTGGTCCCGATCTTCCGCTAGGTAAATGATAACTTGGGTTGGTGGAGAATCTCGACGTTGGCGATCCAAGGCTCCGGTCCGGCGGATCAAAACCTTGCAATCGTTACACCACTGTCTCCATTGGTTATCAACCACGCAGGACGCGATTGACCTCGCCACGAAGGCTAATTCCTGCAAGCGAACCCAAGAACACAAGCAAGAACAGGAAGGATACAAGTCGAATGCCAAATCACAGACAAACGATGATAAGGTGAGGTTTCACAAACGCCAATGCAGCAGCCAATCAGTCCGGTGCAAGAGGCGGGATCTAAACACAACAGTGTAGATGCAAACAAAGCAAAACCTAACCCTAAAGGCAGCTGGATGAGTTATATAGGGCGTGGGCAGCCTGTGGAAGGTGAACAGACTTGGGTTGTGGGCTAGAAGACGTACAGACTTGGACTATGGGCCAACACGGCCCAGTTCTGTCACGCAGGACTGTTTTAAACACACAGGTCGACTCGAGACTCCAAAAGAGACGAAACAAACGGCAAACGATCCGTCTTCTCCTCAGCTTTCCAAAAAGTCCAAGAACGCTCCAATCGGACTTCGTATGAGGAAGTTATGCCCATTTTGGTGAATGGTGGTCGATGTAGTCCGAACCAGCGAATTCTTGACTTCAAATCATCCGTGCGGCTCCGTCTTCAACTCCAACTCTTCTATTCCATCTCCCATGTTCCTAAGCAACAAAATATCACTAGTATTCAGTATCATCCCGTCCAAACAAATATTAACATAGTTGCTAAGGAAAGAATTAACCTCATGGTTCAAGCGACGGGCACGGGCGCGTGTGATTGGTCCTTGTAGTTGAATTGTAGGTGGAGGCTCCATGTGTGTATCATGTGAAGTGATGTCCTCATCAATGGCATCTCACTAGTCAGCGAAGAGCAGTCTAAGCTTATGCTATAAGGATGACATTAAGGACAACTCCAGCCAAAACAATGTCGCGACTGGTAAACCACTATGGCATGGACGTCAGGCTAGGCAGCAGGCCAAAGTTAACCTCTATAAGGTACCACGCCCCCAATGAAACAATAGCAAGTTAAAAGTTGCCACATTAAGATGAAAAGAGGCCGAGTGAAGAGACTAAGGGAATATTTCTGATCGTTCGGACAAAGTACACAGCCGATGCTTGTGGTATCGCCTTGACCTAGCCAATGCAAAAACATCGCCTTTAGCCACTAAACACAACAAGAAGACTTCAATGCAAAAGAGATTGAACGAAGCCACTAAGGAAAACATTCTAAGAATTTGGGTGAACTACATTCAACTGATGCCTATGGCATCGCCTTGAGATAGCCGATGCGAAGGCATCGCCCTTAGACAAAATCACAAAGAGCAAAGAGAACACAACACAGAAAACACATCAGGCAACAATACAAGATATAAAGAAGTGATGATATATATTCATGATGTTTTTGATTATAATGGGATATGTTACAAGCCCCTTGATCAGCTTACGGAGGACCCTCAACCGCTTCACCTCTACACAACACCCTTCCCTAAAGCACGAGCAGACTAGGACCGCCTCCCATTCACCCATGTTGTAGGAGTGGCAGTGCCAGTGCCAAGGTTTGTAGTGGCTGATACTGGTCTGTGTCGTCTCGGCTAGCTGCTGAGGCTCATGAAAGAGGCCTCCTCATCAACATCCTACAAAAGGAAAATACATGTCCCGATCAAATAAGAAAATAGAAGTAGCAAAATGAAAAAGAGAAGGTCGAGATACTCACGTTAGGATCAGCCTCGGAGCTAGTCGGATAAAGCCATTCCCGGTAGACCAATGAGGATCTGTTGAAGACATGGATCTTCAACTCGCGGAAGGCGGAAGATGTTGCCCAACAAGTCGTCCAGGTAGTGACTCTTCCAGAGAGTATCCCATTGGTCATGTGGGAGAAGAGATCCCATTCCAGAGCACTCATGACCCTTTCAAGGGCCTAGATCCATCCAACGAAGAAGAGATGAGGAGGAAGCTGGCCAAAGCCCAACTGCCTCGAGAACACCGACGAGTGGTAGAACTCATAGGAGCACCGTCGGGAATGGTCTTCAATAAAATTGATCAGGAGCAAGCAGGGAAAAGAGGCCACGTAGAAGATACGGAAGGACTCTACGTCCTAAGATACATTGGGAAAGGCCAGTCGATTGGGGAGCGCATACTCCGAATGGAAACTGAAAGGAAACCAGAGATCCGTCTGGAGAATCCATGATAGAAGATTTTGAAAGATGCGGCCAAAGTCGTAGGAGAGATGGGAACAGAAGGACGATACGAGGTCGCTTCGCCCATGGAGCGACACCAACGAAAAGTAGGAGGCACTGACTCCAAAAAGTTGGTTGGAAAGAGCGACTGGGAGAACGAGGCCTTTCTGGTGGCTTCAGTAGTATAGGCATTCAGCTAGAGTTGAAGAAGTCACCATGGACCCTGACGCCGACCGATGAAGTTGTAGACTGATAAGTTGACCGACACCAAATGGAGGAGATGGTAGGTGGCCCCAAGAAGATAACAACCCAGGAGGATCCACTCATGGGAGGCAAGTTGTTCGGCCAAGTATTGGAATTGTAGATTTAGCGCTAGGGCCGACACACAGAAGACAAATTCCTCTAGCTAGAGGGTGAGGAAAGCGATGTGTCCGCGATTGCCTACCGGGCCAACTTTCTTATTGTGCCGCCTGATGTATCGACCCCATTTATTGGCCGGGTCAGGGCCAAGGTGGTATGATGGATAGAAATAGAGGGAAAAGGGTGGACCGATGAGCTAATGTCAAGGCAAGTCAAAAAATAGACGTCGAGCAAGGTGGGGCTCATCGGTCCATGGACAAAAAGGAAAGCATTGAGGGCGTCAGACTAGAAGACACACGATGCGGCCAACATCGGTTCATTCTGGAATGGCACGGAAAGGGAGAGACTGATGCAGTGACCGACATCAATCTCATCCTAGAAGGTGCGATAGTGGCCGATACCCTGATGTATAGTACCAGTCACACCAGCCAGGAATAGAGGAAGGAAAAGGCACGAAGCTAAGGTCTTAGTCGGAGGGATGCATGGGGGAACATTTGAAAGGGATTCGGTATGTCTCGCCGTTTATAAAGTCAATCAGATTAGAGTTACCTAGGGGACCCAAGAAGAAGCTGTACGTATGGGTGATGATCAGTATGAATACCTGGTTCTGAAGAGCCTACATATGAGAAAATTGTTCAGAAAAGGGTTGAAAACCACGAAGAAAAGAGAGAAGGGCCAAACAGATAAAGAAGCAAAGACTTACCAAGGGGATCCTGTTCAGGTCAGTCATTTCACTATCCTCTCGGTGTGGAGTGATAGAGAAGGAGGCGGCGAGACGGTGATGATCAGAAATCACTAGAAGCCGGTGATGATGGTTAAAATCCAGAGCAGTGGTGAGCAGAAAGCGTGGGAGAAAGAATACGGAAGACAGATATTTATTAACCAAGGTGATTCTTCAGCTTGCCCATCGGACCAATTGTGAGAGGCGAAGGCGAACAGTTTTCCAGCTGATGGTAATGAATGTGAGACGACCGTGTGAAAAGACTTGGCGGTGTAAGGTAATTACGAATGATAGTTTCTAAGCATCAGATGCCTCTTAACGCCTCAAAAATAGGGGCATGTGTTGACGCTAAGAATTGGTAAAGCCCAAGGCCCATTAAGGATGGCGCATGGTCAACAGAAGGTCAAGGAAGATCTGGTCAAAGAAAGTCAAAGGAGTCCGTTCACAATAGCTGCATGATTGGAAGGGGAGCCGATGGAGATAAGAGCAGAAGGTGGTTACAGATTCATCCAGAATTAGCTGGATAAGTTACTTGGACGGCAAGTCTATGGACTATAAATATGTATCCCTTAGTGAGAAACCAAGTGAGGTGTTCACTGTGTTTCTAGTTTATGATGAGTGATTGATGAAGTTGGCTATGATGTTCATGTATGGGTTTCTTGGAAGTGTGTGTGTTTGTGCTTGCCTCGTGTGTGCAGGGTTGAGATACTCACCTACTGTCGATGGCAAGGGATCAAGGTTAGATAGGGAGTCTAATGCCAGATGGTCGAGGATGTCAATCGAAGTCGAAAGTGACCTCAGATATACGCATGGTGACGAAGCAGGACATGGGATAATGGTTGATCGAGACGAGGTGTCGTTCGAGTCAGCGAAATGCCAGTACAATGACAAGGCGGCTCAAGGGATCGAGGGCGGGAGAGACATGCTGACAGTCGAGTTCGCGGAATGACGACGATCATCAATGATCTGGGAGGCTTTCTCGGTTTTACATTAAACCATCTCATTTCTAAATGTTTTTACATTCCAATAATTAGGAGTTTATTTTTCATTTAGTAATTTAGATTAAGTGTAAACTTTTAGTATTTTTCGGAATTGTCAAAATTCTGAAAATATATTAAAAGTATAGGGTCAAAGATGTAATAAATTATAGTCAAAACTTGTGTATTTTTTAGAATTTATAATTCTGAAAATATACCATGGAATTAGGGTAAATATTACCAACTTTAACCCTAAGGTAAGCCTATTTAAAGGCCTCCATGCCCAAGGGTTAGGATTGCCCACTTTTAAAGAAACCAGAATTTTTTTTCATTATGGTTGTTTACTTCTCCATGATTTTGCTCTGATCTTTTTATTCTACTGATCTTTTTGAGAATTTGCTATTCAAGTTCATCCTATTCTAACAATCACTGTGTTGTGCCAAAAACACTGTTTAATATTGAGAAACCAAGGGTTGGTTTTGGAGTCTGTGATGAGTGATTGACAAATTTTATCCTCTAATTCAAAGGGGTCCCTCCAAAGGGGTTCGGAGGTTGTTTCACCGAAGGGTTCGGTGGGTTCTGTTTGCTGCAGCTGTTATAGCGGAGTGTGCCTATCGGAGGGGTCTGACAGTACACGATGACTCGGTTGTACCGAAGGGTTCGGTATTTTGGGTGGTACACCGGAGTGTGTGCCAGAGGTTGTTTACCCAAAGAGGTCTTCGGGGTATTGGATACACTTGTCTGTCTGTCTGTGGTGCGTAGGTGACTTCGGAGGCGATAGACGATTCGCAGCAAGTGAACCTGGGTCAAGCGGGAGGCTTGATGCTGGGCGAGTGGGGAGCTTGGTCACGAAGGCTGCGAGGGGCGAGGTCGGTCGTCGGGTCAAGGTGCGCCGAGCGAAGGCAGAGAGTGCGGAGCGTGGCTCTGACTAAAAGTACTCCGAGACAAAGTCCTCGGAGGCGAGGCACTTCGAAGGGTATTCCGAATGGAGTGACATCGGAGTATGGTGGACAAAGTCCTCAGCAATGAGGCAAGGCATTCGAAGTGTACTCCGGAGGGAGGCACTCGAAGGTTTACCCGACGGAGGTCTCAAAAGTCGAGGTGCATCGAAGGCATGGTCCGGGTGAGGTTCGTCGAGGAGTGTGCTCTGGGAGAGACACTGCAACGAAGTGCTCATGGAATGCTTCATGCGGAGGCCATGGACGAAGGAGGGACTTCGAACGGTGGTACTCCGAAGGTGGGTCTTTGGAGTGTGGCTGACTTGAGGTACTTCGGCCAAGAGTGGCTTCGGTACACGGACTGACAGAGTTCGAGCTTGGAGTAGCTGTGAAGCCGTGGTGGTCCACTCTGAAGGTGATGGCCTGAAGGCTCAAGGGCTTTGACGGCTTCGGCTCAAAACTGTCACTGTATCGAAGGCTGACTTTAGTGAAGCGAAAGCTGTCAGGCTCATGGCTTCTCGCCGAAGCTACCGCACCCCTCGATTGCGAAGGGGGGCTTCAGAACAATCCAAAACCGCAAAGGCTGACCGTGTATGCTCTACAAAAGCTGGTGCTATCTCCTCTGGGAAGCTGACAAAAGAAGCCTCCAAATAAAGTAGACTACCGTGTGTACCCCCTGTGAGGAGCCATGCTGAAGAGCGTGGGCCTCATGACTCCAGATGTGATGAGTCATTGTCAACGGAAGTCAAAGAGGACACAAAGAGAAGAGAAGACCTGTTGTGTCCGGGCCGCGTGTGACTCAGGTACACAGGCAGCGAGCGACTGTCGGGCAGAGAGGCCGCGAAGTCGGGCTGGCCCAATCCGGGTACATGGGCTAGGAGCAGCAGAGGATCCACTGGGTTGTTGACCAGGATTGACTTAGGTACACGAGCGGTGAGCGATTGCCGGACTGAGAGAGCTGTGGAATCGGGCCAGCCCAATCCAGGTATCTGGTGCAAAGTCGGTGGACGCTTTGTCAGTTTCGGTGCAAAACTGACGACCGCTGATCTCGGATTGGACTGTTCTGAGGCGAAGCCGTAGTCGCTACGAAAGCTCCGCTTCCGGATAAGCCATCTGTAAATAGGAGTCTACTATTTTGTCCTTATGCCCACAGTCAGTCAGTCGAGTCTTTAAAAATATCCTAAGGGCAGTTTGGTCTTTTCCATTTTATTTCAGTGTCTGTAAAAACCATAAGGGTCTTTTGGTATTTTCCTAGGCTATTGGGCTGCCTATAAATAGGGCCCCAATCCCTACGGTTAGGGTTACCCTTTTCTGAAATCACTTTACTAATCAAAAGGATTGGGTCATTCTCTATGTTCCTGCGTGCGCCGTCGCTGTTCATAGTGAGTCGATCGTTTCTGCAGTTCTTGTCTCAGGTTTTGATCGCTTCATTTTGCGTGTTCTACTGGATCGCTTGTTTCGTTTTGCTGCAGAAAGTTTTCTCTCAAAGCTTTCGATATCTCTCCTGCATGCACAGTTCTTCCCTATCGAATGGCTTTTCTCCTGTTGCTTATTTTACTCGGTAGCAAGCATGGATCTATTGCAGGATAGCTAGCAAGCTAGACAATAGGTCCTATTTCTTATTCTCTCCGACATTACTCGGCTCTTTCCAGGCGTAATTTCTTTATTCCAGCCAGTTGTTTTCTTCCTCAGCTAGTCTCCAGCAGAGCAGGTTTGCAGCTGAATAGCCAGGCAGCTTTTTGCAGCATCACACTATGTTTTCCCAGGCACATAGAGCTGCTGTCTTGTTCCTTAGTTCTCACGTTCAAAAGTGTGATCATTGCAGCTAGCACCTAGTTTTGTGTAGCTTCACCCTATATATTTTTGTTTAATTCAGGTGCACTGCATTCCCTGCACTGTTTGTAGTGTGTGCATTCTGAGTTCGTGGCGTTCGAAGCATGCTTGTTCTGCTGAGGCTTGTGTTCGGTCGAAGGTCCAAGTGAGGGTCCTGCCGAAGTCTGTTCGTAGTTGTTTGCCATTTCGCTAGCTTTGCTAGCTTGGAGCCTCGCTAAATAGCTTCGCATGCAATCACTGAAGCACTTCGTTCGAAGTAGATCTGCCTTCTGTCGAAGCATGTTTTAAATCAAGCAGCTTTTGTTTTTCGAACCACTTTGTTAGTCGAAGTCTGCCATCGAAGCTTTTTGCTGAGTTCATAGTCCGAAGGTCTTCTGATTCGAAGCTTCGCTGCTCAGCGGAGATCATTTTCGAAGGACAAGTTTCGGAGTGCAGGCTTCACAGCGAAGTCTGTTTTTTAAGAGTGCGAAGTGTCTTCTCTGGTATTAGTTCTTTGCGTGGGCCTAGCAGCTCATTTTTGCTGGCTTCGAAGTTTCGTGTTGTTTGCTTTCGGAGGACTCCATTTCAGAGGTTGTACTCTGACCAGTTAGACTTCGAAGGTTGCGAAGTAGGCTTCGGCAGCTACGCACTTCGCTGAACTACTGCACGGGCTTCGACAACTTCAGGCTTCGCACGTACTTCGAAGCAGGCTTCGTCAAGTACCAAACAGGAGACAAATCTTGAACAGTAAGATTCCTCATTTTATGTGCACTCATGTTAAATCTCTGTGGTGATCCATTTTTGTGAGGCTTGATTCGTCCATGTTGTAAATGCTTTGTTAATCTGCCTTTAAGCACTGTGTTGGTATTTCTTTGTTTAGGACACCAGTTGTTTTTAGGCTAGATCATTTTAGTCTTTGTTGATCTGTTTACTTTTCTCTACTAAGTCTGTTGAGGTGCGTTGGGTGTTGGGAGCAGGCCATTGATTCGAAAGAATTTTTTAGGTGCCCATTCACCCCCCTCTGGTCGCTACTTTCGGTCCTACAAGTGGTATCAGTGCCTGGTTAGGGTTTTTCCATACCTTAACCGGTTCTAAACCTCAGTAGTGACCATGACGTCTCCTGGAAAGGTCCTGTCCTTGGAAGCTTATGGCTATAACTATTGGAAGACTCGCATGCGAGCCTATCTCATGAGCCAAAGCTCGGACATATGGGACATTTGTATTCACGCTACTTTCACAGTGTTGCCTGTTGCTGAGCGTAATTATCCAGATATTATCTCCCAGCATCAGAACAACAACAAAGCGGTGAATATTTTGTTTTCTGGTTTAGGTCCCACTGAATTTGAGTATGTGAGCCATCTCACCACTGCGAGAGAGATCTGGGCTACCCTTCAGGCACACCATGAGGGGACAGCCTAGGTCAAGGCTCGGCTCTATCAGACCTACCGGCGTGAATATGAGAATTTCACACAGAAGTTGGGTGAATCTGTTGAAGCGTTGTTTGGTCATTTTCAATCGATCATAAACAAGCTTCGGGCCAACAAGGCTGAGGGTGTTCAGTTAGTCTCAGATCATGAGCAGGCGCTCAAGGTTCTCCATACCTTGGACCCTAAGATCTAGGAGATCAAGGTATCCTCTATCATTGAGAGCACATCTTATGATACCTTGACAATTTCTGAGTTGTTTAGCAAGCTGAAGGCCACTGAAGTTGATACCCAGTTGAGATCAAATCTCACTGGCTCTAGATCAAAGACCTTGGCCCTTGCTACACCTTCTGCTGATCCCTCTTCTGTGAGCTGTGCTGATTTTTCCTTGATGTCTATCACTGAGGACCAACTCGAGTCGTTAGGAGATGATGACCTGTGTCTTTTTAACAACCGGGTACGTTGTGTTTATGACAAGAGAATGCTCAAAAGACACGGCACGGAATACAGGTGCTTTGAGTGTGGTGATCGAGGTCATTTCATCGCCGACTGCCCCAAGCGCATTGGTCACAAGAAGGTCACCGGTGGGGGCTTCTATGACTCCGGCAAGCACGACAGCTCATCCTTCACAAAGGGCAAGCCAAAGACCAGATTCTTCAGAAAGGCCCTGAAGGACTACCGGCGTGAGAACAAGAAGCACGACAAGGCCTTCTTCGCCGAGATGGAGAAAAGCTACTCCAAGTGTTCCATGTCTTCTTCCTCTTCATCGAGCTCAAGCGATGAGGACATTATCATCAGGAAGGGGAAGGACAAGGACGATCCGGCGGGCCTCTGCTTCATGGCCTTCGGGGACAGGTCGAAGAGTCGCTCACATCAACGCCGAAGATCCCGCAAGAGCTTCTACTCAATGGCTCTTGGGGATAAGGAAGAGAAGGGCTCCTCTGATGACTCCGACGACGATGAAATGAGAAGGTATCCTCTTACGAATGTGAAATTGTTGATTTACTTGAAAGTAATCGTCTGGAGTTAAAATATCGGGAAAACTGCTTAGAGGGGCTAAGAAGAGGATTGATGAACTTGAGAGTGAGATTGCCGTGGCCAACGGCAGAATTGAGAGTCTATATTCTTCACCTTGCTTGGGTGATAGCAGTGAGTGCCCAAAGTATGAGGTGCTTCTGTGTGACCTGATGACTTTGAAGTCCAGGTACACAGAAAGGGTTGATAAGAGGGACGCTTTGGCCACTAAGCTTGAGAGTTCTCAGCTGGAGCTGAAAGATGCTCATGTCACTATCGTCGTGCCCTGTGCTGATTGCCCATCTCATCTAGCTAGTTTAGCTGAGCTGAAAGCCAAGGGTGATGAGCATTTGAGCGATTTGGAGAGAGTTAGAGCTGAGCTGGAGCAGACTAGGCTAGAGCTTGAGACACCTATCAGTTCCACCCACTGTCTGTGAGAACTTCTTGTCTCTTAGATTGGAGTTGATCAAGCTGAAAGCCAAGAAGTCTGTCCAAGTTGATAGAGAGTGTGAGACATGCTTGTCTCAGGTGGAGGTACTAGCTTCCTTGAGAGAGGAGCTAGCTGATGTCCAAAATGAGAACTTTTACCTCCGTCAAATCCTGAGTTGGGTGAGTGCCAGAGAGCCACAACTCGGCATGATGATCGAGCAGTTTAAGAAGTAGGATGCATTTGGGGTAGGCTACACCTACACCAAGGCTGACTTTGAGAGTGCCATTTGCCGGGCAGTGGAGTGGAGTAAAATGACTCCTGAGCAAGATAACCCAAGACTCACTCCACTGAGT
This sequence comes from Zizania palustris, assembly GCA_019279435.1. NCBI lineage: Eukaryota > Viridiplantae > Streptophyta > Magnoliopsida > Poales > Poaceae > Zizania > Zizania palustris. Next base: position 93,971,451 of record JAAALK010000079.1, on the reverse strand, counting down.
CTTTTCAGGCTAGTCAGCCCAAGGATGGAGTGTTCCAAGAACAACCTAAATCTCCACCCAAGAAGCCCATCTGGGTTCCGAAGCCCAAACACCTCCACACTTCTCTAGACTCTCTTCCTGGACCCTCTCACACCAAGAAGACTACATCCAACACCACCAAGCCCAAGAACCCCAAGCCTCAACCACATCCCAAGAAGCCCACCTACCACTGTGAGCATTGTCAGAGAGACAGGCATCTTGTGGAGTTTTTCTTTAGGAGAAAGCGGGTTGAGAGAGCAGAGAGAGCTCGTGGTAGCCAGGAGCAGTTCTACCTGCAGGGTGGTAGACTGAGAGTTCCTCAACACAAGGAGAGGCTGGAGGCCAGGCCGCGTCGTGTAGGTGGTGGTAGAGGAGACGACTTTCATGCCCGTGCTCCAGATGGTGGTGTTTGAGCCGGCAGAGCTCCAGGTCATTTTGGATACAGTCCTGGACCTCGTGGCTGAGATTTTAGGCAGAACCGTGGACCGCACTTTGAGCCGTGTTTTTGGTCCAAACTATTATGATGATTTCTGCTTTCCGTCTTTTGAGCAGATGGCTCGACACTAGTTTAGTTCTTTTGCTAAACCTGGTGTCGAACCATTTTCTCCCCCTTACAACCACTGATTGTGCAGGATCGGGGACTGGAGGACGTTTGGATCATGGACTCAGGATGCTCTCGCCACATGACGGGACATCGCAAATGGTTCTCCAGTCTATCTCCCCCGAGCTCCAAGGAATACATCACCTTCGGGAACAGTGGTCAAGGGAAGGTACACGGCATTGGCTCAATTCATATCTTAGACCATTTCTCTTTGAAGAACATTGCTTTGGTTGGAAATTTGAATTTCAATTTGATTTCTATTTCGCAACTTCTTGAGGACGGTTTGGAGGTTCGTTTTAAGAAGGGTAGTTCTTCTGTGATTGATTCTAGAGGGTCTTTGATTTGCCAGATCTTACCTTTCGGTAAGGTTTTTCGGATTGACTTCTCTAATTGTTTTGGCCCTTCTCGCTGTTTGATTGCTGGATCCTCCTCTGAGCTCTGGAAGTGGCATAGGAGGTTAGGTCATTTGAGTTTTGATCTGCTAGTCAGGTTGAGCTCTATGGACCTCGTCCGAGGATTGCCCAAGCTTAAGATGGAGAAGGATCTAGTTTGCCATCCCTATCGTCACGGGAAAATGGTTGCCGCTTCTCACTCACTTGTGACTCAGGTGATGACTTCATACCCGGGAGAGCTGTTACACATGGATACTGTTGGTCTAGCTCGAGTACGCTCAATCGGTGGGAAGTGGTATGCACTTGTGATTGTTAACGATTTTTCGAGATTCTCGTGGGTTTTCTTCTTGGAGTCTAAGGATGAGACCTTTCATTTTGTTCATGACCTGATTTTGAAGCTGAAGAACGAGAACAATGGTCGGATGTGAGCGATTCGCTCTGACAATGGCTCTGAGTTCAAGAACTCTCAGTTCGTCAGCTTCTGTAGTGATCAGGGTCTTGATCATCAGTTTTCTGCTCCTTACACTCCCCCACAGAACGGTGTTGTGGAACAAAAGAACCACACGCTAGTCGAGATGGGCAGGACGATGCTCGATGAGCACATGACTCCTAGGCATTTTTGGGCTGAAGCCATGAACACGGCTTGATATCTGGCCAACCGCATTTTTCTTAGAGCTTATCTAGGTAAGACTTCGTATGAGTTGTGGTTTGGCAGACAGCCCAAGGTGAGCCACTTGCGAGCGTTCGACTGTAAGTGCTTTGTGCTCAAGAAGGGAGGGAATTTGGACAAGTTTGAGTCTCGTTGCTGGGATGGAGTTTTTCTTGGCTATGCGTTACATTCTCGAGGCTTCCGTGTTTGGAACCTCGACTCCCAGCAGCATGTCGAGACTTGCGAGGTTTCTTTTCATGAGTCCTTGCCTTCTTTGACTCCTTCTTTTGAGCTGTCTGGAGATGGTGAGCTCGGAGAGTCCATCTTCGAGGAAGATGATGACACTGCAGCTATTGATGAGGGTGGGTCATCTGCACAACTTGTAGAACCCACACCTTCTGAGACTTCGACTAATGACGAGGGTGGACCTCTGATCACTTCTTCCACTTCGATCGAGCCCCCTTAGTGGAGTCCAGAGGTGCCAGCTGCTGACTCCGGTGAGGTGACATCAGATCACAAGGGATCCCGAGTAGTTTAGCGTGATCACCCCTCAGAGCTCATCATCGGTGATCTTTCAGAGAGAACTTTGCGCTCTTCTATTGACTCTCTTGCTGTGTTTGCTGAATCTGCTTTTGTTGCATCTTTTGAGCCCAGAGACGTTTCTCATGCTCTTTCTGACTCGAACTGGATTAATGTCATGCAAGAAGAGCTTGAGAATTTTGTCCGCAATTGGGTTTGGACACTGGTTGAGCTGCCAACCGGATGCAACCCCATAGGCACCAAGTGGGTGTTCAAGAACAAGCAAGGTGAAGATGGGGTTGTGGTGCGCAACAAAGCTCGACTGGTTGCCCAGGGTTTTTGCTAGAAAGAGGGTATTGACTTTGAGGAGACTTTCGCCCCTGTTGCCCGTCTTGAGTCCATTCGCATTCTTTTAGCTTTTGCCGCTTCGAAGGGTTTAAGCTTTTTCAAATGGATGTCAAGAGTGCTTTTCTAAACGGGTACATAGAGGAGGAAGTCTATGTTAGGCAGCCCCCCGGTTTTGAAAACCCTAAGTTTCCTCGACATGTTTTTAAGCTGCAAAAAGCTTTATACGGTTTGAAGCAAGCCCCCAGGGCTTGGTATGACCGGTTGAAGCAGTTTTTGTTGGGAAAGGGCTTTGTGATGGGTTCTGTGGATAAAACTCTTTTCTTGCTCAGAGATGCTTCAGATTTCTTAGTCGCTCAGATTTACGTGGATGATATTATCTTTGGTGGTACTATTGATGCTCTTGTGTCCATGTTTTCTGAGCAGATACACAGTGAGTTTGAGATGAGCCTCATGGGTGAGCTCAATTACTTCCTAGGGCTCCAGATCAAGCAGACCAAGGACGACACCTTCATCCACCAGGGTAAGTACACTCGAGACATGTTGAAGAAGTTCGACTTTGGTGGAGAGCTGAAGCTTCAGATGACCCCAATGGGCACATCTGGGGGCCTGGACAAGGACGAGAGCGGCGTCAAGGTCAACGAGAGAGAGTTTCGAGGTATGATCGGTTCGCTGCTATACTTGACGGCGACGAGGCCAGGCATACAGTTCATCGTGGGACTATGCACACGTTTTCAGTCTTCACCACGCGCGTCTCATCGGCAAGCTGTCAAGCGCATTTTCAGGTATCTCACCTATGCACCCGATCTAGGTCTTTATTATTCAGCATCATCATCTCTTGATTTATCTGGCTTTTCGGACGCTGACTTTGGTGGGTGCCGGTTGGATCGCAAGTCGACTTCCGGTACTTGCCAGTTTCTTAGTTCGTCTCTTGTTTCTTGGTCTTCTCGAAAGCAGTCTGGAGTTGCACTTTCGACCACTGAGGCTGAGTATGTAGCTGCTGCTAGCTGCTGCTCACAGTTGGTTTGGATGATTTCCACGTTGCGAGGCTATGGGTTATTCTTTCCTACCAGAGTTCCTTTGTTTTGTGATAGCACTAGTGTGATTAGTGTAGGGAAAAACCGTTGTCTCCATTCAAAAATCAAACACATTGATGTGCGCTTTCACTTTCTGCGGGATCAATATGAGAAAGGTGTCATTGACCTTGTTCATGTTGATACCCATCATCAGTTAGCTGATATTTTCACCAAACCCCTAGATCAGTCTACCTTTGAGCGTTTACGAGGGGATTTGGGTGTTGTGTATCCTTTTTAGGATATTTTGAGTCAATTTTCTTTCTTCTTTACTCTTTTCTTGAGTCTTTTTGTGTGTGTTCATATCATACATACTCACATATCACACTTTGAGCCTGCTTTTGTTATATGATTGAACTGCTTTACTTATTCTAGCTGGTACATGCTTTTGATTACTTTTCGATGATCATGCTTTGCTTCAGTTCACATGATATGTCTGATATCTGTCATATGCATGGATTTTATGCTTTAAAATTGAAAAATGATCACCATTTTTCTGGTAACTAGCATGTGTACGCTGAATGCTTTTGCTATCTGTTACATGCCTTGTAGCTAGTTCCTTACTTAGATGCAAATATGCAACTTGGACATCTATATGCTTTAACATGGAAAATGTGCTATAAAAATGATAAAAATCAAAAATGAATGAAAATTCCATGCCTTTTATGCTTAAGTTGAAAAGATCCAGGTGGGTTTACTTTGTCGCATTGCATTGTTCTGGACTGCTTACCATAACACTTTGGTATGAACTAGGACAGTGTAATGTATGCCAAGACCAATGTATTAAGCTTCTAATGGTCCAGTTCTGGCATAGGCTTGACTTGGTCGGTTAGCATAAGGTTTGACATGCAAATAACCCCTAGCAAAAATGAAAAAGCCTGAAAGTTAAAAAGATAACAAGTTTGCTGAAACACTTTGTTTTGGACAATGCTTATCTTGGTAGATATCACTTAGCTTCTGCATCTCATGCTTTACCTTGCTTGTCAACTGGAAAATGTGGTGATGTTTTTGTTTGCAAAAACTGAAAAATGTGTGCTAATGACTTTCTTTAGATATCATTTGTTGCACTGATCATGCCATGTGTCTTAGACAGTATATCTTTTGCTATACCTGCTAGATGTTGTAATTGCAGTCAATCATATCTGAGAAGCATGCTTTCTACACTCCACCTGCACCCCAGTTGCATTCTCTGCATATTTTGAGGGGGAGTTGCTTTTCAGGGGGAGTCTGTGTCTCATTACAGTGCATTTAGTCTCGCTTGATGAGTCCACTTGTCAACAAGGGGGAGAAATTTTGGGAGAAGAGTTTAAGGGGGAGTTTTGGCTTTCTCTGGGATTTGTTTTAGGGGGAGTTTTTGTCCCGGTTGTCCTTACTCTTTTGATATCCTTGTTGATAATTCTGAGATTGCACTCATTTTGAGCTTTTACTTTTGGTTAACCATAATGACCGCTTCTTGCTTTTGTTTGGCTTTTGGTCATTAGGGTTAAACTTTTACTTTATTTTCTTCTTCTTTGTTTTCTTGTGTTTTGTTTTCGTGTTTCTACATGTGCTCGCAGGTACTGGAGAGCTGATGAAGAGAAGTGTTGACAATGCACTCATCAAGGGGAGATTGAGGAGCCATGCTGAAGAGCGTGGGCCTCATGGCTCCAGATGTGATGAGTCATTGTCAACGGAAGTCAAAGAGGACACAAAGAGAAGAGAAGAACTGTTGTGTTTGGGCCACGTGTGACTTAGGTACACGGGTAGCGAGCGATTGTCGGGCAGAGGGGCCGCGAAGTCGGGCTGGCCCAATCCGGGTACATGGGCTAGGAGCAGCAGAGGATCCATTGGGCTGTTGACCAGGATTGACTCAGGTACACGGGCGGCGAGCGATTGCTGGGCTGAGAGAGCTGCAAAATCGGCTCGGCCTAATCTGGGTATCTAGTGCAAAGTCGGTGGATGCTTTGTCAGTTTCGGCGCAAAACTGACGACCGCTGATCTCGGATCGGACTGTTCTGAGGCAAAGCCATAGTCGCTACGAAAGCTCCGCTTCTAGATAAGTCATCTGTAAATAGGAGTTTACTATTTTGTCCTTAGGCCCACAGTCAGTCAGTCGAGTCTGTAAAAATATCCTAAGGGCAGTTTGGTCCTTTCCATTTTATTTTAACGTCCGTAAAAACCTTAAGGGTCTTTTGGTATTTTCCTAGGCTATTGGGCTGCCTATAAATAGGGCCCCAATCCCTAGGGTTAGGGTTACCCTTTTCTGAAATCACTTTACTAATCAAAAGGATAGGGTCATTCTCTGTGTTCCTGCGTGCGTCGCCGCTGTTCATCGTGAGCCGATCGTTTTTGCAGTTCTTGTCTCAGGTTTTGATCGCTTCGTTTTGCGTGTTCTACTAGATCGCTTGTTTCGTTTTGCTGCAGAAAGTTTTCTCTCAAAGCTTTCGATATCTCTCCTGCATGCACAGTTCTTCCCTATAGAATGTCTTTTCTCCTGTTGCTTATTTTACTCGGTAGCAAGCATGGATCTATTGCAGGATAGCTAGCAAGCTAGACAATAAGTCCTATTTCTTATTCTCTCCGGCATTACTCGGCTCTTTCTAGGCGTAATTTCTTTATTCCAGCCTACTGTTTTCTTCCTCAGCTAGTCTCCAGCAGAGTAGGTTTGCAGCTGAATAGCCAGGCAGCTTTTTGCAGCATCGCACTACGTTTTCCTAGGCGCATAGAGCTGCAGTCTTGTTCCTTGGTTCTCACGTTCAAAAGTGTGATCATTGTATCTAGCACCTAGTTTTGTGTAGCTTTAGCCTATATATTTTTGTTTAATTCAGGTGCACTGCATTCCCTGCACTGTTTGTAGTGTGTGCATTCTGACTTCATGGCGTTCGAAGCATGCTTGTTCTGCTGAGGCTTGTGTTCGGTCGAAGGTCCAAGTGAGGGTCCTGCCGAAGTCTGTTCGTAGCTGTTTGCCATTTATCTAGCTTCACTAGCTTGGAGCCTCGCTAAATAGCTTCACATGCAATCACTGAAGCACTTCGTTCGAAGTAGCTATGCCTTCTGTCGAAGCATGTTTTAAATCAAGCAGATTTTGTTTTTTGAACAACTTTGTTAGTCGAAGTCTGCCACCGAATCTTTTTGCTGAGTTCGTAGTCCGAAGGTCTTCTGATTTGAAGCTTCGCTGCTTAGCGGAATTCATTTTCGAAGGACAATTTTCGAAGTGCAGGCTTCGCAGCGAAGTCTGTTTTTTAAGAGTGTGAAGTGTCTTCTCTGGTATCAGTTCTTTGCGTGGGCCTAGCAGCTCATTTTTGCTGGCTTCAAAGTTTCTTGTTGTTTGCTTTCGGAGGACTCCATTTCAGAGGTTGTACTCTGACCAATCAGACTTCTAAGGTTGCGAAGTAGGCTTCGACAGCTACTCACTTCGCTGAACTACTGCACGGGCTTCGACAACTTCAGGCTTCGCACGTACTTCAAAACAGGCTTCATCAAGTACCAAACAGGAGACAAATCTTGAACAGTAAGATTCCTCGTTTTAGGTGCACTCATGTTAAATCTCTGTGATGATCCATTTTTGTGAGGCTTGATTCGTCCATGTTGTAAATGCTTTGTTAATCTGCCTTTAAGCACTGTGTTGGTGTTTCTTTGTTTAGGACACCGGTTGTTTTTAGGCTAGATCATTTTAGGCTTTGTTGATCTGTTTACTTTTCTCTACTAAGTCTGTTGAGGTGCGTTGGGTGTTGGGAGCAGGCCATTGATTCGAAAGAATTTTTTTAGGCACCCATTCACCCCCCTCTGGTCGCTACTTTCGGTTCTACACCCTATTCTGATGAGACAAAATCAGTGTAAACCTAGGGGTAAAGTAGTCTATTCACAGGACTGAATAGTGCCTATAAATAGTGGAGGCTAGCTAGGCAACAGTAACACTTTGAGCAGCCAATTTTGAGCTCCTATACTAGAAGCCACACTCTTGTATTTAGATATGTGAGTTCATTTCGTGTTCCTTGTTCATGCAATGAAGTTTTGATTCTGTTCTTCTTTCACTGCTTGAACTTGTACTATGTGTTGCACTGCATGCTTTGATTTCTCTGCGCACCATCTTCTTCTGGGTTGAGTTTGTACACTGAATCTCTTCTGGAGAAGTGTGTGAGAGGTCTGGTCGTGTGAAGTGTGTTGGTCAGTGTTCGTTCGCCCTATGTAAACTGGAGGCTAGTCCTCTCTGATTACTAGTAAAGCACTATTCATGGCTTAACTCTAAGCATGTTTTCTTCCCTATCGGAGTCCTCAGCGTAGTGTGTTCAGTGTGTGTTCCGACCTCCGAAATATGAAGCCTAGTACCAGTTGCTAGTACAGAGTATCTGGTCAAAGTCCTCGGAGGGAAGTCATCTCTTGTGAAGGGTGAAGTGCGAAGTCTGCTCGAAGGCACCCAGTGTGTGGAGCGAAGTCTTCTTGACTTCGAACTTTTGCTCTTTGTGAAGCCTGGTTTTGGAGCTGTGAAATAGCTCCGAACTAGAACTTCGAAGGGCGTGTTCGAAGCCTGTTCCGCAGAAGATAGAATTAGAACAGAAGGCTATTTTTAGTCTGAAATTTTAAAAGCTCACATTCACCTCCCCCTTTAGTCACCATTCACCTCCCCCTCTAGAATTAGAACAGAAGGCTATGTTTTTACCTCACCCACTACCTTAGAGAAAGAAAGAGCCTTGTTAGACACTCCATCAGCCAAAAAGCCTACCCGGACTCCAAAGAAAATCACTCCTCATGCCAAGAAAATTCCTCCCAAGAAAGCCACACAGCAGAAGCCTAAGGAGCCTGTGAGAATTGCTCCTATGACCCATCAGAATGACCCTAGGAGAATTGTTCATTGTTCTTACTATCAGAGGGCAAGTCATTTGTTTGAGTTCTGTTTTCGTCGCATCAAGGATGAGCGACGCTCTCAGGCAATGAGTTTCCAGGACATGCATTACCCATCTCGAGGCATGCATGAGTCTGAGTTTTACTCACGTCCTGTTTTCGAGGATCCTAGTACTTTCCGGAGAGGTTTTACTCCTCGAGGTGTTCACCATGTTCCATATGGTGGTAGACCCCGTGCGAGTAGCTTTGTACCTCGACAGGTTAGGAGACCTCGTCATGCATTTGGGTCACAGCATGTAGGTAGACCTCGCACTTTGCATCATTCTGATTATCCTGTGCGTAGATAGTCTGTTTTTACGGTGCCTACTACTCGTATCACTCAGTGCTGGATGCCTCGTCATGTTTTCACTCACCCCAGCACTGAGTGATCGAGATTGTCTTATCATGTGTAGGCGCCAGATCGAGGCTTGGAGGGCACGTGGATCATGGTTCTCCAGCCTCACCACAACCAAGCAAAAGGAACATATCACCTTCGGCAACAATCGAAGGAGTAGAGTGAAAGGTAAAGGTGTGGTAAGAATCAACTCAAATTTCACTCTCAAAGATGTTGCTTTGGTTGAAAATTTGGGATACAATTTGCTTTCTGTATCTCAGTTGCTTGATGAGGGCTTCAAAGTGCGATTCCATCGCGATACTTCACAAGTACTCAATTTTGATGGCGTTATGGTCTGTAAGATCTTTAGAGTTGGGAGAGTTTTTGGAGCTGATTTTTTGAGTCATCTGGTTCTGCTCATTGTCTTGTTGCACATTCGACTTCTGAGCTTTGGAAGTGGCATAGGAGACTAGGGAATATGAGCTTTGAGTTGCTAGCTCGTCTGATTGCCCTAGGTCTGATCCGAGGATTGCCCAAGCTCAAGTTTTAGAAGAATTTAGTTTGCGATCCTTGTCATCATGGAAAAATGATTGTCGCTTCGCACTCGCCAGTCACCACGGTGATGACTGAACAACCTAGAGAAATTCTCCACATGGACACTGTTGGTCCTTCTCGGGTTAGTTCTTTAGGCGGCAAGTGGTATGTGCTAGTCATTGTCGACTATTTCTCTCGATACTCTTGGGTCTTCTTTCTTACCAGCAAGGATGAAGTGTTTTCACACTTTCGGAGTTTGGCTTTGAGACTGTTCACTAAACTCCCTGGAGCATTGAAATTCATTCGAAGTGATAATGGCACTGAGTTCAAGAACAGTCTATTTGTTGATTTTTGCATGGAGCATGGCATAGAACAATTCTCTGCTCCGCGGGTTCCTCAATAGAATGGTGTTGTTGAGAGAAAGAACCGCACTTTGGTTGAGATGGCTAGGACGATGCTCGATGAGCATAGGACTCCTAGGAAATTCTGGGCTGAGGCCATGAACATTGCATGTTACATCTCAAACCGAATCTTCTTGCGATCAATTTTGAACTTGACTTCTTATGAGCTGTGTTTTGGGAGACAACCCAAAGTTACTCATCTTTGAGTTTTTGGCTGTCATTGCTTTATACTAAAACGTGGAAATTTGGATAAATTTGAGTCGCGCTCTTCCGACGAGATCTTTTTGGGTTACACTACTCATGTTCATTCTTATCATGTTTACAATTTGGAGACTAACACTGTCATCGAGTCATGTGATGTGACTTTTAATGAATCAACCCCCTCTGTTAGTTCCAATTTTGAACAGGCAAATGCACACGACATGGAGCATACCATCTTTGAAGATGAAGATCCCATATATTTCGAGGATGAACCTCTACTACCCTCGACATCGACCCCTGAAGCCGACCCCCCTTCAACCACTTCGGCACAAGGTCCTAAAGCAACTACCTCGACATCAGTCATCTTGGACCACTCCAACGCACAAGTTGAGGGGGATATTGCATCCCGCCGTGAGGCTCCACATCATGATCAAAGGATGCATCCTCCCGAGCAGATCATTGGTGAGCTGGATCAAAGGGTAACACGTTCTCATGCTCATTTCATTGATTCCCCTTTTGTTGCTTCTTTTGAGCCCTTAGATGTTAGTCATGCACTTTCTGATTCTAGTCTGGACTTTAGTTGATCCTCCACCAAATGTTCATTTCATTGGAACAAAATGGATTTTCAAAAACAAACAAGGGGAGGATGGGACTGTAGTTAGAAACAAAGCTAGACTTGTAGCTCAGGGTTTTTCTCAATTAGAAGGGATTGATTTTACTGAGACTTTTGCACCTGTTGCACGTCTAGAGGCCATTAGGATTTTGCTTGCCTTTGCGACGTCCCGGGGATTCAAACTTTATCAAATGGATGTCAAAAGTACATTTCTTAATGGCTTCATAGGAGAAGATGTTTATGTAAAACAACCCCCTGGCTTTGAAAACCCCAAATACCCGTATAAAGTCCTTAAACTTCATAAGGCTCTTTATGGACTCAAGCAGGCCCCTCGGGCTTGGTATGATAGACTTAAGTCTTTTCTACTTGAGAGGGGGTATTTGATGGGATTAGTTGACAAAGCCCTTTTCACTCTCAAGCATGGCAAAGATTTCCTGCTAGTTCAGATTTATGTGGATGATATCATCTTTGGTGGCTCCTCTCATGCTTTGGTTGCCGAGTTTGCAGATACCATGAGCAGGGAGTTCGAGATGTCCATGATGGGCGAACTCACATTTTTCCTTGGGTTGCAAATCAAGCAAAGCAAACAAGGTACATTTGTCCACCAGACGAAGTACACCAAGGACCTGCTCAAGAAGTTTGACATGGCTGATGCGAAGCCACTCGCCACTCCAATGGCTACATCTGTAGCATTGGATCCGGACGAAGATGGAGAAGCCGTAGATCAGAAGGAGTTCCGAAGCATGATCGGCTCCCTCCTCTACTTGACTGCCATGAGGCTAGACATACACTTCGCAGTGTGTCTGTGCGCTCGTTTTCAGGCTTCCCCCTGAGCTTCGCACTGCCAAGCGGTAAAGCGTATTCTCAGGTATCTCAAGCATACCCTCGAATTTGGCATTTGGTATTCTGCGTCTTCCTCTTTGTGTCTTCGAGGTTATTCCGATGCTGATTTTGCTGGGTGTAGGATTGATAGGAGAAGTGCCTCTGGTACTTGTCATTTTCTGGGTACTTCGCTGGTTTGCTGGTCTTCCCACAAACAGTCTAGTGTTGCACAATCGATGACTAAAGCCGAATATGTTGCTGTAGCTAGCTGTTGCTTTCAGATTTTGTGGATGGTTTCCACTTTGTGGGATTTTGGGTTAGATTATAAGAGTGTTCCACTTTTCTGTGATAAGACTAGTGCTATTTGTATTGCAAACAACCCAGTTCAGCATTCAGAACCAAACACATTGATGCACGGTATAATTTTCTCAGAGATCATAATGAGAAGAGTGATATTGAACTTCAGTATGTTGATACCCAACACCAGCTAGCCGATATTTTCACAAAACCCCTTGATGCTTCTCGGTTTGCTTCCTTGTGTGGGGAACTTGGTGTTTGTCACCCGTACGACATTCTGTGAGGGGGAGCACAGTTTCACTGATATGCATATGCTCATTATGTGTGAAATTGCACTTACATGTTTTGAACCAATATGCCTTGTTTTAATTCATGCAATCATGTCAGCTCAGCTCCATTTAATATGTCTGATACATTTTGTGCATAATTTTTCTTTCCAAAATCAAAATCGTGCTCACTGCTTAGTCTTGATTCTAGCATGTTTAGGCAAGACTGCTTTTAGCTATCTTTTATCTGCTTGATAGCAAGAATCTTTTTCTCTGGATGCTAAAAATTGCAACTTGAAAATTTGTATTGCTTACTCATGGATATTTTTCAAGTGCTGAACAATTTGTCCACTTATCAAAATCCAAAATTCATGATTTGAATGCTAAAAGTGAAAAGATCCAGGTGGGTCCAAAATTCTAGACTGCTTACCATTGCACTATGGTCCAAAATCACTGCCTTAAGCTTCTAAAGGCTTTCTTGCCTAGTCTTGGCTTGATTGGAAAGTATAAGGTAGATGAACAAATAACCCCTGACATTCTGAAAAGAACAGCAAATTCATTGTCCATCAAGTTTGTTTCAAATACTCCACTTGAACTAGACTTGTCTGTCTGGAGTAGAAATTGACTAGCTTTGCGCAGTCCCTACTTTTACTTGTCTAGTTACCTTGATTAAGTGGTGATGCTTTTATTTTCAAAATGATGAAATCACATGTTGTCATCATGTTTTTAGATCATGTTAAATTGAGCTTAGCACATGAAAATTGGTATTAAAGTTGGCATATCTTTGCTTTATATGTCTTTGTAATTCTGCCCATTTTGAAGCTTTGCATCTTTTAAGTGCTCCTTGATGCTTGCATTGCCAAAGGGGGAGAAATTTCTGAGTTCTCTGCAGCAAGGGGAAAATAACTCAGGGGGAGTTTTTACTCTTGCAAAGGGAAAGATTTGCCGAATGGGCTTTTACTATTTTGAAAAAGTGGAAAAAGGGGGAGGAAAATTCTTTTGTCAAGTGACATGATTTGGCTTGTTTCTGAGTTTTTATGGTCACTTGTGTGCTAAAATTTTTTAGATTTTCTTTAACTTGAATTTGGTTGTCAATGCACTCGTCAAGGGGGAGATTGAGAAACCAAAGGTTGGTTTCAGAGTATGTGATGAGTGATTGACAGATTTTATCCTCTGATTCGAAGGGGTCCCTCTGAAGGGGTTCGGAGGTTGTTTCACCGAAGGGTCTGGTGGGTTCTGTTTGCTGTAGCTGTTGCAGTGGAGTGTGCCTGTCGGAGGGGTCCGATAGTAAACGATGACTCAGTTATACCAAAGGGTTCGGTATTTTGGGTGGTACACCAGAGTGTGTGCCGGAGTCTGTTTACCTGGAGAGGTCTCCGGGATACTGGATACACTTGTCTGTCTGTCTGTGGTGTGCAGGTGACTTCAGAGCCGACGGACGATTCACAACAAGTAAACCTGGGTCAAGTGGGAGGCTTGATGCTGGGCGAGCGGGGACCTCGGTCACAAAGGCTGCGAGGGGTCGAGGTCAGTCGTCGGGTCAAGGTGCGCCGGGTGAAAGCAGAGAGTGCGGAGCGTGGCTCCGGCTGAAGGTACTCTGAGACAAAGTCTTCGGAGGCGAGGCACTTCGAAGGGTACTCTGAATGGAGTGACTTCGGAGTATGGTGGACAAAGTCCTCAGCAATGAGGCAAGGCATTCGAAGTGTACTCCGGAGGGAGGCACTCGAAGGTTTACCCGATGGAGGTCTCAGAAGTTGAGGTGCATCGAAGGCATGGTCCAAGTGAGGTTCGTCGAGGAGTGTGCTCGGGGAGAGACACTGCAACGAAGTGCTCATGGAATTCTTCATGCGGAGGCCTTGGACGAAGGAGGGACTTCGAAGGGTGGTACTCCTAAGGTGGGGCTTCAGAGTGTGGCTGACTTGAGGTACTTTGGCCATGAGTGGCTACGGTACACGGACTGGCGGAGTTCGAGCTGGGAGTAGCTGCGAAGCCGTGGTGGTCCACTCTGAAAGTGATGGCGCGAAGGCTCAAGGGATTTAACGGCTTCGACTCAAAACTATCACTGTATCGAAGGTTGACTTCGGTGAAGCGAAGGCCGTCAGGCTCATTGCTTCTCGCCGAAGCTACCGCACCCCTCGAGTGCGAAAGGGAGCTTTAGAACAATCCAAAACTGCAAAGGCTGACCGTGTCTGCTCTACAAAAGCTGGTGCTGTCTCTTCTGAGAAGCTGACAAAAGAAGCCTCCAATTAAAGTAGACTACCGTGTGTACCCCCTGTTCTGATGAGACAAAATCAGTGTAAACCCTAGGGGTAAAGTAGTCTATTCACAGGGCTGAATAGTGCTTATAAATAGTGGAGGCTAGCTAGGCAATAGTAACACTTTGAGCAGCCATTTTTGAGCTCCTGTACTAGCCGCCACACTCTTGTATTCAAATATGTGAGTTCATTTTGTGTTCCTTGTTCATGCAATGAAGTTTTGATTCTGTTCTTCTTTCACTGCTTGAACTTGTACTCTGTGTTGCACTGCATGCTTTGATTTCTATATGCACCATCTTCTTCTGAGTTGAGTTTGTACACTGAATCTCTTCTGGAGAAGTGTGTGAGAGGTCTGGTCAGGTGAAGTGTGTTTGTCAGTGTTCGTTCGCTCTGTGTAAACTAAAGGCTAGTCCTCTCTGAGCCTGTTTTCTTCCCTATCGGAGTTCTCAGCGCAGTGTGTTCAGTGTGTGTTCCGACCTCCGAAATACGAAGCCTAGTACCAATTGCTAGTGCAGAGTATCTGGTCGAAGTCCTCGAAGGGAAGTCATCTCTTGCGAATGGTGAAGTGCGAAGTGCGAAGTCTGCTCGAAGGCACTCAGTGTGCGGAGCCTGCACTGACTTAGCAGAGTTGAGTTTTTGGTGTTGTGGGTGGAGCGAAGTCTCCTTGACTTCGAAATTTTGCTCTTTGCGAAGCCTAGTTTCGGAGCTGTGAATACCTCTGAACCAGAACTTCGAATGGCGTGTTCGAAGCCTGTTCCGCAGAATACAGAATTAGAACAGAATGCTATTTTTAGTTTGAAATTTTAAAAGCTCCCATTCACCCCCCTCTGGTCACCATTTCCGGTCCAACAAATATCTAGAGTATGCTGAACCTTTTCTTGTGCCGCCACTAGTGTTGCTTCCTGTGATCTGCTTGGCTGTTTCTTCTGATCTGGCTACATAGTTTTTTTGTTGCTTATCTTGAGCGTGTGATTAAGATAGTTTACTCCAAGACATCTGTGAAGATACCATCTGTGAAGAATCAGGAATTGCACAAGGAATTTTCAGTCAAATATTGTTTACTCTTCATGAGGTAACTTTCTACCCAGATCCATAAGCAAAAACATCTTGATCTTCTTTTTAGTGAGGTTAAGTTCTTGTGTGAATATTTGGTTGAGTGATTGATACATTTTTCTGAACAACTACTGGTTTATGTTTGAGTAAAGTTTCTGGATGGCTATTGAATGATCTGAAAAATTACTCTGTTCTACCATACTAGTTTGTTCAACCTGAGTTAAAGAATTTCAGTACTGTTTGAGTGTGTTAGCTTGAATTCTACTCTGAATTTAGTATTTTAAGAATTAGTACAAAGACTCTGTTTGACAGGCTGTTTTTTGTTATCAATTCTTTGATGTTGGGTGAAATCAGAATATGAGTGAACAGTGTTTGGTAATATAGCTCTGTTTTTGATTTTTCATATTCAGATCTAGATGGTTTACTCAAGATTGGTTGGTTATTGAAGTTTAAGTCTGAAATAGCATTCTGAATCACAATTTGTATTCTTGCAGATACTAATTGTCAAGTGTCATTTGAAGTGTGTATTTTCTAAAGATAAACAGTGCTATTCTGAAATGTTTCAGTGTATATATTCACTATCATAGTGCTTGTTGCCACTGAAATGAATCCTAATGCACCTGTTGGCTATCTTACTTTTATTCGTGAGAAATTACTCACTTAATCATATCAGTTTGATTTAGTCTTAATACTCTGATTGCACTAAAAGATTCGAGGTTCATAATTTTAGTCTGAAACAATGTTGTTTATCTCTGAATTTTGTCAGTTTGGTTCATTCCCTGTTTAGTATGTCTGAAACTGAAATTACAATAGTAACATAAGTATTGTGAGCATATTTGAAAGCTTGAAAATATATCCTTCTGATTTGGATTGTCATCTGTTGTCCAGAATTCTTTTGATGAACTAAATTTACCTAACTCAGTTGTTGTAGCAATTGTGTTAGCTACAGCACAGGTTTGTATGTGTGTATATGGTGTGTAAAATCAACCTCGAAGGGTTCTCTTAGAGGGAGAAAAGATTTATACTGGTTCAGACCTCCCCTAGAGGATAATAGCCCTACGTCCAGTTTGTAGTGGATTTGGCATAGTATGCCTTGATGTAGTCTGTTGTATCTCGGGATCCTCATGGTCCCTCCAGAAAACCACCCTGTTACAAGGGCTTGGCCCTGCTTTTATAGGCACGCAGGCCAAAGGAAAAGACCAAAATGCCCTCTATAAGTCCTAGGCTCATAGGGGCAAAAAGGGAAAAAGAAGCTAGCTACTGTACAAAGTGCTTTACAGCTTTACAGACGTGTCAGATAAACGTCACTTCTTGACCAGCTAAACGACATACTAGGGGCATAGGGGCCCCTGGTATGGCTTCTACACTATAGCGGGGTGTAAATATCTTCTAGATTCGGAGTTGGGGCTGGAGCTCTTCAGGCGAGGGCTGCATGGGAGGCTTCGAAGTGGGCTCCGAACTGGGCTCTCGGAGACTGGCTCTGAGGGGCTCCGAAGGGAGCTCGAAGATTAACTCCGAAAAGAGCTCGAAGGTTGACTCTGAGCAAGGCTCGAAGGTTAACTCCGAACAAGGTTCAAAGGTTAACTCCGAAGTTAGCCCGGAGGATAACTCCGAAACTAACCTGAGACTTAGCTTCTGGAAAACTTCAATGGAATCTTGAGGGCTTCGCTCCGGAGGGCTCCGAAGGGGTTCGAAGGGCCTCGCTCCAGAGGGCTCCGAAGGGGTTCGGAGGGCCTCACTCCAGAAGGCTTCGAAGTGAACCTTGGGACATGGAAACAGCTTCTTCAGAAGGAGCAGGCTTCGATAGTGTTGGGCTCCGGGCCGAAGGCTATCGGAGACTGACGTCATTTGGCCCCCGTTCAAGGGAAAACTTATTCCCCCAACAGTAGCCCCTCACTCGTAGGCCTTCGGGATGAAGGGGTGCGTGCGCCCTTGGGACAAATGACAGAAAATTACAACTTCAGGAAAAAATTGCCCTCCAGAGCTTGGACCGAAGGTGACTTCGAAATGCGCACGTAATAATTGTCTGCGTCAGCTGTCAGAATGACCTTGGGGAGATCAAATGACTCCGCAACGCCTATAAAATTGACCGTTATAGTGCGCCAGGTTGCTTCGGCTTCGCTGGAGGCCCACCTGTCAATGGCTTCAGCATGCGAACCGCCAGGCTTTTTACCGCCTATAAATAGGGGTTTACCGCACATGGCTTCGACACACCTCTCATTTGCTTTCTTCTCGGCGCCTTGCATCCTTCGCTCTCTTCTCCTCCTTAGCTTCGCGCGAAGCCCACCTCGCAAGATTTAGCGCCCTTCGCGCTGAAGCTCCACAAAAATGCCGAAGAATGTTGCTTCGAAGGCTTTGGCCTTGGGCTCGAGCTCGAGCTCCGCCCAAGCGCAGGCTACAGCAGCAGCGGAAGCGAAGCCTGCACCGAGGTGGTTGGGGCCGAAGGATCTTCAGTCGCCATCCGACAAGTTCGAGCAGACACTGGAGATGTGGGCCTCGAGCTCGACAGAGGAGTCTGTCCGGAGGGCCTGTGTGGGGAAGATTGCTTCGAAGATTCAACTTAGAGTGCCAGAGAAGTCGGAGGCCATACCGAGGCCTCAGGCTGATGAAGTGGTGCTGTTCGAAGCCTTCTTCGAAGCCGGCCTCGGACTGCCGGTGGTGGGGATGTTGAGCGAAGTCCTGAAGGCTTACAACCTCGAGCTTCCTCAACTTTCACCCAACGCTGTGGAGAGGCTTGCCATGTTTGAATGTGCCATGAGGGCCGAAGGTTGCGAGGGCCGCGCCGACGTCTTCGTCGCCCTCAACGATGCCAACTGTCAACCGAAGCTGAGGGAGGGTGCAAAACGCGTCAAGAGGGCTTTGGCCTTCAGAAGCGCCAACTTCTAGCTTCGAAAGGAGTACCAAGATGCCTTCCCGGTGAGGGCCGCCAACAACAAATGGTACTCGAAGTGGGATCAAGAGTGGTTCTACGCCTCCGTCGGTGCAAACTCTCCCCTTCAGAGTACCAATGCACTTATCTCTTACTTGCGCGAAGGCGTGGTGAAGACCAGCTCCGACACCCTTCACTCGAGGATCGAGTTTCTTCGGAGGGTGGCCGTGAAGATGAGCATGAGGGACCTCGCGGAGGAGTTCATCACCCTCCGGCTCAGCCCCCTTGCGCGCTCTTGGCCGGAGTGGCTCTTCCAACCTTCGGGCCGAGGGGGCCTAAACGAAGTGGCAATAGAATGCCTCTGTAAGACTTCAAATCCTTTCCACTTTCATACTTCGCCAAAAACTTTACTCTGACTTGGAATCTTGATGAAGCCACTCTTGAAGTGAAGACTCCGGAGGAGGCCATCGCGGTGGCGGAGCGCATTGTCAGGGCCCCAACACCTGAGGAGCAAGCCCAACGGCTTACTCTAGTGGGGACCTGGGAGCACTAGAACAGGGTGTGGACCCTGCTCGGCTTCGAGGAGGTCCAGGCTCTACCGGACTTCTCCCACCTTGCACCTTCAACAACTGGCTCCAAGAGGAAAAGGGGGGATGACGACGAGCCCAAAACTTCAAGGGCTCGGTCGGAGGCCCTCACAACTGAAGCCTCTACTCCGAAGGAGGCAATGGTTGTGGACCCTCAAACGGAAGCAGAGCCAGCAAGGGCTCCGGCAACGGCTACCAAGGTGGTAGCAAAGACCTCGACGACGACGGCTTCGGGCGCGGAGGTCGACGCGCCAGCTTCGCAGCAGAAGGATTGGGGGGCACACATTGACCCCTCTACCATCGAAGACATTTCTGACGAAGGTAAACACCTTAAACATACTTCTCTTTTATATGCGGATTTTGACTTGAAATTTTTTTTTGCAGAAGATGATGCCGCTGAGAGGCCCACCGTTCTGAAGCCAACAGAGGTCTCCAGCAACAGCAGCAGCAACGGCAGCAGCAGCGACAGCTCAGAGTCTGATAGCTCCTCGTTTGAAGAAGATGGAGGCAATGGTCGTGACGAAGGGGACCTTCATGGTGACGAGGAAGTCGAGGTGGTGGATCAAAGCCCAGCTCTGACGAAGCCTACGCAGGCGGTTGTAGTGGAGGAAATTGTCTGGCCTCTGCTGCCGAAGGGGGTCGTGATGGAGATGGCCATCCACGCATTCCGCGAGGGCTACACAGCCGTGGAGGCAGGAGGTTTGGTGGCTCAACTCATTGATTCGAACCCCATGGACCTCTTCATCAATGCAAATGAAGCCCTCATTCAGGTGAGCGAAGCCCCTCGCAGCCTTCGAACTGTACTTTGGTCTTCGATCAACACTTATGATTTTCTTGAATTCTTCCATGTCTTCGCACTGAACGCAACCGCATCAACCTCTGCGGACAAGTGGATGATGCGCCTGGCAGAGGAGAAGGAGGCCCTTCAACGTGAAGTCTCGGTGGAAGCCGAGAAGCGAAGGCGGACCGAAGCCTCAGCCGAGGCGGTGAGGGCCGAGGCCAACAAGGCTAGGGAAGCCTTGGCCTCGGAGACCGACAGGCTCCGAGCGGAGCTTCAAGCTGCGAAGGATGCCAGAGCCCAGCTGGCGAAGGAGAACTCTGAGCTTCGCCAAGGAGCTCACTACCTTGAAAACTTTGTCGTTGGCAACATCGACGAAGCTACGCTGAGCCTGACCGAGGTCCTACAACCAATAGGGACCGAGTGCTGGGCTCCAGACTTTGGTAGCTAGGATCCAATTGGGGACCGCGTCACATTTTTGAAGGTGGTGGCTGCGACGGCGGAGCAATCTTTGAAGGGCTTTGCCTTGATGGCCGGTCAAGTGGAGGGTCAAGGGGTGTTGCAAATGCTTCACGACGCGGGGTGCAACCACCTCGAAGCCGCAACCTCGATGACTCCGGTGGCCTTCGGAGGCCAGAACTTGGTGACGCCTCCAGCTGGCGTCCGCGGAGCCTGGCGGCGACTTCAGGAGCCTTGGAAGGACCAAGGCTACGAAGCAGTCCTCGAGCTTCAGAAAGCCCTCCGCCTTCGCCGAGCCAGGGCGCATGCCTCGCCAGCTCAGCCTTCGATGTCGGCACCTCCGCCTCCGAAGGTGTAGATCTCCTTAGGCTCCTTGTAATTCTTAGCTGTAGGCTTGTAAAAACTTATCAATTTATTAATATGAATGCGGGGGTGATTTATACCTACCCAGGCTCAGTCTCCGAATGTTGACTTCGAAATACTTGAGGACTCCGAAGAACTTCGCCAATTGTGGGCGGTCCTCGAGGTAGCTAGGTCCGAAGTCCCCCCTCGGTTTAAACTTTCGAGGGGGCCTAACGGTGATGCTATCCCCGAAGTAGTCCAGGATCTGCTGGCTATTGTGAAGACGGAGTCCCTTCGGAGTTTTTCATCCTTGCCAGACTTAAGTTGCTTCGTAGTAAAATCACTTAGCGAGGGGGTACAGCCTTCACGAACGGCCTTGGCAGGCGATGAAGCCTTAGACTTCTCTGCCTTCGACATGGCACCACCTGCCTCGCAGACTTGGAGCGACCTGCAAAGTGGAAGACGAGGTCTGCGGGCTTCGGGGCGTGGACGAACCGGTCGTGGGAGAGCAGGCTCCGATGAGGCTTCGTCCAGCCGAGGGGGCCTGGCCGAAAGAAGGGCAAGCGAGGGTTGGGGCCTCGAGCTCGCTTTTTCTTAGGCTTAGATACAGACTACTCGTAATTTGTTTTCGAAGTATATTTGTAACACACTTCTCAATTATCATTCAATGAATGGAGGTTGTTATTTTGCATACTTCATATGCATGCTTCGCATGGTTTGATGGCTTCAAACATTTTTAGCTTGTCACGCTCGTATTGCGCATTTCATTCGCACACTTCGCATACATACTTCCCTCCTTGCTTGTGGCAGCTAGGGACTTAGTCGTTGCTGGTGCGGGCAGTTAAAAATGCGAAGGGGTGCGCCTTTTTGGAAGCTTCAGATGCTTATATTACATCGAGTGAAGGCCTCTTTCGGGCTTCGAACGCGTTAATTTGGAGCAAAGCAAGGCTTCAACGTAGCCAAATTAAGCGAAGCATGCTTCGGCATGCCTGGAATTTGTTGTGCGTGAGCGAAGCTCCGAAACGCACTTAGATTTTAAGCGAATGTTGGGGGAATAAGTTTCCCTTGAACAGGGGACAAATGACGTCAGCCTCCGATAGCCTTCGGCCCGAAGCCAAACACTGTCGAAGCTTGTTCCTTTCTGAAGAAATTATTTCCAAGTCCCAAGGTTCACTTCGAGGCCCTCTAGAGCGAGGCCTCTAAACCCCTTCGGAGCCCTCCGGAGCGAAGCGTTAAGATCCCTTGAAGATTGCCAGATGCTAAGTCTCAGGCTAACTTCGAAGTTAGCCTCCGGGCCTTGTTCGAAGTTAGCCTTCGAGCCTTGTTCGGAGGCCCAGTTCGGAGCCCCAGTTCGGAGCCCCAGTTCGGAGGCCCAGTTTGGAGCCCCAGTTTAGAGGCCCAGTTCGGAGCCCCGGTTCGGAGACCCCGGTTCGGAGCCCCGGTTCGGAGGCCCAGTTCGGAGCCTCAGTTCGGAGGCCTCAGTTCAGAGGCCCAGTTCGAAGGCCCAGTTTGGAGCCCCAGTTCAGAGCCCCAGTTCAGAGGCCCAGTTCGGAGCCCCAGTTCGGAGGCCCAGTTCAAAGGTCCAGTTTGGAGCCCCGGTTCGGAACCCCGGTTCCGAGACCCCAGTTCGGAGCCCCGGTTCCAAGACCCCGGTTCGGAGCCCCTGTTCGGAGCCCCAGTTCAGAGCATACCTCGAAGCCCACTTCGAAGTGCACTTCGAAGCCTCCCTTGCAGCCTCTGCCTGAAGAGCTCCGGCCCTACTCCGAACCCAAAAGATATTTACGCCCGCTATAGTGTAGAAGTCGTACCAGGGGCCCCTCTGCCCATAGTATGTCATTTAGCTGGTCAATATGTGACGTTACCTGACACGTCTGTAAAGATGTAAAGCACTTTTGTACCATAGCTAGCTCCTTTTCCTCTCTTTGCCCCTATGAGCCTAGGGCTTATAGAGGGCATCTCGGTCTTTTCCTTTGGCCTGCGTGCCTATAAAAGCAGGGCCAAGCCCTTGTAACAGCAAACCCTCTCCAGAGGGCCATGAGACCCTGGAGTTCACTTCTCCACACCGAGGCATACCATGCAAAATCCACCACAAACTAGACGTAGGGCTATTATCCCCTAGGGGAGGCCCGAACCAGTATAAATCCTTTCTCCCTCTGAGAGAACCCTTCGAGGTTCATTCTACGCATCATATACACGCATACAAAACATGTGTTGTAGCTAACGCAATTGCTACAACAATTGGCGTCGTCCGTGGGGACCTTAGTCCTAAAAGCTAAGTTCTCTGCCACTGCCTGCAACTCGAAGTACGCTTGAGGGGGGAGCTTCAAAGCCTTCTTGCTTCGTGCACCCTTCGGCAAGGGGCTTCGGGTGCAGTTCGAAGGCCGTCTTCGCCTTCTCCCATCCTTTGCATCTCGGAGCTCGCCCTTCAGCAAGGGGCTCCGCTTGGTGTGTCGAAGGCCGTCTTCGCCTTCTCCCATCCTTTGCATCTCGGAGCTCGCCCTTCAGCAAGGGGCTCCGCTTGGTGTGTCGAAGGCCGTCTTCGCCTTCTCCTATCCTTTGCATCTCGGAGCTTGCCCTTCAGCAAGGGGCTCCGCTTGGTGCGTCGAAGGCCGTCGAAGCTCCAGGGGCTATGAGGCAAGCTTTCAGCCACTTGACGAGGTATGTACGCTATTCGAGGTACCACTTCGATGTACAGTATTACAGTTACCTTGATATAAAATCGAAGCTCTGCTTCGCCTAAAATCAAAGACCTGCTTCGCCTTAAATTCGAAGCCCCGCTTCGCCTTAAAATTAGAAGCCTTGCTTCATCTTATCAAAAACATGAAGCCTTGCTTCGCCTTGTATAAAATCTGAAGCCTCGCTTCGCCTTACAAAATCCGGAGCATCCCTCTGAAGGCTACACAACGCCTCTGGGCCCGTAGCAGTAACAGGGACTCCGGGCCATGGCCCGATGCATCCAGGGACTCCGGGCCACCGGCCTGATGCATCCAGGGATTCCAGGTTCCGTACCCGAAGCATCCCAGGGTCGAAGGTGACCCAGAGTCAAAGGTGGCTCAGATCCGAAGGTGGCTCACATTATCACAGGTTCGGTGAATCCACACCAAATATCCATTTTCATTACAGAATCAAGCTCAGAAGCCTTGCTTCGTTATCCAAACACGCTCCAAAGCCTTGCTTCGTTATCCAAACACGCTCCAAAGCCTTGCTTCGCATGTCAAAATCTAATATACGCCTAAACATGTCGAAGTCATGCTTCGCTTAAAATCTAAGTGCGTTTCGGAGCTTTGCTCACGCACAACATCCAAATCCAAGCATGCCAAAGCATGCTTCACTTAATTTGGCTACGCTGAAGCCTTGCTTCGCTCCAAATTAACGCGTTCAAAGCCCAAAAGAGGCCTTCGCTCGATGTGTTATAAGCATCTGAAGCCGCCAAAAAGGCACACCCCTTCGCATTTTTATTGCCCGCACCAGCAACGGCTAAGTCCCTAGCTGCCACGAGCAAGGGGGGAAGCATGTATGCGAGGTGTGCGAATGTAATACGCAGTACGAGCATGACAAGCTAAAACGTTCGTAGTCATCAGATAATGCGAAGCATGCAGACAAAGTATGCAAATACAATAAACTCCATTGAATAATAGTTGAAAAGTATGTTACAAATGTACAAAACTACGAGTAGTCTGTATCTAAGCCTAAGAAAAAGTGAGCTCGACGCCCCAGCCCTCGCTTGCCCTTATTTCGGCCAGGGCCCCCTCGGCTGGATGAAGCCTCGTCGGAGCCTGCTCTCCCACGTCCGGTTCGTCCATGCCCCGGAGCCCGTAGACCTCGCCTTCCACTTTGCAGGTCGCTCCAAGTCTGCGAGGCAGGCGGCACCGTATCGAAGGCAGAAAAGTCTAAAGCTTCGTCGCCCACCAAGGTCATTCGCGAAGGAAAAGGTGAAGAACTCCGAAGGGACTCCGTCTTAACGATGGCCAGCAGATCCTGAACTACTTCAGGGATGGCTTCACCGTTAGGCCCCCTCGGAAGTTTAAACCGAGGGGGGCCTTCGGACCTAGCTACCTCAAGGACAGCCCACAACTAGCGAAGTTCTTCAGAGACCTCAAGCACTTCGAAGTCAACATTCGGAGGCTGAGCCTGGGCAGGTATAAAAAACCCCTGCATTCATATTAATAGGCTGATAAGTTTTTACAAGCCTGCAGCTAAGAATTACAAGGAGCCTATGGAGATCTACACCTTCGGAGGCGGAGGTGTCGAGGTCGAAGGCTGATTGGGCGAAGCAAGCTCTTTGGCTCGGCAAAGGCGGAGAGCCTTTTGAAGGTCGAGGATTGCTTCACAGCCTTGATCCTTCCAAGGCTCCTGGAGTCACCGCCAAGCTCCGCGGACACCAGCCAGAGGCGTCACCAAGTGTTGACCTCCGAAGGCCACCGGGGTCACGGAGGTTGCTGCTTCGATGTGGTTGCACCCCGCGTCATGAAGCATCTGCAACACTCCTTGGCATACCACTCGGCCGGCCATCAGGGCGAAGCCCTTCAGAGACTGCTCCGCTGTCAAAGCCACCACCTTCAAGAACGCGGCGCGGTCCCCAATCGGATCTTGGTCGCCGAAGTCCGGAGCCCAGCATTCGGTCCCTATCCGTTGAAGGACTTCAGTCAGGCTCTGGGTGGCTTCGCCAAGGTTGTCAACAACGAAGTCCTCAAGTGACTGAGCCCGATGGTGGAGTTCGGAGTTCTCCTTCGCCTACTGGGCTTCGGCGTCCTTCGCAGCTTTGAACTCCGCGCGGAGCCTATCCATCTCCGAGGCCAAGGCTTCCTTAGCCTTACCAGCCTCGGCCTTCGCCGCCTCTACCTGAGCCCCCGCCGTCTCGGCCTCGCCCCTCGCCGCATTGGCTGAAGCTTCGGCCCGCCTTCGCTTCTCGGCTTCCACCGAGACTTCTCGTCGGAGGGCCTCCTTCTCCTCTACCAGGCGTGTCATCCGCCTGTCCGCAAAAGTCGAAGCTGCTGCATTTAGTGCGAAGGCCTGAAAGAATTCAAGAGATCATTAGTGTTGATCGAAGATGAAGGTATAACTCGAAGGCTGTGAAGGACTTCGCTCACCTGCATAAGGGCTTCGTTCACATTGATGAAGAGTTCCATGGGGTTCGAGTGGCTGAGTTGAGCCACCAAGTCCCCTGCCTCCGCAGCTGCACAGACCTCGTGGAAGCTATTGATGGCCGCCTCCGTCATGGTCCCCTTCGGCCGAAGAGGCTGGACAATCTCCTCCGCCGCAACCACCTGCGCAGGTTTTGGCATGGCTGGGCTTAGCTCCACCACCTCGACGTCCTCGTCGCTTTGAGGGTCCCCTTCGCCGTGACCGCTGCCTCCATCTTCTTTAGACGAGGAGTTGTCGGACTCCGAGCTACTGCCGCTGCTGCCGCTGCTGCCGCTACTGCCACTACTGCTGTTGCCGGAGGCCTCTGCTGGCTTCGTCGCGGTGGGCCTCGCGCCGGCATCGTCCTCTGCTGGCTTCGCCGTGGTGGGCCTCGCACCAGCATCCTCCTCTGAAAAAAGTCCAAGTCAAAATCCACTTATTGAAGAGAAGTATGTTTGAAGTGTTTACCTTCGTCGGAGATTTCTTCGAAGGAAGAGGGGTCAATGTGTGCCCCCTAGTCCCTTCGCTGCGAGGCTGGCGTGTCGGCCTCCGCTCCTGAAGTCGTCGCCGCCGAAGCCTTCGCTACCTTCTTGGTAGCTGGAGCACTTGTGGGCTCCGCCGCTGCTTGAGGGTCCTCAACCGCTGCCTCTTCCGTAGTAGGGGCTTCGGTCGTGGGGACCTCCAGACTAGCCCTCGAAGTTTTGGGCTCGTCGTCATCCCCTCTCTTCCTCTTGGCGCCGGCCATCGAAGCCGCAAGGTGGGAGAAGTCTGGTAGGGCTGGGACCTCTTCGTAGCCGAGTAGGGTCCAGACCCTGTTCCAGTGCTCCTAGGACCCCACCGAAGCAAGCCGCTGGGCTTGCTCCTCCGGTGTCGGAGCCCCAACAACACGCTCCGCCGCCGCGATGGCCTCCTCCGGAGTCCTCACTTCAAGATGGGCTTCAGAAAAGTTCAAGTCAGAGTGAAGTTTTTGCTAAGTATGAAAGTGGAAAGGTTTCGAAGCCTTACAGAGGCATTCAAAGGCGAGCTCGTTTAGGCCCCCTCGGCCCGAAGCTTGGAAGAGCCCCTCCGGCCAAGAGCGTGCAAGGGGGCTGAGCCGGAGGGTGATGAACTCCTCCGCGAGGTCCCTCATGCTCATATTCGCGGCAACCCTCCGAAGGAGTGAGATCCTCGAGCGAAGGGTGTCCGGGCTGGTCTTCATCACCCCTTCGCGCCGATATGAGATAAGGGCATTGGTACTCCGAAGGGGAGAGTTCGCGCCGACGGAGGCGTATAACCACTCTTGATCCCACTTCGAGTACCATTTGCTGTTGGCGGCCCTCGCCGAGAAGGCATCTTGATACTCCCTGCGAATCTGGAAGTTTGCGCTGCTTAAGGCCAAGGCCCTCTTGACGCGGTCTGTGCCCTCCTTCGGCTTCAGCTGGCAGTTGGCGTCGTGAAGGGCGACGAAGACATCTGCACGGCCCATTCGAAGACAGCAAGCCTCGCCACGGCGTTGGGCGAAAGCTGAGGAAGCTCGAGGTTGTAGGCCTTGAGTACTTCGCTCAGCATCCCCGCTGCTGGCAGCCCGAGGCCGGCTTCAAAGAAAGTTTCGAATACTACCACTTCGTCAGCCCGAGGCCTCGGTATGTCCTCCGACTTCTCCGGGACTCTGAGTTGGATCTTCGGTGCAACCCTCCCTTCGCAGGCCCTCTGGACAGATTCCTCTATGGAGATCGAAGCCCTGATCTCTAGCGTTTGCTCAAATTTGTCGGATGGCATCTGAAGGTCCCTCGGCCCCAGCCGCCTCGGTGCAGGCTTCGCTGCCACAGCCGCCGCTGCCTGCAGTTGGGCGGAGCTCGAGCTCGGGCCCAAGGCCAAGGCCTTCAAAGCTTCCTTCTTCGGCATTCTTGTGGGACTTCGGCACGAGGGGCTAAAGCTAGCGAGGGGTGCTTCGCGTGGAGCCAAGGAGGAAAATAGAGCGAAGGATGTAAGGCGCTGAAAGAAAATGAGAGCGTGCCGAAGCCGCACGCGGTAAACCCCTATTTATAGGCGGTAAGAATTCCGACGGTCTGTGGGCCGAACCCACTGGCAGGTGGGCCTCCAACGAAGGCGAAGCGGCCCAGCGCGGGGTAACGGTCAATTTTCTAGCCGTTGCGGAGTCAGTTGATCTCCCCGAGGTCATTCTGACAGCTGACGCATGCGACTATTACCTGCGCATTTCGAAGCTGCCTTCGGTCCAAGATCCGAAGGCCTTTTTTCCCTGGAGTTGTAATTTTCGGTCATTTGTCCCAAGGGCGCACGCACCCCTTCGTCCCGAAGGCCCGCGAGCGAGGGGCTACTGTTGGGGGAATAAGTTTCCCTTGAATAGGGGCCAAATGACGTCATTCTCCGACAGCCTTCGGCCTGGAGCCCAACATTGTCGAAGCCTGTTCCTTTTTGAAGAAATTATTTCCATGTCCCAAGGTTCACTTCGAGGCCCTCTGGAGCGAGGCCTCCGAACCCCTTCGGAGCCCTCTGGAGCGAAGCGTTAGATCCCTTGAAGATTGCCAGATGCTAAGTCTCAGGCTAACTTCGAAGTTAGCCTCCGGGCCTTGTTCAGAGTTAGCCTTCGAGTCTTGTTCGGAGGCCCAGTTTGGAGCCCCAGTTCGGAGGCCCAGTTTGGAGCCCTAGTTTAGAGGCCCAGTTCCGAGACCCCAGTTCGGAGCCCCGGTTCCGAGACCCCGGTTCGGAGGCCCAGTTCGGAGCCTCATTTCGGAGGCCTCAGTTCGGAGGCCCAGTTCAGAGCCCTAGTTCGGAGGCCCAGTTCGGAGGTCCAGTTCGGAGCCCCGATTCGGAGCCCCGGTTCCGAGACCCCAGTTCGGAGCCCCGGTTCCAAGACCCCGGTTCGGAGCCCCTGTTCGGAGCCCCAGTTCGGAGCATACCTCGAAGCCCACTTCGGAGTGCACTTCGAAGCCTCCCTTGCAGCCTCTGCCTGAAGAGCTCCGGCCCTACTCTGAACCCAGAAGATATTTACGCCCCGCTACAGTGTAGAAGTCGTACCAGGGGCCCCTCTGCCCATAGTCTGTCATTTAGCTGGTCAAGATGTGACGTTACCTGACACATTTATAAAGCTGTAAAGCACTTTTGTACCGTAGCTAGCTCCTTTTCCCCTCTTTGCCCCTATGAGCCTAGGGCTTATAGAGGGCATCTCAGTCTTTTCCTTTGGCCTGCGTGCCTATAAAAGCAGGGCCAAGCCCTTGTAACAACACACCCTCTCCAGAGGGCCATGAGACCCTGGAGTTCACTTCTCCACACCGAGGCATACCATGTCAAATCCACCATAAACTAGACGTAGGGATATTATCCCCTAGGGGAGGCCCGAACCAGTATAAATCCTTTCTCCCTCTGAGAGAACCATTCGAGGTTCATTCTACGCATCATATACATGCATACAAAACCTGTGTTGTAGCTAACGCAATTGCTACAATAGCGAAGCATGACTTCGAGATGCTTTAATTTTTAGATTAGATCACGTCACGTGAAGCGAGGCCTCGGTGCATGTTCAGATAGCGAAGCAAGGCTTCTTGAGCTTGGTCCTGTGGTGAAAAGGATATTTTGTGTGGATTCACCAAACCTGTGATAAGTTGAGCCACCTTTGACTCTAAGCCACCTTCGACTCTGTGTCACCTACGACCCTGGGCAACCTTTGACCCGAGGATGCATCAGGCCGGAGCCTGGAATCCTGGACTTGCCGAGCCGTCGCTCGGAAGTCTCAAAGCCCACAGCTGCGGGCCCAGAGGCGCTGTGTAGCCTTCGAAGGGGTGCTCCGGATTTTGTAAAGCGAAGCAAGGCTTCGAATTTTAAACAAGGCGAAGCAAGGCTTCGTATTTTTGATAAGATGAAGCAAGGCTTCGAATCTTTAAAAGGAAACTAGGCTCTGGATGTTGTGCATGTTCTTTTAGTCCCTAAGAAAGATGGTAGTTGGCGTATGTGTTTTGATTGTAGAGCCATCAATAATATTACAATAAGGTATCATCATCCTATTCCTAGGTTAGATGATATGTTTGATGAGTTGAGTGGATCTATCATTTTCTCTAAGATTGACTTGCGTAGTGGATACCACCAAATTCGAATGAAATTAGGAGATGAATGGAAAACAGCTTTCAAAACGAAGTTCGGGTTATATGAGTGGCTAGTCATGCCTTTTGGGTTAACTAATGCACCTAGCACTTTCATGCGTTTAATGAATGAAGATTGAGAGTTTTTATTGGCAAATTTGTGGTGGTTTACTTTGATGATATCTTGATATATAGCAGGTCTATTGATGAACATTTGAATCATTTGCGTGCTGTTTTTAATGCTTTGAGAGATGCACACTTGTTCGGTAACCTTGAAAAGTGTACTTTTTGCACGGATCGAGTCTCTTTTCTTGGCTATGTTGTTACTCCACAGGGTATTGAGGTAGATGAAGTGAAAATTGAAGCCATCAAGAGTTGGCCAACACCCCAAACCATTACGCAAGTGAGAAGTTTTCATGGACTTGCTGGTTTTTATCGATGGTTTGTGAAGAATTTCAGCACCATTACTGCACCACTCAATGAGTTGACAAAGAAGGGAGCTTCATTCATATGGGGTCCAACACAAGAACAAGATTTTAACATGCTTAAGGACAAACTTACACATGCCCCTCTACTCCAACTTCCTAACTTTGGTAAGACGTTTGAGCTTGAATGTGATGCTAGTGAGATTGGGATAGGAGGAGTTCTCATACAAGAAGGTAAATCTGTTGCTTACTTTAGTGAAAAATTGCATGGACCTAATCTGAATTATTCTACTTATGATAAGGAGTTGTATGCTCTACTTAGGGTGTTAGAGACTTGGCAACATTACCTTTGGCCTAAGGAGTTTGTCATTCATTCTGATCATGAATCCTTGAAACATATAGAAGTCATTCAAAACTCAATAAGCAACATGCAAAATGGGTTGAGTTCATAGAGTGTTTTCTATACATCATTAAACATAAATGTGGTAAAGACAATATCATCGCAGATGCTTTATCTAGGCGTTTTACTATGTTATCTCAGCTTGATCATAAGATATTTGGTCTAGAAACAATAAAGGAGTTATATGCTACTGATCTAGACTTCAAGGATGCTTTTGAAAATTGTAGAGAGTGCCGAACTTGGAATAAATATGTGTTGAATGATGGCTTATTATATCGTGCTAACAAGCTATGCATCCCAGCAAGCTCCATTCTCCTTTTATTTTTACAGGAAGCCCACGGGGGAGGATTGATGGGACATTTTGGAGCGAAGAAAACTGACGACGTGATGTCAACATACTTCTTTTGGCCAAGGATGCAACGGGATGTCATGCGCTATGTCTCACGCTGCACTACATGTAACAAAGCTAAGTCACGTTTGAATCCCTTTGGACTTTATATGCCCCTTCCTGTTCCTAGCATCCCTTGGGAGCATATATCAATGAATTTTTTATTAGGGTTACCTAGAACAAAGAGGGGGAAGGATAATATATTTGTGGTGGTCGATCGATTCTCAAAAATGGCACATTTTATACCTTGTCATAAGAGCGATGATGCTACAAATATTGCTGATTTATTTTTCAGGGACATCATTCGCCTACATGGAGTACCCACCACCATTGTCTATGATCGCAATGCGAAGTTCTTGAGCCACTTTTGGAGATGTTTGTGGTGTAAGTTGGGTACCAAGCTGCTGTTCTCCACCACGTGCCACCCTCAAATTGATAGGCAAACCGATGCAGTTAATTGTACGTTAGGCACCATGTTGCGGGCTATTTTGAAAAAGAATTTGAAGATGTGGGAAGAATGTTTACCTCATGTGGAGTTTGCATATAATCGAGCAATACATTCTACCACCAAGGCGAGTGCTTTCCAAGTTGTGTATGGTTTTAATCCCCGTGCTCCTATTGATCTTTTGTCATTGCCTACTTCTGAACATGTGCATTTAGATGCTAAGACATGTGCTGATTTTATTCTGAAATTACATGCCACAACTAAAGAACACATTGAGAAGATGAACGAAATGTATAAAATTGCTGGTAGTAAGGGTAGAAGACATATAACCTTTGAAATAGGTGATCTTGTTTGGTTACATTTGCGTAAAGATAGATCTCTAGAATTGAGAAAGTCTAAATTGATGCCTCGAGCTGATGGACCTTTCAAGATAGTTAAGAAAATTAATGACAATGCATACCAACTTGAGTTGCCTACAGATTTTGGGGTTAGTCCCACATTTAACATTTCAGATTTGAAGCCATATATGGGAGAAGAAGATGAGTTTGAGTCGAGGATAACTCCAATTCAAGAAGGGGAGGATGACGAGGACATCGATAACAATGATAAAAACATCCAACACTCTATCATTCTTGGACCAATCACTCGCTCCCGTGTACGGAAGCTTAATTATGAGGTGCGTTCGTTTCTTACTTTCATAATAATATGGATACGGATGGGATGCTACTTATGGATGATATTTTGACTCTAAGAAAGATGGGAGAAGCACTTCTGGATCAAACACAAGGGGGAGAGGCGGCACAACAATCCAACTCGAATTCCACTTCAAACTCTGATTTCGGTTCGGATTCAGCGGAGCACCCTTCAGTAAAATGGGCATAACTTTCTCGTATAGAGGCTGATTGAGGCGTTATTTAAGGCGTTGGAAAGATAACGAAAATATATTTCCAATGGGTCTACTAGTTCGTTATGAAACGTTCTGTGTCGTCCGAACAAGTCATCTGGTGCCGCGTCACTATTTTGGCCCACGTCGGGCCTTGTATCTGTTTGGGACCTTTAGCCCAACATTAGTCTCAACTTTTCCACAAACCCTAGGTATTAATACTCTGCAGTCGACAGGGATTAGGGTTGGGTTTTGCTTAGTTTTTAATCTCTTGTAGATTGAACTCTGACTTGGTCAGATTGTGGAACCCACTTGAGAAATCGATCTCTCTTCTGTTTGCGAGATTGTGTTTCCATGTTCTTGCTTGTGTTCTAGATTCACAAGCAGGGAAAAACCTTCTTGGCGAGGTCAATCACGTTCGTGTGTGGTTGATTACTAACGGAGCCATCGTGTAGCGATTGCGGGCTTCAGATCTGTGGTGATTGGAAGCTGGATCATCAACGTCGAGTCCTCCACCAATCGAGTTTACCCCCCCCCCCCCCTTGACGGAAGATCGGGCACCCGTGCGCATCAGGAATGGGAAAGCTATGCTAGCCAGAAATTTCAAAAATTCACCCCAAAGTCCAAGAAGAATATGCGTGCAAGATCAAAGATCGGTACCTTCTAGCACAAGACCCGCTAGGTGCAGTAGAAGAAGATGTTAAGGAAGCGCGTCCTTGCCTATCCTCACTTCGTCCTGGCCATTCCTCGCCGATCAAATCGGTGAAGACAATGTAGTTGTTCACATGATGAAGTCCACGAGTGTCGCTATTGGAGAAATGCCTCCACAGTATCCACATGTCCAGGGATGGAATACTTCCCACGTCGGTGTGCTAGCACCACTCCTGAGAAAACGGGAGATCCTCAATCTCAACTTTTGGGATCAAGAAAAGGAGGAGAGGAGTTCTTGGTGGCTAGGTCCAAACTATCAATTGCTTGTCATCTAAGACCTCCTCCTCCTCTATTTATATAGGGATGAGAGCCCCTTGTTGTCAGCATCTCGAAACAAACAAATCAGTTACAAATGATTTGTGCTCAACATATCCAATCTATTTTACCCACATCAGAACTTCCGATCTTGGATCGGAACTTCCAATCCTGGATCAAAACTTCCGATTGGGTATTTTTGGTTCCTCAATCCAACATGTTATCGTAACAGATCCAATTTGTTTTCGTCCACTTCGGAACTTCTGATACACATATCGGAATTTTCGATCAATACAACTTTCCATATTCAAAATCTGAACTTCTGGTTTAAACTCTCAATCTCTAATTAGAAATTATCGGAACTTCCAATACCATATCAGAACTTCCGATTTGAGCTCTCGGTTTTGCAAACCATAAATTATCGGAACTTCCGATACCATATCGGAACTTCTGATTTGAGCTCTATATTTCCAATTCAAAAAATAATCGGAACTTCCAATTTAAAATCAGAACTTCCGATCCAACTAGAATTTTCTTGGGCATAGTTCCTTCAGTTCGGGCAGAAATAATTGATAAAGAAAACATCCTATCCATCCTCCCAGATCAGATCGAGGCCCGGGAGTGCCTTCTTGCCGATGCCACCTGCCAAGCCCATCAATGTCACCATGCCATCAAGTTGGTCCCTACCTCTGATGCTTAAGATGGGGCGATCATAGGCAATGTAGACAATATTCGGCAGTAGGCGGCTGAGGCCATCCGCTGATACTTATCTTGAACTGCTTACTTTGTATTTACCCATTGTTATGTAACCTTGAACATTTGCTTGTGATATTGTGCCATAAACTTTTATTCACTCTTCTGTCCTGAGTGCTTTATATGTGTCTCTAAGGGCAATGTTTGACCATCGGCCATCTAAAGTATCAACTATTTCTTTACTTCGGTGTAGATCTTTAGGCATTGATCCATATGCTTGGGAAATACTTCTTCAGATATTTCCCATTTAGCGCCTTAACAAACACTTCTCCTTCTAGACTTTCGAGTAGATAGGCATTACCAAGAATAACTCAATGTACCCAAAATGGTCCTTCTCAATTAGGTGACCACTTACCAAACCGATTATTATTAGATCTGATCGGTAGGATAAGTTTCCACACTAGGTCTCCTTCTTCGAATGATTTGGGTACTACTTTCTTATTGTAATGCCTAACTACCCTTGTTTTATTATCTTCAATCTTCTATACGGCTCTCAATCAGTTATGCGCTAAGTCATCTAGGCCATCTGTCATTAAATTATAGTAATCATCAGTTGTAAGTTGATCCTGTAGTACTATCCTTCTTGAGCCGATGTTATTTTACCAAGACAATACTCTTTCATGGCCATAGACTAACTGATATGGTGGCACTTGCATGGACCCATGATGTGCCATCCAATAAGACCAAAGTGCTTCTGATAGGGACTGATGCCAACACTTCAGTTGTTCATTAATCTTCCACTTTATCAACTTGATAAAACTCTTATTGGATGCTTCAGCTTGGCCATTGTCCTGTGCATAATATGGCGACGAATTTAAGAGCTTGATTCCCATACTGGTTGCAAATTGCTAGAACTCTTCAGATACAAATATTGACCCTTTATCTATGGTGATGGTCTGACGGATCTCAAACTGGTATACTATGTGCTCTTTGATGAACTCGATGGCATCAACAGAAGTTACCTTTCTGAGTGGAACAGCTTCTACCCATTTCATGAAGTAATCGGTGGCTGCTAGTATGAACTTATGTCCTTTGCTCGATGCTCGGTAAATCTGGTCGATCATATCAATGCCCCATCCTCTGAAGGGCCAAGGCTTCATTATCAGATTCATTGTTGATGCAGGTGCTCTCTGAATAGCTACAAACTTTTGACAATCTTGACACCCTTTATAATACTTTATGTAGTCCTCTACCATGGTTGGCCAAAAGTAACCTGCCCTTTGGAGCAACCACTTCATTTTCTGGGTCGACTGATGTGTCCCACATATGCCATCATGAAATTCGCAAATCACCACTCTGGCTTCTTCAGTGTTTATGCATTTAAGCAGGACCCATCCATCGTCCAATAATATATATATCTTTATTGAGAAATACATACTTTCTAGCCTAGAACCTAAGCTTTCTTGGTGCCAATGTTGAAGGGTTTCTGAAATAGGTGACAATAACATGCCTCCAATCATCGGCTCATATTTCTGTAATCTCCACCTCGATTGGCCTGGTCGTTGGCTTGTATCGTGATGTTGTCTGGGCCATCGTTTGCTTATGCATTTTGTTCCCTTGGGATGTGCGTCAGTGTTGTGCTTCTAAATCTTTCCATCATCCCCTAGCAATGATCATGATACTTGTTGGAGGGAAATATTTCATCCTCAGCATCATGTCAAAACCTCTACATCAACGTTGTTAGAAGACAAAATGAAGTCAGTAGCTTTTATCTCCGAAGGTCCTAAAGCATCAAGACTTCGCTACATTTGGAGCCTTCTACAATAAAAGCCTCCGCAAAGGCTTCGGCGTGACGAAGTCTCCCAGAACCTTTTTACCCGGAGGGGTACTTCCAGCAAGGATAGAAGAATTACTTTCTCACTGATTGCCTTAGTATTTTACCCTTTTGACCCTATGAAGAATATTAAACATTATCTTCTAAGTCGGTTGTAATTAGAGGGTAAAGAGATCTTTTCCTAATGTATTTTGTCTATAAATACCCTCTTCGTTTTGTAAGGGGGATCGAATACTCAGATATTCAATATACACTTCGAAATATCTCAAGCTATTATACAATTCGGAGGCTTGGTATAGTCCACATAAGGAAACACTTCGTTTGTTAGTCTTTCGAGTTTACTAAACCTGTTAGCATAATCTTTTGTGCCAATAGTTGGTGCCGTCCATGGGGAACTTAGTACAAAAACTTCGTTCTCTACTAATCCTTGCCTAGAGCCATGCCTCCTAAATGGAGCCTAGGCACTAGTCCCCTCCGAAGGTCTTCTCGGACCACTAGATTGGGATCTTCGAACACCACCGAGGTTGGAGGACCCTCCATGGTCCCCCCACAAACTCCCGAAGTCCATATTAGCTCTACGGAGCAAATATATTAAGAGGAGTTCTAGTCGAGGCACTACTAACTGAGCCCCTCCCGCGACACATCTGGAGTCGGTGCAAGCTGTCAGACATGTGGACAGTTTTGAAGCCCCAAGACAACCTTCGGTGGCCAGTGATATGCCACCTCCAAAGCAAGAAGACAACCAAGATCGTGGGAAGCGAGTAGTCCTGTCCATCTCCGGAGGAGGAACCCTGAGTGGCATGTCAAAGCGTCAACGGAGGGGATATGTACGCAAAGTAGGGTACATTGGGACCTCCTCGTCAGCAGCTGAAATGCCCGAGTGGTCTCATGTGCCCATATCTTTCTTAGCAGTTGATGCAGCTAGAATTAAATTCCCCCATGCAGACCCTCTCGTTATTACAGCTGACATTGCAGGAACGGAGAGCTGGCGAGTGTTGGTTGATGGTGGAAGCTCCGCGAACATCATCTTCATTCAAGCCTTCGATCAATTATGCATCCCGCGGAAGCATTTACTTCTAGTGGCTCGTCCGCTACAAGGTTTCGTAGGCCCTCCTCTCGATGCCCTCGGCCAAATAGGCCTCGAGGTCGCCTTCGTAGATGGGTACTTGGCCAAATCGAAGAAAGTTATATTTGACGTCGTCGATGCCCCTTATGCTTATAATGTTATCTTCGGAAGGGGAATGTAAACCAGTTTAGAGCTATAGCACATCACAATTATTTATGCCTGAAAATGCGCACGCAAGGATGAGTACTTGCGGTCCTCAACGACAAAGCTATAGCACGGAGGGCAGAGTACAACCATGGCCCACCTCTTGATTCTAGGCAGGTAAATAATTTGCAGGACCATTCGGAGGATGCTTCAGTGTCAACATACCCTTCAAAGATCTCCTCCCTCAAGCCGAGCCCCGAAGGTGTAGTTTTAACGATGATCATCATCAAGGACGACAATGACTATCCCATCCATTTTGGCAAGGAATTGCCTCCGAAAATTGCCACTTCGCTAGAAGAAGTGGTTAAAGACAATCTGGATGTCTTTGCCTGGTCAGATGAAGATATTCCCGGAGTCGACCGAAACATTATCGAGCACAACCTGCTCGTCAACCCAAGGGTTCGACCTATTCGCCACGGGCTCCGCAAGTTGTCAACAGAAAGAGCAGATCTCGCCAAAGCAGAGGTTGAAAAGTTATTAAAAGTCAGGATCATTAGGGAGGTGGCCCACAGAGTATTGTCAAGAAAAGGCCTACGGAAAGTGGCGCATGTGTATTAACTTCACATCTCTGAATAATGCATGCCCTCGTGACCCCTACCCCATGCTCCACATTGATTAGCTCGTCGACTCTACAGCCGGCTATGAGCTTTTAAGCTTCCTCGACGCGTACTCTGGATATCATCAAATATGGTTAAAATGTGAAGATGAAGATAAGACAAGTTTCATAACTCCTTCGGGAGTCTTTTGTTACGTCAGAATGCCCTGCGCCTTAAGGAATGCCGGGGCAACTTTTTCAAGATTAATTGCTAAGGCTCTAGGTCACTAGATAGGCCGCAATGTTGAGGCCTATATGGATGAAATTGTAATAAAGAGTGCTTTGAAGCACCAATGTAGTCTTGACTTAGCACAAACTTTTGAGAGCCTCCGAGCATGTGGATTTTGCCTCAACCCCGAGAAGTGTATCTTCAGGGCTAAAGCAGGAAAATTGTTAGGGTATTTAGTTTCAAGCAGATGGATCGAAGCTAGCCCAACACAAATAAGTGCATTGCAAAGGATGGCTCCGCCAGAAAATTTGAAGCAAGTCCAGAAGCTCACCGGACACCTCGCAGCCCTTAGCAGATTTTTGGCAAGGTCCATAGAGCGGAGCCTCCCAATATTCAAAGCTTTGAAGGGGTCCGAAAATTTTGCCTAGACACCGGAATGCCAGAAGAGCTTCGATGAAATTAAGGACTATCTTGGCAATCTCGCAATGCTTACTGTGCCCCTCACAGATGAAACTCTATTTCTTTATCTTGCAGCCACAGGCTGTGTTGTCGGTGCAGTACTTGTTCGAGAATTGGATTTCAACGGAAAGCTGGTGAAGAATCTGATATACTTCATATCGGAAGCTTTATTCGGAGCCAAAACGTGGTACTCCGAGTTCGAGAAATTTACTTATGCCTTGGTAATTGCTTCGAGGAAGTTGCGTCATTATTTTTTGGCGCATAATGTAATTGTTCCAACTTCTTACCCCCTTGGAGATATGCTCTGAAGCAAAGATTCCACGGGGAGAATTGGGAAATGGGCTGTCGAGCTAGCCCCTGTTGGTATTTCTTTCATAGAAAGAACAACCATCAAATCACAGGTGGTGGCTGATTTCATAGCGGAGTGGACTCCGTCTATAGTATGGGCTCCAGAGGAATCAAATGAAGGTGTATGGACCATATACTCTGATGGGGCATTTCAAGCATCCAGAGCAGGCATCAGAGCAGTCATAATTTTGCCTTCAGGGCAGAAAGCAATGTACTCCACAAGGCTCAACTTTAAGTCCACCAATAATATTGCAGAGTACGAAGGGATCCTACTTGGGCTTCGCAAAGCACGCGCACTTGGCACCACAAGAGTTGTCATAAAAACAGACTCTCAGATCGTCGCAGGGCACGTTGATAAAAGCTTTCAAGTTTGACATCCACACCTTGCCAAATATTTGGAAGAAATTCAAAAGACCGAAGCAACATTTAAAGGGATTTTATCCGGAGCATCCCACGAGCCAACAACCTGCAAGCAGACGTCTTGGCCAAAGCTACAGCCAGAGCCCTAGACATCCCAGAAGGGGCTTTTTATGAAGAATTTGCCTCCCCTTTAGTGGCACAACTCCCTCCTGATGTGGTACTTTGCATACCGAGCAGTGATTGGCGGAGCCCGATTATGGATTTAATGCAAGACGAAGCTAATTTGCCCGAAGGCCCAAAGTTATCAAGGTTGCAGTTGAGGGTCTGGAACTATCATATTATCAATGGTATTTTATACAAGGATGGAGTCTGTACTCCCCTGCTCCAATGTATCTCCCAACCCGAAGGCCAAGACATACTTCGAGAAATTCATGAAGGCCTATGTGGTAGCCATCTATCCCCTCGAGCTCTAGCAGGCAAAACACATCGCCAGGGGCTTTATTGGCCTACTATAGTAGCTGATACGAAGTCATTAGTCCACACTTGTCAGGGTTTTCAATAGATGAGAAGACGAAGTCATCGTCCCCCAACACCTCTTTAGGTTATCACTCCGGTATGGCCAATGGTCCGGTGTGGAATGGATCTCATTGGCCCCTTCCCAATGGCAAAAGGCAGCCTGAAATTTGCAATGGTAGCGATTGAGTATTTTTCTAAATGGGTCGATGCCGAGTCTCTGACCGCTATCACTTCTAAAAATGTGCAAAAAATTTTCTAGCAAAATATTATTTGCAGATGTCGAGTCTCAGTTCAATGCCGAGGCTTTTAGAGAATTCTACAAAGGTCTTGGTATCCAAATGTGCTTTGCAACTATCCGTCATCCCCAATCCAACAGAGCCATCGAGCGAGCTAATGGTAATATCTTGTCAGGCTTAAATCGAAGGATAGTAGGATTGGCAAAGGGGTTGTGGACCGAGGAACTCCCGAAGATTTTATGGTCCATCCGGACCACTCACGCAAGGTATACAGGGTTCACCCCTTTTTGGTTATTATTCAGAGATGAAGCCATGACGCTGACGGAGCTAAAAGGAAGTTCTCTCCGCACCATGGAACTAGAGCTTTACAATGAAAGACAGACTTCACTAGACTTGACTAAAGAAACAAGGCTTCGAGCTATTGCCAACCTGACAAAGTACCAACATCAGACGAAGACTTGGTATTACCCGAAAATAAAGCTTAATGAACTTAAGACGAGTCATTTAGTATTGTGAAGCATAATTGCTCCGGTAAAGTTAGGAAATAAATGGGAAGGACCATATATCATCTTGCGTTCAGGACGCCCCAAATCTTTTAAAATAGCCAATTTAGAAGGAGAAGAATTAAAACGCGCATGGCATGCAGAGCACCTTAAACATTATTTTGCTTAGGAGCTCCTTGTAACAGATTGTAAACACTTTTATAAATAAATAAAGCTTATGGTTTGAATAATGCATACTTCTCAAGATGATTCCTACCCTTAGTGGACACACTAGGGGAACAGAGCTGATTGCAGAGGTAAGTATTATTCATACGAACCCAATCAACGGACTTCGAGCCACCAGCTCGAAGCATCCGTCAAGGTGGGAAAGTGCCAAAATAAACGGATTCCGAGCCATCAGATTGAAAGCATCCGTAAAAGAGTCGAAGGCAACCAAAAAAATGGATTCCGAGCCATTGGCTTGAAAGCATCCGTAAAAGAGTCGAAGGCGACCAAAATAAATGGATTATGAGCCATTGGCTTGAAAGCATCCGTAAAGGAGTCGAAGGTGACCAAAATAAATGGATTCCGATCCATTGGCTTTAAAGCATTCAGAAAAGAGTCGAAAATGACCATGAAAAATGGATTTCAAGCCATTGGCTTCAAAACATCCATAAAAGAGTCGAAGGCGACCAAAATAACCAGATTCCAATACATCCAAAAAGAGTACTAAGCTACCATTTTTGGAATCCGGATCTTTAGGTTCAAAGACTCCTACGAGGTCCATAACAACCATCTACTTGGATTTAAAACTATTGGTTCAAAATTCCTATTCAATACAATAGGGGCTTCGAGCATCTAAAGTCAAAAACCCTATGAAAATTGTGCATTTAGCAGGCATGCAGGCATTGTGTGTGACCGACTTCACTTGATAATCAAAGGCGCTCACCCTCAAAGTGGGGCTAGGAGTTAAAGGCACAATCTCAATGCATTTCAATTTATATTACCCAGTAAATTATATTACATCATGAAAAATCAGTGTCTAAACCAAGAAGAAAACGAAGACCCCTCCGATCCCTAAGACTAGTTTCGGAGTTACCCTAACTTTGAGGGCGACATGTTCCTGAGTTCGGAGTCTTTAGAAATTTTCGTTTAATCTACTTCCCTTTCTTCAAAGCTTTGAAGTCCTTCTGCTCTTGCTGAAGCTCGGCCTAGGTCCGAAGTCTTTCGGGGCTGGTCTTCGTCAGACCACTCCTCTTCGGACCAGTCGATGCCCTCTGAAGATGAAGATGTTAAATTTATAATTTCTTTCTTTTCCTCCTTTTCCTCCTTAATATAAGCTAGTACTTCTTTAAAAATTTCAGGTATAACCTCTCCATGGCTCCCTCGAGGAACATAAAATTGAGGACGCCTGTGAGGCATTAAGGCTTCGAAGGTAGCCCACTACTGATGGAGCCCTTCATTAACCTCTAGCACTTCAAGCTCATCATCCAGAAAATGCGAAAAATCCTAAAAGCATTTCCAAATAAGTCTTTTTCATTCAAAGCAAGATAGAAATACAAGTTTTTACATAATAGGACACTAAGGAGAGCTAGACCTTTGGGTCCAGAGGAGGCATGCTTGTTGAAGGCAGCGTCCACGCCTACTTTTGATGGTGTCCTTCATCGATCCACGTCTTCACTGTCGTCCGACCTTCAGCTTTCCAGGATGCTTGAAAAGCCTCCCAAGCTACGACGACGTCGGGTCAAGGGGTCAATAGCTGGTCGCTGGCAAAGCTGGCAGGTGCTACTCTGGGGTCCTGCACAATGGAAATTCCGATGTCTTCAAAGTGGCGAAGTAATATGAGCATGGCTACTTGTCCGGAGATCTCTCCATAGCAAGTACCCGAAGTCTTCATTGTTTTCGCCGCTGCTTGGATCATCTTCAACTTCTGAACCAACGTTTCGTTCGCCGACGACGAAGAGGCGCAATCCATCCCAAAGTATTCCAAGACGCCCCGAAGGACGTCCATGGTCTTGAAGGCTATAATGTCGCACTTTGCCTTCTCCACAATTAAGGCCTCGGATGAGTGCCGCATGTCACGGATCAGAGTGGTGAGCTTGATTGTCTTCGTCTTGAGGACAATCTTCTGCCTGAGCAGTTGCCTTACATCGTCGGCTGACCGTTGGCGCTCTTCTCGAAGCCTTACAACTTCGGCTCCGGAGGCTTCTTGCTCCTCTCAAAGCCTTTCAACTTCGGTCCAGAGTACCACCTGCTCAACAAAAGCTCTTTGTTTGCGGCTTCTAGCTTTACCTTCACTCTCCGCTCTGCATGGACTATCTCCTCCAAGCTCGAAGCCTAGCCCTCAAAGTCGGCAAGGCTCTCTTGGAGAGTCGTCACCTTCTCTTTGAGCCGATTACATTCACGCTCATTATAAATAGCAGTTGCATGAGCTAGAAAAATGTGCTGGCAAAAGAAAAAGAAGAGCGACCTGAGTATGGTATATACTTCAGATAAATTAACTTTTGCAGGTGCACCATACCTGTTAGGAAGCTCGTTCAAGGGCAGCGTCCAGCTCTGACCCTTCGGCCTCACTTATTATGAAGACCAGCTTGGTCTCACCCACTTCTCAACTAGCCCAATGTAGAGGCTCTAGCAAAGGCTGAAGTCTTGTCCTCCTTTCGAGCAAAGGGGCTAGAAAGGGGAGCCTTGTCAAGGCACTCTAGTCGTCGATGGTGGGAGAATGTCCAGAATGAAGAGAAGCATCCTTTGAAGCTTCTGTCGACTGCCCTGTGTTAGTTGACTCAAACGGAGTCAACCCCACTGCAGGAGCATGCATCAGCCAAGATTTGCCTTTTCCTTTTCCAAGAGCCATCACATGCTTCGGACCTGGCATTTGCTCTAGAGCCGATTCTTGTGGTGGAGCCAACTCCCGCACAGGAGTTGTCGCCTGCTTTGGAGCAGTCTCTTGCACTGAAGTTGTCATCGATGCCGAGGCTGTCTCGAACACTAGGACCACCTCCTTCGCTGGAGCCACCTCCACCGGAGCGGTTTTTGCAAACTCAAAGGTAAATACTGTTATTTAAATGTTGCAGGTAAAAGAAAGTGAAACAAGGCTTTGTTAGTAAAGATGTACCTCCACCACCATGTTGTCAGATGAGCACAGAATTGCTCGGATGTTCGAACATCTGAGTGAAGTCCTCGTCAGACTCGGGAGATTGAACCAAAGCAATAGTCACTGGAGTTTTCTCGACTGCAGCAACCACCACTTCATCCAGAGCTGGGGCCTACATTTCTACGGTTGGAACCCTTTTGGACTCAACTCTGCCTTGGTCATGAACCGGGACATCCGTCTGGCCCGATGGAGCAACTTTGGTATCCACCTGCCCAGGCTCGCTCCCCTCTTCGTTTGGTGCCACCTCTGCACCGTCTCAAATGAAGGTCTTAGTTTCCATCCAAGAACCCTCTTCATCGTCCCCTGCAAGCAGAGCTTCGAACTGCTCTGCCATCTGCATGTCTGCGTCATCTTCTTCTTCGGACTTCTTGGGCGATGAAATAGGAGATTTCAAAGGGGTACGAACCTTTGGCTTGTGGGCAACTTTCTTCGTCAGCGTCTTCACCGGGCTAGAGGTCCTGACATCAGCTTTCCTCTTCCTCGGCACTGGATCTATCGCGAACTAGTCCAAAAGGGTTGGGGGCTCGACTCCGAGTACGCTCCATACTAGATTGAATCGCTCCCAGTTACTGACTAGCTTCACCCTCCGCTCTTTCTCCGTGAGCGTAGGGGCTCCGAGAACTTTCTCCACAGCTCGAATAATTTGCTCTAGAGTCAGTGTCATCCACGGAGCTGAAAGATAAGATATCATTTGATTAATTCAATGAAATTAAATCAATATATGTGTATGAAACATCTTGATGCAGGATATGTGGGAAGCTTACCTACGGAGTTCGAAGAGATTTCTCGAAGACCCCCCTACAGGTTCTCTTCGAAGTTGATAGGCCAGTTGTCCATCAGAGGAGGAATTCAGAGGGCAATGAATTCCTCAGCCAAGTTGTGCATACTCATGCATCGACTCACGGAGTACAACAACCCGAGACGTACCTGAAGCTGGCTTGGATCAAGGCTGATCTCCGCCTCCGTCCTATACATGATATCCTCTAGGGGCCCCGCCAAGGCGGAGGCCGTCCCCACCTCCACATAGAACAAGCGGAGGATCCACTCTGAATACCACCGGTCATTGATGGCCTTCGCCGGAAACCGGTCTTGGAATTCATCCTGAACCTAGAAGTTTATGCTTCCGAAGGCCACCACCATCTTTTCTCCTCTGGGTCTGGTGTATGTCTTCTGTTAACATGAAGACTTATGGAGAGCTACGAAGATCTCCGCTCTTATCGCACACCCTTCGGCCCGCAAGGCCCATTCAAAGGGAGCCCAAGTCCGGTTGCGAAGAAGGATTCAAACACCATGACTTCTCCCGCTTGCGGTACCAGGATAATCACTTTTCCAGGGGATCGCACATTCACTA
This sequence comes from Zizania palustris, assembly GCA_019279435.1. NCBI lineage: Eukaryota > Viridiplantae > Streptophyta > Magnoliopsida > Poales > Poaceae > Zizania > Zizania palustris. Next base: position 93,927,009 of record JAAALK010000079.1, on the reverse strand, counting down.
TGGGCTCCAGCTTCCCAGCCACTGCATCGGCTTTCGTCTTCTTCGAGCAGGTCGACACCCCCTAGGATATACGATTGATCCGTATACTTGGTGGATGCCGCCCAGAGATCACAAGGGCCGGTGGGCCGAGGGTTCTTTGAAGGTGCCGCCACCACTGCTGCCACCGCCATGGCTTGTTGCCAGGCCAATGCTGAGGCCGGAGCAGGAACTATGGAGCTAGTTTTCACCATTGGAGAAAGCTAGAAGGATTGGAAATGGCCACTCGGGAAGGAGAAAAGCAGGTCTACAAAGCAGTTGGTAACGTGCCTAAAAATCCCTATTCTCCTCCTTTTTATAACCCATGAAGTCCCTTGTGCTATATGTTACAGAGCAACATTTGGGTTGCTTTGTTTCAGTTTGGACGCTGTTATTACATGCAGGGTCATTATAGTGAAGACTTACAACCGCTGCGAGATCGTGTGACCATTAGCCTTCTTAGAGAGTAACGGCTCTAATTTGGGTCTAACAGCTCTGAGAACTAATGGCTAGTTTGGATCCAAAGAAACTTCCACTCCGAAACCACCTCCTTGGACACCTCCGAACAGATTTCATGTCAGGAGATTTCTTATCCCCGAAGACATTATTACTAATGGTTGTAAGGACTTTCACTTTTTTCCAAGTCTTAAACATGAAATTATTTCTTGCGTATACTGCCCTCTTCACTACACAGGCAATTCAAAGAGATGTATTCGAGGGGCTACTATTGGGGGAAAATATTTCATCCTCAGCATCATGACAAAACCTTTACATCAACGCTATTAGAATACAAAATGAAGTCAGAAGCTTTGACCTCCGAAGGTCCTAAAGCATCAATACTTCACTACATTCTGAGCCTTCTACAATAAAAGCCTCTGCAAAGGTTTCGGTGTGACGAAGTCTCCTAGAACCTTTTTACCTAGAGGGGTACTGCCAGCAAGGAGAGAAGAATTACTTTCTCATCGATTGACTTAGTCTTTTACCATTTTGACCCTACAAAGAATATTAAACAATATCTTCTAAGTCGGTTGTAATTAGATGGTAAAGAGGTCTTTTCCATGTATTTTGTCTATAAATACCCCTCTTCATTCTGTAAGGGGGATCAAATACTCAGATATTCAATATACACTTTGAATTATCTCAAGCTATTATCCAATTCGGAGGCTTTGAATAGTCCACATAATCTTTTGCGCCAACAATACTCTTTCAGCATGTCATCATTGCACTCGTATTCACTTGACAGCTGTCTAATGACCAATAAAGAATCTCCTAATATTTACGTCGCATCTACACCGACTTCTGCCAGTAATTACAATCCTTTCAGCACCGCTTCATACTCACCTTGATTGTTCATGGAGAAAGGCTTGATTGTGTATGTGAATTCAAATGTTGCCCCCACGAGGGGAGATGATCACCAGTCCTATGCCGCATCCATGCCGACACATCGATCCGTCGAAGAACAAATTCCATGGTGCCATCTGGACATAAGTCATCGTGTCATATCTGTACTGGAGTATGAAATCGGCTATTGCTTGTACCTTTATTTTCTTTTCCTATTCATATCAAAGATCAAATTTAGTAAGGGTGGGTACCCATTTTCCAATATGTCCTTTTAGGACTAGAGTCGATAGCATGTACTTGATGACATCAGCCTTGCATATGATGGCACAGTCTGTTGATAGCAAATGATGTCTCAACTTGGTGCATGAAAAATACAAACACAAGTAGAGCTTCTCCACTGAAGAATATCGGGTTTCTGCATCTAACAGCCTCCTACTGAGGTAGAAAATTACCCTTTCCTTTTTATCAACCTCTTATGCCAGGACCGATCCAATGGCCTTGTAATCGGCCGATAGGTGTAATATGAATGGGATTACCTTTTGCGATGGCATTAGCACCAGAGGATGAGCTCAAGTACTCCTTGATCTCATCAAATGCCTTCTGTTGCCTTTCTCCCTATGCAAATTCCTGAAGAGGATTTAATTTCAATAATGAAGTGAATGGCTTTATTCTTCTTGATAGGTTAGATATGAATCTCCTCAGAAAATTTATCTTCCCGATTAATAACTATAGTTTGGTCTTATCGGCATGGGGTTGTGTGTTCTTGATTGCCTCAATGCTGCGCTGGCTTATCTTGATCCCTCTCTCGTGCACGATAAAGCCTAAAAACTTACCCACTGATACTCCGAAAGCACACTTCTCTGGGTTCATCTTCAATCCATATTTCCTAGCCCTCTCGAGGACTCAATATAGATCGGCCACATCATTTTGAGTACTACTTGATTTTACTACAATGTCGTCTATATATATATTTCTCCTCTAATAGGTCGATCAGTACATGGAAGATGTAGTTCATGGCTCTTTGGTAAGTTACTCCGGCATTTTTTAAGCCGAAGTCATCACCACCCACTCATAGAGCCCGATGGCTCCTAGACACCAAAAAGCGGTCTTGTGGATGTCTTCCTCAGCCATGAAAATCTGATTATACCCTGCATTTCCATCCATGAAGTTGATAATCTTATAACCCGATGTGGCATCTACTAACAGGTGTGCAATTGGCATCGAGTATTCATCTTTAGGGGTCGCTTTATTTAGATCTCTAAAGTTGATGCATATCCTAAGCTTCTCATTCTTCTTCCATACGGTCTAATGAACCATGTATCGTATAATCTTGTTACCTTGGCTTTGATGTGCGGGTATATTTTCGCCTTGAATCACTGAGGTGGCTACTTGAAGGTCTGATATCCTTGTTTCATAATAATACAATTAATTAATTTTTTATTTCATCAGGGAGTTGAGCACTTACAAAGGTTGTTCTCGGTCGGTCGCCCGGTCTGATGTCTACCTCCTATAGTTCATCGGTTGTGGCGAAGCCTTGACCAAGTTTACCTTCCATCTCATCGATGGTGCCTTTAAAGCGTAAGTATATACTGTTCATTGTTGATTGGCTTGACTCCATCGCTTGACACCTTGAGAAAATCACCACCCCATGCTCTGCTTGATAGGCAGTCAACTCCTTCCATCTCCCACACCAACAAATTGGCTACTGCTGCATTGACTGATTTTTCAGCGGGGCTAATTTCCACCTGGTCACCGACCCATTGTGCTAGGCTTTGATGAATTGTGGATGGGACGCAACAATTGGCATGAATCTAGTAGTGCCCCGGCAGTAAGATATAGGAGCCTTTACCTTCGATAACGAAAAATGTGGCTAGCGTTGTCTTGCTCCCAACCGTCAGTTTTGCATTTAGTACCCCCACCATCTCTGATGAGTTACCACTGAAGTGCTTCAGTACCATATTGGTTTTGATCAAGTCCTCCAGCCCTTTTCCCAACTTCCGGAAGGTAGCATACGACATTACGTTGATGGTTGCCCCTCCATCTATGATCATTTTGGACATCGGCTTCCCATTGACTAGTCCCTTAATATAAAGAGGCTTCAGGTTCCGATGCCCAGGGTCTTCTGTCTTGTCGAATATCACCGATTGTGGCATTAGTATTGTTGGGGAAAGGGGAAGCTACGCTAGCCGGAAATTTCAAAAATTCACCCCAAAGCCTATGAAGCATGCGCGTGTGAGATCATAGATTAGTATCTTCAAGCACAAGACGCGCTAGGTGCAGTGGAAGAATATGTTGAGGAAGCACGTCCTTGCCTATCCTTGCTTTGTCCTGGACGTTCCTTTCCTATCCAATCGGTGAAGATGAAGTAGTTGTTCATGTGATGAAGTCCACGAGTGTCGCAATTGGAGCAACACCTCCACGGTATCCACACGTACATGGGTGGAATCCTTCCCATGTCGGCGTGCTAGCACCGCTCGTGAGAAAACGAGAGATCCTCAATCTCAACTTTTAAGATCAAGAAAGGGAGGAGAGGAGTTCTTGGTGGCTAGGTCCAAACTATCAATTGCTTGTCAGCCAAGACCTCCACCTCCTCTCTTTAAATAGGGACAAGAGTCCTTGGTCACCAGCATCTCGAAACCAAAAATTCGGTTACAACCGATTTGTGCTCTAATAGATCCAATCTGTTTTACCCATGTTAGAACTTCCGATCCTGGATCGGAACTTCCGATCGGGTATTTTCGGTCTCTTAATCCAGCATGTTACTATAACAGATCCAATCTAATTTTGCCCACCTCGGAACTTTCCGATAAGTAAATTTTCCCGATTCCAAATCAGAACTTTCGGTTTCAACTCTATGTCTTTAATTGGAAATTATCGGAACTTCCGATACCATATCGGACCTTCCGATTTGAGCTCTTGGTTTCGCAAACCATAAATTATCGGAACTTCTGATATCATATCGGAACTTCCGATTTGAGCTCTCTGTTTCCAATTCAGAAAATAATCGAAACTTCCGATTCCAAATCAGAACTTCTGATCCAATCGGAGTTTTCTTGGGTATACTTCCTTCAATCTTCCACTTGCACAAGAACCAATTCTCTGCATGTTTCTTAATCCATCCCCTTAAGTGTGTGACTAGATTGGTTCATACACTAACAGATGTTCACTGGAAACCTTTTCTGACTCACTGATCACTAGCGGTACCTAGCAACACATATTGACCCTCGGAAGTGTACAAAATCAATTTTCACTGAACCTTTGATATACATAAGCACCTATCCCTTTACCACACTACATCAGTCAGGCTAAAGGCAAGATTTGTGCCACCCTTGTTGGATAGATCGAAATTTTCACTCGAACAAGTATCAGATTCAAATCATGACTAACACTTTAGTCATAGTGGCACAGTCATGCACTTTTCCAATCCAATACTTCAATGGGCCCAGAGATGTCTCCCCATTATTAGGAGGGGTAAATTTCATCTTGACCGCTCACATCTCAAGACATGCTTCATAACACACCTAAAAACAACCATTATTACTAACCTGTTACAAAATAGCGTTAGGAAGCATCTAAGTGTGTCACTATGCATTTTGGAATCAAATGATGATCTCATGTCCAAGGACTCTGCAAGTACACCATTTGATATGACAATTGATGACACATTACAATAACAATCCCAACAGTATCTCAAGTGGGTCTATCCAACACCATGTTCACCAACATGTGTCCACATCACTGATTTGATGTCTCTATGTTTATGATCTGTGAAACATGATCATCAATTAGTTAGATGTGCTAATCTATGTGTCATCTCTGTCCCACATGTTGACAATATCAGGGATCCTTTTTGAACAATATCGTTATAACACAAATAGTTTCACATAACAAGTCATCAACTCATTAATCAAATGTAAATGGCATCTATTCAAGGAACAAGATAACAATTATCCTCACACATTAGCATAAATTGTACTAGCATCTTCCACATACACATGACTCACTCATGCAAGTATCTAATACCCATGAAGCTCATGTGTGCCCCATGCTTGGGTTGTGGAAGAGGCTTCGTCAACGGATCCGCTATGTTCAAATCCGTGTGCACCTTATAAATCTTCACATCACCTCTCTCAATGATCTCGCGGATCAGGTGATATCACCGAAGTATATGTTTGGAATTCTAGTGTGATCTAGGCTCCTTGGCTTGCACAATCGCACCATTATTATCACAATAGACGTCCACTGGACTGCACGCACTAGGAACAACACCCAACTCAGAAACAAACTTTCTGATCCAAACGGCCTCCTTCGCAGCTTCTGAAGCGGTGATATACTTAGCTTCTATTGTAGAATTGGCCACCGTCTTTTGCTTAGAACTCTTCCAACTCACCGCGCCTCCATTGAGGTAGAACACAAAACCAGATTGTGATCAAGAATTATCTTTATCGGTCTAAAAGCTAGCATCGGTGTAACCACTTACAACGAGCTCCTCTTCACCACCGTATACTAGGAACATTTCCTCAATCCTTCTCAAGTACTGGAGGATACTCTTTACTACAACCCAATGATTTTCACCTAGGTTCGATTGGTACCTGCTCGTAACACTTAGAGCATATAAAACATCTAGGGGACAACATAACTTGGCATACATGACACATCCAATTGTGGAGGAATACAGGATCACACTCATCTTCTCTAGCTCATCAGCTGTTGCAACACACTGAGTCTTACTAAGAGAAATACCATTTGACATTGGTAGAAAACCCATCTTGGAATTCTGCATTTTGAACTATTTCAAAACATTTTCAATGTACATGCTTTGGATTAATCCAATTAGTCATTTTGATCAATCTTTATAGATCTTTATGTCCAAAATGTATGTTGCGTCTCCAAGATCTTTCATCAAAAAACTATTTTTCAGTGAAGTCTTGACAGCATTCAACAAAGGAATGTCATTTTCGATCAATAATATGGCATCCACATACAAGACCAGAAACACAAGTGAGCTCCCACTAGACTTCTTCTAAACACAAGGCTCTTCTTCGTTCTGGAGGAAGCCAAACCCTATGAGTACCTCATCAAAATGAAGAGTCCAACTCTGAGAAGCTTGCTTTAGTCCATAAATGGACTTCTACAACTTACAAATTTCCCAGCATTTTCTGGATCGTCAAGACCTTCAGGCTATGTCATGTACACATCCTCACTTAGATTTCCATTCATGAAAGCCATCTTGACATCCATTTGCCATATATCATAATCAAATACTTAAATCTGTCTAAAACCTTTCACCACCAATCGCGTCTTATAGATGTGAACATTTCTATCAACGTCTATCTTTATCTTGAAGATCCATTTACACTCAATAGTTTTTACACCATCGGGTGGATCAAACCAAGTTCCAACTCGGATCAAATGGCTCCAAGCCATTTATCAGATTCTGGTCCCATCACCACTTCCGCATAGGTCTTGGGCTCATTGTTGTTCAACAACAACACGTCGTGCTGCCCAGTGGTAAAAAACTTGTACCGCTCTGGCGTGTGACTCACCCTCCCAGACCTTCATGGGGAAGGCGTCTCTACAATAGGCTCTGCAACACCTTGTGCATCCTATTATTGTTTAGTGGGATCTGGAAAACCTTCTAGTGGTTCTCGAACCTCTTCGAGATGCACCGTCCTCCCACTAACTCCTTTTGAGAGAAAATCTTTCTCAAGGAATACACCATTTCGAGCGACACACACTTTGCCCTCTTCTTTATTATAGAAATAGTATCATTTGGTTTCCCTAGGATACCCCACAAAGAAGCACTTGTCAGATTTTTGGAGTGAGATCGTCAGACGTCAAACGTTTAACATACGCCTCACATCCCCAAATCTTTAGAAAAGACAAATTGGGATGCCTCCCAGACCACATCTCATATGACGTCTTCTCTACTGACTTAGATGGAACTTAATTTATCGTTAAAGCAGTAATTTCTAGAGCGAGTCCCCAAAAAGACAATAGAAGATTAGCATGACTCATCATAGACCGAACCATGTCCAACAAGGTGTGGTTCCTCTGCTCAGACACTCCATTCCACTGGGGCATGTCAGTGGAGTGAGATGTGGAACAATTTAATATTGCTTTAGATGATCACTAAACTCATGGCTCAAATATTCACCTCCATGATCAGATCATAGAAATTTAATTATCTTACTCGTATGATTTTGTACTTCATTTTGGAAATCCTTGAACTTTTCAAAGGACTCCCACTTGTGTCTCATCAAGTAGGCATAAGCATATGTACTAAAGTCGTCGGTAAAAGCGATAAAGTACTGAAAACCATTCCTAATTGTGTGACTCATTGGACCACACACATCAGTATGTACTATGGCCAATAGCTCACTCGCCCTCTCACTTTGTCCAGTAAAAGGCGTCTTAGTCATTTTGCCAAGTAGGCAAGACTCATTTGTGTCACATGATTCAAAATTAAATGACTCCAAAAGTCCATCACTATGGAGCTTCTGCACACGCTTCTCATTTATATGACCCAAATGACAATGCCAAACGTAAGTAAGATTCAAATCATTGAGTCGTTTTTTCTTAGTACTAATGTTATAAACTTACGCATCTTCAAAACTTAGAATATATAATCCATTAACTAATGGACAAACACCATAGAGCATTACATTCGAAAATATTGAACAATACTTGTTCTTTATTAGGAATTCAAAACCATCTTCCTCTAAACATGAAGAAGAGATAATGTTTCTACCTAAGGCGAGAATGAAATTACAATTATTCAACTCCAAAACTATTCCTGAAGGTAGTGACAGTGAATAAACGCCGACGGCCAACGCTTCAACTTTTGAACCATTCCCGACACGGACATCCAACTCGCCACTTGCATACTTTCTTACGCTACTCAGCCTCTGCAATGATTTGCAAGTATGAATCATCGATCTGGTATCAAATACCCATGAATCATTTGGATGAGTAGCAAGATTAATTTCAATAACATTAATACTTGAAGTGGAAGTCACACTTCCCTTCTTGTTCTTCTGCTCTTCTAGGTACACCTTGCAATTGCGCTTCCAATGCCTAGGCTTGTGCTAGTGGTGCCACACATGAGAGCCAGCAGGACCCGACTTGGACTTTCCAGTCGGTTTAGACTTTGCACTAGAGATTGAATCTGTAGAATTAGCCTCACCCTTCCTCTTTCTCTTTTTGCTCTCCGTCTAAACCATCATCACATGATTTGGAGATTTCCTGATACTCTCCTCAGTAGTCTTGAGCATCCCATGCAACTTAGCTAGTGTCTTCTCCAGTCTAATCGTGTTGTAATTCATGATGAATGGATCAAAGCTCAGTGGGAGCGACTAGAGAACATCAAAAGCTAAGTATGGATCCAGTGGAGAACTCGATCTCTCTAGAGTCTCAATGTAACCAATCATCCTAATCACATGAGGACTCACTAGGCTCCCTTCAGCCAACCTACTCCCAAACAAGGCTTTAGACAAATTGTATCTCTCAGCCCTTGCCTGGTTCTAAAACATGCCCTTAAGACCTATGATCATATCGTAAGCATCACGTTCCTCGTATTATTTCTAAAACTCAGAGAACAAGCAGGCAAACATCACATAGCTAACATCCACTGAACCACTAGCATGCTTCTCATAAGCATGCTTGTCTAATACAGAAGCATCCTCTCCTGGCTCATCAGGGTAGGGCTGCTCTAGAACATAATCTTTTTTCTCTTGTTTAAGAACAATTCTCAAATTTCGGTACCAATCAAAAAGTTTGTTCCAGATAATTTCTCACGTTCAAGAATAGATCGCAAATTAAAAACTGGAATGCTCTTAACAGAAGGAGTAGTAGGTGTCATGATCTACAAAAGATTAAATGCAAGGTTTAACACTATGCAATATTTATCTTCTATCTAATAAAAGATGTTCCACTATTTTAAAACAATCACTTTCCCTATAATGACCAATAGTGGTGCAAGATCCATATTCATTCTAACTCCTAGTGAGCTTTGGCATCACTGCTAGAAGCTAGGTGACATAGGTAAGCAACACCTCGCTAATCACATCGTATGTGACTCTTGTCATTGGAGAAGCATCCAATCTTCTACGCCAACTCTATGCTCCAAGGCCCAAAACCGTTTTGATAGCCTCGTTAAGCCAACCAATACTATGCGTGAAGAAGTCCGACTTCCGTCCCAACTGGTCAAGATAAAAGATAGCACCCTACTTTGGCGGACCCACTATCGATGATCGAGATCTTTGGTGGGTTTAGCTATTGGAAAAAGCATCAATACTTAATTTTCTGAGGGAAAACTATTCTTTCACGGTAACATCCCTAGCGCACACAAAACATGCAAGAATTGTATAACAAGAACATAAGAAAGCATCACAAGCAATCATATTAACTGTGACATAGCATGGCCATCTTCACATGGCGATCTCCATCTCCATGGCTCCCATCATTGACTGCATGCTCTCGGCCTCCATGAAGTGTACTAGTCTATCTCGCATAGCTTGTACTAGTTACATGGGCCAAAGCACCGTAGAAACAACATGCATGTCGTATTTAATTTACATCATCCTTGGGCTGTAAATAACCATGACATGCAGGCCATATTTAATTTACATTCATTGCATGCATCTCATACATCACATTTATACAAGGCAATGCAAGTCACAACATTCTCTTCAAAACAAAGTTAGGCGAAGAATCTACAAGTGACTGAAATCTAGATCTAATAAACCTAGCTCAATTGGCTCGAAAGTTCAAATTTGGGTGGGTCGGAACTTTCGATCTGGCATCGGAACTTCTGATCCGCCGAAACTTCCTATGAATATAGGAATTCCTAGTAGCAACAATTGCTCTTTATAACGAATCATTATTTGACATCAGAACATCCGATCAGTATCAGAACTTCCAATCTGCCACTGGGACTTCCAATTTGTCACGGACAAAAACAGATCTAATATGTTTTTCCAACATGTATATCCATACATGAGGGATCCAGGTCGAACAAGACGCACATAGGCTCTGATACCACTTGACAAACCAAGTTGAAATGTGCCTTGGTTTCAAGTCGGTGATGAGTGATTGACAAGATCTCTTCTGGACAAAGGGGTCCCTCTAAAGGGGTTCGGAGGTGTTTACCTAAGGGTTCGGTGGTTGCTGGCTGCAGCTGTGCACCGGAGTGTGTCTGTCGGAGGGGTCCGACAAAGCACGATAATATGTTTGTACCAAAGGGTTCAGTACTTTGGGTGGTACACCGGAGTGTGTACCGAAGGTTGTTTACCGGAGAGGTGTCCAGGGTATTGGAAAATCTCGTCTGGTTATCGGTGGTGTGCAGGTGGCTTCGGAGTCGACGGACGGTTCGCAGTAAGTCAACCTAGGACAAGCAGGAGGCTTGATGCCAGGCGAGTGGGGAGCTCAATCATGAAGGCTGAGTGGGGTCGAGGTCGGTCCTTAGGTCAAGGTGCGCTAGGCAAAGGCAAAAAGTACGCAGGGTGGCTACGGTTGAAGGTACCCTGAAGCAAAGTCCTCAGAGGCTAGGCACTTTGAAGGCTACTGTAGATGGCTATGGTACACAAACTGACGTTCGAGCTATGAGTAGTTGCGAAGTCGTGGCGATCCACTCCAGAGGTGATGGTGTGAAGGCTCAAGAGCTTTGACGGCTTCAGCTCAAAACCGTCACTGTATCGAAGACTAACTTCGGTGAAGCAAAGGCCTTCGGGTTCGAAGAATGTCACCGAAGCCTCTGCAAACTTCGTGTGCGAAGGGGGCTTCAGAAGATTCCACTTTGCAAAAGTTGATCGTGTCTCCTCTACAAAAGGTGATGTTGTCTCCTCTGCGAAGCTGACTGTTGGGGGAAAATACTCCATCTTCGGGGTTATTGCTGTAACAGGACAAAGGCAGGTGATTGAATCAAAGGTTTCCAGCATGTAACTCCGGGAGTACATTGGATCAAGTTCGAAGTATGGAGGTGAACTCTAGTTCAGAGTATATCTTCGAACTTGGACTCTTCCGAGAGCCTTCTTGCCAGCTAGGATGGAAGACTTATCTTCTTTCTCATCAAATTAGTCTTTTACCCTGTTAGCCCTGTTAAGGGTACCGAATAGTTTCCACTATGTCGGTTGTAACAAAGGGATAAAAGGGTCTTTTCCTTAATGTTTGGGCCTATAAATACCCCCCATTTTACCCTGTAATGAGGACGGAATACAAGTTATTCAATACACATCTTCGAACTATTTTGAGTTATTATCCATTCGAAGGCTCGAAATAGTTTATTTCGCAAACACTCCGTTTGTCAGTTTCTAACTTTCAGAAACCTGTTAGCGTAATCTTTTACGCTAATAGTTGGCGCCGTTAGTGGGGAACCTAGTCCAAAAAACTTCGTTCTCTAGAAAATTCTCAAACCATGCCTCCCAAGTGGAGTGCAGGTGGTAGTCCTACACGGAGGTCCCCTCGGACCTCCGGAGGAAGATCTTCAAGCACGGTCGAGGTCGGAGGACCTTCGGTAATTCCTCCACCTCAAACCCCCGAAGGGATTCCCCTCCCTCGAGCATACGGAGTTCCTCCCCCAACTCCATCTATACTTCGGCCAGCCGGAGTCCCTATTCCACCTCAAGTTCCACTTCGAACTGATGCGTACAGTTCTCAAGACCTGGAAGGTCGTCCTTCCGGACGAGATGAAGATGGTCTTGGTGATATGGCCGCTCAAATGGCCAATCTCCAAGCTGAAGTAGCAAGGTGGCGACAAGAAGCCGCAGATAGGCTTCGTTCTCAGGCCACCCCAGTCATCCCCGAAGTGCCCGAAGACGACAAACTTCCTTTTCCCGAAGCCCCGGAGAACGCTTCCTTCGACACCGAATCTCCGCTGCATCCTGAGTTGCAGAAAGTGCGTTTCGACCCTAAGTTCAAAACATCGAAGCTTTGTAAATATTCCGGAGATGAAGATCCTGGAGAGTTCGCCCGCTCTTATGCATTAGCAATTGAAGCCAGCGGGGGAGTGCGAGACACTATGGCCAAATGTTTTCCCCTAGCTCTCGAAGGAGTGGCACTACGGTGGTTCTGGTCTCTGAAGCTAGGATCAATCAGATCATGGGGGAAGTTGAGGAAGAAGTTCGTGAGCAACTTTCAGGGTACCTTCGTACCCCCAATGTCAACAGGAAGTCTTTTCCAGGTGAAGCAGCTCCCTGGAGAGACTTTAAGACAGTATTTCAAGCGCTTCGCTCAAATGAAGTCGCAAATTCGAGGGTTAACTACGTCTTCTGTAGTTGATGCAGCTCGAGAGGGAGTTATTCATGCGGGCCTCCTTGATAAACTTCACAGGAAAAAGATATCTTCTGTTGCTCAGTTGATGTCCTATTTCGAGGAATATGCAAGGTCAGAAGAGGGGTGGCTTCAGAGAACTGCTGCAACTCCGTCCATACTGCAAGAAGTTAAGTTGGAAGTGAAGACTTCAACACAGCCGCAAGGGCTTAGCTTCGAAGCTCAGCACGAGAGGCATCGGGGGAAAAAGCATCCTCGTTCAGAAGTTTTGAACATTGCACCCCCACAGAAATTTGCCCCAAGGGCTCCGCAGCCTTCAGGAAGCAAGACCAGCGGTTGGAGGCCGCCAGGGAAACCGGCTGGCAAAGCCCAGGCCTTTTTCTGCTATGTCCATGGCGAGAATCGGAGTCACGTGACTGATGCGTGCAAATCTATACTTGCTTTAAGAGGAGAGTACTTGGAAAGAACTTCGGGTCGAGGCACTACTGACCGAGTTCCGACCGAAGTGCGTCCAGAGCCTGTCCAGGCTGTGGCACGAATAGAGAACTTCGACCCTGCAAGACGGCCTCCGGTGGTCAATGTTATGCCACCTCCGAAGCAGGAAGATGGACAAGATCGAGGGAAAAGAGTAGTCCTCCCCATATCTGGAGGAGGGACCCTCGGAAGTATGTCGAAGAGGCAAAGAAGAGAATATTTTAGAGAAGTGGGCCATATTGGAAACTCTTCGTCTGCAGCTGCTATGCCTGAATGGTCCCATGTGCCAATATCCTTTTCTGCAGATGATGCAGCTGGTATAAAGTTTCCACATGCAGACCCACTCGTCATCACTGCCGACATAGCAGGGACTGAGGTCCGGAGAGTGCTATTCGACGGAGGGAGTTTGGCAGATATTATCTTTTTCCAAGCTTTTGATCAACTCTGCATCTCCAGGAAGCATCTTCTCCCAGCAGCCCATCCTTTGCAAGGCTTCGCAGGACCCCCTCTCGATGCCCTCGGCCAAATTGGCCTAGAAGTTACTTTTGGAGAGGGGCTACTGGCCAGGACGGAGGAAGTGGTTTTCGATGTTGTGGATGCCCCATATGCATACAATGTCATCTTTGGAAGGGGTATGCTGAATCAATTCGGAGTTGTGGCGCATCATAATTACCTGTGTATGAAGATGCCCACACAGGCGGGAGTGCTCACTGTTTTCGGAGATCAGGACACAGCGCGAAGAGCGAAGTATGGTCATGGCCCTCCTCTTGACCCGAGACAGGTGAACAGCGTGCAAGATAACCCGAAGGATTTCTCTGCTCCTAGCGAATCTTCGAAGAAATCCTTCCCAAGGCCAAGCCCTGAAGGAGAGATTGCAACGAAGGTTATTGTCAAAGATGGCAAGGAATATTCATTTCAATTTGGCAAAGACTTGCCTCCAGAAGTCGCTACTTCATTAGAGAAAGTAGTTGAGGAGAATTTAGATGTCTTTGATTGGTCTGATGAAGATATCACCGGAGTCAGTCGGGATATTATTGAACACAGTTTACTTGTGAACCCGAAGGCTCGGCCTATTCGGCAAGGACTCCGGAAGCTATCTACAGAGAGAGCTATCCTTGCCAAAGACGAAGTGGAAAAGCTGCTGAAGGCTGGGATTATCAGAGAAGTGGCTCATACGGAGTGGTTAGCCAACCCAGTCTTCGTTAGGAAGAAATCTTCCGGGAAGTGGCGCATGTGTATTGATTTTACATCTCTGAATAAAGCATGCCCCCGCGACCCCTACCCCATGCCCCGAATTGATCAATTGGTTGACTATACTGTCGGTTCGGAGTTATTAAGCTTCCTCGACGCGTACTCGGGCTATCATCAAATCTGGCTAAAGCGCGAAGATGAAATCAAGACAAGCTTTGTAACTCCTTCAGGAGTCTTCTGTTATGTAAGAATGCCCTTTGGCTTAAGAAATGCTGGGGCTACTTTTTCGAGGTTAATTTCTAAGGCCCTAGGTCATCAATTAGGTCGCAATGTAGAGGCGTATATGGATGATATTGTAATAAAGAGTACTTTAAAGCACTAACATAGCCTAGACTGGTCGTCTTGCAGCACTTAGCAGGTTTCTGGCAAGGTCCGCGGAGAGAAGTTTGCCGATTTTCAAAGGATTGAAGGGGTCCGAAGATTTTTCATGGACACCGGAGTGTCAAAAGAGCTTCGAAGATATTAAGAATTATCTCAGTAACCTCACTACACTCACGGTGCCTATTACGGACGAAACCCTACTACTCTACCTTGCAGCTACTGGCTCTGCTGTCAGTGCAGTCCTTGTAAGAGAGGTTGATTTCAACAGAAAGTTCTTACAGAATCCAGTTTATTTTGTGTCCGAAGCATTATCTGGAGCAAAAACAAGATATTTGAGCTTGAGAAATTCACTTATGCTCTGATAATGGCTTCGAGGAAGTAAAGGCATTATTTCTTGGCACATAATGTAATTGTACCAACTTCATATCCTTTGGGAGATATGCTCCGAAGTAAGGATTCTACAGGAAGAATTGGGAAGTGGGCCGTTGAGTTGGCACCCTTCGGCATATCCTTTGTGGCAAGAACAGCAATTAAGTCACAAGTGTTGGCGGACTTCATGGCAGAATGGACTCTCCCTCTAGCATGGGCTCCGGAGAAGCCAAGTGAAGGGATTTGGACTATTTACTCCGATGGAGCTTTCCAAGCATCTGGAGCTGGCGTCAGAGCAGTGATAATTTCGCCTTCAGGTCAAAAGGCAATGTACTCCGCAAGACTCAACTTTAAGTCTACCAATAATACGGTAGAGTATGAAGGAATTTTGCTAGGACTTCGGAAGGCACGTGCTTTAGGAGCTACAAGGGTTGTTATTAAAACAGATTCTCAAATTTTAGCAGGGCACATAGAGAAGAGCTTTCAAGTTCGACATCCACAACTTGCAAAATATTTAGAGGAGATCCGTAAGATTGAAGCAGCATTTAAAGGGATTTTCATTCGGAGTATACCCAGAACAGAAAATGCGCAAGCTGATATCTTGGCAAAAGCTGCAGCCAGATCTATGATATTCCAGAAGAGGCTTTTTATGAAGAACTCAGTACACCTTCGGTACCACAGATCCCTTCTGCGGAAGTCCTTTGCATTCCAAGTACAGATTGGTGAAGTTCAATTATGGAATTGTTGCGAGGTGAAGCAAATATGTCCGAAGGGCCACAGCTTTCGAGGCTGAAACTCAGAATTCGAAATTATCATATAATCAACGGTATTTTGTACAAGGCCGGATTATGTTCCCCTTTGCTCCGTTGTATATCTCAAGCTGAAGGTCAAGAAATTCTTCGAGAAATTCATGAAGGACTCTGCGGTAGCCATTTGGCCCCTCGAGCTTTGGCAGGAAAGACACTTCGCCAAGGGCTTTATTGGCCTACAATAGTAGTCGATGCGGAGAGCTTAGTCCGCACTTGCCAAGGATGTCAATGGATGGGACGAAGAAGTCATCGCCCACCAACAACTCTTCAAGTCATTGCTCCAGTATGGCCCGTGGCCAGATGGGGCATGGATCTTATTGGCCCCTTCCCAATAGCAAAAGGAAATTTGAAATTCGCAGTGGTAGCAATTGAGTACTTTTCCAAGTGGGTCGAAGCAGAGCCCCTAACAGCTATCACTTCGAATAATGTACAAAAATTTTTCTGGAAAAATATCATATGCCGGTTCAGAGTACCTCGACAGCTGACAGTTGACAATGGAACACAATTCGATGCAGAACCCTTCAGGAAATTTTGTGAAGATCTAGGCATCCAATTATGTTTTGCTGTAGTAAGACATCCTCGGTCTAACGGAGCTGTTGAAAGAGCCAATGGTAATATCTTGTCAGGGCTGGATCGAAGAATAGTGGGATTGGCAAAAGGATTGTGGACCGAAGAGCTCCCGAAGATCTTATGGTCCATTCGGACAACTCAGACAAGGTCTACCGGTTTCACTCCTTTCAGACTATTATTCGGAGACGAAGCTATGACACTAACGGAGCTTAAAGGAGGATCCCTTCGC
This sequence comes from Zizania palustris, assembly GCA_019279435.1. Classification (NCBI taxonomy): domain Eukaryota; kingdom Viridiplantae; phylum Streptophyta; class Magnoliopsida; order Poales; family Poaceae; genus Zizania; species Zizania palustris. The sequence continues at coordinate 93,910,362 of JAAALK010000079.1, read as the reverse complement.
AGCACCAAACCAGAAATAGAAGCAGAAAGGCAAACTTCGCTTGATTTAACAGAAGAGACAAGACTTCGAGCTGTCGCCAATTTGTCAAAGTATCAGCAGCAGACGAAGACTTGGTTCGACCCGAAGGTTAAGATTAATGAACTTAGGTCGGGTCATCTCGTTTTGCGAAGTATTGTAGCGCCAGGGAAATTAGGAAATAAGTGGGAAGGTCCATACATAATTGTCCGCTCAGGGCGCCCTGGTTCTTTTAAGTTAGCTAATTTGGAAGGCGAAGAGTTAGCGCATACATGGCATGCAGAGCACCTAAAGCAATATTTCGCATAGGGGCTCCTTGTAATCATTTGTAAACGCCTTCTAAATCAATAAAGCTTATGGTTCAGATAATGCCTACCCCCCAAATACTTCCCACTTCTAGTGCACGCACTGGAATAGCGAAGTTGACTGGGAGGGAAGTGTCATTAATTTGAATCATCTTTTTCGGACTTCGGATCACTGGTCCGAAGCTTCCGACGAGGTGGGAAAGTCACTGAGAAAATGGATTCCAAGCCACCGGCTTGAAAGCATCTGTGAAAAGAGTCGAAGGAGACCAAATAACGCGGATTCCAAGCTTTGGCTTGAAAGCATCCGTAAAAAGAGTCCAAGGAGACCACTGCGAATTCCAAACCACCGGTTTGATAGCATTCGCAAAAAGAGACGAGGGAGGCCAAAAAAACAGAGTTTGAGCTGATAAGCTTCGAATATCTGTGAAAAGAGTCCAACGTGACCAATCGTTTGGGACACTAAAGTGTCCAGAAAGTTGTCCGAAGAGATTTCTTTCAAATCAAAAGGTACTAAGTTACCAGTTTTCAGACTTCAAGTAGTCGAAGACACTTTATAAGATTTTAATCAATCTTTAAATTGCTGAGGGGCTCCGAGCCTCCAAAATTGTACTCCTAAGTTTTTCTTTGCGCCTAACCATCTTTGACTATAGTTTGAAGTTGCTTACGCCCAAAGAGGGGCTGGGAAGTAAGGAGACAATTTTGAAAATCGATATTTATTATCTGAACAAATTATAATTGCATCATGAAAAATCGGTGTCTATACCGAGAAGGAATCGAAGACCCCTTCGATCTCTAGAGCTATTGCTAAGGTTGGAACGACTAGTTCCAGAGCCGGGAGTTCTAACAACTTTACGTTTAACTCTTCTACCTCCTTTCGAAGCTCTAAAATCATTCTGTTCTTGTTGAAGCTCTGAGGAGCCATGCTGAACAGCGTGGGCCTCATGGCTCCAGAAGTGATGAGTCATTGTCAATGATAGTCAAAGAGGACAGAAGAAGAAAGGAGATCTGCTGTTTCATGGGCCGCGTGTGACTCAGGTACACGGGCAGCGAGCGATTGTCGGGCAGAGGGGCCACGAAGTTGGGCTAGCCCAATCCGGGTACATGGGCTAGGAGCAGCAGAAGACCCACTGGGTTGTTGACCAGGATTGACTCAGGTACACGGGCGGTGAGTGATTGTCGGGCTGAGAGAGCTGGGGAATCAAGCCGGCCCAATCCGGGTATCTGGTGCAAAGCCGGTGGAGGATTTGTCAGTTTCGGCGCAAAACTAACAACCGTTGATCTTGTATCGGACTGTCCAGAAGATAAGCCGTAGTCACTACGAAAGCTTAGCTTCCGCATAAGTCATCTGTATCTCTAGGCCCATAGTCAGTCAGTCGTGTCTATAAAAATTCATAACGGCAGTTGAGTCTTTTCCTTTATTTTAGCGTCTGTAAAAAACCCTAAGGGGCTAGTGGAATATTCCTAAGTGTTGGGCAGCCTTTAAATAGGGCCACAATCCCTAGGGTTATACTACCCTTCCAGAAATCACTTTTTAATCATCCATTGGGTCATTTTGTGTTTCCTGCGCTTTCTCTCTCCCTGCGTGCGCCGCCAGGCAGTGTTCCTATTCTTCCTAAGATTCAATCGGCTCTTCACTGTTTGGAAGCTTTTATTTCTGTTGTTGCGTGTGCAACATTTCATTAATAGCACTGCAGTTTCGTTTTGCGTACAGTCATTTTATTCCTGAGTGAAAGCTTCTCTTGCTGCTTCGCTTTTGTTCTTCACATGTATAGTAGTTCTTGAGGCTGGTAGCAAGTAGTACTACTTTCCTGCAGCAACAGTACGCTATTTTTCCTAGCCTTGCTTTTTCCTCATAGCCTTTTTGATCGAACAGTTACTGTCTAGTTTCTTTTCTGGCTGGTTCTGTCGAAGCCCCTTTTCTTGTGTGAAATCTGCAGGCTTCGAATCAATAGGCTTCGAATTAGCAGGCTTCAAATCCACAGGCTTCGAATCAGCAAGCTTCGAATCCACAGGCTTCGAATCTGCAGGCTTCGAATCAGCAAGCTTCGAATCCGCAGGCTTCGAATCGGCAGGCTTCGAATCCGCAGGCTTCGAATCGGCAGGCTTCGAATCCGCAGGCTTTGAATCTGCAGGCTTCGAATCTGTAGGCTTCAAATCTGCAGGCTTCGAATCTGCAGGCTTCGAATCTGCAGGCTTCGAATCTGCAGGCTTCGAATCAGCAGGCTTCGAATCCGCAAGCTTCGAATCTGCAGGCTTCGAATCTGCAGGCTTCGAATCTGCAGGCTTTGAATCCGCAGGCTTCGAAGTAGGCTTCGACACTACAGGCTTCGCCAAGTTTTGAACAGGAGACAGATTTTGAACAGTAACTTCTCATCCCATTCTATGTGTACTTAGATTATTTTACTGAGAAGTTTGATCTGCCATGTCTTGAATATTTTGTTAATCTGCCTATTAGCACTGTACTGGTGTTTCTCTATTTTCGACACCGGTCTTTTCTAGGCTAGATACTTTTAGACTTAGGCAATCTGTTCTCGCTTTGTTGCTTAGTGTTTTGAGGTGCATTGGGTATTGGGAGCAGGCCATTGATTCGAAAGAATTTTTTAGGCGCCCATTCACCCCCCTCTGGTCGCTACTTTCGGTCCTACAAGTGGTATCAGAGCCTGGTTAGGGTTTTTTCCATACCTTAACCGGTTCTAAACCCCAGTAGTGATCATGACTTCCCGTGGCAAGGTCCCGTCCTTGGAAGCCTATGGCTATAACAATTGGAAGACTCGCATGCGAGCCTATCTTATGAGCCAAGGCTCGGACATCTGGGACATCTGTGTTCACGATACGTTTGTCATTTTGCCAGTTGCTGAGCATGGTACTCCTGGTATTATTGCCCAGTATCTGAGCAATAGTAAAGCCATGAACATTCTCTTTTCTGGTTTAGGTCCCACTGAGTTTGAGCGTGTGAGCCATCTCTCCACTACGAGAGAGATCTGGGCTACCCTCAAGGCACACCATGAGGGAACAACACAGGTCAAGGCTCGGCTCTATCAGACCTACCGGCGTGAATATGAGAATTTCACACAGAAGCCGGGTGAATTTGTTGAGGCTTTGTTTGGTCGTTTTCAGTCGATCATAAACAAGCTTCGGGACAACAAGGCTGAGGGTGCTCAGTTAGTCTCATATCATGAGCAGGCGCTCAAGGTTCTCCATACCTTGGACCCAAAGATCTGGGAGATCAAGGTATCTTCTATCATTGAGAGTACTTCTTATGATACCTTGACCATTTCTGAGTTGTTTAGCTAGCTGAAGGCTACTGAGGTTGATCTCTAGCTGAGATCAAATCTCACTGGTTCTGGATCAAAAATCTATGGCCCTTGCTACACCTTCTGTTGATCCCTCTTCTGTGAGTTGTGTTGGGTTCTCTTTGATGTCTATCACTGAGGACCAGCTTGAGTTGTTGGGAGATGATGATTTGTGTCTTTTTAACAACCGGGTGCGTCGTGTCTATGACAAGAGAATGTTCAAGAGACACGGCACAAAATCCGGGTGCTTTGAGTGTGGTGATCCAGGACACTTCATCGCCGACTGCCCCAAGCGCAATGGTCACAAGAAAGGCGGCGGTGGTGGCTTCCACGACTCCGGCAAGCACGACAACTCTTCCTTCAACAAGGGCAAGCCGAAGACCAGATTCTTCAAGAAGGCCCTGAAGGACTACCGGCGAGAGAACAAGAAGCGTGACAAGGCCTTCTTCGCCGAGATGGAGAAGAGCTACTCCAAGCAGTCCACGTCTTCTTCCTCTTCATCGAGCTCAAGCGATGAGGAGATCGTCATCAAGAAGGGGAAGGACAAGGATGATCCGGTGGGTCTCTGCTTCATGGCCTTCGGGGACAGATCGAAGAGCCGATCACACCAGCGCCGAAGATCCCGCAAGAGCTTCTGCTCAATGGCTCTTGGGGATAAGGAAGAAAAGAGCTCCTCCGATGACTCCGACGATGACGACAACGAAAAGGTATCATCCTATGAACGTGAAATTGTTGATTTACTTGAGAGCAATCGTCAGGAGTTAAAGTATCGGGAAAAACTGCTTAGGGGGGCCAAGAAGAGGATAGATGAGTTAGAGAGTGAGCTTGCCGTAGCTAATGACAGAATTGAGAGTCTATCTTCTTCCCCTTGCTTGGGTGATAGCAGTGAGTGCCCGAAGTGTGAGGTGCTTCTGTGTGACCTGTCGACTCTGAAGTCCAGGTACACAGAAAGGGTTGATGAGAGGGACGCTTTGGCCACTGAGCTTGAAAGCGCTCAGCTGGAGCTGAAAGATGCTCAAGCCACTGTCGTCGCACCCTGTGTTGATTGCCCATCTCATCTAGCTATCTTAGCTGAGCTAAAAGCCAAGGGCGATGAGCATTTGGGTGATTTGGAGAGAGTGAGAGCTGAGCTAGCGCAGACCAGACTAGAGCTTGAGACACTGTCAGTTCCACCCACTGTCTGTGAGAACTGTTTGTCTCTTAGAATGGAATTGATCAAGCTGAAAGCCTAAAAGTCTGTCGAAGTAGAGAGTGAGTGTGAGACCTGCTTGTCTTAGGTGGAGGTTCTAGCTTCCTTGAGAGAGGAGCTAGCTGATTCTCAGAATGAGAACTTTTACCTCCATTCTATCCTGAGTTGGATCAGTGCCAGAGAGCCACAGCTCGGCATGATGATCCAGCAGTTCAAGAGGCAGGATGGGTTTGGGGTAGGTTACACTTACACCAAGGTTGACTTTGAGAGTGCCATTAGCCGGGCAGTGGAGTGGAGTAAAATGACTTCTGAGCAGAGATATCCTAAGACTCACTCCACTGAGTCCTCCCCGACTTGTCAGCCCAAGGATGGAATAATCCATGAACCACCAAAAGCTCCACCCAAGAAACCTATCTGGGTTCCAAAGCCCAAACACCTCAGCACTTCTCTAGACTCTCTTCCTGGACCCTCTCAGCCCAAGAAGACAACACCAATCACCACTAAGCCCAAGAATCCCAATCCTCAACCACATACCAAGAAGCCCACCTATCATTGTGAGTACTGTTAGAGAGACGGGCATCTTGCGGAGTTTTTCTTCAGGAGGAAGCAGGTTGAGAGAGCAAAGAGAGCTCGTAGTGATCAGGAGCAGTTCTACTAGCAGGGTGGTAGACTGCATGTTCCTCGACGCGGGGAGAGGCTGGAGGCCAGGCCGTGTCGTGTAGGTGGTGGTAGAGGAGACGACTTTCTTGCCCGTGCTCCAGTTGGTGGTGGTCGCTCCGGAAGAGCTCCAGGTCGTTTTGGCTACGGTCCTAGACCTCGTGGCCGAGGCTTTAGGCAGAACCGAGGACCGCGCTTTGAGCCACGTTTTGGTCCAAACTCTCATGATGATTTCTGCTTTCCGTCTTTTGAGCAGATGGCTCAACACTGGTTTAGCTCATTTGCTAAACCTGGCGCCGGACCATTTGCTCCCACTTACAGCCACTGATTGTGCAGGATCGGGGACTGGAGGATGTTTAGATCATGGACTCAGGATGCTCTCGCCACATGACGGGACATCGCAGATGGTTCTCCAGTCTCTCTCCCCCGAGCTCCAAAGAGTACATCACATTCGGGAACAGTGGTCAAGGGAAGGTAAGTGGCATAGGCTCAATTCGCATTTCAGACCATTTTTCCTTGAAGAATGTTGCTTTAGTTAAAAATCTGAACTTTAACTTGATTTCAGTTTCGCAACTTCTTGAGGATGGTTTGGAAGTGTGTTTTAAGAAGGGAAATTCTTCTGTGTTTGATTCTAGAGGGTCTTTGATTTGCCAGATTTTACCTTTCGGTAAAGTTTTTCGAATTGACTTCTCTAGTTCTTTTGGCCCTTCTCGGTGTTTGATTGCTGGATCTTCTTCTGAGCTCTGGAAGTGGCATAGGAGGTTAGGTCATTTGAGTTTTGATCTGCTAGTCAGGTTAGGCTCTATGGACCTCATCCGAGGATTACCCAAGCTTAAAATGGAGAAAGATCTAGTGTGCCATCCCTGTCGTCATGGGAAAATGGTTGCCGCATCCCACACACCTGTGACTCAGGTGATGACTTCGTATCCAGGCGAGCTTTTACATTTGGACACTGTTGGTCCAGCTCGGGTACGTTCAGTCGGTGGGATGTGGTACGCGCTTGTCATTGTTGACGATTTTTCTCGATTCTCGTGGGTTTTCTTTTTGGAGTTTAAGGATGAAACGTTTCAGTTTGTTCATGACCTGATTTTGAAGCTGAAGAATGAGAACAATGGTCGGATGCGAGCAATTTGCTCTGACAACGGCTCTGAGTTCAAGAACTCTCAGTTCGTCAGCTTCTGTAGTGATCAAGGTCTGGACCATCAGTTTTCTTCTCCTTATACTCCCCCACAGAACGGCGTTGTGGAACGAAAGAACCGCACGCTAGTCGAGATGGCCAGGACGATGCTCGATGAGCACAGGACTCCTAGGCGTTTTTGGGCTGAAGCCATGAACACGGCTTGCTATCTGGCCAACCGCATTTTTCTTCGAGCTTACTTAGGTAAGACTTCATATGAGTTGCGGTTTGGCAGACAGCCCAAGGTGAGCCACTTGCGAGCGTTTGGCTACAAGTGCTTTGTGCTCAAGAAGGGAGGGAATTTGGACAAGTTTGAGTCTCGTTGCTGGGACGGTGTTTTTCTTGGTTACTCTTTGCATTCTCGAGGCTTCCTTGTTTGGGACCTCGACTCCCAGCAGCTTGTCAAGACTTGCAAAGTTTCATTTGACGAGTCCTTGCCTTCTTTAACTCCTTCTTTTGAGCTTTCTGGTGATGATGAGCTCGGAGAGTCCATCTTTGAGGAAGATGAGGATACTCCAACTGCTGATGAGGGTGGGCCTTCTGCACCCCCGGCAGAGCCCACACCTTCTAAGACTTCGACTAAGGATGAGGGCGGACCTCTAATCACTTCTTCCACTTCGATCGAGCCCCCTCAGTCGAGTCCAGAGGTACCAGCCACTGATTCTGGTGAGGTGACTTCAAATCACCAGGGAACCCGAGCAGTTCAGCGTGATCACCCCTCAGAGCTCATCATCGGTGATTTGATTGAGAGAACTTTGCGTTCATCTACCTCTCTTGTTGTGTTTGTTGAATCTACTTTTGTTGCATCTTTTGAGCCCAAAGATGTTTCTCATGCTCTTTCTGATTCAAATTAGATTAATGCTCTGCAAGAAGAGCTTGAGAATTTTGTCCGTAATCGGGTTTGTACACTAGTTGAGCCGCCACCAGGATGCAACCCCATAGGCACCAAGTGGGTGTTCAAGAATAAACAAGGTGAAGATGGGGTTGTGGTGCGCAACAAAGCTCGATTAGTTGCCCAGGGTTTTTGAAGAAACTTTCGCCCCTGTTGCCTGTCTTGAGTCCATTCGCATTCTTTTAGCTTTTGCCGCTTCGAAGGGTTTTAAGCTCTTTCAAATGGACGTTAAGAGTGCTTTTCTGAACGGGTTCATAGAGGAGGAAGTTTATCTTAGGCAGCCCCCGGTTTTGAGAACCCTAAGTTTCCTCGACATGTTTTTAAGCTGCACAAGGCTTTATACGGGTTGAAGCAAGCCCCCAGGGCTTGGTATGACCGGTTGAAGCAATTTTTGTTGGGGAAGGGCTTTGTGATGGGTTCTGTGGATAAAACTCTTTTCTTGCTCAGAGATGCCTCACATTTCTTAGTTGCTCAGATTTACGTGGACGATATTATTTTTGGCAGTACTACTAATTCTCTTGTGTCCAAGTTTTCTGAGCACATGCACAGTGAGTCTGAGATGAGCCTCATGGGTGAGCTCAAGTACTTCTTAGGGCTCCAGATCAAGCAGACCAAAGACGGTACCTTCATCCACCAGGGTAAGTATACTAGAGACATGCTGAAGAAGTTCGACTTTGGTGGAGAGTTGAAGCCTCAGATGACCCCAATGGGTACGTATGGGGGCCTGGACAAGGACGAGAGCGGCATCAAGGTCAACGAGAGAGAGTTTCGAGGGATGATTGGTTCGCTATTGTACTTAACGACGACAAGGCCGGACATTCAGTTCGTCGTGGGACTTTGCGCGTGTTTTCATTCTTCACCACGCGCGTCTCATCGGCAGGCTATCAAGCGCATCTTCAGGTATCTCACTTATGCGCCTGATCTTGGTCTTTACTATTCAGCATCATCATCTCTTGATTTATCTGGTTTTTCGGACGCCGACTTTGGTGGGTGCCGGTTGGATCGCAAGTCGACCTCCGGTACTTGCCAATTTCTTGGTTCTTCCCTTGTCTCTTGGTCTTCTCAAAAGCAATCTGGAGTTGCTCTTTCGACCACTGAGGCTGACTATGTAGCTGCTGCTAGCTGCTGCTCACAGTTAGTTTGGATGATTTCCACTCTGCGAGATTTTGGGTTGTTCTTTCCTACCAGGGTTCCATTTTTTGCGACAGCACCAGTGCTATTAGTGTAGGGAAAAACTCTTTTCTCCATTCAAAAACCAAACATATTGATGTGCGCTTTCATTTTCTGCGGGATCAATATGAGAAAGGCGTCATTGACCTTGTTCATGTTGATACCCATCATCAGTTGGCTGACATTTTCACCAAACCCCTAGATCAGTCTACCTTTGAGCGTTTGCGAGGGGATTTGGGCGTTGTGTATCCTTTCTAGGATATTTTGCGTCAGTTTTCTTTCTTCTTTACTCTTTTCTTGAGTCTTTTTGTGTGTGTTCATATCTTGCATATTCACATATCACACTTTGAGCCTGCTTCTGTTATATGATTGCACTGCTTTACTTATTTTAGCTGGTACATGCTTGTGAATACTTGTCAATGATCATGCTTTGATTCAGTTCGCTTGATATGTCTGATATCTGTCATATGCATGGCTTTTATGCTTTAAAACTTGAAAATGATCACCATTGCTTCTGGTAACTAGCATGCGTAGGCTGAATGTTCTTGCTATATGTTACATGCCTTGTAGCTAGTTCCTCACTTAGATGCAAACATGCAACTTGGACATCCTTCTGTTTTAAAACATGGAAATGTGCGTTAAAAATGATGAAAAATCAAGAAAAATGAAAATTCCATGCCTTTTATGCCTAAACTGAAAAGATCCAGGTGGGTTTGCTTTGTCGCATTACATTGTTCTGGACTACGTACCATAGCACTTTGGTATGAACTAGGACAGTGTAGTGTATGCCAAGACCAATGTCTTAAGCTTCTGATGGTCCAGTTCTGGCCTAGGCTTGACATGGTCGGTCAACATAAGGTTTGACATGCAAATAACCCCTGGCAAAAATGAAAAAGGAAAAAGAAAAAGGCTGAAAATTGAAATGATAACAAGTTTGCTGAAGCACTCTGTTTTGGACAATGGTTATCTTGGTAGATATCAGTTAGCTTTTGCATCTCATGCTTTACCTTGCTTGTCAACTGGAAAATGTGGTGATGCTTTTGTTTGCAAAAATTGAAAATGTGTGCTAATGATTTTTTTTAGATATCATCTGTTGCACTGATCATGCCATGTATCTTAGACAGTATGTCTTTTGCTGTATCTGTTAGATGTTGTAGTTGCAGTCAATCATATCTGAGAAGCATGTCTTATTCACTCCACCTGCACTCCAGTTACATTCATTGCATATTTTGAGGGGGAGTTGCATTTCAGGGGGAGTCTGTGTCTCTTTTGAGTGCTTGATGAGTTCACTTGTCAACAAGGGGGAGAGATTTTGGGATAAGAGTTCGAGGGGGAGTTTTTGTCTCGCTTACTCTTTTGATATCCTTGTTGTTGTTTCTGAGATCGCACTCATTCTGAGCTTTTATCTTTGGTTAACCATAATGACCGCTTCTTGCTTTTGTTCGGCTTTTGGTCATTAGGGTTAAACTTTTACTTTATTTCTCTTTTTTGTTTTTCTTGTGCTTTGTTTTCGTGTTTCCACAGTTGTTCGCAGGTACTGAAGAGCTGAAGAAGTGAAGTGTTGACAATGCACTCATCAAGGGGGAGATTGAGGAGCCATGCTGAACGGCGTGGGCCTCATGGCTCCAGAAGTGATGAGTCATTGTCAATGATAGACAAAGAGGACAGAAGAAGAAATGAGATCTGCTGTTTCATGGGCCACGTGTGACTCAGGTACACGGGCAGCGAGCGACTGTCGGGCAGAGGGGCCACGAAGTCGGGCTGGCCCAATCCGGGTACATGGGCTAGGAGCAGCAGAAGACCCACTGGGCTGTTGACTAGGATTAACTCAGGTACACGGGCGGTGAGTGATTGCCGGGCTGAGAGAGCTACGGAATTGGGCCGGCCCAATCCGGGTATCTGGTGCAAAGCCGGTGGAGGCTTTGTCAGTTACGGTGCAAAACTGACAACCATTGATCTTGTATCGGACTGTCCAGAAGAGAAGCCGTAGTCACTACGAAAGCTTAGCTTCTGGATAAGTCATCTGTATCTCTAGGCCCACAGTTAGTCTGTCATGTCTGTAAAAATTCCTAAGGGCAGTTGAGTCTTTTCCTTTATTTTAGCGTCTGTAAAAAACCCTAAGGGGCTGGTGGAATATTCCTAAGTGTTGGGCAGCCTATAAATAGGGCCCCAATCCCTAGGGTTATACTACCCTTCCAGAAATCACTTTTTAATCATCCATTGGGTCATTTTGTGTTTCCTGCGCTTTCTCTCTCCCTGCGTGCGCCGCCAGTCAGTGTTCCTGTTCTTCCTAAGATTCAATCGGCTCTTCACTGTTTGGAAGCTTTTATTCCTGTTGTTGCGTGTGCAGCATTTCATTAATAGCACTGCAGTTTCGTTTTGCGTACAGTCATTTTATTCCTGAGTGAAAGCTTCTCTTGCTACTTCGCTTCTGTTCTTCACATGAATACTAGTTCTTGTGGCTGGTAGCAAGTAGTACTACTTTCCTGCAGCAACAGTACGCTATTTTTCCTAGCCTTGCTTTTTCCTCATAGCCTTTTTGTTGGCGTAAAAGATTACGCTAACAGGTTTCTGTAGATTAAAAACTAACAAACGAAGTGTTTGCGAAGTGAACTGTTCTAAGCCTCCGAAAGGATAACAACTTAGAATAGTTCGAATGTGTGTATTGAATAACTTGTATTCGGTCCCTATTACAGGGTTAAACGGGGGGTATTTATAGGCCCAAACATTAAGGAAAAGACCTATTTACCCCTCTATTACAACCGACATAATGGAAACTATTCGGTACCCTTAATAGGGGTAAAACGGTAAAAGACTAATCTAATGAGAAAAAAGATAAGTCTTCCATCTTAGCTGGCAGAAAAGATCTCAAAGAGCCTTAGTTCGAAAATATACTCCGAACCAAGGTCTATCTTCAGGCTTCGAGCTTGACTTAGGACATCTCCGAAGATGCTTGTTTGGAAACCTTCGAATCCATTATCTGCTTTTGCGCTGTTGCTGCAATAACCCTGAGGATGGAATATTTTCCCCCAACAGTAGCCCCTCGAATACGCTTCTCCGTTAAGCCTGTAATGTTAGGAAAGTAGTATACGAAAGAAAAAAATAACCAGGCGTAGGGGTTATTAGATTTTAACTTATCTCCGAAATGTATGGAGATATAAAACTTCGAATCAGTTTTAGGACAATTACTTTCGAACTATCTTAGAACCGACTCAAAAAGCTTGAAAGCCTTTTAGACTTAGAAGAAATAGCCGTTAGCTTCTTTCTTCTAACGGAAGTTACAGAGTGCGTTAATTTCGGAGAAAAGTAACGGGCAAGAATGCGAAACGGCGTGGACTAACGGTAAAAAATGTAAAGTCTAGGCTATAAATAAAGGACCTAGAACTTTCCTGAGTACCTTTCCACAGCTCTCTTGCAAACAACAAACACCCTTTGAGCCCTAGCCTCCATTCTTCCTTCAAAGCAACCCAGTAGCTTCAATGGCGAAAACCAAGAGTACTGGAGCCCCTTCGGCCTTGGCTCGACAGCAGGCGGCTGCAGCAGCAGCGGCTGCGGCTTTGGCGGTGGCACCTCCAACACCCGCAACGGCATCCATGGCGGCAGGAGGGGGAAATCCCTAAAATGTTGGTGATCAAGGTCTCTGCCCGCCATCAACGAAATATTTGGATCAATCCTTCCAACTGGGACCTTCTACCTACAAAAGAGAATCACTGGCGGTCGCAGTAGAAGGGAAGATTAGTACGGGAGTCATGATCCGCAAACCTGGAAAGGAACTAATCCCGTCACCAAGACCCGGAGAAGTGGTCGTCTTCGAAGCTGGCTTAGGCCTTCCGGCAGTGGACTTCTTGGCCGAGGTACTTGATTTGTTTCACATCACTCTCCCTCAACTTTCTCCGAACGCAGTAGCTCATTTAGCTATCTTCGAATGGGCGTTGAGAGCCAAAGGTTGTGAGGGGAGGGTAGAGATCTTCGCTGCGCTGCACAGAGCTTCGTGCCAGCCAAAAACCTTCGTAGGCCCCGGAGGTGAAAAAGTAGTAGTAGCCTTCGGAAGTATTAACTTCAGGCTTCGGGATGAATATGCTCTTTAGTTTCCTGCTAAGGCCATCAATGCTAGATGGTATACTGACTGGGTTATGAGATGGTTCTATGCCGAAGTTGGGGTGAGCAATCCTCTAGCCGAACCTCTGAAAGACATCCATTTTCGGAAGGAAGCCCTAGTGCATCCAGACCAAGGTCAGCTCGAAGCTCGCCTCAGCCTACTTCAGAAGATTAGTCGAAGGTTGATCATGCGAGACTTAGCCGAAGAGTTCCTCGGGTTACAAATCCTTCCGTTGATGGCCAACTGGCCTATCATCTTCGAAGAGGATTCAGAAGGCGGTCTCCGAAAAATTACTTCGACTTCGAGCCCTGCAAGTAACCTCGAAAACAACATATATTATGCATATTCATTCGAAGAAGTAACTAACTTAATTCATTTTTTAGCTTCTTCAGCCCCTATTACTTCAGAGAAAATCGTGCGGGCTTCGGAGAAGATTTTGGGCGCTCCAACTCCGACCGAAAAAGAATGGAGAATCAAGTTGGTCGGGAGTTGGGAAAGATTTAACAGAGTGTGGGGAATGCTGGAAATCACTCCGCGCCCTTTAATGGATTGGGTGCCTTCGGAGAAAGGACCCAAAAAAAGGAAAGCCGAAGCGGGGACTTCAAGCTCCGCCAAGACTCCAGTCAAGAAGGTGGCTTGGAAACCAAAGAATACAGCACCTTCGAGCCCAAGGGCTTCAGTCTCTGACTCCCAAGAGGATGAAGGGAGGTTGCTTGTGCGTCTGATAGACGAAGATGCATCTCAAAGGACTGCACAAGCCGAAGTACCTGCGAACGTGCCGGAGTCTTGAGATAACCTTGAGCAACCAAGGACTTCGGCGGTTCAAGAGGATTTACCTCAGGACGAAGTTCCGGTGGATGAGAGTGGAGTCGAAGTCACTATGGCTTCGATTCCTGAAGAGGCAACAAGGACTGTCCAGGAAAATGTTCCTGCAGTCGAAGACTTGACGGCTGATTCGGACGAAGATCTCGCCTTCGATCCGCCAAACAGTCCAATGATTACTCCTCGCCAGAATGTCGAATGTAAACTTCGAAAAATTCTTTTATGTTTATTTCACGTATTTATACAATGTATAATACTTTTGTTTTTACAGAGTCCACTTCTGTGGAAGAGGTCCGTCAAGAAGATATAATCCCTAGACCCTCGACGACTTCGGAGCCAATCCCAAGAGCCACTCAAATGGGGCCTGGAAGAGGCAAAAGAAATATAGACTCCCTCCCTGCTGCGAGCTCCGGATCAACTCCGTCTGAGTCAACAGACGAGAGTCAATCTACCGAGGGGGGTCAGTCTCCGGGGGTTCCGAAGACTATAGGCCAACACTCCGGCCCTTCGTTAAACGAAGATGACCAACAAGCGATAAGTATGCTCCCCCTTCTAGCTCCTTTCTTAGAGCAAAGAACTAGTCTTCGGACTTTGCTCGAGCCTTTGGATCGAGCTAGTCGCGACATTGGGGAGACGAACTTAGTGGCCAATCTGAGTGAGGCGAAGAGCTCGGAGCTTAATGCTGCTATGGAGCGCGCAGCCTATCAGGTACGAAGCATCTGTGAAATAATATTAAGTTTATATGCAAATAATTTCTTACCTTGATTTTTTCTTTTCGCAGCAAACAGTCTTGGCCCGAGCTGCAAATATATCGAATGAACGAGAAATTGCTCGCCTTCTAGAGGAAAACGAAACTTTTCAACGGAATCTCACTATCTCCGAAGGCCGAGTGGTTCAAGTGGATAGTATAGTGTCAACGGAGCGCAGGACTAGACAAGGTTTGGAGGCTGTGAATAAGGAGATCGAAGCAGAAAGAATTGTGCTTCGAGCAGAAATTGAAAGAATGCGGGCGGAGCACGCTACTGCTGGGACCGAGCTTGTCAGACTCCAAGAGGAAGCTAGCCAGCTTTTGAACCAAAAAATTCCTTGACTACCGAAACTGCTAGACTTTCTGGAGTTCTGAGAGATGTAACTTCGGTGAAGGACGCATTGATCGAAGATAAGCTGAAGTCCGAGAAGGTAGCTGCGGAGGTTATGGATCAACTCCTAGGTGTTCTAGAGTACTTCGGTACTACCGGAACACTTCCTTCTGATGATAACATTTCTCTTCTGCGCCGATTGAAAAGGATTCAAGGAGTAGCGAAGCAGATGAAGATAGCAGGCATTCGTTACGGAGAACTCTCTGGACAAGTGGCTGCTGTTGACCTACTTCGTTATTACGAGAATCTGGGCCGATCGATAACTCCGAGCGCAGGAGAGGGCCCAATTACCTTCAACGACGAGCAGCTTCTAACTCCTTCCGAAGGTGTGGCTGCTGCCTGGCGAGCCTTCCAAACTTCATGGAGAGCCGAAGGTCGCTCTGCGATCAAGGCCTGGATCGACGAAGGACAACGCCAGAAGCAAGCTCGGACCCAGGCTTCAAGCAGTCAGCCTCCTCTGAATCCACAAGTTTAGATATATATCTTAGGATTTTTGACTATGTAAAGCTTTGTGCTTATGTACATTTATCAATGAAAATTTGTTTATCATATTTTTAGGCTTTGCCTCATATGGGAGATATCGAAGTGTTAGACATTAACGATGAACTTCGCTCATTATGGGCTACCTTCGATCTTCTAAAAGCTTATAAACGCCCTCGATTTTTAGTTCCTCGAGATAGCTCCGGTGCTATTACTGCCGAAGTAAGCAAGGATATACTATCTTATATTAAAGAGGAAGAAAAAAAAGGTTAACTTGGACACTTCGTCTTCTGAAGACGTTATATGGTCCCAAGACAAAGATGAAGCTCGGGGTAAAAAACCTGAAGAACTTGGAAGCTGGGAAAGGAGCCCCGAACGACTTCGAACTTGGGCCGAGCTTCAACAAGAACAGAAAGACTTTAGAGCTTCGAAGGGAGGCAAGAGAGTTAAACGTAAAGTTGTTAGAACTCCCGGCACCGGAACTAGTCGTTCCAACCCTAGCTCTAGAGATCGAAGAGGTCTTCGATTCCTTCTTGGTATAGATACCAATTTTTCATGATGTAATCTGTAAACATATTCGTTCAAATAATAAATACCGATTTAAAATTCTCTCCCTATTTACTAGCCCCTCTTTGGGTATAAGCAACTTCGAACTGTATTCGAAGATGGTTATGCGCAAAGAAAAACTTCGGAGTACAATTTTTTTGGTTCGGAGCCCCTATGTAATTTAAAGATCTTTTAAAATCTTATAAAATGTCCTCGACTATTTGTAGTCTGGAGAATGGCAACTTAGTACCCTTTGTTTTTTGAAAGAAATCATTTGAGATAACTTTCAGGACACCTTAGTGTCTTAGATAATTTGTCACTTTGGACTATGTTAACAGACATTCGAAGCTCATGGTTCAAACTCTGTTTTGCTTTGGCCACCTTCGGCTCTTTTTTGCGAACTCTGTCAAACCAATGGTTCGAAGTTTGCAATGGTCTCTTTGGACTCTTTTTACGGATGTCTACCAGCCAATGGCTTGGACTCCGCAGATTTTGGCCACCTTCGGCTCTTTTTATGGATGTCTACCAGCCAATGGCTTGGACTCCGCATGTTTTGGCCACCTTCGGCTTTTTTTACGGATGTCTACCAGCCAATGGCTTGGACTCCGCATGTTTTGGCCACCTTCGGCTCTTTTTACGAATGTCTACCAGCCAATGGCTTGGACTCCGCATGATGTGGTTTTGGGATCTTTTACGGATGCCTACAAGCCGGTGGCTTGGACTCCGGATTATGTCAGCCCCCACGTTGGAAACTTCGAACCAATGATTCAAAGTCCGAAAATATGATTCAGCTTTATGACACTTCCCTCTCAATCAACCCCGCGGTTCCAGTGCGTCCACTCAGAAGCTGGAAGTTTATGAGGGGAAGGCACTATCTTAACCATATGCTTTATTAATTCAGAAGATGATTACACGTGATTTACAAGGAGCCCTTATGCGAAGTATCGCTTTAAGTGCTCCGCATGCCAAGTATGTGCTAACTCTTCACCTTCTAAATTAGCTAATTTAAAAGAGCCAGGGCGTCCTGAACGAACAATTAAATATGGACCTTCCCATTTATTTCCTAATTTCCTTGGTGCTATAATGCTTCGCAGAACAAGATGACCCGGCCTAAGCTCATTGATCTTAACCTTCGGGTCATACCAAGTCTTCGTCTGCTGGTGATATTTTGATAAATTAGCCACAGCTCGAAGTCTTGTTTCTTCTGATAAATCTAGTGAAGCTTCTCTTTCTTCTTCAATCTCCGGTTCGGTGCTGCGAAGTGATCCTCCTTTGAGCTCCGTTGGAGTCATAGCTTCATCTCCGAATAGTAATCTGAATGGAGTAAAACCTGTGGACCTTGTTTGCGTTGTCCGAATGGACCACAAAATCTTCGGAAGCTCTTCGGTCCACAGTCCTTTTGCTAATCCTTCTATCCTTCGATTTAGCCCTGACAAAATATTTCCATTGGCTCTTTCTACAGCTCCATTAGACTGAGGATGCCTTACTGCAGCAAAACATAACTAGATGCCTAGGTCTTCGCAAAACTTCCTGAAAGGTTCTGCATCGAACTGTGTTCCATTATCAACTGTAAGTTGTCTAGGCACTCCGAACCGGCAAATGATATTCTTCCAAAAGAATTTCTGTACATTGTTCGAAGTGATAGCTGTTAAGGGCTCTGCTTGTACCCACTTAGAAAAATATTCGATAGCTACCACTGCGAACTTTAGATTTCCCTTAGCTACTGGAAAGGGGCCAATTAAATCTATACCCCATCTGGCCATAGGCCATACCGGAGCAATAACTTGAAGAGCTGTTGGTGGGCGATGACTCCGTCGACCCATCCACTGACATCCTTGACAAGTGCGGACTAAGCTCTCCGCATCAGCTGTTATTGTAGGCCAATAAAGCCCCTGGCGAAGTGTTTTTCCTGCCAAAGCTCGAGGGGCTAAATGGCTACCGCAAAGGCCTTCATGAATTTCTCGAAGAATTTCTTGACCTTCGGCTTGAGATATACATCGGAGTAGAGGGGAACATACTCCGACCTTATATAAAATACCGTTGATTATTTGATAATTTCTAGCCCTGAGTTTCAATCTTGAAAGCTGTGGCTCTTCAGGCAAATTTGTTCCTCCTTGCAAAAGTTCCATGATTGAATTTTTCTAATCTGTACTTGGAATGCAAGGAATCTCTGCAAAGGGAATTTGTGGCACCGAAGGTGTACTGAGCTCCTCATAGAAGGCTTCTTCTAGAACATCCACAGCTCCGGCTACAGCTTTTGCTAAGATGTCCGCTTGCATATTTTCTGCTCTTGGTATACTCCGAATGGAAATACCCTTGAAATGTGCTTCGATCTTACGGATTTCTTCTAAATATTTTGCAAGCTGTGGATGTCGAACCTGAAAACTTTTATCAATGTGCCCTGCTACTATTTGAGAATCTGTTTTTATAACAACTCTTGTAGCCCCTAGAGCACATGCTTTTCGGAGTCCCAGTAAAATCCCTTCATATTCCGCTATATTATTGGTAGACTTAAAGTTGAGTCTTGCGGAGTACATTGCTCTTTGCCCTGAAGGCGAAATTAACACTGCTCCAATTCCTGCTCCAGATGCTTGGAAAGCCCCATCGGAATAAAAAATCCAAACTCCGTCATTTGACTTCTCCAGAACTAAAGTTGCAGGTGGAGTCCATTCTGCTACAAAATCTGCTAAGACTTGCGATTTGATTGCTGTCCTTGCCAAAAAAGATATGCCGAAGGGTGCTAGCTCAACTGCCCACTTCCCAATTCTTCCAGTGGAATCCTTACTTCGGAGCATATCTCCCAAGGGATACGAAGTTGGTACAATTACATTGTGAGCCAAAAAATAATGTCTCAATTTCCTCGAAGCCATTATCAGAGCATAAACGAACTTCTCGAGTTCGGAGTATCTTGTCTTCGCTCCTGATAATGCTTCGGATACAAAATAAACAGGATTTTGTACCAACTTCCCATTGAAATCCACTTCTCTGACAAGGACTGCACAGACAGCAGAACCTGTAGCTGCAAGGTAAAGGAGTAGGGTTTCGTCCGCAGTAGGCACCGTGAGTGTAGAGAGATTACTGAGATACTCTTTAATATCTTCGAAGCTTTTTTGACACTCCAGTGTCCATGCAAAATCTTTGGACCCTTTCAATGCTTTAAATATAGGCAAGCTTCTCTCCGCAGACCTTGATAAAAACCTGCTAAGTGCTGCCAGACGCCCAGTCAGCTTTTGCACTTGCTTTAAATTTTCTGGAGGAGCCATCTTTTGTAGCGCAGTTATTTGAGTAGGGCTAGCTTCAATCCCCCTGCTTGAAACTAAATACCCTAACAACTTTCCAGCCTTAGCTCCGAAGATACATTTTTTGGGGTTAAGACGGATCCCACATGCCCGAAGGCTATTAAATGTTTCTGCTAGGTCTAAGCTATGTTGGTGCTTTAAAGCACTCTTTACTACAATATCATCCATATAGGCCTCCACATTGCGGCCTAATTGATGACCTAGAGCCTTAGCAACTAACCTCGAAAAAGTAGCCCCAGCATTTCTTAAGCCGAAAGGCATTCTTACATAACAAAAGACTCCCGAAGGAGTTACGAAGCTTGTCTTGATCTCATCTTCGCGCTTCAACCATATTTGATGATAACCAGAATATGCGTCGAGGAAGCTTAATAACTCCGAACCTGCGGTGGAGTCGACCGATTGATCAATTCGGGGCATGGGGTAGGGGTCACGAGGGCATGCTTTATTCAAGGATGTGAAATCAATGCACATGCGCCACTTCCCGGAAGATTTCTTTTTGACGAAGACTGGGTTGGCTAACCATTCTGTGTGAGCCACTTCTCTGATAATCCCAGCTTTCAACAATTTCTCAACTTCGTCCTTCGCCAGAACAGCTCTTTCCGCAGACATTTTTCGGAGTCCTTGCCGAACAGGTCGGGCCTTCGGGTTTACAAGCAAACTATGTTCAATGATATCCCGATCAACTCCGGTGATGTCTTCGTCAGACCAAGCGAAGACATCTAAATTCTCTTCCACCACCTTTTCCAAAGAGGTTGCAACTTCTGGAGGTAAATCTTTACCAAATTGAAATGTATATTCTTTACCATCTTTAACAATAACCTTCGCTGCAATCTCTCCTTCAGGACTTGGTCTTGGGAAGGATTTCTTCAAAGCTTTGGAAGGGGCTGAAAAATTTTCTTGATTATCCTGCACATTGTTTACTTGTCTTGGATCAAGAGGGGGACCATGACCATATTCCGCTCTTCGGGCGATAGCTTGATCTCCGAAGACAGTAAGAACTCCTGCTTGCGTGGGCATCTTCATACACAAATAATTGTGATGCGCCACAGCTCCGAACTGGTTTAGCATGCCTCTTCCGAAGATGACATTGTAAGCATATGGGGCATCTACAACATCGAAGATTACTTCCTCAGTTTGGGCCAACAAACCTTCTCCGAAGGTAACTTCCAGGCCTATTTGGCCGAGTGCATCAAGCGGAGGTCCTGCGAAGCCTTGCAAAGGGCGAGCTGCTGGAAGGAGGTGCTTCCTGGAGATGCACAATTGATCGAAGGCTTGAACAAAAATAATGTCTGCCGAACTGCCTCCGTCAATCAACACTCTTCGAACTTCAGTGCCCGCAATATCAGCAGTAATAACAAGTGGGTCTGCATGTGGAAATTTAATGCCAGCTGCATCCTCCGCAGAAAAAGATATTGGTACATGAGACCATTCCGGCATAGCAGCTGCAGATGACGAAGTCCCAATGTGGCCCACTTCTCTGACATAGTCCCTTCTCTGCCTTTTTGACATGCTTCCGAGGGTACCTCCACCGGAGATGGGGAGGACTACTCTTTTTCCTTGGTCTTGCCCTTCTTCTTGCTTCGGAGGTGGCATAACATTGGCCACCGGAGGGCGTCTTGCGGCTTCGAAGTTTTCTATCCACGCCACAGCTTGAACAGGCTCTGGGGGCGCTGCAGCTGGAACTCGGTCAGTAGTACCTCGACCCGAAGTTCTTTCTAGGTATTCTCCTCTCAGAGTGAGTATAGCCTTGCAAGTATCAATTGTGTGGCTTCGGTTTTCACCATGAATGCAGCAGAAAAGGGTCTGGCCTTTGCCAGCCATTTTCCCTGGCGGCCTCCAGCCGCTGACCTTGTTCCCCGAAGGTTGTGGAGCTCTCTGTGTGAACTTTTGCGGGGGTGCAATGTTCAAGACTTCAGAATGAGGATGCTTTTGCCCCCTTCTCCGATCATGTTGAACTTCGAAGACTGGTTCTTGCGGCTGTGCCGAAGTTTTTACTTCTACTTTTACTTCCTGCAATATGGATGGAGTAGCTGCAGTTCTTCGAAGCCAACCTTCTTCCGACCTTGCATACTCCTCAAAGTATGACATCAACTGAGAAACCGAGGATATTCTTTTCCGATGAAGCTTATCCAGGAGGCCTTGATGAGTGACACCTTCCCGAGCTGCATCAACTACCGAAGATGTAGACAACCCTCGGATCTGCGACTTCGTATGAGCGAAGTGCTTAAAATATTGCCTCAAGGTCTCTCCAGGGAGTTGCTTTACTTGGAAAAGACTTCCCGTCGACATTGGAGGCACGAAGGTGCCTTGAAAATTGCTTACGAACTTCTTCTTCAGCTGCCCCCATGAATTAATTGATCCTAGCTTCAAAGACCAGAACCACCTTAATGCCACTCCTTGAAGAGCTAAAGGGAAGCACTTTTCCATGGTATCTCGAACTCCTCCACTAGCTTCAATTGCTAGGGCATAAGAACGAACAAATTATCCCGTATCTTCATCTTCGGCATACTTACAGAGCTTCGAAGTCTTAAACTTCGGGTCGAATCGAACTTTTTGCAGCTCAGGATGCAGCGGAGATTCAGTATCGAAGGAGGCATTCTCCGGGGCTTCGGGATAGATGGGTTCGTCGTCTTCGGGCACTTCTGGAATAACCGGGATGGCTTGAGAACGAAGCCTATTCGCAGCTTCTTGCCGCCACCTCGCTACTTCAGCTTGGAGATTGGCCATTTGAGCGGCCGTATCACCAAGATTGTCTTCATCTCCTCCGGAAGAATCTTCCGGGTCTTGAGAACTGAGAGGATCAGTTCGAAGTGGGATTGGAGGTGGAAGAGGGACTCCGGGTGGTCGAAGTATAGATGGAGTCGGTGAAGGAACTCCGTATGCTCGAGGAGTGGAAACCCCTTCTGGAGTTTGAGGTGGAGGAAATGTCGAAGTTCCTCCGACCTCAACCGTGTCGGACGGTGCCTCTCCGGAGATCCGAGAAGACATCCGAACAGGATTACGAGTTGTGCTCCGCTTAGGAGGCATGATGTAAGAAGTTGGTAGAGAACGAAGTTTCTTGGACTAGGTTCCCCACGGACGGCGCCAACTGTTGGCGTAAAAGATTACGCTAACAGGTTTATGTAGATTAAAAACTAACAAACGAAGTGTTTGCGAAGTGAACTGTTCTAAGCCTCCGAAAGGATAACAACTTAGAATAGTTCGAATGCGTGTATTGAATAACTTGTATTCGGTCCCTATTACAGGGTTAAACGGGGGGTATTTATAGGCCCAAACATTAAGGAAAAGACCTATTTACCCCTCTATTACAACCGACATAATGGAAACTATTCGGTACCCTTAATAGGGCTAAAACGGTAAAAGACTAATCTAATGAGAAAAAAGATAAGTCTTCCATCTTAGCTAGCAGAAAAGATCTCAAAGAGCCTTAGTTCGAAGATATACTCCGAACCAAGGTCTATCTTCAGGCTTCGAGCTTGACTTAGGACATATCCGAAGATGCTTGTTTGGAAACCTTCGAATCCATTATCTGCTTTTGCGCTGTTGCTGCAATAACCCTGAGGATGGAATATTTTCCCCCAACACTTTTTGATCGAACAGTTACTGTCTAGTTTCTTTTCTGGCTGGTTCTGTCGAAGCCCCTTTTCTTGTGTGAAATCTGCAGGCTTCGAATCAACAGGCTTCGAATCTATAGGCTTCGAATCAGCAGGCTTCGAATCAGCAGGCTTCGAATCCGCAGGCTTCGAATCTGCAGGCTTCGAATCCACAGGCTTTGAATCCGCAGGCTTCGAATCTGCATACTTCGAATCAGCAGGCTTCGAATCTGCAGGCTTCGAATCTGTAGGCTTCGAATCTGCAGGCTTCGAATCAGCAGGCTTCGAATCTGCAGGCTTCGAATCTGCAGGCTTCGAATCTGCAGGCTTCGAATCAGCAGGCTTTGAATCTGTAGGCTTCGAATCTGCAGGCTTCGAATCTGCAGGCTTCGAATCAGCAGGCTTTGAATCTGTAGGCTTCGAATCTGCAAGCTTCAAATCTACAGGCTTCAAATCCGCAGGCTTCGACACTACAGGCTTCGCCAAGTTTCAAATAGGAGACAGATTTTGAACAGTAACTTCTCATCCCATTTCATGTGTACTTAGATTATTTTACTGAGAAGTTTGATCTGCCATGTCTTGAATATTTTGTTAATCTGCCTATTAGCACTGTACTGGTGTTTCTCTGTTTTCGACACCGGTCTTTTCTAGGCTAGATACTTTTAGACTTAGGCAATCTGTTCTCGCTTTGTTGCTTAGTCTTTTGAGGTGCGTTGGGTATTGGGAACAGGCCATTGATTCGAAAGAATTTTTTAGGCGCCCATTCACCCCCCCTATGGTCGCTACTTTCGGTCCTACAAGCTCGGCTCAAGATTGGAGTCGTTTGGGGCTCCTTTCCCAGCTTCCAAGTTCTTCAGGTTTTTTTCCCTGAGCTTCGGCAATACCTTCATCTTCGGACCACGCAATGTCTTCAGAAGATGAAGTTTCCAAGTTAACTTCTTTTTCTTCCTATTTATATAAGATAGTATATCTTTACATACTTCGGGCGCAATTGCACCGGAGCTATCTCGAGGAACTAAGAATCGGGGTTGCTTGTGAAGTTTTAAAAGATTGAAGGTAGCCCATAGCAGGCGGAGTTTTTGTTAATGTTTAACACTTCGATATCATCCATATGAGGTGAAGCCTAAAAACACGATAAAGAAATTTTCATTCATAATGTATGAAAAACATGATTCTTTACATAGTCAGGATCCTAAAACAAGTCTAGACCTGCGGGTTTGGTGGAGGCTGACTGCTCGAGGCTTGCGACCGAGCTTTCTTCTGGCGTTGTCCTTCATCAATCCAAGCCTTGATCGCAGTATGACCTTCGGCTCTCCATGAAGCTTGGAAGGATTGCCAAGCAGCGGCCACGTCTTCGGAAGGATTAAGAAGCCGGCTTTCGTCGAAGGTAATGGGAACTACCCCTGCATTCGGAGTTATTGATATTCCCAGATCCTCGTAGTAACGAAGTACACCGAGAGCAGCCACTTGTCTGGAGATTTCTCTGTACCGAATGCCTGCCATCTTCATCGTCTTCGCAGCTCCTTGGATCATTTTTAACCATCGAAGCAGGGGGACGTTTTCATTTGAAGGAAGTGTCCCAGTAGTACCAAAGTACTCTATAACACCTAGGAGTTGGCTCATGACCTCCGCAGCTATCTTCTCCGATTTTAGCTTATCTTCAAGTAAAGCGTCCTTCACCGAAGTCAACTCCTCCACCACAGCGGAGAGCCTAGCTGCCTCCATAGCTAGAGAATTTTTCTGGTTAAGCAGGTTGCTAGCCTCCTCTGCAGCTTTGGCCTTTTCCTCTTGGAGCTTGACAAGTTCAGCCCCCGCCGTAGCATGCTCCGCCCGCATCTTTTCTATTTCTGCCTAAAGCACAATTTGTTCTGCTTCGAGCTTCTTATTCGCAGTTTCCAAGATTTGTCTGGCCCTCTGCTCCGCTGAGACCATGTTGTCTAAGTGCGAAACTCGACCTTCGGAAATGTTAAGATTTCGCTGAAGAGCAGTAATTTCTTCTCGAAGGCGAAGGCTTCTGTGCTCGTTTGAGACAGCCGCAGCTCGGGCCAAGACTATTTGCTGCAAAGAGGAGAAACCAAGGTGAGAAATTATTTGTAGGTGAGATTAATTTTGTTTTGCAGATACTTCGTACCTGGTACGCTGCACGCTCCATGGCGGTGTTGAGCTCTGAACCCTCAGCTTCGCTCAGGATGGCTACCAAGTCTGTCCCCCCGACTTCGTGGCTAGCTCGATCCAAAGGCTCGAGCAAAGTCCAAAGTCTGGTTCTTCGCTCCAAGAAAAGAGCTAGAAGAGGGAGCATAGACAAAGCCCTCTGGTCGTCTTCATTCGGCGAGGGGTCAGAGCGCTGGGCTGTATCCTCAGGAACTTCGGCAGACTGGCCCCCCTCTTTAGATTGACCCCCGTCTATTGATTCAGACGGAGTTAATCCTAAACTCGGAGCAGGGAGGGGGTCCATTTTGCGTTTACCTTTTCTAGGTCCCATTTGGGCGATTTCTGGAATTGGCTCTAAAGTTGCTGAAGCCCTAAGAGTTGCATCTTCGGGACGACCCTCTTCCATATGAATGGGCCCTGTTGAGGCAAAGGTATTATACATTGTATAATTTTGCAGGGAAAAAGAACAAAGGGATTATGCAAAGTTTACCTTCGAAGTCTTGTCGACGGGTGAGCATCGGGCTGCTTGGGGGTCAAAAGCTACCCCAAAGTCTTCGTCGGAGTCAGAATTCACGACTAAAGATTCAATTGTTGGAGCCTCTTCGGGAGCTGCAGTCGTTGCTTCGTCCGGAATCGAAGTTGATTCTGCAGCAACTTTGGCTCCACCTTCATTCATAGGGGCTTCATCACGCGGTAAGTCTTCTTGAGCAACCGAGTCCCAACTTGCCCGAGGTTGCTTGGAAACTCCGGCACGCTTGCAACGTTGCCGGTGCTTGCATCTACTTGGGCTCCATCTTTGTCAATTAGGTCGACGAGCATTCTACATTCATCCTCCGAGGAATCGGAGACCGAAGCTATTGGACTTGAAGGCGCCGAAGTTCTTGGATTTCGAGCTACCTTCTTTGATGGAGTCTTGGCAGAGGTCGAAGCTCCAACCTCCGCCTTCCTTTTCTTAGGCCCTTGCTCCGAAGGCACCCAATCCAAAAGAGGAGGGGGAACAACTTCGAGTAACCCCCATACTCGGTTGTACCGTTCCCAAGTACCCACTAACTTCTTCCTCCATTCTTTCTCGGCCGGAGTCAGAATGCCCATAATTTTTTCCGAAGCTCGCACAATTTGCTCCGAAGTCATAGGAGCTAGAGAGGCTGGAAGATAAGTTGGCATTAGTTATTTCTTCGAATAAGTATATATGAAACATGTTGTTTACGAAGTTACCTGCAGGGTTTGAGCTCGAAGAGATCTTTTGGAGGCCATCCTCCGGATCTTCCTCGAAGGTGATAGGCCAGTTGGCCATCAAAGGGGGAATCTGAAGTCCGATGAACTCTTCCGCCAGATCCCGCATACTTAGGCGGTGACTAATACGCTGAAGTAGGCTAAGGCGAGCTTCGAGCTGGCCTGGATCTGGGTGGACAAGGGCTTCCCTCTGAAAGTTTATGTTTTGTAGGGGTCCAGCTAGGCGGCTTCCTGCCCCAACTTCGATGTAAAACCACCAAAGAATCCAATCCGTATACCATCTGGCATTGATGGCCTTGGCTGGAAATCAAAGAGCGTACTCATCCCGGAGCCAGAATTTAATACTCCCGAAGGCCACCACCATCTTCTCACCTCCGGGGCTTACGAAGGTCTTGGGCTGACAAGAAGCTCGATGCAGGGCTGCGAAGATTTCTGCTCTTCCTTCGCAACCTTTAGCTCGCAATGCCCATTCGAAGATGGAGAGACGTGCTATCGCGTTCGGAGAAAGTTGGGGGAGAGTAATATGGAATAAATCCAGGACCTCAGCTAGGAAGTCGACAGCCGGAAGCCCTAATCCTGCTTCGAAAAAGGCTTCGAAGACAACCACTTCTCCAGGCCTTGGCGAAGGAATAGCTTTTTTTCCAGGTTTGCGAATCACAATCTCCGAACTAATCTTTCCTTCTATCGGTGCTGCGAGCGACTCTCTCTTGCAGGTTGAAGGTCCCAACTGGTAAGATTAGTCCACATACTTCGATGACGCTGGAAGGAGATCGTGAGGACCCACATCTTGAAGATTTCTTCCTGGCGCCGCCACTGGTGCTGCTACTGCTGCTACTGGAGTTGTCGTCGATGAAGACGCTGCTGCCGATGCAGCCACAGCCCATTGCCGAGCAAGGGCTGAAGCCGCCCTAGGGACTTTGAAACTGGTCTTCTCCATGGACTCGCTCTGGTTGCTCAAGGAGGAAGATGGGGATTAGGGTTTGTTTGCAATAAAGCGGTGAGAAGAGTACTCGAGAAGGGGCTGGGCCCTCTATTTATAGCCCAGGCCACGATTTTTTACCGTTTGTATCTACCGTTTCGCATTCTTAACCGTTATCTTTTTGCGGAGTTGATGCATCGCGTAACTTCCGTTAGAAGAAAAAAAACCAACGGCTATTTCTTCTAAGTATAAAAAAAGCTTACGGGCTCCTCAAGTTAATTCTAAGGTAATTCGAACGTAACTTGCTTAGAAGTTGATTCGAAGTTTTGCATCTCCACGTATTTCGGAGGTGGATTAAACATGTTAACCCCTGCGCATGATTATTTTTCTTGCGTATACTGCTCTCCTAACGTTACAGATCTAGTGGAGAAGCGTATTCGAGGGGCTATTGTTGGGGGAAAATACTCCATCTTCGGGGTTATTGCTATAACAGGACAAAGGCAGGTGATTGAATCAAAGGTTTCCAGCATGTAACTCCGGGAGTACATTGGATCAAGTTCGAAGTATGGAGGTGAACTCTAGTTCGGAGTATATCTTCGAACTTGGACTCTTCCGAGAGCCTTCTTGCTAGCTAGGATGGATGACTTATCTTCTTTCTCATCAGATTAGTCTTTTACCCTTTTAGCCTTGTTAAGGGTACCGAATAGTTTCCACTATGTCGGTTGTAACAAAGGGATAAAAGGGTCTTTTCCTTAATGTTTGGGCCTATAATACCCCTCGTTTTACCCTGTAATGAGGACGGAATACAAGTTATTCAATACACATCTTCGAACTATTTTGAGTTATTATCCATTCGGAGGCTCGAAATAGTTTATTTCGCAAACACTTCGTTTGTCAGTTTCTAACTTTCAGAAACCTGTTAGCGTAATCTTTTACGCCAACACTGAAAAAAGAAGCCTCCAATAAAGTATACTACCATCTGTACCCCTGTGTATGGCTGAGACAAAAACGTTGTAAACCCTATGGGCATTGTAGTCTATTCGCAAGTCAAAGTAGGCCTATAAAACGAGAGGCAGGCTAGGGGCTAGGGCAACACTGTGCACTCCTGTAGAACCTTTTGTTTTCCTGTAGCTTTGGCCAGCCACCATGAAGGGTTCTCTGTACTTGTGAGTTTTGTGTTCCCTATTCATGCAATGAAATTTCATTTTGTTTTTCATCTACTGCTTGAACTTGTATTTACATTGTGCACTGCATATGTGCAGTTTTCTACTTTACATTTCATTCTGAGCCATCCAGAGTTTTTCTATATTTTAACGAAGTGTGCGTATTGTGAGTTTTATAGTGTGTTCACTCTATGTGAACTGGAGCCAAGTCCTCTTGCACTATGTAATGTGTGGCTCGAAGCCTGTTTTCTTTCCTCAGTCGAAGTCCCCAGTGCAGTCTGTTCTGTCTATTTTCTGCCCTTCGAAATATGAAGCCTAGTACTAGTTACTAGTGTCGAGTATATGTTTGGAGCCCTCAGAGGGAAACATACTCTTGCGAAGTGTTCTGGTGCGAAGCCTGCTCGAATGCACCTCGTGTACTAACTTTGTTGAGCTGTGTTTTTGGATTTCTGAGTGTGAGCGAAGTCTCCTTGTCTTCGACCTTTTAACCTCTTTGCGAAGCCTTTTCTCGGAGCTATAAAACACCTCCGAAATAGATCTCCGAAGGGTATGTTCGAAGCCTGTTCAGCAGGAGACAATATTTAAAACAGAAGGCAAGTTTTTGCCTAAAATTTTAAAAGCTCCCATTCACCCCCCCCCTCTGGTCACCTATTTCAGTCCAACAATTGGTATCAGAGTGGGTTAAGATCACCAGTTGACCTTAATCGGTTTTGTGATGTTTTGGCGACATGGACAGAGTTAGTAAAATACCTCTGTTCGATGGGACTGACTTTGCATATTGGAAGGTTCCCATGGAGACTAACTTGCTAAGCCAAGGAAATGCAATTTAGGAGATTGTGGACTCACAATACTCCATCCCTGAAACCCGCACCACTCAGACAGAAAAAGATCAGTATAATTCTAACTCGAAAGTTAGAAATATATTGTTCATTGGCTTGAGTAGGAGTGAGTTTGATAGGGTTCAGCACCTAAGGACAGCTAGGGAGATTTGGACTACACTCACTGTTTTTTATGAGGTCTCTACACAAATCAAGGCCAGGCGACAAAGAACATACAATCAACAGTATCAGCTTTTTGTGCAAGCGCCTGGTGAATCTATAGATGTCATATTTTCTCACCTTAACGTAGTAGTGAGTAACTTGCGGTCCAATGGGACGCTTGTTTACAATGACCATGGCAGGGCTATCAAGCTTCTCTATGCTCTTGATTGTAGCATATGAGAAGTGAAGATATCCAGCATTGAGGAGACCACAGGTTATGACACATTGACCTATGATGAGCTTTTCAGCAAGCTGAAGTCCACAGAGATAGTCAAGGCATCTCTTGTAGTGCACATAAACTCTTTGCCTCAGCCTTTGGCACTAGTTTCTGGCTCTAGCCGTGGCACCACTACAGAACCAAGGACATCTGACACTTGTGTTCTTGCTAGTGGTTTTGTCTTGTCCTCCCTGGTCTCTGTCACTAAGGAGCAGGTGGATACTCTAGATGATGAAGAGCTTGCTCTCATTGCCAGAAGATTCACCCGTTTTCACAATGAGAGACGAGATCAGGGGAGAAGTGGCTTTAGTGGGTGTTTTGAGTGTGGTGACACTTCTCACATAAAGGTCAATTGTCCTAAGCTTAAGAGGAGAGACGAGAGTGAGCCCTCCAAACACCACAAGAAGGAGAGCAAACCCTATGTGAAGGGTAAGCGTGGCAAGGTGGCTAAGAGGGTAGCCAAGGCCACTTCCAGAACTTTTATCGCGGCTCTCAGCGACATCGAGACATCCTCAACTGAGGAGTCAAGCTCTGATGAGGAGGAAGAATCTCTAAGGAAGGAAGAGAAGAAGGAGAAGAAGGCAAGGAATTTCACCAACCTTTGCTTCATGGCCAATAGCAGCCACATCAATGATGAGCTTTACTCATCTGAGGTACCTCTATCCTATGACTTGCTTTCCATTAAAGTAGATGAACTGAACGAGGTAGTTCTTGGTCAGGATAGATTACTTGTTCAGGCTGCTAGAGATAGAAAAGACCTTAGACATAGGCTAGAATCTGTTTCTACTGATTATGTCATGCTTAAGTCTAAAATTGATGATACTGAATGTGAATCTTGCACTATTGTCATGACTGAGCTTGCTCAATTGCGTTCTGTGCATGCTCAAACTATTGATGAGCTTGAGACTGCACATAAGCATCTTTTGGTAGTGGAGTCTAGACCTACTTCTTTTGATGCTTGTTCAAATTGTCCCTTATTGATTGATAGCATTAATTTGAGAGACAAGCATGTTAGGGAATTAGAGGCTAGATTGGAGAGTGCTGAGTATTCTAAGGATGTGCATCCTGTTTGTCACACTTGCATCATCCTTAATGACCAACTCAGTTTTGCTAGAAGGAAAGTTGAAAATCTTATGACATAAAATGAATACCTTCTTTATGTGGTTAACAAATGCACTGAGGGAAAGGGTAGGATGGACTTGCTCTTGGCCAAGACCAAGATGTGTGCTGACAGGGTAGGGTTAGCTCTAGGATTTGGTTTTGAGAGAACACCTTCAGGCGGTGAGAACAAAACTATCTTTACCTCACCCACTACCTTAAAGAAAGAAAGAGCCCAGTTAGACACTCCACAGAAAGGCAAGAAACCTACCTAGCCTCCAAAGAAAATTCCACTTCCTCTACTTAAGAAAAACCCTCTGAAGAAACCCAAGGAGCTTGTTCCTATGACCCAGGTGAGTGCCCCTAGGAGAGTGTTTCATTGTTCTTACTGCTAGCAGGTGGGTTATTTGGTTCGGTTTTGTCTCTGTTGTATTAAGGATGAGCGATGTTCTCAGGCATTGAGGTTTCAGGACATGCATTACCCATCTCTAGGTATGCATGAGTCTAAGTAGTACTCATGTCCTATTTACGAGGTTCCTCGATCTTCTCGGAGAGGTTTTGCCCCTCGTGGTGTTCATCATGTTTCATATGGTGCTAGACCTCGTGTGAGTGGATCTGTACCTCGACAGGTTGGGAGACCTCATCGTGTGTCTTGGTTGCATCATGTAGATAGACCTCGCACTTTGCATCACCCCATTTCACCTGTGCAAGGACAGTCTACTTTTACTATGCCTACTGCTCGTATCTCTCAGTGCTAGATGCCTCGTCATATTTTCACTCACCCCAGCACTGAGCGATTGAGGTTTTCTCATTTTGTATAGGTGACGAACTGAGGCTTGGAGGGAACGTGGATCATGGACTCTGGTTGTTCGCGCCATATGACCGGGAATGCAGCATGGTTCTCCAGCCTCACCACAACCAAGCAAAAGGAGCAAATCACCTTTGGCAACAACAAAAGAAGCAGAGTAAAAGGTAAAGGTGTGGTAAGAATTAACTCGAATTTCACTCTCAAAGATGTTGCTTTGATGAAAACTTGGGATACAATTTGCTTTTTGTATCTTAGTTGCTTGATGAGGGCTTCGAAGTGCGATTTCATCGTGATACTTTGCAAGTACTCAATTCTGATGGCATTTTAGTTTGTAAGATCTTTAGAGTTGGGAGAGTTTTTGGACTGATTTTTCTGAGTCATCTGGTTCTTCTCACTACTTTGTTGTACATTCGACTTCTGAGCTTTGGAAGTGGCATATGAGACTAGGGCATATGAGCTTTGAGTTGCTCGCTCGGTTGAGTGCCCTAGGTTGATCTGAGGATTTCCCAAGCTCAAATTTGAGAAGAATTTAGTTTGTACTCCTTGTCAACATGGGAAAATGATTGTCACCTCACACTCACCAGTCACTATGGTGATGACTGAACAACCCAGAGAGCTTGTTCATACGGACACTATAGGTCCTTCTAGGGTTAGTTCTTTAGGTGGAAAATGGTATGTACTTGTCATTGTCGATGACTTCTCTCGCTGTTCTTGGGTCTTCTTTCTAGCTAGCAAGGATGAAGTGTTTTCACACTGTCGGAGCTTAGTTTTGAGACTTTTCACTAAACTTCTAGCTGCATTGAAATTCATTCGAAGTGATAATGGCACCGAGTTCAAGAATAGTCTCTTTGTTAACTTTTGCATGGAGCATGGCATAGAACATCAATTATCTGCTCCGAGGGTTTCTCAATAGAATGGTGTTGTTGAGAGAAAGAACCACACTTTGGTTGAGATGGCTAGGACGATGCTCGATGAGCACAGGACTCCTAGGAAGTTTTGGGCTGAGGCCATGAACACTGCTTGTTACATCTCAAACCGAATTTTCCTACGCTCAATTTTGAATTTGACTTCACATGAGCTACGTTTTGGGAGACAGCCCAAAGTTACTCATCTTTGAGTTTATGGCTATTGATGCTTTATCCTAAAACGTGGAAATTTGGACAAATTTGAGTCGCGTTCTTCTCACGGGATCTTTTTGGGCTACACTACCCATGGTCATTCTTATTGTGTTTTCAATTTGAAAACTAACACTATCATTGAGTCATGTGATGTGACTTTTGATGAATCGACCCCTTGTGTTAGTTCTTTTTTTGAACAGGCAAGTTAACACGATATGGATTAGACCATATTTGAAGATGAAGATCCTGAAGACTTCGAGGATGATCCCCTACTACCCTCGACATCGACCCACAAAGTCGACCCTGCTTCAACCACTTCGGCAAGCGGCCCGAAGCTACTACCTCAACATTGGTCATCTTCGATCATTCACCGGCACAAGTAGAGGGTGATACTGCATCCCACCGTGAATCCCCTCATCATATCCAAAGGATGCACCCTCCTGAGCAGATCATTGGTGAGCTTGATCAAAGGGTAACACGTTCGCATACTCATTTCATTAATTCTGCTTTTGTTGATTCTTTTGAGTCCTTAGATGTAAGTCATGCACTTTCTGATTCTAGTTGGATCAATGCCATGCATGAAGAACTTGAAAATTTTGAGAGAAACCAAGTCTAGACTCTCGTAGATCCTACTCCTAATGTTCATTTCATTGGAACTAAATGGATTTTCAAAAACAAACAAGGGGAGGATGGGTCTGTCGTTAAAAACAAAGCTAGACTTGTAGCTCAGGGTTTTTCTCAATTGGAAGGAATTGATTTTACTAAAACTTTTGCACCAGTTGCTCGTCTAGAGGCTATTAGGATTTTACTCGCTTTTGCTGCATCCCGAGGATTCAAACTTTTATCAAATGGATGTCAAAAGTGATTTTCTAAATGTCTTCATAGGTGTAGACATTTATGTAAAACAACCCCCTGGTTTTGAAAACCCCAAATACCCACATAAAGTCCTTAAACTTCATAACGCTCTTTATGGACTCAAGCAGCCCCCTCGGGCTTGGTATGACAGACTTAAGTCTTTTCTTCTTGTGTGAGGGTACTTGATGGGATCGGTAGATAAAACCCTTTTCACTCTCAAGAATGGCAAAGATTTCCTCATAGACC
Source organism: Zizania palustris (assembly GCA_019279435.1). NCBI lineage: Eukaryota > Viridiplantae > Streptophyta > Magnoliopsida > Poales > Poaceae > Zizania > Zizania palustris. The sequence goes on along the minus strand of JAAALK010000079.1, from coordinate 93,876,838 downwards.
AGATTTACGTTGACGATATCATCCTTGGTAGTTCTTCTCATGCTTTGGTTAACGAGTTTGCAGGTGCCATGAGCAGGGAGTTCGAGATGTCCATGATGGGTGAACTCACGTTTTTCCTTGCTCTGCAAATCAAGCAAAGCAAACATGGTACCTTCGTCCACCAGACGAAGTACACCAAGGACCTGATCAAGAAATTTGACATGGCTGATGTGAAACCCCTCGCCACTCTAATGGCTACATATGTAGCATTGGACCCTGATGAGGATGGAGAAGACGTAGATCAGAAGGAGTTCCGAAGCATGATTGGCTCCCTCCTCTGCTTGATTGCTACGAGGACAGACATACACTTCGCTATGTGTCTGTGCGTTCATTTTCAGGCTTCGCCATGTGCTTCGCACCACCAAGCGGTAAAGCGCATTTTCAGGTATCTCAAGCATACCCTTGAATTTGGTATTTGGTATTCTGCATCTTCCTCTTTGTGTCTTCGTGGTTATTCAGATGCAGATTTTGTTGGGTGTAGAATTGATAGGAACAGTACCTCTGGTACTTGTCATTTTCTGGGTACTTTTCTTATTTGCTGGTCTTCTCGCAAATAGTCTAGCGTTGCACAATCTACGACTGAGGCCGAATATGTTGCTGCAGCTAGCTGTTGCTCACAGATTTTGTGGATGGTCTCTACTTTGCGGGATTTTGGGTTAGACTATAAGAGTGTTCCACTGTTTTGTGATAACACTAGCGCTATTTGCATTGCAAACAACCTGGTTCAGCATTCCAGAACCAAACACATTGATGTGAGATATCATTTTCTCAGAGATCACAATGAGACGAGTGATATTGAACTTCAATATGTTGATACCCAGAACTAGCTTGCCGACATTTTCACCAAACCCCTTGATGTGTCGCGTTTTTCTTATTTATGGGGGAACTTGGTATTTGTCATCCTTACGACATTTTGTGAGGGGGAGCATGCTTTATGTGTGTTGCATTGGCTTCCTTATGATGAATTATTGATGCATTTAGTTGTTTTTATATACCTTCACATGATTGTCATTATCATGATGTTCCAGCTCTGTTTATAAATATAACGTCAAAATGAGCATGATTTTAATTTACGAAATTCAAAACATGATCACTACTTAGTCTGGTGTTTAGCATATGTTGTGTAGAACTGCTTTAGCTATCTTTTATCAACCTGATAGCTAGAATCCTTTACTTTGGATGCAAAAATTGCAACTTGAAAACAATACTGCTTTTTCATTGAATTATCCAACAATCTCAACAAAAATCATTATCCATGAGTTTTGTTATAAAAATGACAAGATACAGGCGGGTTTGCTTGTCGCACTATTTTATTCTAGACTGCTTACCATAGTACCTTGGTTTGAACTGGAATAACTTAGTGTCTGCCAAAATCACTACCTTAAGCTTCTAATGGTCCTTCTCGACCTAGGCTTGTCTTGGTTGGAAAGTATAAGGTAGACAAGCAAATAACCCCTAGCAATATAAAAAGAATTTTAAGTCTAAATTAATTGCTTATCAAGCTTGCTAAATGCTCCATGAAATTGGACTTGCTTTCCTCATAAGAAATTGTTTATTTTTTGCAGTTCCTGTGTTCACATGTCTAGATGACTAGTCTAAGTGGTGATGCTTTTATTTTCAATAATTTGAAAATTTTCATGCATCAAACATTGAATTTGGAATATATTAACTAGAGTTGAACATCTGAGCCTGACATTATGATCTGGCATATTCTTTCACCTTATGTTTTCACACTTTTCATCATCTTGAAGCCTTGCATCTTGTCTTGCTCCTTGATCCTGGCATTGCCAAAGGGGAAGAAAAATGCATGGCTTGCCTACCTAAGGGGGAGAACAAGTGATGAAGCTCAAAGGGGGAGAAATTGTTTGCTGCCAAATGGCTTTTCTTGAGTCAAGTCGATAGAAATCCATTTATCAAGCGACATGTTTTGGCTCCTTTATGAGTTTTTATGGTCACTTGTGTGCTGAAAACTTTCAAATTTTCTTGAACTTGAATTAGGTTGTCAATGCACTCATTAAGGGGGAGATTGAGAAACCAAGTTGAAATGTGTCTTGGTTTCAAGTTGGTGATGAGTGATTGACAAGATCACTTTTGGGTGAAGGGGTCCCTCCGAAGGGGTTCAGAGGTGTTTACCAAAGGGTTCGGAGGTTTGCTGGTTGCAGCTATGCAACGGAGTGTGTCTATCGGAGGGGTCCGGCATAACACGATGATATGTTTGTACCAAAGGGTTCGGTACTTTGGGTGGTACACCAGAGTGTGTATCGAAGGTTGTTTACCAGAGAGGTCTTCGGGGTATTGGAAAATCTTTTCTGCTTGTCGGTGGTGTGTAGGTGGCTTCGGAGGCGACAGACGGTTCACAGCAAGTGAACCTAGGTCAAGCGGAAGGCTTGATGCCAGACGAGCAGGGAGCTCAATCATGAAGGTTGAGTAGGGTCGAGTTCGGTCCTCGAGTCAAGGTGCGCCAGGTGAAGGCAGAAAGTGCGAAGGGTGGCTTCGGCTTAAGGTACCCCAAGGCAAAGTACTCGAAGGCGAGGCACCTCGAAGGGTACTCCGGAAGGAGTGACTTTAGAGTATGGTGGACAAAGTCCTCAGGATTGAGGCAATGCTCCGGATAAGGGTCTTCGTAGAGTGCGCACGGGGCTGAGACACTGCGAAGGGTGCTTGTGGACATGCTTCATGTGGAGGCCTTGGACGGTGGGACTTCGAAAGGTGGCGAAGGTACTCTGAAGGTGGGGCTTTGGAGTGTGGCTGTCTTGAGGAACTTCAGCCATGCTTGTCTACGGTACACGGACTAACGTTCGAGCTGGGAGTAGCTGTGAAGCTGTGGTGGTCCACACCGAAGGTGATGGTGCAAAGGCTCAAGAGCTTTGATGGCTTCGACTCAAAACCGTAACTGTATCGAAGACTGACTTCGGTGAAGCGAAGGCCTTCGGGTTCGAAGCATGTCACCGAAGCCTCTGCACACTTCGTGTGCGTAGGGGGCTTCAGAAGATTCCACTTTGCAAAAGCTGATCGTGTCTTCTCTGCAAAAAGGCGATGTTGTTTCCTCTGTGAAGCTGACAAAAGAAGCCTCCAATAAAGTAGACTACCATTTGTACCCCTGTGTCTGGCTGAGACAAAAATGTTGTAAACCCTAGGGGCCTTATAGTCTATTCAGAAGTCAAAGTAGGCCTATAAAAGTAGAGGCAAGCTAGGGGCTAGGGCAACACTGTGCACTCCTGTAGAACCTTTTGTTTTCTTGTAGCTTTGGCCAACCACCATGAAGGGTTCTCTATACTTGTGAGTTTAGTGTTCCCTGTTCATGCAATGAAATTTTCATTCTGTTTTTCATCTCCTGCTTGAACTTGTATCTGCATTCTGCACTGCATCTGTGCAGTTTTCTTCTTTACATTTTCTTCTGAGCCAACCAGAGTTTTGCTATATTTCAACGAAGTGTGCGTATTGTTATTTTTATAGTGTGTTTGCTATGTGTGAACTGGAGCCAAGTCCTCTGTGTTTGCTAGCAAAGCACTGTGTAATGTGTGGCTCGAAGCCTATTTTCTTTCCTCAGTCAAAGTCCCCAGTGCTATCTATTCTGTTTGTTTTCTGCCCTCCAAAATATGAAGCCTAGTACTAGTTACTAGTGTCGAGTATATGTTCGGAGCCCTTAGAGGGAAACATACTCTTGAGAAGTGTTTTGGTGCGAAGCCTGCTCGAAGGCACCTTGTGTGCGGAGCCTGCACTAACTTCGCTAAGCTTTGTTTTGGGGTTTCTGAGTGTGAGCGAAGTCTCCTTGTCTTTGACCTTTTAACCTCTTTGTGAAGCTTATTCTGCGAGCTGTAAAATACCTCCGAAATAGATCTCCAAAGGGTATGTTCGAACATGTTCAGCAGGAGACAATATTTAAAACAGAAGGCGAGTTTTTGCCTAAAATTTTAAGAGCTCCCATTCACCCCCCGGTCACCCATTTCGGTCCAACACCACTATTGGGGAAAGGGGAAGCTACGCTAGCTAGAAATTTCAAAAATTCACCCCAAAGCCCAAGAAGCATGCACGTGTGAGATCATAGATTGGTACCGTCTAGCATAAGACGCGCTATGTGCAGCGGAAGAAGATGTTGAGGAAGGTCGTCCTTGCCTATCCTCGCTTCATCCCAACCATTCCTCGCCAATCCAATCGGTGAAGACGACGTAGTTGTTCACGTGATGAAGTCCATGAGTGTCGCTATTGGAACAACGCCTCCACGATATCCACATGTCTAGGGATGAAATCCTTCCCACGTCGGTGTGCTATCACCGCTTATAAGAAAATGGAAGATTCTCAATCTCAACTTTGGAGATCGAGAAAGGAGGAGAGGAGTTCTTGGTGGCTAGGTCCAATCTATCAATTGCTTGCATCCAAGACCTCCTCCTCCTCTCTTTATATAGGGACAAGAGCCCTTGGTCGCCAGCATCTCGAAACCAATAATTTGGTTACAAACGATTTGTGCTCTAATAGATCCAATCTATTTTACCCTTGTCGGAACTTCCAATCAAGCTTCTGTTCTTTGATCGGAACTTCCGATCGGGTATTTTCGGTCTCTTAATCCAACACGTTATTGTAACAGATCAAATCTATTTTCGCCAACCTTAGAACTTCCGATCAGTACAATTTTTCAGATTCCAAATTGTTGGGGGAGATAATCCCGATGGTAGTTGGGAGCATAAGTAGACGGAGTATGGTCCGACGGGGAGGCCACGTCTACCGAAGGCCTGACGCCCCGTTCCGGAGGTGCCTGCGGGCCCCGAGGCAGGGAGGCCTAAGGGTATCAGGAGGCCCCGAAGCAGACGGAAGAGGCCCTCGAATAGATGCCCGGCAGGATGCCGGAGCCAAGCCTCCGGAAGGTGCGAAGGCTCCAGGGTGCGACAAAAGACCAGGAGACGGCCCGGTCAAGGTGGTTCGGGGACAGGATCACGATCACCTGCGCAGTGTCGGGCGATCGCTGCAACACCCAGCACGGTTGATACGTTGTCAGGGCTGCACTTTCTGTCTATACTGTGTGGCTACTACTCTTGTTTGTATTACAGGCCTGTGCCAGGCAGTGTAACGGTTAAGGGATTTTGGAAGTATTAGACCCCTCTTGGCTGGGTTGCTCTATAAATACTCCTATCCCCCAATTGTAATGGACACACGATCCGAGAATACAATCTTAGCCCAACACTTCATTACTCCCATTCCAAAAACCTGTTGGTTCGATCCATTGTCCCAACACAAATCGAAACATTTGGTTTCAACTCTCTGTATTTAATTAGAAATTATTCGAAATTCTGATTTGAGCTCTAGGTTTCGCAAACCATAAATTATCCGAACTTCCAATTTGAGCTCTCTGTTTCCAATTCAGATAATAATCGGAATTTCCGATTCTAAATTCGAACATTCGATCCAACCAGAATTTTCTTGGGCATACTTCCTTCAAGTAGCAACTGGGCCATTACATCGGTCTATTCGTCGTCACTATCGCGGGCAGCCTGATATTCCATAGAAAGAAGAATACCATGTTCACTCTTGCATCTTTCTTATTGTCCTGATCAGCATTCCCTTTAACTCACCATTCCTTCTTTACTTCCTTGGGCCGATCAATCTTATCACCATGGTTTGGTACCTTCAGCTCTTTCTGTTGCAGCTATTGCACCCTTCTTTTCTAGTTTTTCGTAAAAATCCCACTTGGGCACCATTGCGGATTTATTTCTATCGCCTCATCACTGACCGATTAACCATCCCTTTTGGTGTTGATGGGATCAAGCCTTTCATGTACTGATAGCCTCCGTGGTGACAGCCTATGATGGATGCTTGACTTTGTCAACCAATCATATGATATTGTCCTATCATTGTGGGATATTCGAACGCTCTCCCTTCTACCTCTGTTGTCACTACATTCAAGATAGTTGTCCATGGATGACAGGCACATTCCTTTAGTCCAGGAAAACCTAAAAATTTCATAATTCTAGTGTGGATTAAACTGCGGGTGGTGTCGGTCATCTCCATAATATGTCTCTTCCCTTGTTTTTCTTTTCTACTTGTTGATCAGATTTGATGAAGTCACTCGATCCTTGCCAGTACGCCTGTCTCTTTCTGTACGACGATCATCAGGATGGTGCGCATACACCATATTGACCAGGGAAGGGTGTCCATCGATGTTCATCGGCTTCTTTCCGCCATCGAACTTGATTCGGCTTTGTTCTATGGCCACTTGTAGTATTTCCTCTTCTTTAGCTCTTCAACGGGTTAGGTGGTAGCTGAATTTGTTTTTCCTTGAGCAGCATGCCAAATATCCTGTTGGCTCTATTGATGTTGAAGTTGTATTTCTCCTCTTCGTCGGATGCCTTTAACTAGGGACATGCGCTCAGCTTCTTGTTTCTGGACCATTCGTCTAACCCGACTTTTGCATCAGACTTTATTTTCGTAAAAATCCAAAGGGTATACTTGGGCGTATACAATCTTATTTTGATACTTCTCTCTTCTCGCTTCTTGGAATCGACTCTCATGTGCCGATACCCTCTGCACTAGGTGTGAGAGGCTCTCGAACTCTTGCGATAAGAATTTCTCTTTTATTGGGTTCAGGAGTCCCTATAAAGCTAGCTCTGCAGTTGGATAAATCTGAGGCTCAAACTATAGCATCTGCTACGCACGTCCCAGAACCTCTAAACATAATCCTGTACTAACTCATCAATCTTCTGTTGTACTATCATCAAGTCGGTAAGCTTCATCTCATGTATGCCGGCGAAGAAATATTTGTGGAACCTTTTGTCCAAATCTGCCCATCCTCTGGTAGAATTCACTGGCAGTGACGAGAACCATGCGAATGTCAATCCCGATAGTGAAAGTAGGAAGAATCGAACCTTCAGTGCCTCATCGGTTGATGCCTCTCCACACTTGGCGAGGAAGCAGATAATGTGCTCGATTGTGGAGACCAAGTTTTTGCCCGAAAATTTTGTGAAGTCGGGTACTTTGTATCAGTTCGGTAATGGCACCCTATCAAACCACTCCGGGTAGGGCCGTAGATACATGTACGTCAAATAAAATCACTAAATCTCTCTCCAAAAATGGTATCATGATACACCAAACATTGTTCCCTACATGTATACTAATTTACTCAAACAAACTACTCAAATGCAAAAATAGAATTACCTGACAAATGCACAATAGCAAAATATTCCACCCTCCTTCTATCTGCCCTTCACTTGTTTTCCTAGGCAAAAACAACACTAAAACTGTTATCTCAATACCGTATATGTCGGCTCTACGCACCTCCAGTCACCGACACCGACCACAATGATCTCCTCTCGCCGCACTTCATAATGTGTGTGGTTCAGTGCTTTGGTCTAGCTCCATGCCTCCGGTTGCTGACACAAAAAAGCAATAAAAACCCTAATTGGAGCACTGAACCGCGTCGGTCACCCCGCCATCGGTGTGAAGCTTCCTCACCTACGCCGCACTTCCTTGACACACTTCCTCGCCACACTTCAAACTGGCCCTAGATCTTTGATCTTGTCGGTTGTGTCACCACTGACTCGACACTATGCAGAGCAAAAAACACAAGACTTCATAGCGAAATAGAACAAAGTTGTTAAGCACTCCGAAAAAAAACGGCGATCACAATGAGTTGCTGAATGAATCACATGTAACGGGCTTCATATTTTGTTGCGTGTAATGGGTTGCTACTGCGTTGTGTGCAATGGGCTACAGCTTTGTAAAATATAAAAATGGGCTGCAATTGAGTGTAAATAGGACATGACGTAAACAGGTTTGAGTGGTTTAGAATGATAGGGCAAGCTTTCTTTGGGACAGAGTCTCCAAATCGGATGATCCCTACTGGAAAGTTGTATTTCTTGCCTTCTCTAGATGATCCCTATACAATACGGTAAGAAGGCATTTATAGAGGGAACCATTGCCGGACAAATACCTTCCAACCTTCTACGCACATACATCATTATAGACTCTGTATCCTTAACTCAGCAGGGGTACGACGGTACCGGTCCTGCACGTTCGCTTGAATAGAACTGCGTGCGGTAGGTGTGGCGATGTGTGTGTGCAGTCTCATCATACACAACAGTCATGACATGACCGCTACAGGCCCCCGCATCCTATTCTATTGGAACTACTTGACGTCATGGCCGTTGCATCTTCACTTTAGTGGTTGCCGACTCCAGACCGGTGGAGTCCTAAGGGCCCCACTCTAGGCCCCCGTCAAGGGTTTTTCGGGAACCGTCTACCATAGGTCTTCAGCCCCCGGGGGGCAGTGGTCTCTGCTTGGTCTTCGGCAAGACCTCCGTCATCACTTTTCTGGTGTGCACGCGAGGACCCCAAGCCCCCGTGGGGTCCGTCTTCGGTCGCCGGGCGCCTCCAAGTACTTCGGGGTAGACCACCTCGCAGCCCCATGTCTGATAATCAGGGCCTCATTGCAGTAAGCTTCGCGGCCAAATCAGAGTCTGTGACCTTGCCATTACTACCGTCGGGATTATTCCCCCCTAACAGTAGCCCCTCATATGTGCTCGTTCAACTGCCCTGCAAGTAAGAAAGGGGGCATGTGCTAGAAATAATGCCACAATAAAATTCTCGAAGAACACAGACCTCTGGTGTGACCTCGGGGCGACTTGATGGCGAAGAGGCTCAAACCAGCGAGGCTCGGGAGGAGAAAGGTCTCGCTTCTTGATCTCCGCTCACTAGCTCAGGCTTCTAGGATGCCTTCCTAAGACCTCCTGGTCATGGCCCCACATGCCGGACATAGGAGAATATGGACCGACGCGGCTAAAACGCGCCACGCAGCCCCGAGTCCCTATATAACGCCGTAGTTTTCTTGCTACTACCGAGTACCCCTGCTATTCTTACTCTTCCTGCACTCGCCTTCTTCGCCTGCATCTAGCGCTCGCTTCATCTGCCGGTTTTCTCTTTTGTCACGCCCTGATTTAATAAAACCGGGGATTTAATGAAATTCCATAGAAAATCAATAAATACAAGACGTTCATCACACGACTACGTACCATACGCCAATCAATCATGGTTCGTAGACCATATTATTACAAAAGAGATAAATCAGAGAGAAACTAGTAAAATAAATTCCCTAGATGAACGCCTTCTTCCAGTCTCGTTCCTTGACTGGGTCGCTACTCCAGACCTTCGCCCTCCTCGTAGTAGACTGCCTCTGGTGGTGTAAGTCAACGGGGGTGAGTACAATCATACTCAGCAAGCCACCGAATGCAATTATAATGCAAGGTAATAACAAGGAAGGTAGTGGCTTACTTTTGCGGAAAAGGCACTGTTTGTAAAGCAATTAATGTAATCAAGTTATTATTGCAGAAAAGTAAACATGAGTCATGCATCATCTTTCATCATCTTCTACCTCGAGGGGTACAGTCAGCCAACCCTCGCTCAACAGTCCTTACATGCCATGAATAACACATACATTCACATCATAGTAAACTAACTACGAGAGGTCACACAACCCGCCCTTGACTGTGGGCTCAGCTTTTCGAAACGATTTAAAACTCTGATCAGAGGTGTACTACTGTACCCACAAGGCACTCATTTCTGGCACATCGTAGTGTGTTAAATTACTCCTGTCACGAGAAGCTCATGCCAAAACCTTTAGCATGGAACGCACCAATTCGATAACACCCTCACTACTAGAAAACTCCCCCTGTAGCTACGCCAGAATTAGGGTGTAGACATGCTTTATTTCATCTCTATGTCAATATAGACACGCGTTCATAAAGCATGTTAGAAGCATCTTCGTACGTACCGCGTCAGACCTTGTAGAGATGAATTATTTATGCGTTGCTATGAAAGAAAGAGACAGTCTATAAACACGTTATTTGCATATCTATAAAGTTAGATACTATTTAGTAGACACATGTATAAAACGTCTGTAGTGGTGTAGTTATGTAGTATTGTGATATTTCATTCACGTTAATAAATGTAGATACAATTTATAGATACATATACAAATCATGTCTAATAATATAGATGTGTTTTATAAGGACGCCTTATTGCGCAGTAATAAGTATAGACATGAATTTGTAGAGCACGGAATGTGACGTGGCAGATGATGTGGCACATGACGTGGCTAGGGATTAAAATGAATCGGATAGTTTCCGTTCGAATCTGAAAAAATCTTATCCGGATATCCGAAATCAACATGGTTATCTATAGAAAATAACCATAAAATAAATCATTACTTAATATGTGTATCAAACTTCAAACATAATTTTATTTCTTTACATAATACTAATGCAAAACGCATTAGATTTGTGCTGCTAAGGTGTGCCCCTCGCCTTGGTTTTATAGGCAGCCCACCACTCACACTGCTTCAAACTAGCGAGGTGGGACTAAAGAGTGAGGCACGATTACAAAAAATTGTTTGATATGCTTTAAAATGTGTCAAGAGGATAATGACACTTCAAAGCGTGTTTATGTCCGTGTCATTTTCTATTGATGGTTATTTGATACGATTTACGACTAATCTACATGCTATTCGCAGAATGACAGCATGTTAAACTTTGTATCAATTCAATACGCTTTTCTAATCAAGTTAGAAAGCATCTATACCTAGCCATAAACAAATGTTTGATACACTTTACAACGTCTCTGTGTGATAATGACGCTTTAAATCGTGTCTAACGTCGTGTCATTTTGAGATGACTTCAATAGCGTGTCAAAAAATGTCTTCGTATGATTCGTAACAGTATAAGCGTGTCTACTATCGTAACAATCTAACATGCTTTCAAAATCATGTCAACAAGCATCATTATATGTGGTTGTAGAGATGCTTTTACACGGCATTACTACTATGGCGTAGCTACAGGGGGGGTTTTCTAGTAGTGCCTCTTATAGGTTTCGTATGGTTTCCCAGTCACTTCGGGCCACGCCATACCCCCCTTGAGCCACGTCGGTACAAGTCACCCGCAGGCTTGCCCCTTGTACCCCTCCACTATGGTGTTCCAAGTCGGTACGATCCATACCTCCAGTTAGGACTTACCCACTAGACTTGTGGTTAGTACGGAAGTGCTTTGCAATGGATCCCACAGACCGGTCCTTATAGTGCCCCGGGTGCGACCAACCAATGCCCTCGCTTGCACCCGGAACCCACCATACTTATAACATAGCCAACTCCAACCGAATCCAGAGACGAGAATAATAGGGAAATTCATATAGTGGAATCCAACTATCTACGACTCGTTCTTTTTATCCTAGCATACATGTTTTTGTTGGTTTAAATAAAGGAGATAGAGGCTTAAATTCTATGAAATTATTACCTAATCATTTAATATTAATTTTTAAATAGGTTTCTAAATTTTATAAATTGATATAAGTATTTTCCTAAGGGGTTTTTATTTTCCCTTTTTAGAGATGAAGTCAAAAGGTATAAAACAACCTTATTGTTTTTATGGCAGTAAAAATAGTGAAATTAAGTTATTAGGTCTTCTGAAGTTATTATATAAGTTTCTTATGATATTTTTATAAAGTGTTGAATTTTTATTATAAGAATCAATTAATTATCCTAAAAGGGCTTTTGCAATATTATTCAATAGAATAAAGTGGGTAAAATGAATATTCTATTTCCATTGCATTAAAAAACAGTGAAGTGGAGTCACTATATCATCTGAAATTAATATATAAAGTTTTAAGGGTTTTTCTGAATTATTTAAATGAAATATTAATTACATCCTAAAGGGGACTTTTCTTTATTATTTAATAAGAATATTTTGTGCCAAATAAACATATTGTTTTTATTGCATAGAAGTGTAGAGAATAAAAAGACAAATTTTCCAGAATTGAAATGGTAAAATTTGGAGTTAATTTGAGCAAGATATGAATTTTGAAGTTTAAAGTATTTTCTGAATTTTATTTAAACCAGAAAACAGGCGTGGGTCCACGGTGAGCCAGGTCCACCATGGACCCGTGCACTATGCGCGTGGGCTGGTCAGATGTGGACCGTTGGATCCAGATCCGACGGTTAGTGGCGCAGCGGGGCGGTTAAAGGAGATCGGAGGGCTCAGATAGACCGATACTGGTCAACGCCGGTCAAGGCCATCTGGGCCCTTGATCAGGGCTTTTAATCGCAGTCGTCCCCCTCAGATCCGACGGTCACGATCAAAACCGGCACGGTGGCGGCACGGGGGAGCCAGGGGCTTCGTCCCCGAGTTCGGCCGAGCAGCGGCGAGCCATGGCGATGGCGCGCGGCGGCCTAATGCCCTAGGTGTCGGCGAAAATGGATAGAGGGGAGGACGGGGAGTGCATCCGTACCAGAGATGGCGATGGCGGGGGACTAATGGCGACCGGCGGCGAGGAGAGGCGGTGGAGGCTTTCGGTTTTGACGATGGCAGCGAGCTCCGGCGGTCTTCACGGCCAACGGAGATGTGGCCGAGGATGGGGCGGCGTCGCTTTGGTCCGGTTGGTGCCGTCGGCGAGGGCGGCGGGGGCCTGTGGCGCCGGCAAAGGGCTGCTGGAGCCGAGACAGGGGAGAAAACCGAAAAAAGGAGGCGGTGGCTCGGGACGGTGAGGGCTTGAGCGATGTCAGGTATTTAAGGATCAGAGAGAATGATTAAAACACACTCAATGATTGCAAACAGAATAGCCAAAACTACTAATTGCAGATTTCAGGTAATACTTGAAAATTTTAGCAGATCAAAGAGGTGGCCATGTATTCGGCGGAGAAGAAGAATAGATGTACCTTCTATCTGAATTAGTTCTATGAATTTATGCAGTAAAGATCAATTTTAACAAAGGCCATGTGTTGTATTTGGCACTGAGCTTTTTGGCAATAAGATGATCCAAAATAGATGCAACAATTTTGTTGCCGATCAAAACAATTCAAGTGCAATTTGGTTGAAAATAAACTTAAACCATAATGAACATCACACAGGAATGTAATGATTTGGCAAATTTCAGATTAAGAATTGTTTCTCTCAAAGCTCAGCCTCCATACTTTCAGCAAAAGTATTCAGCCCCAAATGTCCAAAATATTCAGCAATCAAAGAACTGCTTATGTCCTGGCAGCAGAGAACATACTCACAGCATTCTTCTATTTGTGACAATGAATAGGAGTTGTGGCGATCAGGACAGACAAGAAAAACAGTCTAGATTGAATGCCCAAAAGTTCCCAATCAATCAGAAGTATCAATACATATTTGAGAAAATGAATGTAATATAAAATATGAAAACCACTCAGCCAATCAGTTGCAAGTGTTCAGTATGGGATGAAGAACAAGGTCGATTAAAAATGAACCAAGCAAAATCAGATCACAACCGGCTGAAAACAACCACATAAAATAGTACCTCTGTTTCTGGCACTTTTCTGCGGATGTCTACAGTGCTCGGCGTCAAGGTTAATCAAGGCAACAAGGTTTATGGCAAATAATAGAAGAGAATCAAAGAAAGCCGAGCTAAACCTTTTAAAGAACAACCAGCCGTGATTACTTGCCCGATCTAGATACTTTTAACGCTCTACTGCTCCTGTTTCTGATCCGGCACATCGGCGCCATGAAATGTGCAGTGCTACGACAACGTGAATAGACAGTGGCAAAATGAATCAGTAGTTCATCCGAAAATATCTCTCAGTCGCATAAAATAACACTACAACAAAACAGGCAACTTCCGTCGGCCAAAGCCGACGGAAGTTAGCCCTTTCCCGACGGAAGAAGCCAACTTCCGTCGGCAAAACGCTAACTTCCGTCGGCCTTTGGCCGACGGAAGCGAGGCGACAGAAGTTAGCTAACTTCCGTCGGCGGCCGACGGAAGTTAGCTAACTTCCGTCGGCTTCACGTGGCCGACGGAAGTTAGCGCCGAACACTGCCACGTCACCAGAGGGGCACTAACTTCCGTCGGCCAGCCTGGCCGACGGAAGTTAGGGGCAGCTAACTTCCGTCGGCTAGGGCCGAAGCCGACGGAAGTTAGCCTTTCTGCCCACGTGGCCGAAACCAGCTAACTTCCGTCGGCTATGGTCAAAGCCGACGGAAGTTAACTGATATTTTTTTTTATTTTTTCCTGGTTCCCCTACTCACACTCACATCCAACCACAATTTCACATACATTCACAATACACATCCAAAATCACATTTCACATCCAAAATCACATTCAAACTTCACATATAACATCCAAAATCACATCTCACATCCAAATTCACATCCACACTTCACACATCACATCCAAAATCACATAATATAACTCAATTCACATCCAAAGTCACAGTACACATCTGAATTCACATATAACATCCAAACTCACATACAAATTCACAAAACACAGCGAGAGCCACATACAAAGTCATATTTGTCCATATACTCACTGATCGCCCACATTTGGGTCGTGGGCGCCGCCGCTGCCTCCCGCTTCGTTCACATTTGCCCCGGAGGCTCCACCCTGGCCAGGCGTACGGAAACACTGAAGAAATAGACAAAATTAGAAACGAACTCAACTACCCTTCTAAACGCTAACTTAAGTATTTAGGAGGTACCTCAGGTGATGTAGGAGATAGTGGTGGTGGCGGGGGAGGTAGTGGTTGGAACATAGACATGTCAAATCCACTGTTTTGCTGGGCTAGTTGCTACACATGTTGTAATGTAATCAGTTAGTTCTAAACCTATTTCTGAATACTTTTGAACTGCAACACTCTAAACTAAACTTACTTGGATCATCGCATGTTGTTGTGCTAAGCAGGCGGTATAGTACTCTTGTTGTTTCCTGTTGTGCTCGTTTACCCGCCTCAATTCCTCCCTCATCTGAACCATCTCCGGGGTTTCTTCTGAGCGACGACGGCTGGAGCCAACTCCGACGGAGCTCTGTGACGACTGAGCTGACTTCTGAGCTCTCACCGCTCTCGAGTCAATAACTCCATTGAACATGGAGTACCTGCAACATTAACAGGGGTTAGTTACCATCACAATACCATACACAAAACATTAATAAAAACACTGTCTCACCGTCCATGGCTTTTGCCACCTCCGCTGGAGTACACGGCCATTTGGTCCACAGGTTCTCTCCGCCAATCATAGTCCTCTCCATGGAGTCGAACCATGTGTTCACCATACTGCGCCTGCAAAAAACATGTCCGATTAGCTAGACGCAGAAAAATGAAATTACGTAAACTCTTAATAACATCTCACCAAATGGTCCGTGGCTGTCTGGCTACACAAGACATCTGGCTGTGTCGGATCGCTTCCTTTGTGACCAGAGGTATACACCTCTATGTCACTTGGCACGTTGCCAGATTTAGCTTCCTGTACATTAGAAATGAGTTAGTCGCATTACAATGTATCTATAGCTAGAGAGTGACAGATCGGTCTTACCAAGCGTTTAGCGTGGCGAATATGTCCGTCGGCACCATATCTGTGCTTCGGATCCGTCCCGCGGCATTGTCTTTTCTGCTCGGAAGTCTTCTTAAATGCGGCTGAAGACCAAATCTTGCAGAATTCGAAATAGGCGTCCTCGCGGTTTGCAAACCACGGAATCCTCACCTGAACAGAGATGCTATTTGTATTATATGACAACAAATCTCAACAATCGAAGAGTAAAAAGTTAGAATTGTTTACCGAACGGTATTCTTCTTCAGTCAAATAAATTGACGATGAGCCCGTTGCCTTGCTCATTCGTTGCCCTAGCTTCTCCTTGTAGTAAGCATTGTTCGCTTGAATGCGGGCATACGAAATGGCGTCCTTCACCACCTTATGTGCATTGTTGTTGAAGACTTGAAGCGCATGGTTATGGTGATTGCCGACTTCTGGCAAGCAAAAGCGTAACTGCAAAAGTAATGATTAGTACAGTGTTGTAACTCGAAAAGCCTAAAAGTAGATTGAAAAAACACTTGCATACCCAGAAGTCATGAGACACCGCCCCCTAAGCAATTTACATATCACATTTCATCAATTAGTTCACATTCTATCAATTTTGCACAATTAATAAAAAATGACAACTTCTATGACACAAAATAAGTATGCATAAAACATCACAGGTTGCTACACTTACCGATCTAAACCACACGGGCGAATGGTGGCGGCGGCGGCGGGGTGCCGGGATGGACGGCGGTGGTCACCGGCGTGGGCGGTGGCCGGCAGCCAGGGGCCGGGGACACGGCGGCGGCGGCCTGCGGTGGCGAGGGCACGCGTGGGCAGTTGGCCGGTGGCTGGGAGCAAGGCAGCGGGGCACCAGTGAGGGCGGCCTACGGCGGTGGGCGGGGGCCGGCGGCGGCGGGGGCCGGCGGCGACGGGGGCGAGCGGTGGGTGCGTGGGCGGCGGCGGGCGGCCGCTAGGGCGGGCGGCGCGGGTGGGAGGCGTCCGGGACGCGGGGCCCGGCGGCGGCGGGGGCCGGCGGCCACGGGGGCGGGCGGTGGGGGCGTGGGCGGCGGCGGGCGGCCGCTAGGGCGGGCGGTGCGGGTGGTGGGCACGGGCGGGAGGCGTCCGGGACGCGGCGGCGGCGTCCGAGACGCGGCGGCGGCAGGAGGCGGCGGCGGCGGCGGGAGGCGGTGGCGGCGGCAGGAGACGGGCTGCAGGGCGCGCGCGTACAGGGAGATTAGGTCTCCCTGTACGCGCGCGCAATTGGGGAATAATTCCCCTAACTTCCGTCGGCCAGCATTAAAGCCGACGGAAGTTAGTTAACTTCCGTCGGCTTTAATGCTGGCCGACGGAAGTTAGGGGATCTGATCGGCCGCCCCGCTAACTTCCGTCGGCCACTGTGAGAAGCCGACGGAAGTTAAGTTAACTTCCGTCGGCTCCTGGAGGCCGACGGAAGTGAATTAACTTCCGTCGGCTTTTGGGAAAGCCGACGGAAGTTAATTTGGCCGACGAAAATATTCTGTTTTGTTGTAGTGTAAAAGAGGGGTAGAAAGAATTTTCAGGATAAAAAGCTCTCTAGAAAATCAGGCAAGGATTCTGGTTCTAAGAATTTGATTTGGAACAAAACTAGCAGCACAAGACACTGGCAGTGGTGGTCGAAAGGGAAAGAAAAGAATCCAATCCAGAAATAAAAACTGGGCAAACTGCTTCCTCAAGACATCAGAGAGAAATTATTTCCAGAACAATAGAAGAGCAAAAACAGTAACAAACTAACATGCAAGCACTGGATACACTGTACCAGATCTGGCAACACATGCTGAAGAGCTTAGAAACAATGAACAGTACACGCAATAAGAGAACAGCAACCAAAAGCGTTAGAGAAGAACCTGGCCACCTGGGTGCACTTCACAGCCACCAAAAGACAGCAAAAAGGTGGAGTTTTGATAAAGTAGACAGCCCAAAATCCTAGGGTATAGAGGCCTTTAAATAGGCACACCCTAGAGGGGAATTTTACAAAGAACCCCTTGAGTTTTTTCAGTTTTCTTAAAGGACCATGGAATATTTTCAGAATACCATATTCTGAAAAATACCCACATTTGACTCTAATTTATTACACTTTGACCCTATACTTTTAATATATTTTCATAATTTTGAAAATTCCGAAAAATATTAAAAGTTTACACTTAATCTAAATTACTAAACGAAAATAAACTCCTAATTATTGGAATTAAAAAACATTTAGAGATGAAACGGTTTCCAGCAAAAACCGACAAAGCCTCCCAGATCGTCGATGATCGTCGTCAGTCCGCGAACTCGACTGCCACCAAGTCTCTCCTGCTCTCGATCTCTCGAGCCGCCTTTTCACTTGTACTGGCTTCCCTTTCGCTAACTCGAACGACACCTCATCTCGATCGACCGTTATCCTTTGTCCCGCTTGATCTCCATGCGTACATCTGAGGTCACTCCTAACTTCGATTGACATCCTCGACCATCTGGCATTAGACTCCCTGTCTAACCCTGATCCCTTGCCATCAACAGTTGACGAGTATCTTAACCCTGCATACACGAGACAAGCACAGACTCACACACACACACTTTCAAGCATCCATACATGAACATCATAGAAAAACCCCGTCAATCACTCATCAAAACCTTGAACCATAGTGAAGACCATACATGAACAATTCAAGATGAAAATAAGATTAAATAACAAGTTCAGCACACAAGTGACCATGAAAGCTCTAGAAAGAGCAAAAAGAAACATGTCAGTTGAAAAAGGATGATTGCTAGACCAAAACTTAAGAACAAAACTACAAACTCTCCCCCTTTGGCAATGCAGACATCAAGTTAGCAACATGAGTTGTGAGAGTAAAGTGTAAAATCAATGCTTCTGGAATATAATTAATTCCAATTACAGTACAAACAAGCATTGTGCCTCACAAGCTGCCCTAACCAACTGTATGACAATCTCGAATGTATACAATCTAATTAACAATAAGAGCAAGCATTTTAATGTTTTAGCAAATAAAAGCATCACTACTCAGACTAGCATACTAGACATGTGAGGAGCCATGTTGAAGAGCATGGGGCTCATGGCTCTAGATGTGATGAGTGATTGTCAACTGAAGTCAAATAGGACACGAAGAGAAGAGAAGATATATTGTGTCTGGGCCACATGTGACTCAGGTACACGGGCAGCGAGTGACTGTCAGGCAGAGGGGCCGCGAAGTCGGGTTGGCCCAATCCGAGTACATGGGCTAGGAGCAGTAGAGGATCCACTGGTTTGTTGACCGGGATTGACTCAGGTACACGGGCGGTGAGCAATTGCCGGGCTGAGGGAGTGCGGAATTGGGCCGGCCCAATCCGGGTACCCGGTGCAAAGACGGTGGGCACTTTGTCAGGTTCAGCGCAAAACTGACCACTGATCTCGGATCTGACCGTTCTGAGCCGAAGTCGTAGCTGCTAAAAAAGCTCCGCATCAGGACAAGTTATCTTTATTTAGGTTTTTACTATTTTGCCTTTAGGCCCACAGTCTGTCAGTCGAGTATGTAAAAAACCCTAAGGGCATTTCGGTCTTTTCCATTTTTTATTTCAGCGTCATCTCGTTCATCATGAGATTGTCTGATCTTCATCGACCGATCGCCAAGCAATCTTCCAACAAGGTTTTATTACTCCATGTTGTCTTTCAATCCAGGCTCTTGAATATGGCGCCGTTGTTTCTAGTGTTCTCAGCTCTATTGTCTCGAGCAATATTGAATCCTGGTTGCCTCGTTGTATTTTCTTGTTGCTTGTGTTTTACTGAGAGGAGTTTAGGTTCATTAAGCATTGCAGGAATTTTGTGAGTAGTATCTACTTTTAGTATTGATTGTTTCCCAGGAATCTGTAGCACAGCTAGGACCTTAGGTACTTGAATGGCTAACAAGGCCTAGGCTTCTATCATCTCTGTTTTTGCTTGGGTAGGAATTTTTTCTTGAGATCTGCAGCTGTCCTGGCACTTGCGCAACAGCCTAGAGGCTAGTAGCACTCAGCAGCCTAGGCATCTAGCTCTGCTGGCCTGCATGCAGCAGCAGGAAGCTAGCGGCAGCAGCTGCAGGCCCACCGCAGAACCGAGGCTTGGTGGTAGCTTGCACAGGTTCTTTGTGTTTTTTTATTGCAAAGAAATCGGTAGCTTCACTAGCAGTTTTCACGAGATAGCGTGCGAAGCACGAGGCCTGGCGTTCGGTGCTTTTTGCCTATGTGAAGTGTGTTGCGAAGTATAGGCAGCACATGAGCTTAGCGAAGTGTGCGGGGACTTCGAGTTTTTCGGTGTCTTCGGCATCCGAGGATTTCGGTTACGGAATTTGTGTGCTTCGAAGGCTATCACGTAGGCTTCGGGTCGAAGCTTGCTTCGGCACTACCTGTGATAGGCTTCGCGAGCAGCTAAGGGCTTCGCGTGGTATTCTTATTCAGTCTTCGACAGGTTTTGAACCATAAGCATTTTTGAACAGGGATAATACTTCTCGATTTGTGTGCATTCGAGCAGATTGTTTGTGATAATTATCTTGATGGTGATTAAAATGCTTATGTCTTAAATGATCTATTAATCTGCCTTTGAACACTATGGTGGTGTCTTTTCAATTAGGACACTAGTCGTTTTTAGGCTAGATTATTTTTAGCACCTGTGTTTTTGTTTTAGTTTTTGCTAGATATTTTTGAGGTGCGTTGGGTGTTGGGAGAAGGCCATTGATTCGTAAGAATTTTTTAGGCGCCCATTCACCCCCCTCTGGTCGCTACTTTCGGTCCTACAAGTGGTATCAAAGCCTGGTTAGAGTTTTTCCATACCTTAACCAGTTCTAAACCTAGGTAGTGATCATGACTTCTTCTGGAAAGGTCCCGTCCTTGGAAGCTTTTGGCTATACTTATTGGAAGACTCGCATTCGAGCCTATCTCATGAGCTAGAGCTTGAACATTTGGGACGTTTGTGTTCACGCTACTTGTTGGGGGAAAATATTCAATCTTCAAGATTATCGTAGCAACAAGATAAAGACTCATGATTAAGATGAAGATGTCTGATATATAATTTCGGAGATGCATCCGGTCAAGTTCGAAGTATGATGATGGGCTCTAGTTCGGAGTACATCTTCGAACTTAGACTCTTCCAGGAACTTCTTTGACAGCTAAGATGGAAGACTTATCTTCTAACTAGATTAGTCTTTTACCATTTTAGCCCTATTAAGGGTACCGAATAGTTTCCACTATGTCGGTTGTAATAGAGGGGTAAAAAGGTCTTTTCCTTAATGTTTGGGCCTATAAATACCCCCCGTTTTACCCTGTAATGAGGACCGAATACAAGTTATTCCATACACACATTCGAACTATTCTAAGTTATTATCTTTTCGGAGGCTTAGAATAGTTTCCTTCGCAAACACTTCGTTTGTTAGTTTCTAATCTTCAGAAACGTGTTAGCGTAATATTTTACGCCAACAGTTGGCATCGTCCGTGGGGAACTTAGTCCAAGAAACTTCGTTCTCTGCCAACTTCTTACACCATGCCTCCTAAGCGGAGCGCAACTGGTAACCCTGTTCGGAGGTCCCCTCGAACCTCCGGAGTGATATCTCCAGACACAGTTGAGGTCGGAGGACCTTCGACGTTTCCTCCACCTCAAACTCCGGAAGGGATTCCTATTCCTCGAACATACGGAGTTCCTCCGCCAACCCCATCTATACTTCGACCACCCGGAGTTCCTCTTCCACCTCAAGTTCCACTCCGAACTGATCCTTACAGTTCTCAAGACCCGGAAGATCCTTCCGGAGGAGATGAAGACAATCTTGGTGATATGGCCGCTCAAATGGCCAGTCTCGAAGCTGAAGTAGCGAGATGGCGACAAGAAGCTGCAAATAGGCTTCGCTCTCAAGCCATCTCAGTTATTCCAGAAGTGCCCGAAGACGACGAACCTATCTATCCTGAAGCCCCGGAGAACGCCTCCTTTGATACCGAATCTCCGCTACATCCTGAATTGCAAAAAGTTCGCTTCGACCCGAAGTTTAAGACTTCGAAGCTTTGCAAGTATGCCGGAGATGAAGATCCTGGAGAATTTGTCCGATCTTATGCTTTGGCGATTGAAGCCAGTGGAGGAGTGAGGGACACCATGGCAAAATGTTTCCCCCTAGCTCTTCAGGGAGTAGCTTTGCGATGGTTCTGGTCTTTAAAACCAGGATCAATCAGTTCATGTGGACAATTGAAGAAAAAGTTCGTGAGTAACTTCCAAGGCTCCTTCGTGCCTCCAATGTCGACGGGAAGTCTTTTCCAGGTGAAGCAGCTCCCTGGAGAAACATTAAGACAATACTTCAAGCACTTCGCTCATACGAAGTCGCAGATCCGAGGGTTAACTACGTCTTCAGTAGTTGACGTAGCTCGGGAAGGAGTCATTCATCCAGGCCTCTTTGATAAACTCCACCGGAAAAGCATATCTTCTGTTTCTCAGCTGATGTCCTATTTCGAAGAATATGCAAGGTCAGAAGAGGGCTGGCTTCGGAGAACTGCAGCTTCTCCGTCCATACTACAGGAAGTAAAATTGGAAGTGAAAACTTCGGCACAGCCGCGGGATCCTGTCTTCGAAGTTCAGCATGATAGGAGAAGGGGGCAAAAGCATCCTCGTTCAGAAGTTCTGAACATTGCACCCCCACAGAAGTTTGCCCAAAGAGCTCCACAACCTTCAGCAAACAAGGTCAGCGGCTGGAGGCCGCCAGGGAAACCGGCTGGCAAGGGCCAGACCCTTTTCTGCTGTATTCATGGTGAAAACCGAAGTCACGCAACTGATGCGTGCAAAGCTATACTTGCCCTGAGAGGAGAATATCTAGAGAGAACTTCGGGTCGAGGTACTACTGACCGAGTTCCAGCTGAAGTCCGCCCGGAGCCTGTCCAGGCTGTGGCGCGGATAGAAAACTTCGAAGCCACAAGACGCCCTCCGGTGGTCAATATTATGCCACCTCCAAAGCAAGAAGAGCGGCAAGACCGAGGAAAAAGAGTAGTCCTCCCTATCTCCGGAGGAGGTACTCTCGGAAGCATGTCAAAAAGGCAGAGGAGAGAGTATGTCCGAGAAGTGGGGCACATTGGAACTTCGTCGTCTGCAGCTGCTACGCCTGAATGGTCCCATGTGCCAATATCTTTGTCTGTAGAGGATGCAGCTGGCATTAAATTTCCACATGCAGATCCACTTGTCATTACTGCCGACATTGCAGGAACTGAGGTTCGAAGAGTGTTAATTGACGGAGGGAGTTCGGCAGACATTATTTTTGTTCAAGCCTTCGATCAATTATGCATATCCAGAAAGCACCTCCTTCCAGCGGCTTGTCCTTTGCAAGGCTTCGCAGGACCTCCTCTTGATGCACTCGGCCAAATTGGCCTGGAAGTTACCTTCGGAGAAGGATTGTTAGCCAGGAGAGAGGAAGTAATCTTCGACGTCGTGGATGCTCCATATGCCTACAACGTCATATTCAGAAGAGGCATGTTAAATCAGTTCGGAGCTGTAGCACACCACAATTACTTGTGCATAAAGATGCCCACACAAGCGGGAGTGCTCACTATCTTCGGAGATCAAGCTACCGCCCGAAGAGCGGAATATGGTCACGGCCCCCCTAATAATGTGCAAGATAATCAAGAAAAATTTTCAGCTCCTTTCGAATCTTCGAAGAAATCCTTCCCAAGACCAAGTCCTGAAGGAGAGATTGCAACGAAGATTATTGTTAAAGATGGTAAAGAATATGCATTTCAATTTGGTAAAGATTTACCTCCAGAAGTTGCCACCTCCTTGGAAAAAGTAGTTGAGGAGAATTTAGATGTCTTTGCTTGGTCTGACGAAGACATCACCGGAGTCAATCGGGATATTATTGAACATAGTTTACTTGTAAACCCGAAGGCCCGGCCTGTTCGGCAAGGACTCCGAAAAATGTCCGCAGAAAGAACTGTTCTTGCAAAAGACGAAGTTGAAAAATTGTTGAAGGCTGGGATTATCAGAGAAGTGGCTCACATAGAATGGTTAGCCAACCCAGTCTTCGTCATGAAGAAATCCTCCGGGAAATGGCGCATGTGCATTGATTTCTAATCCTTGAATAAAGCATGCCCTCGTGACCCCTACCCCATGCCCCGAATTGATCAATTGGTCGACTCCACCGCAGGTTCAGAGTTATTAAGCTTCCTTGACGCGTACTCCGGTTATCATCAAATATGGTTGAAACGCGAAGATGAGATCAAGACAAGCTTCGTAACACCCTCGGGAGTCTTCTGTTATGTAAGAATGCCTTTTGGCTTAAGAAATGACGGGGCTATTTTTTCGAGGTTAGTTGCTAAGGCTCTAGGTCATCAATTAGGTCGCAATGTGGAGGCCTATATGGATGATATTGTAATAAAGAGTGCTTTAAAGCACCAACATAGCCTAGACTTAGCAGAAACATTTAATAGCCTTCGGGCATGTGGGATTCATCTTAACCCCGAGAAATGTATTTCGGAGCTAAGGCTGGGAAGTTGTTAGGGTATTTAGTTTCAAGCAGAGGGATTGAAGCTAGCCCTACTCAAATAACTGCGCTACAGAAGATGGCTCCTCTGGAAAATTTAAAGCAAGTGCAAAAGCTGACTGGTCGTCTGGCAGCACTTAGCAGGTTTTTGGCAAGGTCTGCGGAGAGAAGTTTGCCCATCTTTAAAGCATTGAAAGGGTCCAAAAAATTTGCATGGACACCGGAGTGTCAGAAAAGCTTCGAAGATATTAAAGAGTATCTCAGTAATCTTGCTACACTCACGGTGCCTACTGCGGACGAAACCCTACTCCTTTACCTTGTGGCTACTGGCTCTGCTGTCAGTGCAGTTCTTGTCAGAGAGATTGATGTCAACGGGAAGTTGGTACAAAATCCAGTTTACTTTGTGTCCGAAGCATTGTCCAGAGCAAAAACAAGATATTCCGAGCTTGAGAAATTCGTTTATGCTCTGATAATGGCTTCGAGGAAGCTAAGGCATTATTTTTTGGCACATAATGTTGTGGTACCAACTTCGTATCCTCTGGGAGATATGCACCAAAGTAAGGATTCCACTGGAAGAATTGGGAAGTGGGCTGTTGAATTAGCAGCCTTCGACATATCTTTCCTAGCAAGAACAGCAATTAAGTCGCAAGTATTGGCTGACTTCGTAGCAGAGTGGACTCCCCCTGCAACATGGGCTCCAGAGAAGCAAAGCGAAGAAATTTGGACTATTTACTCCAATGGAGCTTTTCAAGCATCTGGTGCAGGTGTCGGAGCCGTGATAATTTCGCCTTCAGGGCAAAAGGCTTTGTACTCCACAAGACTCAACTTTAAGTCTACCAATAATACAGCAGAGTATGAAGGAATTCTATTGGGACTTTGCAAGGCACGTGCTCTAGGGGCTACAAGAGTTGTTATTAAAACAGATTCTCAGATTGTAGCAGGGCACGTGGACAAGAGTTTTCAAGTCCGACATCCGCAACTTGCAAAGTACTTAGAAGAAATCCGAAAGATCGAAGCAGCATTTAAAGGAATTTCTATTCGAAGTATACCTAGAGCAGAAAATATGCAAGTGGACATCTTAGTGAAAGCTGCAGCCAGAGCTATGGATATACCCGAAGAAGCTTTTTATGAAGAACTTAATACACCTTCGGTGCCACAAATTCCCTCCGTAGAGATTCTTTGCATTCCAAGTACAGATTGGAGAAATTCGATCATGGAACTTTTGCAAGGAGGAGCAAATTCGTTTGAAGAGCCACAGCTTTCAAGATTGAAACTCAGGGCTAGGAATTATCAAATAATCAACGGTATTTTATACAAGGCCGGAGTATGTTCCCCTTTACTCCGATGTATATCCCAAACCGAAGGCCAAGATATTCTTCGAGATATTCATGAAGGGCTTTGCGGTAGATCGCCCACCAACAGCTCTTCAAGTTATTGCTCCGGTATGGCCCATGGCCAGATGGGGTATGGATTTGATTGGTCCCTTTCCAGTAGCTAAGGGAAATTTAAAGTTCACAGTGGTAGCTATTGAATATTTTTCTAAGTGGGTCGAAGCAGAACCCTTAATAGCTATCACTTCGAACAATGTACAGAAATTCTTTTGGAAAAGTATCATTTGCCGGTTCGGAGTGCCTAGACAACTCACAGTTGATAATGGAACACAGTTCAATGCAGAACCTTTCAGAAAGTTCTGCGAAGATCTAGGCATCCAGTTATGTTTTGCTGCAGTGAGACATCCTCAGTCTAATGGAGCTGTAGAAAGAGCAAATGGTAATATTTTGTCAGGGCTAAATCGAAGGATAGTAGGATTGGCAAAAGGACTCTGGACCGAAGAACTTCCGAAGATTTTGTGGTCCATTCGGACCACTCAAACGAGGTCCACGGGTTTCACTCCATTCAGACTATTATTCGGAGATGAAGCTATGACACCAACAGAGCTCAAAGGAGGATCACTTCGCAGCACCGAACCGGAAATAGAAGGCGAAAGACTAGCTTCGCTGGATTTAACAGAGGAGACAAGACTTCGAGCTGTGGCCAATTTATCAAAGTATCACCAGCAGACGAAGGCTTGGTTTGACCCGAAGGTTAAGATCAATGAGCTTAGACCGGGTCATCTCGTTTTGCGAAGCATTATAGCGCCAGGAAAATTAGGAAATAAATGGGAAGGTCCATAATTAATTGTTCGTTCAGGACGTCCTGGCTCTTTTAAATTAGCTAATTTGGAAGGTGAAGAATTAGCGCATACTTGGCATGCGGAGCACCTAAAGCGATACTTCGCATAAGGGCTCCTTGTAATCATGTGTAATCACTTTTCGAATCAATAAAGCATATGGTTCAGATAATGCCTACCCCTCATAAAATTCCAGCTTCCGAGTGTACGCACTGGAACCGCAGAGTTGACCGAGAGGGAAGTGTCATTAATTTGAATCATATTTTCCGAGGTGGTGGGCTGACATAATCCGGAGTCCAAGCCACCGGCTTGAAGACATCCGTAAAAGAGCCCGAAAACCACAGAATGCGGAGTCCAAGCCACCGGCTGGAAGACATCCGTAAAATGAGTCCAAAGAGACCAAATGATACGGAGCCCAAGCCACCGGCTTGTAGGTATCTGTAAAAAGATTCCAAAGAGACCAAATGATACGGAGCCCAAGCCACCGGCTTGTAGGTATCCATAAAAAGAGTCCAAAGAGACCAAATGATGCGGAGCCCAAGCCACCGGCTTGTAGGTATCCGTAAAAAGAGTCTAAAGAGACCACTGCGAACTCCAAACCACTGGTTTGACATAATTCGCAAAAAGAGCCGAAGGAGGCCAAAACAAAACAGAGTTTGAGCCATGAGCTTCAAATGTCTGTTAAGAAAGTCCAAAGTGACAAATTATCTAAGACACTAAAGTGTCCGGAAAGTTATCTCAAGTGATTTCTTTCAAAAACATAAGGTACTAAGTTGCCAACCTTCAGACTGCAAATAGTCGAAGACATTTTATAAGATTTTATTCGATCTTTAAATTACTGAGGGGCTCCGAACCCCAAAAATTATACTCCTAAGTTTTCTTTGTGCCTAACCATCTTTGAATACAATTCGAAGTTGCTTACGCCCAAAGAGGGGCTAATAAATAGGGAGACAATTTTAAATCGATATTTATTATTCGAACAAATATGATTACATCATGAAAATTTGGTATCTATACCAAGAAGGAATCGGAGACCTCTTCGATCTCTAGAGCTAGGGTTGGAATGACTAGTTCCAGTGCTGGGAGTCCTAACAACTTTGCGTTTAACTCTCCTACCTCCCTTCGAAGCTCTAAAGTCTTTTTGTTCTTGCTGAAGCTCGTCCCAAGTTCGAAGCCGTTCGGGGCTCCTCGAGGGACGTAATCATTCCGGAACTATCTCGAGGAACTAGAAATCGAGGGCGCTTGTGAAGTTTTAAGATTTCGAAGGTAGCCCATAATAAGCAAAGTTCGTCGTTAACATCTAACACTTCGACATCTTCCATATGAGGCAAAGCCTAAAAACATGATAAACAAATCTTCATTCATAAATGTACAAAAGCGTAGTGCTTTACATAGTTGAAGATCCTAAGGTAATTCTAAACTTGCGGGTTTGGAGGAGGCTGACTGCTCGAAGCTTGGGACCGAGCCTGCTTCTGGCGTTGTGCTTCGTCAATCCAGGCCTTGATCGCAGAACGACCTTCGGCTCTCCATGAAGTTTGAAAGGCTTGCCAAGCAGCGGCCACACCTTCGGAGGGCGTGAGAAGCTGGTCGTCATCGAAGGTAATGGGACCCTCTCCTGCGCTCGGAGTTATTGATCAGCCCAAATCTTCGTAGTAACAAAGTAGACCAACGACAGCCACTTGTCCGGAGATTTCTCCATAATGAATGTCTGATGTCTTCATTTGCTTCGCTACTCCTTGAATCCTTTTCAACCGGTGCAGTAGGGAGATGTTGTCATCCGAAGGAAGCGTCCCAGTAGTACCGAAGTACTCCAGAACGCCTAGCAATTGATCCATGACCTCCGCAGCTACCTTCTCAGACTTCAGCTTATCTTCAATTAACGCATCCTTCATCGAAGTTAGCTCTTCTATTACTCCAGAGAGCCTAGCCGTTTCCGTAGTTAAAGAATTCTTGTGATTCAGTAGCTGGCTAGCTTCTTCTCGGAGTTTAACAAGCTCAGCCCCCGCAGTAGTGTGCTCCGCCCGCATCTTTTCAATTTCTGCTCGAAGCACAATTTTTTCTGCTTCGAGCTCCTTGTTCGTAGCCTCCAAGCCTTGTCTGGCCCTGCGCTCCGTTGAAACCATATTGTCCATGTGGGCCACTCGACCTTCGGAGATAGTCAGATTTCATTGAAGAGTTGCATTCTCCTCTCGAAGGTGAATGTTCCCACGTTCGTTGGAGATATTCGTAGCTCGAGCCAAGACTGTTTGCTACGAAAAGAAAAAGTCAAGGTGAGAAATTATTTGTATATAAATTTGCTCCTATTTTGCAGATACTTCGTACCTGGTATGCTGCGCGTTTCATGGCATCATTAAGCTCCGAACTCTGCGCCTTGCTCAAGATGGCCACCAAGTTTGTCTCCCCGACTTCGCGACTAGCTCAATCCAAAGGCTCGAGCAAAGTCCGAAGCCCAGTTCTTCGCTCTAAGAAAGGAGCTAGCAGAGGGAGCATGCTTAAGGCTTGTTTGTCATCTTCGTTTGGCGAAGGTCCGGAGTGTTGAGCTGTGGTCTTCGGAGCCCTAGTAGACTGGCCCCCCTCAGTAGATTGGCTCTCGTCTGTTGACTCAGACGGAGTTGATCCTGAGCTCGGAGCAGGGAGGGAGTCCATCTTCCCTTTGCCTTTTCCAGGCCCCATTTGAGTGGCTCCCAGAATTGGCTCCGAAGTTGTCGAAGGTCTAGGAACTGTATCTTCGGGACGGACCTCTTCCATAGAAGTGGATTCTGTAAAAACAAAGGTATTATACATTGTATAATTTTGCATTAAAAAAAGGATAAAAGAATTATTCGAAGTTTACCTTCGACATTTTGGCGGCGGATGAGCATTTGACTGCTTGGCGGATTGAAGGCGAGATCTTCGTCAGAATCAAACGTCAAATCTTCGACTGTCGGAACATTTTCCTGAACAGTCGTTGTTGCTTCATCCGGAATCGAAGCTACAGTGACTTCGACTCCACTCCCATCCACAGGAGCTCCGTCCTGAGGTAAATCCTCTTGAACAGCCGGAGTCCTCGCTTGCTCAAGATTCTCTTGAGACTCCGGCACGTTCGCAGGTTCTTCAATTTGTACAGCCCTTTGAGCTGCATCCTCGTCAATCAACCTTACGAGCAGCCTACCTTCATCCTCCTGAGAATCGGAGATTGAAGCTCTTGGGCTTGAAGGTGCGGGAACTTTTGGCTTTCGAGCCACCTTTTTAACCGGAGTCTTGGCGGAGCTCGAAGTTCCAGCTTCGGCTTTCCTTTTATTGGGCCTTTTCTCCGAAGGTACCCAATCCATCAGAGGGGGCGGAGCAATTTCCAACAGCCCCCACACTATGTTAGATCGTTCCCAACTTCCAACCAACTTGATTCTCCATTCTTTCTCGGTCGGAGTTCGAACACCCAAAATCTTCTCCGAAGCCCGTACGATTTGTTCCGAAGTTATAGGGGCTGAAGAAGCTAAAAAATGAGTTAAGTTTGTTAATTCTTTGAATAAATATACATAGAGTATGTTGTTTTCGAAGTTACCTGCAGGACTCGAAGTTGAGGAAATTTTTCGAAGACCGCCTTCCGAATCCTCTTCGAAGATGATAGGCCAGTTGGCTATCAGGGGAGAAATTTGAAGCCCTAGGAATTCTTCGGCTAAGTCCTGCATGCTCAAACAACGACTGATTTTTTGAAGCAAGCTCAAGCGAGCTTCGAGTTGGCCTAGATCTGGGTGCACCAAGGCTTCCTTCCGGAAGTGGATTTCTCGCAAAGGTCCAGCTAAGCGGTTGCTTGCCCTAACTTCGGCGTAAAACCATCTCAAGATCCAATCAGTATACCATCTAGCATTAATGGCCTTGGCAGGAAACCGGAGAGCATATTCGTCCCGGAGTCTGAAGTTGATACTTCTGAAGGCCACTACTATCTTTTCACCTCCGGAGCCTACGAAGGTCTTCGGTTGGCATGATGCTCTGTGTAGTGCTGCGAAGATCTCCGCTCTTCCTTCACAACCTTCGGCTCGCAACGCCCATTCGAAGATAGCAAGGCGTGCTACCGCACTCGGAGAGAGTTGGGGGAGCGTTACATGAAACAAGTCTAATACCTCCGCTAAAAAGTCGACTGCCGGAAGCCCCAAACCAGCTTCGAAGAAGGCTTCGAAGACGACCACTTCTCCGGGCCTTGGTGATGGAATGATTTCCTTCCCAGGTTTGCAAATCATAACCCCCGAACTAATCTTGCTTTCTATTGCAGCCGCAAGCGATTCCCTTCTACAGGTTGACGACCCTAGTTGATAAGACTAGTCTGTATACTTCGTCGACGCCGGAAAGAGGTCTTGAGGACTGACATTTTGGGGATTTCCTCCCACCGGCGCCATTGCCGCCACTGAAGGATTTGGAGTTGCCGTCGCCGATGATGCAGCCACTGCCACCGCAGCAGCTTGCTGCTGGGCCAAGGCTGAAGTGGCTCCAGGGCCCTTAAAACTAGTTTTCGCCATTAGATTTTGTGGATTGTTTCAAAGAAAAAACGGCGGCTAGGGCTCAAGTGATGGCTTGTTTGCACGAAAGCAGTGAAAAGGTACTCAAGAAGGGTTTGGGCCCTCTATTTATAGCTCAGACCCTGATTTTTTACCGTTTGCCTGTGTCGTTTCACATTCCCAACCGTTACTTTGCTCCGAAATTAAAGCATTCCGTAACTTCTGTTAGAAGAAAGAATCTAACGGCTATTTCTTCTAAGTTTAAAAAGACTTTCAGACTTTTCGAGTTAGTTCTAAGTTACTTCGAAAGTAATTTTATTAAAAACTGATTCAAAGTTTACATCTCCACGTAGTTCGGAGATGGTTTAAATCTGTTAATCTCTATACATGAATATGTTTCCTTGCGTATACTACTTCCCTAACATCACAGATTTAACGGAGAAGCGTATTTGAGGGGCTACTGTTGGGGGAAAATATTCAATCTTCAAGATTATCGTAGCAACAAGATAAAGACTGATGATTAAGATGAAGATGTCTGATATATAATTTCAGAGATGCATCCGGTCAAGTTCGAAGTATGATGACGGGCTCTAGTTCGGAGTACATCTTCGAACATAGACTCTTCCAGGAACTTCTTTGCCAGCTAAGATGGAAGACTTATCTTCTAACTAGATTAGTCTTTTACCATTTTAGCCCTATTAAGGGTACCGAATAGTTTCCACTATGTCGGTTGTAATAGAGGGGTAAAAAGGTCTTTTCCTTAATGTTTGGGCCTATAAATAACCCCCGTTTTACCCAGTAATGAGGACCGAATACAGGTTATTCAATACACACATTCGAACTATTCTAAGTTATTATCCTTTCGGAGGCTTAGAATAGTTTCCTTCGCAAACACTTTGTTTGTTAGTTTCTAATCTTCAGAAACCTGTTAGCGTAATCTTTTACGCCAACACTACTTTTACCATACTGCCTGTTGTTGAGCGTACATCCCCTGAGATAATCGCTCAGCATCAGAACAACAACAAAGCAGTGAACATTTTGTTTTCTGGTTTAGGTCCCACTGAGTTTGAGCGTGTGAGCCATCTCAACACTGCTAGAGAGATCTGGGCTACCCTCTAGGCACACTATGAGGGGACTGCCCAGGTCAAGGCTTGGCTCTATCAGACCTACCGGCGTGAATATGAAAATTTCACACAGAAGTCGGGTGAATCTGTTGAAGCCTTGTTTCATCATTTTCAATCGATCATCAACAAGCTTCAGGCCAACAAGGCCGAGGGAGTTCAGCTGGTCTCAGATCATGAGCAAGCGCTCATGGTTCTTCATATCTTGGACCCTAAGATCTAGGAGATCAAGATATCCTGTATCATTGAGAGCACCTCTTATGATATCTTGACAATTTTAGAGCTATTCAGCAAGCTCAAGGCCACAGAAGTTGATATCCAGTTGAGATCAAATCTCACTGGCTCTGGATCAAAAACCCTGGCCCTTGCGACACCTTCTGCTGACTCCTCTTTTGTGAGCTATGCTGGGTTCTCCTTGATGTCTATCACTGAGGACCAGCTTGAGTCGCTAGGAGATGATGATATGTGTCTGTTTAACAACCAGGTGCATCGTGTCTATGATAAGTGAATGTTCAAAAGACACGGCACAAAATCCGGATGCTTTGCGTATGGTGATCTAGGTCATTTCACCGCCGACTACCCCAAGCGCAATTGTCACAAGAAGGGTACCGGTGGTGGCTCTTACAACTCCGGCAAGCACGACAGCTCCACCTTCACCAAGGGCAAGCCCAAGACAAGATTCTTCCGAAAGGCCCTGAAGGACTATCGGCGTGAGAACAAGAAGCGAGACAAGGCCTTCTTCGCCGATATGGAGAGAAGCTACTCCAAGCAGTATTCGTCTTCTTCCTCTTCATCAAGCTTAAGCGATGAGGAGATCATGATCAGGAAGGGGAAGGACAAGGATGATCCGGTGGGCCTCTGCTTCATGGCCTTCGAGGACAAGCCGAAAAGCCACTCACATCACCGCCGAAGATCCTATAAGAGCTTCTGCTCAATGGCTCTTGGGGATAAGGAAGAGAAGGGCTCCCCCGACGACTCCGATGATGACGACGATGAAAAGGTATCCTCCTATGAACAAGAAGTCATTGATTTACTTGAAGAGAATCATCAGGAGTTGAGGTATCGGGAGAAACTTCTTAGAGGGGCTAATAAGAGGATAGATGAGCTTGAGAGTGAGCTTTCCATGGCCAACGGCAGGATTGAGAGTCTATCTTCTTCCCCTTGCTTGGGTGGTAGCAGTGAGTGACCAAACTGTGAGGTGTTACTATGTGACCTGACGACTCTGAAGTCTAGGTACACAAAGAGGGTAGATGAGAGGGACTCTTTGGCCACTGAGCTTGAGAGCTCTCAGCTGGAGCTGAAAGATGCTCATGCCACTATCGTCGTGCCCTGTGTTGACTACCCATCCCACCTAGCTAGTTTAGCTGAGCTGAAAGCCAATGGTGCTGAGCAGTTGGGCAAGTTGGAGAGAGTCAGAGCTGAGCTAAAGTAGACTAGGATAGAGCTTGAGACATTGTCAGTTCCACCCACTGTTTGTGAGAACTGCTTGTCTCTTAGATTGGAGTTGATCAAGATGAAAGTTGAGAAGTCTGTCCAAGTCGATAGAGAGTGTGAGACCTTCTTGTCTCAGGTGGATGTGCTATCTTCCTTGAGAGAGGAGCTAGCTGATGTTCAGAATGAGAACTTTTACCTCCGTGAGATACTGAGTTGGGTGAGTGCCAGAGAGCCACATCTCAACATGATAATCCAGAAGTTTAAGAGGCAAGATGGGTTTGGGGTCGGTTACACCTATACCAAGGCTGACTTTGAGAGTACCATTAGCTGAGTAGTGGAGTGGAGTAAGATGACTCCTAAACAGAGATATCCCAAGACTCACTCCACTGAGTCTTTTCAGGCTAGTCAGTCCAAGGATGGAGTATTCCAAGAACAACCTAAAGCTTCACCCAAGAAGATCATCTGGGTTCCAAAGCCCAAACATATCCACACTTCTCTAGACTCTCTACCTGGACCCTTTCACACCAAAGAGTCTACACCCAACACCACCAAGCCCAAGAACCCCAAGCCTCAACCACATCCCAAGAAGCCTACCTACCACTGTGAATTGTTAGAGAGATAGGCATCTTGAGGAGTTTTTCTTCAGGAGGAAGCGGGTTGAGAGAGCAGAGAGAGCTCCTGGTGGGCAGGAGCAGTTCTACCAGCAGGGTGGTAGACTGAGAGTCCCTCGATGCGGGGAGAGGCTAGAGGCTAGGCCACATCGTGTAGGTGGTGGTAGAGGAGACGGCTTTCATGCCCGTGCTCCGGAGGGTGGTGTTCGCTCTGGTAGAGCTCTAGGTCATTCTGGATACGGCTTTGGACCTCGTGGCTGAGACTTTAGGCATAACCGAGGACCGTGCTTTGGTCTAGACTCTTATGACTCTTTCTGCTTTCCTTCTTTTGAGCAGATGGCTCGACACTAGTTTAGCTCTTTTGCTAAACCTGGTGCCGAACCATTTGCTCCCACTTACGACCACTAATCGTAAAGGATCGAGGACTGGAGGATGTGTGGATCATGGATTCAGGATGCTCTCGCCACATGACAGGACATCGCAGATGGTTCTCCAGCCTCACTCCCCCGAGCTCCCAGGAGTACATCACTTTCGGGAACAGTGGTCAAGGGAGGGTACACGACATTGGCTCAATTCGCATCTCTGATCATTTCTCTTGGAAGAATCTTGCTTTGGATGGAAATTTGAATTTCAATTTGATCTCTGTTTCGCAACTTCTTGAGGATGGTCTAGAGGTTCTATAAGAAGGGCATGTCTTTTGTGGTTGATTCTAGATGATCTTTGGTTTGCCAGATCTTACCCTTCGGTAAGGTTTTTCGGATTGATTTCTCTAGTTCTTTTGGCCCTTCTCGTTGTTTGATTGCTGGATCCTCCTCTGAGATCTGGAAGTGGCATAGGAGATTAGGCCATTTGAGTTTTGATCTGCTAGTCAAATTGAGCTCTATGGACCTTATCCGAGGATTGCCCATGCTTAAGATGGAGAAGGATCTAGTTTTTCATCCCTGTCGTCATGGGAAAATGGTTGCCGCTTCTCACGCACCTATGACTTAGGTGATGACTTCGTAACCGGGAGAGCTGTTACACATGGACACTGTTGGTCCAGCTCGGGTACGCTCAGTCGATGGGAAGTGGTACGCGCTTGTAATAGTTGATGATTTTTCTTGATTCTAGTGGGTTTTCTTTTTGGAGTCTAAGGATGAGACTTTTCAGTTTGTTCATGACCTAATTTTGAAGCTAAAGAATGAGAACAATGGTCAGATGCGAGCAATTCGCTCTGACAATTGCTCTGAGTTCAAGAACTCTTAGTTCGTCAACTTCTGCTCCTTACACTCCCCAACAGAACAACGTTGTGGAATGAAAGAATTGCATGCTAGTCGAGATGGCCAAGACGATGCTCAATGAGCATAGGACTACTAGGTGATTTTGGCCTGAAGCCATGAAGACGGCTTGCTATCTGGCCAACCGCATTTTTCTTAGAGCTTACTTAGGTAAGACTTCATATGAGTTGCGGTTTGGCAGACATCCCAAGGTGAGTCACTTGCGAGCGTTTGGCTGCAAGTGCTTTGTGCTCAACAAGGGAGGGCATTTGGACAAGTTTGAGTCTCATTGCTGGGATGGAGTCTTTCTTTGTTATGCTTTGCATTCTCGAGGCTTTCGTGTTTGGAACCTTGACTCCCAACAGCTTGTCGAGACTTGCGAGGTTTCTTTTGATGAGTCCTTGCCTTCTTTGACTCTTTCTTTTGAGCTTTCTAGAGATGATGAGCTTGGCGTGTCCATATTCGAGGAAGATGATGACGCTCCTGATATTGATGAGGGTGGGCCTTCTGCACAGCTTGTAGACCCCACACCTTTTGAGACTTCGACTGAGAACGAGGGCGAACCTCTGATCACTTCTTCCACTTCGATCGAGCCCCCTCAGTCGAGTCCAGAGGTGCCAGCTGCTGACTACAATGAGGTGACTTCAGATCACCTAGGACACCCATCAGTTCAGCGTGATCACCCCTTAGAGCTCATCATCGGTGATCTTACTAAGAGAACTTTGCGCTCTTCTGTTGACTCGCTTGCTGTGTTTGCTGAGTCTACGTTTGTTGCATCTTTTGAGCCCAGAGATGTTTCTCATGCTTTTTCTGATTCGAATTGGATAAACTCTATGCAAGAAGAGCTTGAGAATTTTGTCCGCAATCGGGTTTGGACACTAGTTGAGCTACCACCCGGATGCAACCCCATAAGCACCAAGTGGGTATTCAAAAACAAGCAAGGTGAAGATGGGTTTTTGGTGCGCAACAAAGCTCGACTAGTTGCCCAGGGTTTTTGCTAGAAAGAGTGTATTGACTTTGAGGAGACCTTTGCTCCTGTTGCCCGTCTTGAGTCCATTCGCATTCTTTTGGCATTCGCTGCTTCGAAGGGTTTTAAGCTTTTTCAAATGGATGTTAAGAGGGCTTTTCTGAACGGTACATAGAGGAGGAGGTCTATGTTAGGCAGTGCCCCGGTTTTGAGAACCCTAAGTTTCCTCGACATGTTTTTAAGATGCAGAAAGCTTTATACGGTCTGAAGCAAGCCCTCAGGGCTTGGTATGACCGGTTGAAGCAGTTTTTGTTGGGGAAGGGCTTTGTGATGGGTTATGTGGACAAAACTCTTTTCTTGCTCAGAGATGGCTCAGACTTCTTGATTGCTCAGATTTACGTGGACGATATTATTTTTGGTGGTTCTACTAATGCGCTTGTGTCCAAGTTTTCTGAGCAGATGCACAGTGAGTTTGAGATGAGCCTCATGGGTGAGCTCAAGTATTTCCTAGGGCTCCAGATCAAGCAGACCAAGGACGACATCTTCATCCACTAGAGTAAGTACACGCGGGACATGTTGAAGAAATTCGACTTTGGTGGAGAGCCGAAGCCTCAGATGACCCAAATGGGTACATCTGGAGGCCTGGACAAGGACGAGAGCGGCGTCAAGATCAACAAGAGAGAGTATCGAGGGATGATTGGTTCGCTGATGTACTTGATGGCAATGAGGCCAGATATTCAGGTTGACGATCTAAAAGTGTGCGGACACTTAGGGACAAGCCTAAGCGTAACACAGCACCGACATCGTGTTCCGACTACCCTTAGCCGTGGTAAGGGGGGTGGAGTCACCAGGCAATCAGATCACACAAAATAATCCAATTAGCCAGAAGAAATATATTGAATAGAATAAATTAGCAAATCGGTCGGAGCCTGTCTGCTTCGAAGTATAGTGCGAAGGGGTTCACTGAAGTATACCTCCGGCGCCTGATGCGAAGTGTCCCGCTGAAGGGTACCTTCGGCGTTCGGACTGATATGGACAAATATGAACACCGAACGGATCTGGACGCGACAAACACCTCCGAACAGCGGGGTTCGGTGTGAAGTCTCCGATACAGTAAGATGCAGAGTAATGACTCAAGCGCGACACGCAAGCGTGACTTCATCCGGAGCGTAGTATGAGTGTGGTGAAGCCTGTCGTGACGAAGTGTGCTGGCGAACCATGCGGTCGAAGTGATCAGTCTTACCGAAGGGTGTTCTGGCAACCTCCGAAACCGATCTCTTAGCTCCGAACACCTCCGACGAAGTAGCTCCGAACGTAGGTAACCTACAATAGATAAGATTCGAAGTACTAATTCGGCCTGAGGACTGAATTCTGCTAAGTGTTGCACTAGTAGCGAAGGTAGCAATCTGTTACGCAGATTAGCGGATACTTCTCAGGCGAAGTAACAAGGGGATAACAATCTATTACGCAGATTAGCGGATACTTCACAAGCGAAGTAACAAGGCAATAGCAATCTATTATGTAGATTAACGGATACTTCACAAGCAAAGTAACAAGGATTACGACTATTCCGAAGTGGCCATCGAAGGGCTTACAAGCAAACCCACAAAGAGTATAGAAAAGTAAAGATAAAGTAAATGCGATCAAAGCTAGGGCTTTGTGTTTGATCTGTGTTGGGTAGGTTTCTGAATTTGCTTCGCCTCTATATTTATAGGGGCTAATCCTCTTATCTAATCTGCTATAATTCAGCTAGATAGAGATAAAAACTTTGCCGAAATTGTGTCCAACTCTATCTCTACCAAAGTGGGCCTTCAGCCAGGCCCGTCGAAGCCTGCTCCTCGGGCCAAAGCTTCGGCGGAGTGGGCCTCCGAAGGCTTCCTAGCCGAAGGCTGTGGGATGGCTGGAAGCTTTCGGAGCCCATAGCCCAATGGTCCTTCGACCCTATAGGGCTTCGGC
Source organism: Zizania palustris (assembly GCA_019279435.1). Taxonomy (NCBI): domain Eukaryota; kingdom Viridiplantae; phylum Streptophyta; class Magnoliopsida; order Poales; family Poaceae; genus Zizania; species Zizania palustris. The sequence goes on along the minus strand of JAAALK010000079.1, from coordinate 93,839,035 downwards.
CTGGCCTGGGACATGTGTATTTTCGGCCCAAATTTCCAAAATCGATATTTCGACAATCTTAGCCATTGATGCCATTTTTTGCTATCAACACATGCCCCCTGCCTTTTAGTGAACTAAGTGAACTAAAAGCACCACGAGCTAAAGATGATACCTTCCATATCGGCCTTTCGACACCTTTTACGCTATTTGCCACACGCTTGGGAAATACCTTTTCAAGTATTTACCATTCAAAGCTCTTCGAAATTGTTCTCCTTGCAGAGATTCTAACACATATGCATTGCCAGGAGCGATTTCAGCTATTTTGAAAGGGCCTTCCCAACAAGGTGACCATTTACCAAACTTGGGACTCTTAGTGCCTAAAGGTAAAATCATCTTCCAAACCAAGTCACCCACTTGAAACGATTTTGGTTTGACCTTCTTATTGTAAGATTTAGCTACTCTCCTCTTATCTACTTCTATGGCTTCTAAAGCCTTCAATCTCTTATCGGACACTTCTTCTAGGTTGTCCTTCAAGAGAGTTTCATACTCGTCGACCGATAAGCCATCTTGCCTTAACACTCTTAAAGAGCCAAGATTTACTTCTACATGTAGAACGGCTTCTTGTCCATATACCAACTTGATGAGGATATCACTTCACACGATACACACATGCACCAGCATGATACACAGATGCACCAGCATGATACACACATGCACCAGCATTATACACAGATGCACCAGCATGATACACACACGCACCAGCATGATACACAGATGCACCAGCATGATACACAGATGCACCAGCATGATACACACATGCAGCAACATGATACACACATGCACCATCAACCTACAATTCAATTACAGGGACCAATCACACGCGCCCGTGCCCGTTGCTTAAACCATGAGGTTAATTCTTTGCTTAGCAACTATGTTAATATTTGTTTGGACGGGATGCTACTGAATACTAGTGATATTTTGTTGCTTAGGAACATGGGAGATGGAATAGGAGAGTTGGAGTTGAAGACGGAGTCGCACGGATGATTTGGAGTCAAGATTTCGCTGGTTCGGACTACATCAACCACCATGCACAAAAATGGGCGTCACTTCCTCATACGAAGTCCGATTGGCGCGTTCTTGGACTTTTTGGAAAGCTGAGGTGAAGATGGATCTTTTGGCGTTGGTTTCGCCTCTTTTGGAGTCTCGAGTCGTCCTGTGTGACTGAAATAGTCCTGCGTGATAGAACTGGACCGAGTTGGACCTTGTACTGAGTTGGAGGCCGTGTTGGCCCATACTCCGAGTCGTGTGCGCCTCCTACAGGCTGCCCACGCCCTATATAACTCACGCCAGCCGCCTTTAGGGTTAGGTTTTGATTTGTTTGCATCTACACTTGTGTGTTTAGATCCCGCTCCTGCACCAGACCGATTGGCTGCTGCATCAGCGTTTGTGAAACCTCTCCTCATCATAGTTCATCTGTGATTTGGTATTCTACTTGTGTTCTTCCTGTTCTTGCTTGTGTTCTTGGGTTCGCTTGCAGGAACTAGCCTTCGTGGCGAGGTCAATCGCGCCCTGCGTGGTTGATAACCAACGGAGACAGTGGTGTAGCGATTGCAAGGTTTTGATCCGCCGGACCGGAGCCTTGGATCGTCAACGTCGAGATTCTCCACCAATCCAAGTTATCCTTACCTAGCGGAAGATCGGGAACAATCCCCCATTACAACTCATATGGACTGATTTTGGTAGCATCATGCTTTGCAATTCTACACGCCCATAGTGCCTCGGAAAGCACCTCATGCCACCTTTTAGGGAACTCTTCGATTTTCTTCCTAATGAGTTTAATCACAGTTTTATTACTAGACTCGGCCTGACCATTGGCCTGAGCATAGTAGGGCGAAGAGTTTATCAACTTAATACCATAATACTCAGCGAAGTCCCTCACTTCTTTAGAAACAAATGAGCTACCTTGATCCATAGTAAGAGTTTGAGGAATGTCGAATCTATGTATGATGTGCTTCAAGATAAAGTCAATTACCTCATTGTGAGTCATGTTCTTGAGAGGCACGACCTCGGTCCACTTGGTAAAGTAATCTGTCGCCATCAACACGAACTGATGTCCTTTTGAGGAAGGAGGGTAAATTTGGCTGATGAAGTCTAAACCCCAACCTCAGAATGGCCATGGCTTGACAATAGGGTTGAGTAATGAAGCAGGAGCTAACTGAATATTGCCAAACATTTGACATGTTTCACACCCTCTATAATACTTAAAACAATCCTCGGTCATAGTCGGCCAGTAAAAACCCGCTCTTTTGAGCATCCAACTCATTTTCTGAGCCGACTGATGGGTGCCACAAAGTCCTTCATGGACTTCTCCCGTAGCTACCTAGGATCGTTCTTGGTCTAGACACTTTAACAGTACTCCGTCAATGGTTCGGCGATATAGTGTGTCGCCTATCAACACAAATTTAAACGCCTGTCGCCAAACCTTCCGATCAACCCTTTGGCTAGGGTCTCTCAAATACTAGACGATTGGACTTCTCCAATCGCCCTTATGGGCTTCGGAGGTTTTCGCTAGCTCACTCCGCCGAAGCCTGGCTGGACTAGCCGTGCGGAGTGTATCAAGCCGAAGCCCCCTGCCGGAGGGTCCGGGCTCCTGAAGGCCTTCGCTGTCTCGGGTACTCCGGCTCATGGGCTCCTGCGTGCCAGACTCTTTGGCGATCAAAACATTCCGGTACTAGGACCTTAGCGCGCGGTGGCCTCTGGCAGCCGGAGGGGTCTGACCCGGAGGGTGCGCCTGCCCGAAGTCACTAGCTTCGGTAGTGAGACCAAACATCGGCTTCTCTTGTACATAAAATTTTCCTCTCCTGACTTGGTAACCAGATGCTTGCTGAGCCAAATCATTTGCAACCGAATTGGCCTCTCTCGACACATAAGAAATTTTGAAGTCATCAAAAGTAGCAACTATGTCCAGGCACTTATCCAAGTAGCTGTTTAGCAAGCCATTAAAACATTGAGCACTCTTAGCCACTTGTTGTACCACTAACAGGGAATCACCATGCACATGGACATGTTTAACACCCATGGAATCTAACAATTCAAGCCTTAGCAGTAAAGCCTCGTATTCAGCTTGGTTATTAGTAGAAGGAAACTCTAAACAAGCCGAGGTCTCAAAGTGCATTCCACTAGGTGATATGAGAACCACTCCAATACCTTGGCCATTTTTTGCAAGATGAACCATCAAAGTAAAGTTTCCATGGTATTACTTCAATCAAAGCAACATTGCCACTCCAACTGACGTCTATGTGGTGGTCAACTATAAAGTTGGCTACGATCTGGCCTTTCATAGTTCTTAGGGGTTCATAGGCCAAATCATACTCCATCAAAGCGTAAGCCCACTTTCCGATTCTTCCACCTAGAATCGAATTTTGCAACATGTGTTTTATAACATCGGTTTGGCAAACGACAATGCATGTAGTAGGGAGAAGATAGTGGCACAATTTGGTGCATGCATAGTAAAGTGATAAACACAAACGTTCCACAAACACGTACCTGGTCTCGGCGTCTAGCAGGCGGTGGCTCAAGAACGTGATGATGTACTCTTTTCCTTCTACCTCCTGGGTTAGCACGGCCCCGATCACGCTATCTTCAACGGCGATGTATAGACGAAACGGAATCCCGGCTCTGGGTGCACTCACCATGGGTGGTGATGATAAGCACTCCTTGATTTTTTCAAAGGCACTTTGTTGGCTTGCCCCCCAAGTGAACTTGGCCACGTTCTTTAGCCGGAGTATGTGGACAAAGGCATCAATCTTGCCAGACAAGTTGGATATAAAGTGATGCAAATAATTCATCTTGCCTAGCAACTTCTGCACATCTTTTGTGCATGTCGGTGCCGTACCATTTCTAATCTTCTCAAGCCTCTTTGGATCAATCTCTATGCCTCTCTCATGAATCATGAAACCTAAGAACTTACCTACCGACACGACAAAGGCACATTTGAGTGGGTTCATTTTCAAGCCATACTGTCGCATCCTATCAAAAGGAACTTTCAAATCGGCTAAATGGTTTCCCATAGCGTCCGATTTGACTATGACATCATCAATGTAAACTTCTAACATAACTCCTAGCAAGTCATGAAAGATCAAGTTCATAGCACGCTGATACGTGGCGCCAGCATTTTTCAAACCAAAAGTCATAACGACCCACTCGAATAAACCGACAAAACCAGGGCATCGAAAGGTTGTCTTGTAGACATCCTCTTCGACCATAAAGATTTGATTATAACCAGCATTGCCATCAAGACAACTTAGTACCTTGTGTCCTGAAGCATCGTTGATTAGCATGTCGGCTACCGGCATCGGATACTCATCCTTCGGAGTGGCTCTGTTCAAATCTCTAAAATCAATACATACATGTATCTTGCTGCTCCCTTTCTTTTCTACAGGCACAATGTTAGCGACCCATTCCGCGTACCTGCATGGCCTAATAAACCTAGCGTTGAGTAGCCGCTCTACTTTTTTTTAACTCAGTCATAGACAGCCGAGTTAAAGCGACGAGGAGGCTGTTTATAAGGCCTAAATCTGGACTTGATAGGTAGCCGATGCTCCACGAGCTCACGGCTTAGTCCCGGTATCTCTCTATACTCCCATGCAAAGCAATCGACATACGACCAAAGCAACTTTATTACTTTGGCCTTTTTATCAGGCTGTAAATGTTGGTTGACAAAAGTCGAACTCGGGATGCTACCATCACCTATGTCAACTTCTTCTAAGGGATCGGCCGACGCAAAACCTTGTCCTAATTTCTCTACATTCCTAAAGTCTTCGATGGCCTTGGCAATACCGTCTTTATTAGACCGATACTGCTCTACACGATACTTTAGCCAATCCAGATTACTCTTGCTAGACATGACTACTAATACAAAAATAGTCATGCTACACCAGCCGGCTTTACATACACTAGTACAAAACATCCTCCGGATACGCTAACAAAATTGTAATCCGAAAGATCTCTACCTGACAGACACTCTACTTTGTTGTGAATGGCGTCAACTGATACATCGGCCAACACCACTTGGTTCAAAGTATCTACGGGAATGACCTCTACTTCATAACCGTCCCACTGAATCAGACACTGGTGTAGAGTAGAAGGAATGTGTTGACACGAAAACGTGCCCCCGCACTTGGGTCAGTCCGACGATCCAAAAGTGCACGGATACTTAGGGACAGACCTAAGCGTGACGTGGCGCCGACGTCATGTTCCGACTACCCTTAATAGTGATAAGGGGGTGGAGTCGCCGGGCAACCAGATTACACAAAATAATCCAATTAGCCGAAAGAAATAGATTAAACAGAATAAAATCAGCAAACTAGTCAGAGCCCGTCTGGTTCGAAGTCTGATGCGAAGGGTGCGCTGAAGGGTACCTTCGGCGTCTGGTGTGAAGTACTCTGCCGAAGGGTGCTTCGGCGTTCGGACAGATCCGGCTGAAGGTGGACTCCGAACAGATCTGGACGCGATGATCACCTCCGAACAGCGGGGTTCGGCGTGAGATCTCCGATACAACAAACTTCGGCGTCTAGTGCGAAGTACTCCACCGAAGGGTGCTTCGGCCTTTGGACTGATCTGGTCGAAGATGGACTCCGAACAGGTCTAGACGCAGTGATCACCTCCAAACAGCGGGGTTCGGCGTGCGATCTCTAATACAGCAAACTGCGAAATAGTGACGTGAGGGCCGCGCGCGAGTGCAACTTCGTCCGGCGTGGAGTACGGTTGTGGCGAAGCCTGTTGTGACGGAGTATGCTGGCGAAGCATGTTGTCGAAGCCTGCGGTCTCGTCGAAGGGTGTCCTGGGGACCTCCGGAACCGATCTCTCAGCTCCGGACACCTTCGGCGAAGGGGGCTCCAAACGTGCGAACCTGCAATAGAGACGATGTGTAGTACCAATTCGGCCTGAGGACCGAATTTTGCTAAGTGTTGCACTGGTAGCGAAGGTAGCAATCTATTATGCAGATTAGCGGATACTTCACAGGCGAAGTAACAAGGCAATAGCAATCTATTACGTAGATTAACGGATACTTCACAGGCGAAGTAACAAGGATTTACCACTGTTCCGTAGCGGCCGACGGAGGGCTTCCAGGCAAACCCATGAAGAGGTACAAGAAAATAAAGGTAAAAGTAAAGGTACGATCAAAGCATGGCTTTGGTTTGGTTTGAGTTGGTGGGGTCTCCACGCCGGCCAGGCCTCTCTATTTATAGGGGGTTAACTCCTAATCTAATCTGCTATTAATCCGGCCAGATAGAGATAGAGATTGAGCTTGAGATGTGTGCAACTCTGTCTCTGCCGAGGTGGGCTTCAGCCAGGGCCGTCGAGGCCTGCTCCTCGGGCCAAAGCTTCGGTAGCGTGGGCTTTGGCAAGGCCCGTCGAGGCCTGCTTCTCGGGCCGAAGCTTCGGCAGCGTGGGCCTCCGAAGGCTTCCGAAGCTTCGACAGCGTGGGCCTCCGAAGGGTTTCGAAGCATCGGCAGCGTGGGCCTCCGAAGGCTTCCTGGCCGAAGCCCATGGGCTGGCTAGAGGCTTTCGGAGCCCATCTCAATGGACTTCGGCCATGTAGGGCTTCGGACAGACCCTAGACATGTGTACTTTCGGCCCAAATGTCACGCGCCGATTTAATAAATCAGGTACTTTATTGAGATTCCAAACCAAAACGTTCATCATGCGACCACGTACAAATACGAGAAATCATTCACGGTTCGTAGACCGTATTAATACAAAAGTGAATAAAGGTGAAGAGAAACTAATAAAATAAAGGGTCCTAGATGAACGCCTCCTTCCTGTCTCGCCTTGACTGGGTCGCTACTCCAGACCTTCATCCTCCTCATAGTAGACGAGCTCTAGTGGTGTAAGTCAACGGGGGTGAGTACAAACGTACTCAGCAAGCCACCAAATGCAAATATAATGCAGAGTAATAACAAGGGAGATAGTGGCTAATTTTGCGGAAAAGCATAATTGTAAAGCATTAATTGTGATCAATTTATTAGTACTGAAATGTAAACATGTGTATGCATCATCATCTTCTAACTCGAGGGGTACAGTCAGCCCCACCTCGCTCAACAGTCCTTACATGCCATGAATAACTCTACCATTCAAACAGTTGTAAACTAACTGCGAGTAGTCACACAACCCGCCCTTGACCATGGGCTCAGCTTTTCGAAAAGATTAAATACTCTGATCAGAGATGTACCACTGTACCACACAAGGCACGCACTCATCACCTACACCAAAGTGTAACGAGATGACCCATACCACGGGAGCTCGTGCCAAAACCTTCCATATGGTCCTCCTCGACTCAACAACACCCTCTTATAGGTTTCATATGGCGTCCCGACGCGTCGGAGCCCCACCATACCACCCTTGAGCCTCGTCGGTACAAGTCACCCGCAGGTTGCCCCTTACCCCCTCCACTATGGTGCATCGAGTCAGATTGTTCCATACTTCCAGTTAGGACTTACCCATTAGACTTGTGGTTGGTACGGAAATGCTTTGCAACAGATCCCGCAGACCGGTCCTTATAGTGCCCCGGGTGCGACCAACCAGTTCCCGAGCTTGCACCCGGAACCCACCATACTTATAACATAGCCAACTCCAACAGAGTCCAGAGACAAGAATAACGAGGAAATTCATATAACAGAATCCATCTATCTACGACTCATTCTTTTTATCCTATAGCAGTTGTGCCGGTACATTGGGCACTAGCTAATATTTTTATAGTAGAGTGACAAGGAGTTAAGGCTCAATAAGCATGCCTTGGGTTTGCACACAAGGACGGGGATCTAATAAATATAAGTGTAGGGCTTGATATTTGACTAATGCAATAATATCCTATGAGTTATAGCGGTAGTTATGAAAAACTGGGCTTCAATGATGATCAACTATTTCCACAGGAGGGTTCGATGACTTGCCTTGCTCAGCAAATGGTGATGGAGGAATCTCGGGATAAAACTCCGGCTCCTCGACGAACTCGTAGTCTTCTCGATACGGAAAAATAAACAATACATTCAATAAACAGATAAAAATTCACCAAATAATAATAGACATACATGTTTATGGGTTTTATTAGGTGAAGTAAAGTTTTAATATTCTGAAGTTTGGTGAAAAACAGTAAAACTTATATTTTAAGGTTTTTCCTAATTTATTTTCTGAATTTAATATTTTATCCCTAAGGGGTTTTTATTCATTTAATTAATAAGTTTATTTTGGGCAATAGTAACATACTATTTTTATGACTTTATTGTGTAGAGAATAAAATGATGATTTTAACAAAATTTGAATGGTGAAATTTGGAGTTAAAATGAGCAAGTTATGAATTTTCAAAGTTTAAACAATTTTCTGGAATTTTATTTAAACTTGAAAATGGGCTCTGGTCCACGGTGAGCCAGGCCCACAGTGGACCAGCGACTGTGCGCGTGGACCGATCGATCCAGAGCCGTCGGATCTGGATCCGGTGATCGGGCGCGAGGCGGAAGGCTTAAGTGACAACGGACGGCCACGATTAGATCTCGTGAACCGGTATGACGTGGACGCACCAGATCGAGCGGACGGGTTAAGTGACGATCGATGGCCGAGAGGCCTCGATACCGCTTTGACTCAATGAACGCCCCAGATTAGGTCAAAGGGGGTTCTAATCTCAGCCGTTCATCGCTGATCGAACGGCCGAGGACCCGTACGGCACGACACGCGTCGGAGAGGGTAACTACCCTTCGTCTCCGGCGACGGCGGGGCTCGGGCGCGGTGGCGACGGCGGCGGCGAGCGCCTATAGGCCTAGCTTTATGCGAAAATGGCAAGAGGAGGGGACGGCGGTCATGACCGTACCTTCGACGGTGGAGAAGGAGGTCCGGAGGTGACCGGCGGCGAGGGTAGACGATGAAGGGTGTTCGGGTGCTCGACGGCGACGGCGATCTGGTGGGTTCCACGGCCAACCGAGGGGTGGCCGAGGACGAGAGGGCTTCGGCGGTCACGAGGGTGGCGATGGCTAGGCCGGAGGAGACCGGAGTCGACGGCTATCGGTGACCGGAGGTGGAATAGGGGAGGAGCTCGAAAAATGTGATCGGGGCGCTCTGGTGCTTCGGCTAAGGTTTAGGCGGTGTGGGCAGAGGGCAGCGACCGGCAGGGTTTAAATAGGGGGCTTGCCGGCATCTAGATGGAAGGGAACCGAAGGGGTTCCCGTGAACTCCGGCGATTGCTTCCAAGCTTCTGCCACGCTTCCTAAAGCGCGAAACCGTGTCGGCCAAAGATGGAAGGAGGTCGTCGGCGGTTAGGGGTAGGTGATCCGAGGCGAATCCTGGCGAACGCGGGCGGCCAGCGGGAGAAAATAGAAAGAGATCGCCGAAAAAAGGAAAGGGGAGGGAGGGATTCCATCGGAAAAGATGGATCCGACAGGTGGCCCCCACCTGTCGGTGGGTGAGCAAAAAGGGAAAGCTAGACAGGCGGGCCCTGGCGACCATAGAGACAAAGGCGGGCGCGTGAGGCTGACGGGTGGGCCGGGCGGAACGCGGGCGTGGGGAGGAGAGAGGGGGAGTGCGCTGACATGCGGGTCTCACACGTCAGAGGCTGGTGGTCGGACTGGGCCGGGTTCGGGGCACTCTAGAGGTTGGCGGCCCGTTTAGATTTTTAATTGTTTTCTGATTTAAAATAAATCCAGTAATTCATTTATTTGATTAAGGGTTGAATCACTGTTGATAAAAATTTGTAAAAATTCCTGAAATTATGTTTTGGCCTCTGGTTTATCCCATAAATTTTCTAAGTTCAGATTTTGAATATTTTTCCCTGTTTGGCTTTAATAGGGCTCTTTAAGGGTTTTTCTTTAATAATAATATTCAGAAATTCCTTTGATAATATATTTATTTTATTTATTTCCTTTTAAACCATGGGTGTTACAATCCTATCCCCTTACAGAGAATCTCGTCCTCGAGATTCGGATGAATCCTCGAATAACTCCGGATGCTGGGCTTTGAGTTTTTCCTCTTTTTCCCACGTAGCTTCCTCTACGGGGTGATTGCTCCACTGAACCTTACAGAAGCGGATGACACGACTTCTGGTGGTCCTTTCCTTGACTTCCAAGATCTTGACGGGCTTTTCCACATAGGTCAGATCCTCTTGAACATCCAACTGCTGCAGGTCTACTTGTTCTGTTGGGACTTGGAGACACTTCTTTAGTTGGGACACATGAAACACGTCATGTACCCACCAGTGAGGGTGGTAGTTCCAACTGATAAGCGGCTTCGCCTTGGCATCGAACAATGCGAAAAGGTCCAACATATCGAGGGGCCAACTTTCCTCTCATGTTAAACCGTTGAGTGCCACGGAGAGGTGTGACACGGAGGTAGACATGTTCTCCCTCTTCAAAGGCTAGATCTCGACGACGATTGTCCACATAGCTCTTTTGTCAAGATTGGGCTGTCTTGAGTCGGTCCCTGATGATCCGTACCTTCTCTTCAACTTCTCGAAGGATGTCTGTTCCAAACACTTGGGATTCACCGGTTTGATCCCAAAGTAGAGGCGTCCTACACTTACGTCCATATAGGGCTTCGAATGGGGACATCTGAAGGCTGGCTTGATAACTGTTGTTGTACGAAAACTCGGCGTACGGTAAACTCTTGTCCCAAGTTGCTCCAAAATCCAAAACGCATGCCCGTAGCATATCCTCTAATATCTGATTCACTCTTTCCGTTTGTCCATCTGTCTGAGGGTGGTAAGCAGTACTAAGTTCAATCTTGTTCCCATCTCCTCTTGAAGGTTCTTCCAAAAACATGAGGTAAACAGACTTCCTCTATCGGACACTATCTTCTGGGGCACTCCATGAAGACACACAATGCGGGCCATGTACAACTCTGCGAGCTTAGGGCCACTAAAGGTTGTCTTAACGGCTATGAAGTGTGCTACTTTCGTTAGCCGGTCAATGATTACCCAAATAGAATCGTATCCAAGCTGGGTCTTTGGGAGTCCGGTGATGAAATCCATACCGATCTCTTCCTATTTCCATTCAGGCACTTTAAGTGGTTGTAACAGTCCTGCAGGTCTCTGATCTTCTGCCTTTACTCTTCTGCAGGTGTCACATTCCGCGACGAACTGAGGATTTCTTTCTTCATGCTAACCCACCAATAGCGTTCCTTCAGGTCCTGGTATATCTTGTGATGAGGACATCACTTCACATGATACACACATGGAGCCTCCACCTACAATTCAACTACAAGGACCAATCACACGCGCCCGTGCCCGTCGCTTGAACCATGAGGTTAATTCGTTCCTTAGCAACTTTGCTTATATTTGTTTGGATGGGATGCTACTGAATACTAGTGATATTTTGTTGCTTAGGAACATGGGAGATGGAATAGGAGAATTGGAGTTGAAGACGGAGCCGCACGGATGATTTGAAGTCAAGAATTCGCTGGTTCGGACTACATCGACCACCATTCACTAAAATGGGCATAACTTCCTCATACGAAGTCCGATTGGCGCGTTCTTTGACTTTTTGGAAAGCTGAGGAGAAGACGGATCGTTTGCCGGTTGTTTCACCTCATTTGGATTCTCGAGTCGTCCTGTGTATTTAAAACAGTACTGTGTGACAGAACTGGGCCATGTGGGCCATAATCTGAGTCTGTACGTCTTCTAGCCCACAGCCCAAGTCTGTTTCCCTTCCACAGGGCGCCGCCCTATATATTCTCACACCAGCCACCTCTAGGGTTAGGTTTTGCTTTGTTGCATCTACACTGTTGTGTTTAGATCCCGCCTCTTGCACCGGACCGATTGGCTGCTGCATTGGCGTTTGTGAAACCTCACCTTATCCTCGTTTGTCTGTGATTTGGCATTCGATTTGTATCCTTCCTGTTCTTGCTTGTGTTCTTGGGTTCGCTTGCAGGAATTAGCCTTCGTGGCGAGGTCAATCGCGTTCTGCGTGGTTGATAACCAACGGAGACAGTGGTGTAACGATTGCAAGGTTTTGATCCGCCGGACCGGAGCCTTGGATTGCCAACGTCGAGATTCTCCACCAACCCAAGTTTATCCCTTACCTATCGGAAGATCGGGACCACTCCCCCATCAGCTGGTATCAGAGCTCAGATTTCCCGTTAGGTAATCTCGATCTGCTTTTGTTTTTACCCAGAGTCCAGAAAACCGCACCAAAAAAATTCCCCACCGAGAACCCCTTTGTGCCTTGCGATTTTAATTTCAGTTTTTAACTTTGTTGAGTTCGTGTTCTTGGTCGAGTCTTGTTGCTGGTTTAGTCATCCCTCTGTGTCGTTTGAGTAGTAGTTGTTCTTGTGTCTCAGAAAAAAATTCCCCACCAAAAAACCCCCCTTCCGCAACCCTATTTGTTTTCCAAATCTGCTCTTTGTGACCCCCCTTCGGTAAAATAGGCATAACTTTTCGCTCGTTTGGCAGAAAAATCTGAAATGTTTTGAGCGTGTTCCTGACCCAATTTGGAGGGTACCCTAACCGACAAAGGTCGGTTAGCCCTCACCAAAATCGCCAAAAAAAATCGGGAAGATAAAGAAAAAAATTGGACAAAGTTTTTGCTCGCCGGACAGCAAACTTGTTTGAATTTTTGCAAGCCACATCCCACCTCAGTTGTACGTGCCAATTTTTGTGGTTGCATCTCTAATCATCCTTGTTTCAAAAAAAAAATAGAGTGAAAAAAAGGAAGAAAAAAAAATATATAAAAAAAAGAGAAGCGGTCCTGTTATTTGCTTGTCCGAACTCTTGTCTGAACTCTTGTCCGAACTCCTGTCCGAACACTTGTCCGATCTGAGGAAGGCTTTGGCTGTTTGTTGCTTGTCCGAACTCTTGTCCGAACTCCTGTCCGAACTCTTGTCCAATCTGAGGCAGTCTTTGGCTGTTTGTTGCTTGTCCGATCTCTTGTCTGAACCTTTGTCCGAACTCTTGTCCGATCCGAACAGCAGCAGAAAAAAAAAATTTGCACATACCCTTGTCCGATCTCTTGTCCGATCCCTTGTCCGATCTATAGAGAGCTGATTTTGACCTGTTTTTGCTTCCTTTCTGATTTTTGGGCACATAGTTTCCCTCTATTACTTGAACTTTCACTTTGGGAGCACTACGGTCAGCAACTTTGACGAGTACTAGGGAATACTTATTGAACTTGGTTTAACTGTTATTATTATCGCTAATCCTTGCTACTCACTTTGCCTTCCAAGCTACACCTTTCTCTTGGTCAGGACAGGATCATTTCTTGCAATTGTACACCACCCTCCACTTGGTTCATCACCTGTAGGCCGGTGACCTCCCTGCGGCGTGGTAAGAACACTTGCAAGCGTGGGTAAGGTGCTTGACGAATTGCTTCCACCACACAGCCACCACCCCACCTAGCTGTTTTCCATCAGGATTATTCTTTGTTGTTTTGTCTTTCACTAACATGGCAGATAACAGCGGCACCCCTCCATCTGATTTTAATGAATGTGTCTCACGACGTGCTCTACTAGAGTCTCAGCGGCAGACCCAACATTCCATCGAACGTCTCGCACGTACTGTGGCTGACCTAGTAGACCAGATGACTGCCTTGGAAACACGATTGCCTGCTGCACGAGCCAACGATGAACATGTTGAAGAGGAAGACGATCATATTGAAGATGAAGACGACCTATCCTATGCCGGAAACAATGCCATTGACCCTGACGAGGCTGCACGTCATCGCTTTCAGTTCAACTGTCAAGGTATGGGCGGCCACCGCAACCGCCCTCCACGAGGTAACAATGACAACCACAGGAACAATGATCCCTACTCTAAGGTAAAATTTTCAGTACCTCCTTTTGCTGGCACCTATGATCCAGATGCATATTTAGATTGGGAGATATCAGTCGAACAAAAATTTAATGCTCACATGGTTCCTGCTATCCACCGCGTGCGTTTAGCTACTAGTGACTTCACTGGATATGCTCTTCTTTGGTGGACTGAAATAGTTCAGGTTGGAAATGAACCACAAACTTGGGATATGTTAAAACGGCAAATGCGTGGTAGATGGGTCCCTCCTTCATATAAACGTGATTTGAGAAAAAAATTGCAGCGCCTAAACCAAGGAAATAAATCGGTAGAGGAGTATTATCAGGAGTTGCAAATAGGTTGCATGCGTGCTGAAATTGAGGAGGACAATGAGGATAAAATGGCCCGTTTTTATGGTGGTTTACGACGTGAAATTCAGGATATCATTGATTATAAAGAATACAATACTATCACTCGTCTTTTCCACCTTGCTATGCTTGCAGAAAAAGAATTGCAGGGTCGCCAACAACCACAACGCAGCATGAGGACCAACATTGGTGGTGCTACTTCACGCTCAAGTGGGCAGCAGCAACGACCACCCGCGCCCTCTTCTCGACCGGCGGCTACATCAGCACCTTCTACATCTACAGCCCAGGTTGAGAGTTCCAAGACTGTAGCATCCAAGGCGCCAGCCAAGCCCACCTCCTCGGCAGCCTCTACTGCGCGTTCTGCAGCGATCCAGTGTCACAGATGCAAAGGACTTGGCCATGTGATGAAAGACTGCCCTAGTCAGCGGGCTTATATTGCTACGGAAGACGGTGGCTATGTAAGTGCTAGTGATGTTGAAGATGAATATGCACTTGCTGCTAACATTGCAGGAGATGATGATACATCCGATGATGACGCTGTTTTTACATCGGATACCTATGCCGACCATGAAGCACTTATTGTACAACGTGTTTTAAGCACTCACATGGAGCAGGACGACCGGGCACAACGGAACAATCTGTTTCAGACCTTCTTCCTCGTCAATGACCGCCGTGTACGTGTCATCATCGACAGTGGTAGTTGCAACAATTTGGTGAGCCTCGACATGGTAACGAAGCTTCAACTTCCCACACGTGCGCATCCACACCCTTACCATGTGCAGTGGTTCAACAATAGCGGTAAGGTCAAGGTAACACAAACTGCTCACATCAAATTTGCCATTGGTACATACTTAGGAGTTGCTGATTTTGATGTAGTACCAATGCAAGCATGTTCTCTGTTACTTGGTAGACCTTGGGAGTATGACACTGATGCTACACACCATGGTAGGAGCAATAAGTATACGTTTATGAACAAAGGAAAGAAAGTTACATTGCTTCCTATGACTCCTGCTGAAATTGTAAAATTTGAACAAGAAAAACATGCTAGGGATGCACAAAAGGGCAAACAACTTTCTGAAAATCAGCAAGTAGCTAAGACACTTTTGAGGCAACAGAAAGATAAAATTGCTTCTCCTTCTTCATCACAAGTTATTAATCTGAAAGGACATGTCATGCTTGCAACTAAAACTGACCTTGCTGAAATTTGTGATGATACTCCCTTGCTATATGGCTTGATTTGCACAAACGTGTTGTTTTCACTTGCGAACATTCCTAGCACTGTTCCTGTTGCAGTCACTGACCTTTTGCAGGAGTTTAATGATGTTTTTCCTGCTGAGATACCACCTGGGCTGCCACCGATACGCGGCATCGAGCACCAAATTGATTTGGTCCCGGGAGCGTCTCTTCCTAATCGTGCAGCGTACCGTACCAATCCGGAGGAGACAAAAGAAATTGAGCGCCAAGTACAGGACCTTCTTGATCGTGGGTACGTCCGTGAAAGCCTTAGTCCTTGTGCAGTACCCGTTCTTTTGGTACCTAAGAAAGATGGTAGTTGGCGCATGTGTGTTGATTGTCGTGCTATTAATAATATCACCATTCGATATCGACACCCTATTCCTAGATTGGATGACATGCTTGATGAGCTTAGTGGTGCCATTATCTTTTCTAAGATCGATCTCCGTAGTGGCTACCACCAAATTCGCATGAAACTAGGTGATGAATGGAAAACTGCTTTTAAAACAAAGTTTGGATTATATGAGTGGCTTGTCATGCCTTTTGGACTTACTAATGCACCTAGTACCTTCATGCGCTTGATGAATGAAGTCCTACGGCACTTTATAGGACGCTTTGTGGTTGTATACTTTGATGATATCTTGGTTTATAGCAAGTCTCTCACTGAACATGTTGAACACCTACATGCTGTTTTTGTTGCCCTCCGTGAAGCTAGAATGTTTGGTAACCTTGAGAAGTGCACGTTTTGCACGGATCGAGTTGTGTTTCTTGGCTATGTTGTCACTTCACAGGGTATTGAGGTCGACGCGGCAAAGGTAGAAGCAATCAACAGCTGGCCGCAACCCCAAACTATCACACAGGTACGTAGTTTTCTTGGTCTTGCAGGTTTCTACCAGCGTTTTGTGAAGGATTTCAGCACCATAGCCGGTCCTTTGCATGAGTTGACCAAGAAGGGAATTACTTTTGCGTGGGAGCCAGCACATGAACAAGCTTTTGCCACACTCAAAGATCGCCTTACACATGCACCTCTACTTCAGTTACCCGACTTCGGTAAGCCTTTTGAGTTAGAATGTGATGCTAGTGGTTTTGGATTAGGAGGTGTGCTACTGCAAGGAGGTAAACCCGTGGCCTATTTTAGTGAGAAATTACATGGCCCACAGTTGAATTATTATACCTATGATAAGGAATTATATGCCTTAGTGCGTGTGCTTGAAACTTGGCAACATTACCTTTTGCCTAAGGAGTTTATTATTCATTCCGATCATGAAGCATTGAAGCATATACGTAGTCAAGCAAATCTGAATAAACGACATGCTAAATGGGTAGAATTTATTGAGACTTTTCCATATATCATTAAGCATAAGAAAGGGAAAGATAATGTGATTGCTGATGCTTTATCTAGACGATATACATTGCTTTCTCAACTTGATTATAAGATCTTTGGTTTAGAAACATTGAAGGACATGTATGCTACTGATTTGGACTTCAAAGATGCTTTTGCAAATTGTACAAATGACCGTGCTTGGAACAAATATGTGCTGAATCATGGATATCTTTTTCGTGCTAACAAGTTATGCGTTCCGGCTAGCTCTCTTCGCTTGTTGTTATTGCAGGAAGCACACGGCGGTGGTTTGATGGGTCATTTTGGATCCAAGAAAACCGAAGATGTGCTGTCCACACATTTCTATTGGCCTAAGATGAGACGAGATGTTGAGCGCTATGTGGCACGATGCACTACTTGCAATAAAGCTAAGTCCCGTCTAAACCCACATGGTCTTTATATGCCTCTGCCCGTTCCTAGTGTACCTTGGGAGGATATTTCTATGGATTTTGTGTTAGGATTACCCAGAACTAGGAGGGGGAGAGATAGTATTTTTGTGGTGGTAGATCGTTTCTCTAAAATGGCGCATTTTATACCTTGTCACAAGAGCGACGATGCTACAAATGTTGCTGATTTGTTTTTCAGAGAGGTCGTATGCTTGCATGGAGTTCCCAATACCATCGTTTCAGATCGTGATGCCAAATTCTTAAGTCATTTTTGGAGGACGTTGTGGCATAAGTTGGGGACGAAGCTGCTGTTTTCTACTACTTGTCACCCCCAAACGGATGGACAAACGGAGGTCGTCAACCGCACATTATCCACCATGTTGAGGGCTGTTTTGAAGACCAACTTGAAGCTCTGGGAAGAGTGTCTACCTCATATTGAGTTTGCATATAATAGGTCAGTACACTCCACTACTAAGGTAAGTCCGTTTCAAGTGGTCTATGGCTTTAATCCGCGTGCTCCTATTGATTTGCTGCCATTACCACCATCTGAAAACTTGAATTTTGATGCTACTACACGTGCTGAATTATTACTTAAGATGCATGAAACTACTAAAGCAAACATAGAGAAAATGAATGAGAAATATCGTGCTTATGGTAGTAAGGGTAGAAAAGAGATAACATTTGAACCAGGTGATCTTGTTTGGTTGCACTTGCGCAAGGATCGTTTTCCTGATTTACGAAAGTCTAAATTGATGCCCCGTGCTGATGGTCCTTTCCGTGTGCTTGAGAAGATAAATGACAATGCATATAAGCTTGAGTTGCCTGCAGCTTTTGGGGTTAGTCCCACATTTAACATTTCAGATTTAAAACCCTATTTGGGAGATGATGATGAGCTTGAGTCGAGGACGACTCCAATTCAAGAGGGGGAGGATGATGAGGACATCACTTCACATGATACACACATGGAGCCTCCACCTACAATTCAACTACAAGGACCAATCACACGCGCCCGTGCCCGTCGCTTGAACCATGAGGTTAATTCGTTCCTTAGCAACTTTGATTATATTTGTTTGGATGGGATGCTACTGAATACTAGTGATATTTTGTTGCTTAGGAACATGGGAGATGGAATAGGAGAATTGGAGTTGAAGACGGAGCCGCACGGATGATTTGAAGTCAAGAATTCGCTGGTTCGGACTACATTTACCACCATTCACTAAAATGGGCATAACTTCCTCATACGAAGTCCGATTGGCGCGTTCTTTGACTTTTTGGAAAGCTGAGGAGAAGGCGGATCGTTTGCCGTTGGTTTCACCTCATTTGGAGTCTCGAGTCGTCCTGTGTATTTAAAACAGTACTGTGTGACAGAACTGGGCCATGTGGGCCATAATCTGAGTCTGTACGTCTTCTAGCCCACAGCCCAAGTCTGTTTCCCTTCCACAGGGCGCCGCCCTATATATTCTCACGCCAGCCACCTCTAGGGTTAGGTTTTGCTTTGTTGCATCTACACTGTTGTGTTTAGATCCCGCCTCTTGCACCGGACCGATTGGCTGCTGCATTGGCGTTTGTGAAACCTCACCTTATCCTCGTTTGTCTGTGATTTGGCATTCGATTTGTATCCTTCCTGTTCTTGCTTGTGTTCTTGGGTTCGCTTGCAGGAATTAGCCTTCGTGGCGAGGTCAATCGCGTTCTGCGTGGTTGATAACCAACGGAGACAGTGGTGTAACGATTGCAAGGTTTTGATCCGCCGGACCGGAGCCTTGGATTGCCAACGTCGAGATTCTCCACCAACCCAAGTTTATCCCTTACCTATCGGAAGATCGGGACCACTCCCCCATCATCTTGGTACTTCCGGGATGGATGGAGTATAAAGTACCATGGGCTTCCCTTAGGATAAGGGTCTTTATCTCCGGTTTATCCGGGTCACATATCCGGATTCCAAACCATACAGTGCCATTCTCGTCTTCTGAAAATCCTGGGGCTTTACCTTGTCTCATGTTCTTCTTAATGGCAGCTATATCCGGGTCTTCCAACTGGGCCTCATGGATCTGCTCAAATAGAACTGGCTGGGTCTCCAAGGTGGCTAGTTATGCTCTTGTGGTTAACCCAAGGTTTAGCTTTTCCATCTCCTTATAGAGTAAGGGCGCGTGATCCTGAATCACGATGGTGGTGCAATATCCCTTACGACTTAATGCATCAGCTACCACATTTGCTTTTCTGGGGTGGTAGTGAATACCTAAGTCGTAGTCTTTTATTAATTCCAACCATCGTCTTTGCCTCAGATTGAGGTCCAGCTACGTGAAGATGTACTTCAAACTCTTGTGATCCGTAAAGATTTCGCAGTGATTTCCGACAAAATAATGTCTCCATATCTTAAGGGCGTGCACAACAGCGGCCAATTCCAAGTCATGGGTCGGGTAATTTAGCTCATGAGGTCTCAACTGACGAGAGGCGTATGAAATAACCTTTCCGTCTTGCATGAGAACACATCCCAATCCTTGGCGAGATGCGTCGCAATAAACATGGAAGTCCTTCTGGATATCTGGTAGGGTCAGTATGGGTGCTGACACCAGCCGGGTCTTGAGGGTTAGAAAGCTTTCCTCACACTCGGGAGTCCATTCAAACTTCTCTCCCTTCTGTAACAACTTGGTCATAGGCTTGGCTATCTTGAAAAATTCTCGATAAACCTCCGATAATACCCGGCCAAACCCAGAAAACTTCGTATCTCAGATACATTCATGGGTGGCAGCCAATCCGTAACTGCTTCTACGGTGGCAGGTTCTTCTGCGATACCTCGCGCAGAAATGATTTGTCCAAGGAACTTTACTTCTGCCGTCCAAAATTTGCACTTGCTGTACTTGGCGTATAACTGGTGTTCTCTTAGCTTTCCTAAGGTCAACCGAATGTGAGTCTTGTGCTCCTTCTGATCCTTGGAATAGATGAGGATCTCATCTATAAAAACCACGATGAATTTGTCCAAATACTCCATGAACACCTTATTCATCATATTCATGAAGAAGGCAGGGGCGTTGGTCAATCCAAAAGACATAATCGTGCACTCAAAAAATCCATAGCGAGAGGTAAAAGCCGTCTTGGGTATATCCTCCTCTCGAATCCTCAGCTGATGATATCCGGATCGCATGTCAATCTTTGAAAATACCGTAGCTCCTTTTATCTAGTCAAATAGGTCATCGATCCTGGGTAACGGGTACATGTTCTTGATAGTTACTTCATTCAAAGCGCGGTAATCCACACACATACGCTTAGCCTTGTCCTCTTTCTTCTCAACAAAGATGATGGGGGCTCCCCACGGAGATGTGCTAGGTCTGATGTAGCCTTTCTTCTCAAGATCTTCCAGTTGCTGCTTCATTTCAGCTAGCTCATTGGCGGCCATTCTGTATGGTCGCTTGTAGATGGGAGCGGTTCCGGGTACCAAGTCAATACGGAACTCAATATCCCTCTTGGGTGGCATTCCTGGTAAATCCTCTGGAAAAACGTCTGGGTACTCGCAGACTACCAGTATCTCCTCCAAGGTAATCTGGTGCAACCTTGGTCTTCCGAACTTCAGGCTCGGCATCTGAAATGTGACGGCAGTCCCTTCTTCACTGGTCACAGTTACTTGTCTCCGGGCACATCTTATCACTCCTTGGTGTTTATTGAGCTAATCCATTCCTAGAATGAGATCCAATCCTTGGCATTCTATTAGGATGGGGTCGGCCCAAAATTTTGTGCCTTGGATATCTACCCATACCCTTGGACTATAGGAATGGGCGAGAGTTTGTTTGCCAGGGGTGGCTATTAATACGGGTCTTGGTAGTTCACTTATGTCTAGATCATTCTTTTCCACAAAAGCCGTTGATATAAAGGAGTGCGTAGCTCCAGTGTCAAATAAAACTATTGCAAGGGCTGAATGTACCGTGAACTTACCCATAACGATCTCTAGCGCAGCCTGGGCTTCTTCGGCGGTGACGTGGTTGACGCGGGCGCGGATGGCCGGGTTTGATGCCACTCCTTGAGCGCGCTTAGGGTGAGGGCACTGGTGGGAGTAATGCCCCTCCTGGCGGCAGTTGAAGCAGATCACGGGCTTGTCGTGCTTGTCACGCAGAATTTCCGCCTTCTTGGCCGGGACGGATGGAGCTGCTGGTGCAGCGGGAGCGGGGCGAGGTTGTCCAGCTCTGGCGTTGGCGGTGGGTGGTGCCAGATGATACACTGCGTGCGGATGATATTGTGTCGCCAGTGGAGGGGGTGTGAAGCGAGGCCTTTGTGCCATGCCTTGATTCTGCCTGAAGGCGATCATCCTCTTTTTCTTCAGGTCGACCTTGTTCTGCTAGGTCTCATGAATAATAGCTTTATTCACCACCTTTTGAAAGTTGGTGTAATCTCCGGAAATGAGCTGAAGGGACAGCTCATCCTTCAGTCCCCGGAGGAACTTGGACTGTCTGGCCGCATCGGTACGGACCTCCTTGGGCGCGTATCAGGCCAACCTGTTGAATTCATGCAGGTACTCGGTGACGGTCCTGCTCCCTTGTTGCAGGTCCCGAAATTCCTGCTGTTTCTGGGCAATAATGTCGTTCGGGACATGGGCTGCACGGAAGGCAGCGGAGAACTCCCCCCAAGTGTGGACGTGTCCCTCGGGCAAGGTCTCACGCAGGTTGTCCCACCATTCTGCGGCGGGACCCTGAAGCTGATGGGCAGCGAAAGCCACCCTTTCCTGCTCAATACAAGTCAGGAGGTCTAGCTTCTTGCCAATGGTTCTCAACCAGTCACCAGCATCCATGGGGTTGGTGGTGCTTGAGAACGTGGGTGGACGGACTCGGAGAAATTCCGAGAGCGGCGAGGTGGGGGCGGGAGCGGGAGTGGCGAGGTGAGGCAGCTCGGGCTATTGGTGGAGGCGGAAGAACTGAGCCTGTTGCTCTTGCATCTGCTGCTGCTGCTGTTGCATCTGGTTTAACAGTACAGCCACCAACTGGTTTTGATTGGCCATCATTTCGGCCAGTGTGGGGTGGTTTGGCGTCTGGGGCTTGCCTCTGCCCAGTCGCTCCCCACTGGGGCAGGTTACCATTCTCTCCGTCGTTCTGAGGAGCGTCAGAGCCTTGGGTGTTAGTCATCCTGAAGTTTCCAAAGTAGATAACATTTTCTTAGAGGAAATTAATATTAAGCTTTATTCCAAAATGTTGTTCTTGCGATTACATTTATTGTCTTTTATTTAATCCTTCACTCATGCCTTATATTCGCCATGACCGGCGGCGAGGGTAGACGACGAAGGGTGTTTGGGTGCTCGACGGCGACGGCGATCCGGTGGGTTCCACGGCCAACCGAGGGGTGGCTGAGGACGAGAGGGCTCCGGCGGTCATGAGGGTGGCGACGGCTAGGCCGGAGGAGACCAGAGCCAACGGCTATCGGTGGCCGGAGGTGGAACAGGGGAGGAGCTCGAAAAACGTGATCGGGGCGCTCTGGTGCTTCGGCTAAGGATTAGGCGGTGTGGGCATAGGGCGTTGACCAGCAGGGTTTAAATAGGGGGCTTGCCGGCGTCTAGATGGAAGGGAACTGAAGGGGTTCCCGTGAACTCCGGCGAGAGCTTCCAAGCTTCTGCCATGCTTCCTAAAGCGTGAAACTGTGTCGGCCAAAGATGGAAGGAGGTCGTCGGCGGTTAGGGGAAGGTGATCCGAGGCAAATCCTGGCGAATGCGGGCGGCCGGCGGGAGAAAACAGAAAGAGATCGCCAGAAAAAGGAAAGGGGAGGGAGGGATTCCATCGGAAAAGATGGATCCGACAGGTGGCCCCCACCTGTCGGCGGGTGAGCAAAAAGGGAAAGCTAGACAGGCGGGCCTTGGCGACCATAGAGACAGAGGCGGGCGCGTGAGGCTGACGGGTGGGCCGGGCGGAGCGCGGGCGTGGGAAGGAGAGAGGGGGAGTGCGTCGATAGGCGGGTCCCACACGTCAGAGGCTGGTGGTCGGACTGGGCCGGGTTCGGGGCACTCTAGAGGTTGGCGGCCCGTTTAGATTTTTAATTGTTTTCTGATTTAAAATAAATCCAGTAATTCGTTTATTTGATTAAGGGTTGAATCACTGTTGATAAAAATTTGTAAAAATTCCTGAAATTATGTTTTGGCCTTTGGTTTATCCCATAAATTTTCTAAGTTCATATTTTGAATTTTTTTCCCTGTTTGGCTTTAATAGGGCTCTTTAAGGGTTTTTCTTTAATAATAATATTCAGAAATTCCTTTGATAATATATTTCTTTTATTTATTTCTTTTTAAATCTTGGGGTGTTACCCCAAATCACCAAAAATTGATATTTTGATAATCTAGCCATTACTGCCATTTTTTGCTATCAACACATGCCCCGCCTTTTAGTGAACTAGTGAACTAAAAGCACAACGAGCTGAAGGCGATATCATCCATATCGGCTTTCCGACACTTTTATGATGTTTGCCACACACTTGGGAAATACCTTTTCAAGTATCTACCATTCAAAGCTCTTCGAAACCGCTCTCCCTGTAGGGATTCCAACACGTATGCGTTGCCGGGAGCGATTTTGGCTATCTTAAAAGGACCTTCCCAACTAGGTGACCATTTACCAAATTTAGGACTCTTCGTGCCTAAGGGAAAATCCGTTTTCCACACCAAGTCTCCTATTTGAAACGATTTTGGTTTAACCTTCTTATTGTAGGCCTTAGCTACTCTCTTTTTGTCTACTTCTATGGCTTCTAAAGCCTTTAGTCTCTTATCGGTCACTTCCTCTAAATTATCTTTTAGAAGAGTTTCATATTAGTCGACCGATAAGCCGTCTTGCTTTAACACTCTTAAGGAGCCAAGATCTACCTCTACAGGCAGAACGACCTCTTGTCCATATACCAAGTCGTATGGACTGACCTTGGTGGCACCATGCTTTGCAATCCTACAAGCCCATAATGCCTCGGAAAGCACTTCATGCCACCTTTTATGAAACTCTTCAATTTTCTTCTTAATAAGCTTAATCACAGTTTTATTACTAGACTCGGCCTGACCATTGGCCTGAGCATAGTAAGGTGAAGAGTTTATCAACTTAATGCCATAGTATTCGGTGAATTCCCTTACTTCTTTAGAGACAAATGAACTACCTTGATCTGTAGTAAGAGTTTGAGGGATGTCGAATCTATGTATGATGTGTTTTAGAATAAAATCACGATACTCATTGTGAGTCATGTTCTTGAGAGGTATGACCTCGGTCCATTTGGTGAAGTAATCGATTGCCATCAACATGAACCGATGCCCCTTTGAGGAAGGAGGGTAGATCTGACCGATGAAGTCTAAACCCCAACCTCGAAATGGCCATGGCTTGATAATAGGATTGAGCAATGAGGCAGGAGCTAACTGGATGTTGCCAAACTTCTGACATGCCTCACACCCTCTGTAGTACTTGAAACAATCTTCAGTCATAGTCGACCAATAAAAACCCGCTCTTTTGAGCATCCAACTCATCTTTTGGGCCGATTGGTGAGTGCCGCAAAGCCCCTCATGGAATTCTCCTGTAGCCACTTGGGACTGCTCATGGTCTAAACACTTCAATAGCACTCCGTCGACGGTTCGGCGATACAACGTGTCGTCCAACAACACGAATTTGAACGCTTGTCGCCGAACCTTCCGATCAACCCTTTGGCTAGGGTTTCTCAAATAATGGATGATTGGGAGTCTCCAATCGCCCTTGCAGGTTTCAGAGGGCTTCGCTGGTTCGCCTTCTGAAAGGACTTCTACCTTGCTAACTTCGGGGTGCCCCCCGAGCCATTCAAGCTCCTGTCGAAGTGGCCATTCGGAGTGTGCTGGGTCGAAGCTCTTCGGAGGGTTCAGACTCCAGGGAGCCTTCTCCGTCCGAGAGGATTCGTACTATGGGCTCCGGCGTGCCAGATCCTTCGATCGGTAGGGCACTCTGATCCAGGGGCTTCGGCATGCGGGGGCCTTCGGCGACCCGAGGGGTTCGACCTGGAGGGTGCGCCCACCCAGCATCACTGGCTTCGGCAGTTGGACTAAACACCGGCTTCTCCAATACAGAAAATTTCCCTCTCCTCACTTGGTAGCCAGATGCTTGCTGAGCCAAATCATTGGCGCTTGAATTGGCTTCTCTTGACACGTGAGATATTTTGAAATCATCAAAAGTGGCAACTATGTCTAGGCATTTGTCCAAGTAGCTATTCAGCAAGCCATTAAAACATTGAGCATTCCTAGCTACTTGTTGTACTACTAATAACGAATCACTATACGCGTGAACATGTTTAGCGCCTATAGACTCTAGTAGTTCAAGACCTAGCAACAAAGCCTCATATTCGTCTTGGTTATTAGTGGAAGAAAACTCTAGTCGGGCTGAGGTTTCAAAGCGCATACCATTAGGCAATATGAGAACTACTCCAATACCTTGGCCACTCTTGCAAGCCGAACCATCAAAATAGATTTTCCATGGTACTACCTCAACTAGAGAAATAGCATCACTCTAGCTAACATCTATGTGATGATCAACTATAAAGTTGGCTACGACTTGGCCTTTCATCGCTCTTAGGGGCTCGTAGGCCAAATCGTACTCAATTAACGCATAAGCCCATTTTCTGATCCTTCCACTTAGAATCAGCTTCTGTAACATGTGCTTTATAACATCGGTTTGGCAAACGACAACACATGTGGTGGGGAGAAGATAGTGGCGTAACTTGGTGCACGCGTAATAAAGTGATAAACATAATCGCTCCAGAAACACGTACCTGGTTTCGGCGTCCAGCAGGCGGCGGCTCAAGAACGTGATTGCTGGCGTAAAAGATTACGCTAACAGGTTTCTGAAGATTTGAAACTAACAAATGAAGTGTTTGCGAAGGAAACTATTCCAAGCCTCCGAAAGGATAATAACTTAGAATAGTTCAAAAGTGTGTATTGAATAACTTGTATTCGGTCCTTATTACAGGGTAAAACGGGTGGTATTTATAGGCCCAAACATTAAGGAAAAGACCTTTTTACCCCTCTATTACAACCGACATAGTGGAAACTATTCGGTACTCTTAATAGGGCTAAAATGGTAAAAGACTTATCTAGTTAGAAAGAAGATGATGGGGGAGTGGTCCCGATCTTCCGCTAGGTATGGGATAAACTTGGGTTGGTGGAGAATCTCGACGTTGGCGATCCAAGGCTCCGGTCCGGCGGATCAAAACCTTGCAATCGTTACACCACTGTCTCCGTTGGTTATCAACCACGCAGAACGCGATTGACCTCGCCACGAAGGCTAATTCCTGCAAGCGAACCCAAGAACACAAGCAAGAACAGGAAGGATACAAATTGAATGCCAAAACACAGACAAACGAAGATAAGGTGAGGTTTCACAAACGCCAATGCAGCAGCCAATCGGTCCGGTGCAAGAGGCGGGATCTAAACACAACAGTGTAGATGCAACAAAGCAAAACCTAACCCTAGAGTTGGCTGGCGTGAGAATATATAGGGCGGCGGCCTGTGGAAGGGGAACAGACTTGGGCTGTGGGCTAGAAGATGTACAGACTCAGATTATGGCCAACATGGCCCAGTTCTGTCACGCAGTACTGTTTTAAATACACAGGACGACTCGAAACTCCAAATGAGGTGAAACCAACGGCAAACGATCCGTCTTCTCCTCAGCTTTCCAAAAAGTCAAAGAACGCGCCAATCGGACTTCGTATGAGGAAGTTATGCCCATTTTGGTGAAAGGTGGTCGATGTAGTCCGAACCAGCGAATTCTTGACTTCAAATCATCCGTGCGGCTCCGTCTTCAACTCCAACTCTCCTATTCCATCTCCCATGTTCCTAAGCAACAAAATATCACTAGTATTCAGTAGCATCCCATCCAAACAAATATAATCAAAGTTGCTAAGGAACGAATTAACCTCATGGTTCAAGCGACGGGCACTGGCGCGTGTGATTGGTCCTTGTAGTTGAATTGTAGGTGGAGGCTCCATGTGTGTATCATGTGAAGTGATGTCCTCATCATCCTCCCCCTCTTGAATTGGAGTCGTCCTCGACTCAAGCTCATCATCATCTCCCAAATAGGGCTTTAAATCTGAAATGTTAAATGTGGGACTAACCCCAAAAGCTGCAGGCAACTCAAGCTTATATGCATTGTCATTTATCTTCTCAAGCACACGGAAAGGACCATCAGCGCGGGGCATCAATTTAGACTTTCGTAAATCAGGAAAACGATCCTTGCGCAAGTGCAACCAAACAAGATCACCCGGTTCAAATGTTATCTCTTTTCTACCCTTACTACCATAAGCACGATATTTCTCATTCATTTTCTCTATGTTTGCTTTAGTAGTTTCATGCATCTTAAGTAATAATTCAGCACGTGTAGTAGCATCAAAATTCAAGTTTTCAGGTGGTGGTAATGGTAGCAAATCAATAGGAGCACGCGGATTAAAACCATAGACCACTTGAAACGGACTTACCTTAGTAGTGGAGTGTACTGACCTATTATATGCAAACTCAATATGAGGTAGACACTCTTCCCAGAGCTTCAAGTTGGTCTTCAAAACAGCCCTCAACATGGTGGATAATGTGCGGTTGACGACCTCCGTTTGTCCATCCGTTTGGGGGTGACAAGTAGTAGAAAACAAAAGCTTCGTCCCCAACTTATGCCACAACGTCCTCCAAAAATGACTTAAGAATTTGGCATCACGATCTGAAACGATGGTATTGGGAACTCCATGCAAGCGTACGACCTCTCTGAAAAACAAATCAGCAACATTTGTAGCATCGTCGCTCTTGTGACAAGGTATAAAATGCGCCATTTTAGAGAAACGATCTACCACCACAAAAATACTATCTCTCCCCCTCCTAGTTCTAGGTAATCCTAACACAAAATCAATAGAAATATCCTCCCAAGGTACACTAGGGACGGGCAGAGGCATATAAAGACCATGTGGGTTTAGACGGGACTTAGCTTTATTGCAAGTAGTGCATCGTGCCACATAGCGCTCAACATCGCGTCTCATCCTAGGCCAATAGAAGTGTGTGGACAGCACATCTTCGGTTTTCTTTGATCCAAAATGACCCATCAAACCACCACCATGTGCTTCCTGCAATAACAACAAGCGAAGAGAGCTAGCCGGCACACATAACTTGTTAGCACGAAAAAGATATCCATTATTCAGCACATATTTGTTCCAAGCACGGTCATTTGTACAATTTGCAAAAGCATCTTTGAAGTCCAAATCAGTAGCATACATGTCCTTCAATGTTTCTAAACCAAAGATCTTATAATCAAGTTGAGAAAGCAATGTATATCGTCTAGATAAAGCATCAGCAATCACATTATCTTTCCCTTTCTTATGCTTAATGATATATGGAAAAGTCTCAATAAATTCTACCCATTTAGCATGTCGTTTATTCAGATTTGCTTGACTACGTATATGCTTCAATGCTTCATGATCGGAATGAATAATAAACTCCTTAGGCAAAAGGTAATGTTGCCAAGTTTCAAGCACACGCACTAAGGCATGTAATTCCTTATCATAGGTAGAATAATTCAACTCCTGCAAAAGGTCAGTGACTGCAACAGGAACAGTGCTAGGAATGTTCGCAAGTGAAAACAACACGTTTGTGCAAATCAAGCCGTATAGCAAGGGAGTATCATCACAAATTTCAGCAAGGTCAGTTTTAGTTGCAAGCATGACATGTCCTTTCAGATTAATAACTTGTGATGAAGAAGGAGAAGCAATTTTATCTTTCTGTTGCCTCAAAAGCGTCTTAGCTACTTGCTGATTTTCAGAAGGTTGTTTGCCCTTTTGTGCATCCCTAGCATGTTTTTCTTGTTCAAATTTTACAATTTCAGCAGGAGTCATAGGAAGCAATGTAACTTTCTTTCCTTTGTTCATAAACGTATACTTATTGCTCCTGCCATGGTGTGTAGCATCAGTATCATACTCCCAAGGTCTACCAAGTAACAGAGAACATGCTTGCATTGGTACTACATCAAAATCAGCAACTCCTAAGTATGTACCAATGGCAAATTTGATGTGAGCAGTTTGTGTTACCTTGACCTTACCGCTATTGTTGAACCACTGCACATGGTAAGGGTGTGGATGCGCACGTGTGGGAAGTTGAAGCTTCGTTACCATGTCGAGGCTCACCAAATTGTTGCAACTACCACTATCGATGATGACACGTACACGGCGGTCATTGACGAGGAAGAAGGTCTGAAACAGATTGTTCCGTTGTGCCCGGTCGTCCTGCTCCATGTGAGTGCTTAAAACACGTTGTACAATGAGTGCTTCATGGTCGGCATAGGTATCCGATGTAAAAATAGCGTCATCATCGGATGTATCATCATCTCCTGCAATGTTAGCAGCAAGTGCATATTCATCTTCAACATCACTAGCACTTACATAGCCACCGTCTTCCGTAGCAATATAAGCCCGCTGACTAGGGCAGTCTTTCATCACATGGCCAAGTCCTTTGCACCTGTGACACTGGATCGCTGCGGAACGCGCAGTAGAGGCTGCCGAGGAGGTGGGCTTGGCTGGCGCCTTGGATGCTGCAGTCTTGGAACTCTCAACCTGGGCTGTAGATGTAGAAGGTGCTGATGTAGCCGCCGGTCGAGAAGGGGGTGCGGGTGGTCGTTGCTGCTGCCCACTTGAGCGTGAAGTAGCACCACCAATGTTGGTCCTCATGCTGCGTTGTGGTTGTTGGCGACCCTGCAATTCTTTTTCTGCAAGCATAGCAAGGTGGAAAAGACGAGTGATAGTATTGTATTCTTTATAATCAATGATATCCTGAATTTCACGTCTTAAACCACCATAAAAACGGGCCATTTTATCCTCATTGTCCTCCTCAATTTCAGCACGCATGCAACCTATTTGCAATTCCTGATAATACTCCTCTACCGATTTATTTCCTTGGTTTAGGCGCTGCAATTTTTTTCTCAAATCACGTTTATATGAAGGAGGGACCCATCTACCACGCATTTGCCGTTTTAACATATCCCAAGTTTGTGGTTCATTTCCAACCTGAACTATTTCAGTCCACCAAAGAAGAGCATATCCAGTGAAGTCACTAGTAGCTAAACGCACGCGGTGGATAGCAGGAACCATGTGAGCATTAAATTTTTGTTCGACTGACATCTCCCAATCTAAATATGCATCTGGATCATAAGTGCCAGCAAA
Source organism: Zizania palustris (assembly GCA_019279435.1). Lineage (NCBI taxonomy): Eukaryota > Viridiplantae > Streptophyta > Magnoliopsida > Poales > Poaceae > Zizania > Zizania palustris. The sequence continues at coordinate 93,808,783 of JAAALK010000079.1, read as the reverse complement.
AGGAGGTACTGAAAATTTTACCTTAGAGTAGGGATCATTGTTCCTGTGGTTGTCATTGTTACCTCGTGGAGGGCGGTTGCGGTGGCCGCCCATACCTTGACGGTTGAACTGAAAGCGATGATGTGCAGCCTCATCAGGTCCAATGCCATTGTTCCCAGCATAGGATAGGTCGTCTTCCTCTTCAATATGGTCGTCTTCCTCTTCAACATGGTCATTGTTGGCTCGTGCAGCAGGCAAGCGTGTTTCCAAGGCAGTCATCCGGTCTACTAGGTCAGCCACAGTACGTGCGAGACGTTCGATGGAATGTTGGGTCTGCCGCTGAGACTCTAGTAGAGCACGTCGTGAGACACATTCATTAAAATCAGATGGAGGGGTACCACTGTTATCTGCCATGTTAGTGAAAGACAAAACAACAAGGAATAGTCCTGATGGAAAAACAGCTAGGTGTGGTGGTGGGTGTGGGGTGGAAGCAATCCGTCAAGCACCTTACCCACGCTTGCAAGTGTTCTTACCACGCCGCAGGGAGGTCACCGGCCTACAGGTGATGAACCAAGTGGAGGGTGGTGTACAATTGCAAGAAATGATCCTGTCCTGACCAAGAGAAAGGTGTAGCTTGGAAGGCAAAGTGAGTAGCAAGGATTAGCGATAATAATAACAGTTAAACCAAGTTCAATAAGTATTCCCTAGTACTCGTCAAAGTTGCTGACCGTAGTGCTCCCAAAGTGAAAGTTCAAGTAATAGAGGGAAACTATGTGCCCAAAAATCAAAAAGGAAGCAAAAACAGGTCAAAATCAGCTCTCCATAGATCGGACAAGGGATTGGACAAGAGATCGGACAAGTGATCGGACAAGGGTATGTGCAAATTTTTTTTTTCTGCTGCTGTTCGGATCGGACAAGAGTTCGGACAAAGGTTCAGACAAGAGATCGGACAAGCAACAAACAGCCAAAGACTGCCTCAGATTGGACAAGAGTTCGGACAGGAGTTCGGACAAGAGATCGGACAAGCAACAAACAGCCAATGCCTGCCTCAGATCGGACAAGTGTTCGGACAGGAGTTCGGACAAGAGTTCGGACAAGCAACAAACAAGACTGTTTCTCTTTTTTTTTTCTCTTTTTTTTCACTCTATTTTTTTTGAAACAAGGATGACCAGAAATGCAACCACAAAAATTGGCACCTACAACTGAGGTGGGATGTGGCTTGCAAAAATTCAAACAAGTTCGCTGTCCGGTGAGCAAAAACTTTGTCCAATTTTTTTCTTTATCTTCCTGATTTTTTTGGCGATTTTGGTGAGGGCTAACCGACCTTTGTGGTTAGGGTACCCTCCAAATTGGGTCAGGAACACGCTCAAAAAATTTCAGATTTTTCTGCCAAACGAGCGAAAAGTTATGCCTGTTTTACTGAAGGGGGGTCACAAGAGACTGGATGTGGAAAACAAAATAGGGTTGCGGAAGGGGGGGGGGTTTCGGTGGGGAAATTTTATCTGAGACACAAGAACAACTACTACTCAAACGACACAGAGGGATGACTAAACCAGCAACAAGACTCGACCAAGAACACGAACTCAACAAAGTTAAAACTGAAATTAAAATCGCAAGGCACAAAGGGGTTCTCGGTGGGGAATTTTTTTTGGTGCGGTTTTCTGGACTCTGGGTAAAAACAAAAGTAGATCGAAATTACCTAACGGGAAAACTGAGCTCTGATACCAGCTGATGGGGGAGTGGTCCCGATCTTCCGCTAGGTATGGGATAAACTTGGGTTGGTGGAGAATCTCGACGTTGGCGATCCAAGGCTCCGGTCCGGCGGATCAAAACCTTGCAATCGTTACACCACTGTCTCCGTTGGTTATCAACCACGCAGAACGCGATTGACCTCGCCACGAAGGCTAATTCCTGCAAGCGAACCCAAGAACACAAGCAAGAACAGGAAGGATACAAATCGAATGCCAAAACACAGACAAACGAAGATAAGGTGAGGTTTCACAAACGCCAATGCAGCAGCCAATCGGTCTGGTGCAAGAGGCGGGATCTAAACACAACAGTGTAGATGCAACAAAGCAAAACCTAACCCTAGAGTTGGCTGGCGTGAGAATATATAGGGCGGCGGCCTGTGGAAGGGGAACAGACTTGGGCTGTGGGCTAGAAGACGTACAGACTCAGATTATGGCCAACATGGCCCAGTTCTGTCACGCAGTACTGTTTTAAATACACAGGACGACTCGAGACTCCAAATGAGGTGAAACCAACGGCAAACGATCCGTCTTCTCCTCAGCTTTCCAAAAAGTCAAAGAACGCACCAATCGGACTTCGTATGAGGAAGTTATGCCCATTTTGGTGAAAGGTGGTCGATGTAGTCCGAACCAGCGAATTCTTGACTTCAAATCATCCGTGCGGCTCCGTCTTCAACTCCAACTCTCCTATTCCATCTCCCATGTTCCTAAGCAACAAAATATCACTAGTATTCAGTAGCATCCCATCCAAACAAATATAATCAAAGTTGCTAAGGAACGAATTAACCTCATGGTTCAAGCGACGGGCACGGGCGCGTGTGATTGGTCCTTGTAGTTGAATTGTAGGTGGAGGCTCCATGTGTGTATCATGTGAAGTGATGTCCTCATCAGAAGATATGTCTTCCATCTTAGCTGGCAAAGAGGTTCCTGGAAGAGTCCATGTTCGAAGATGTACTCCGAACTAGAGCCCGTCATCATACTTCGAACTTGACTGGATGCATCTCCGAAATTATATATCGGACATCTTCATCTTAATCACCAGTCTTTATCTTGTTGCTGCGATAATCTTGAAGATGGAATATTTTCCCCCAACAGTAGCCCCTCGAATACGCTTCTCCGTTAAATCTGTGATGTTAGGGAAGCAGTATACGCAAGGAAACATATTCATGTGCAGAGATTAGCAGACTCAATACACCTCCGAAATGTATAGAGATGCGAACTTCAAATTATTTTCTAAATGAATTGCATTCGAAGTATTTTAGAATTAACTTGGGAAATCCGAAAGTCTTTTTAGACTTGGAAAAAATAGCCGTTGGCTTTTTCCTTCTGACGGAAGTTACATAATGCGTTAATTCCGTAATAAAGTAACGGTCAAGAATGCGAAACGGCATAAGCAAACAGTTAAAAAATTGGGGTCTGAGCTATAAATAGAGAGCCCGACCCTTTCTTGTACCTTTCCACCGCTTTCGTGCAAACAGACCAACTCTCGAACCCTAGCCTCTCTTTTTCCTTCAAAGCAACACAAGAGATCTAATGGCGAAAACCAGCTTCAACGATCCTGGAACGGCTTCAACCTTGACTCGGCAGCATGTTGCGGCGGCAGCGGCGGCCGCTACATTGGCGGCGACTGCTCCGACACCTGCAGCAGCAACAATGGCGACGGCGGGGGAAAATCGCCAAAATGTTGGCCATCAAGACCTCTATCCAGCGTTGACAAAATATATGGATCAATCTTATTAGCTAGGGCCTTCAACCTGCAGAAGAGAATCACTTGCGGCCGCAGTAGAGGGCAAGATCAGTTCTGGGGTTATGATTCGCAAACCTGGGAAGGAAATCATTCCATCACCGAGACCCGGAGAAGTGGTTGTTTTCGAAGCTTTCTTCGAAGCTGGGTTGGGGCTTTCGGCAGTCGACTTTTTAGCGGAGGTATTGGACTTGTTTCATGTCACTCTCCCCCAACTCTCTCCGAATGCGGTAGCACGTCTTGCCATCTTCGAATAGGCGTTGCGAGCCGAAGGTTGTGAAGGAAGAGCGGAGATCTTCGCAGCACTACACAGAGCATCATGTCAACCGAAAACCTTCGTAGGCTCCGGAGGTGAAAAGATAGTAGTGGCCTTCGGAAGTATCAACTTCAGACTCCGAGATGAATATGCTCTCCGGTTTCCTGCCAAGGCCATTAATGCTAGATGGTATACTGATTGGATCTTGAGATGGTTTTACGCCGAAGTTGGGGCGAGCAGCCGCCTAGCTGTACCTCTGCGAGAAATCCACTTCCGAAAGGAAGCCTTAGTGCACCCGGATCTAGGCCAACTCGAAGCTCGCTTGAGCTTGCTTCAAAAAATTAGTCATCGTTTGAGCATGCGGGACTTAGCCGAAGAATTCCTAGGGCTTCAAATTTCTCCCCTGATGGCCAACTGGCCTATCATCTTCGAGGAAGATTCGGAAGACGGTCTTCGAAAAATTTCCTCAACTTCGAGTCCTGCAGGTAACTTCGAAAACAACATACTCTATGTATATTTATTCGAAGAATTAACAAATTTAACTCGTTTTTTAGCTTCTTCAGCCCCTATAAAGAATGGAGAAGATTTTGGGCGTTCCAACTCCGACCAAGAAAGAATGGAGAATCAAATTGGTTGGTAGTTGGGAATGATCCAACTGAGTATGGGGGCTGCTGGAAATTGTTCCGCCCCCTCTGATGGATTGGGTACCTTCGGAGAAAGGGCCCAAGAAGAGGAAAGCCGAAGCTGGAACTTCGAGCTCCGCCAAGACTCCGGTTAAAAAGGTGGCTCGAAAGCCAAAAGTTCTCGCGCCTTCAAGCCCAAGAGCTTCAATCTCCAATTCTCAAGAGGATGAAGGTAGGTTGCTCGTGAGGTTGATTGACGAGGATGCAGCCCAAAGAGCTGTACGAATTGACGAAACTGCGAACGTGCCGGAGTCTCAAGAGAATCTTGAGCAAGCGAGGACTCCGGCTGTTCAAGAAGATTTACCTCAGGACAGAGCCCCTGTGGATGAGAGTGGAGTCGAAGTTACTGCAGCTTCGATTCCGGGTGAAGCAACAACAGCTGTTTAGGAAAATGCTCCGATAGTCGAAGATTTGACGCTTGATTCTGACGAAGATCTTGCCTTCGACCCGCCAAGCAGTCCAATGCTCACCCGCCGCCAAAATGTCGAAGGTAAACTTCGAATAATTCTTTTATCCTTTTTTCCTGCGAAATTATACAATGTATAATACCTTTGTTTTTACAGAGTCCACTTCCATGGAAGAGGTCCGTCCCGAAGATACAATTCCTGGACCTTCGACAACTTCGGAGCCAATTCCAGGAGCCACTCAAATGGAGCCTGGAAAAGGCAAAGGGAAGATGGACCCCCTCCCTGCTCCGAGCTCAGGATCAACTCCGTCTGAGTCAACAGACGAGAGCCAATCTACTGAGGGGGGCCAGTCTACTGGGGCTCTGAAGACCACAGCTCAACACTCCGGGCCTTCGCCAAACGAAGATGACAAACAAGCCTTAAGCATGCTCCCCCTTCTAGCTCCTTTCTTGCAGTGAAGAACTGGGCTTCGGACTTTGCTCGAGCCTTTGGATCGAGCTAGTCACGAAGTCGGGGAGACGGACTTGGTGGCCATCTTGAGCGAGGCAGAGAGTTCGGAGCTTAATGCTGCCATGGAACGTGCAGCATACCAGGTACGAAGTATCTGCAAAACAAAATCAAATTTATATACAAATAATTTATCACCTTGGTTTTTTCTTTTCGCAGCAAACAGTCTTGGCCCGAGCTGCGAACATCTCCAATGAACGTGGAAACATTCGCCTTCGAGAGGAAAATGTAACTCTTCAACGAAATCTGACTATCTCCGAAGGTCGAGTGGCCCACATGGACAACATGGTTTCAACAGAGCGCAGGGCCAGACAAAGCTTGGAGGCTGCGAACAAGGAGCTCGAAGCGGAAAAAATTGTGCTTCGAGCAGAAATTGAAAAGATGCTGGCGGAGCACACTACTATGGGGTCGGATCTTGTTAGACTCCGAGAAGAAGCTAGCCAACTACTGAATCATAAGAATTCTTTAACTACGGAAGCGGCTAGGCTCTCTGGAGTAATAGAAGAGCTAACTTCGATGAAGGATGCGTTAATTGAAGATAAGTTGAAGTCTGAGAAGGTAGCTGCGGAGGTCATGGACCAATTGCTAGGCGTTCTGGAGTACTTCGGTACTACTGGGACACTTCCTTCGGATGACAACATCTCCCTACTACGCAGTCTGAAAAGGATTCAAGGAGTAGCGAAGCAAATGAAGACAGCAAGCATTCGTTACGGAGAAATCTCCGGACAAGTGGCTGTTGTTGGCCTACTTTGTTACTACGAAGATCTGGGTCGATCGATAACTCCGAGCGCAGGAGAGGGTCCTATTACCTTCGATGACGACCAACTTCTTACTCCCTCCGAAGGTGTGGCCGCTGCTTGGCAAGCCTTTCAAACTTCATGGAGAGCCGAAGGTCGCTCTGCGATCAAGGCCTGGATTGACGAAGGACAACGCCAGAAGCAGGCTCGGTCCCAAGCTTCGAGCAGTCAGCCTCCTCCAAACCCGCAGGTTTAGAATTACCTTAGGATCTTCAACTATGTAAAGCACTACGCTTTTGTACATTTATGAATGAAGATTTGTTTATCATGTTTTTTAGGCTTTGCTTCATATGGAAGATGTCGAAGTGTTAGATGTTAACGACGAACTTCGCTTATTATGGGCTACCTTCGATATCTTAAAACTTCACAAGCGTCCTCGATTTCTAGTTCCTCGAGATAGTTCCGGAGCAATTACGTCCAAAATAAGTAAAGATATATTATCTTGTATTAAAGAGGAAGAAAAAGAAGTTAACTTGGAAACTTCGTCTTCTGAAGACATTATATGGTCCGAAGACGAAGATGAGGTTCAAGGTAAAAAGCCTGAAGAACTTGGAAGCTGGGAAAGAAGTCCCGAACGGCTTCGAACTTGGGCCGAGCTTCAACAAGAACCAAAAGACTTTAGAGCTTCGAAGGGAGGTAGAAGAGTTAAACACAAAGTTGTTAGAACTCCCGACACTGGAACTAGTCGTTCCAACCCTAGCTCTAGAGATCGAAGAGGTCTTCGATTCCTTCTTGGTATAGATACCAATTTTTCATGATGTAATCATATTTGCTCGAATAATAAATATCGATTTAAAATTGTCTCCCTATTTATTAGCCCCTCTTTGGGCGTAAGCAACTTCGAACTGTATTCAAAGATGGTTAGGCACAAAGAAAAACTTAGGAGTACAATTTTGGGGGTTCGGAGCCCCTCAGTAATTTAAAGATTTTTTAAAATCTTATAAAATGTCTTCGACTATTTGTAGTCTGAAGAATGGCAACTTAGTACCTTCTGTTTTTGAAAGAAATCACTTGAGATAACTTTCCGTACACTTTAGTGTCTTAGATAATTTGTCACTTTGGACTTTCTTAACAGACATTCGAAGCTCATGGCTGAAACTCTGTTTTGTTTTGGCCTCCTTCGGCTCTTTTTTGCGAATTCTGTCAAACCAGTGGTTTGGAGTTCGCATTGGTCTCTTTGGACTCTTTTTACGAATGTCTACAAGCCGGTGGCTTGGACTCCGCATGATTTGGTCTCCTTGGACTCTTTTTACGGATGTCTACCAGCTAATGGCTTGGACTCCGTATGATGTGGTTTTGGGCTCTTTTACGGATGCCTACAAGCCGGTGTCTTTGACTCCGGATTATGTCAGCCCCCACGTCGGAAACTTTGAACCAATGGTTCAAAGCCCGAAAATATGATTCAAATTAATGACACTTCCCTCTCGGTCAACTCCACGGTTCCAGTGCGTCCACTCGGAAGCTGGAAGTTTATGAGGGGTAGGCACTATCTGAACAATATGCTTTATTAATTCAGAGGATGATTACAAATGATTACAAGGAGCCCCTATGCGAAGTATCGCTTTAGGTGCTCCGCATGCCAAGTATGTGCTAACTCTTCACCATCCAAATTAGCTAATTTAAAAGAGCCAGGACGTCCTGAACGAACAATTAAGTATGGACCTTCCCATTTATTTCCTAATTTTCCTGGCGCTAAGATGCTTCGTAAAACGAGATGACCCAGTCTAAGCTCATTGATCTTAACCTTCGGGTCAAACCAAGCCTTCGTCTGCTGATGATACTTTGATAAATTGGCTACAGCTCGAAGTCTTGTCTCCTCTGTTAAATCCAGCGAAGTTGTCTTTCTCCTTCAATCTCCGGTTCGGTGATGCGAAGTGATCCTCCTTTGAGCTCCGTTGGAGTCATAGCTTCATCTCCGAATAGCAATCTGAATGGAGTGAAACCTGTGGACCTTGTTTGCGTAGTTCGAATGGACCATAAAATTTTCGGAAGTTCTTCGGTCCACAGTCCTTTTGCTAATCCTACTATCCTTCGATTTAGCCCTGACAAAATATTTCCATTGGCTCTTTCTACAGCTCCATTAGACTGAGGATGCCTCACTGCAGCAAAACATAACTGGATGCCTAGATCTTCGCAGAACTTTCTGAAAGGTTCTGCATCGAACTGTGTTCCATTATCAACTGTGAGTTGTCTAGGCACTTCGAACCGGCAAATGATACTCTTCCAAAAGAATTTATGTACATTGTTCGAAGTGATAGCTGTTAAGGGCTCTGCTTCTACCCACTTAGAAAAATATTCAATAGCTACCACTGCGAACTTTAAATTTCCTTTAGCTACTGGAAAGGGACCAATCAAATCCATACCCCATCTGGCCATGGGCCATACCGGAGCAATAACTTGAAGAGCTGTTGGTGGGCGATGACTCCGTCAACCCATCCACTGACATCCTTGGCATGTGCGGACTAAGTTCTCCGCATCTGCTACTATCGTAGGCCAATAAAGCCCTTGGCGAAGTGTTTTTCCTGCCAAAGCTCGAGGGGCCAGATGGCTACCGCAAAGCCCTTCATTAATTTCTCGAAGAATATCTTGGCCTTCTGTTTGGGATATACATCGGAGTAAAGGGGAACATACTCTGGCCTTGTATAAAATACCATTGATTATTTGATAATTCCTGGCCCTTAGTTTCAATCTTGAAAACTGTGGCTCTTCAGACGAATTTGCTCCTCCTTGCAAAAGTTCCATGATCGAATTTCTCCAATCTTTACTTGGAATGCAAAGAATCTCTACGGAGGGAATTTGTGGCACCGAAGGTGTACTGAGCTCCTCATAAAAAGCCTCTTCTGGTATATCCATAGCTCCGGTTGTAGCTTTTGCTAAGATGTCCGCTTGCACATTTTCTGCTCTTGGTATACTCCGAATGGAAATACCCTTAAATTGTAAATCGATCTTACGGATTTCATCTAAGTACTTTGCAAGCAGTGGATGCCGAACTTGAAAACTTTTATCTACGTGCCCTGCTACTATTTGAGAATCTGTCTTTATAACAACTCTTGTATCCCCTAGAGCACGTGCTTTTCGGAGTCCCAGTAAAATCCCTTCATACTCCGCTATATTATTGGTAGACTTAAAGTTGAGTCTTGCGGAGTACATTGCTCTTTGCCCTGAAGGCGAAATTAAAACTGCTCCAACACCTACTCCGGATTCTTGGAAAGCCCCATTAGAAAAAACAGTCCAAATTCCTTCACTTGACTTCTCCGGAACCAACGTTGCAGGGGGAGTCCATTCTGCTACAAAATCTGCTAAGACTTGCGATTTGATTGCTGTCCTTGCCAGAAAGGATATGCCGAAGGGTGCTAGTTCAACTGCCCACTTTCCAATTCTTCCAGTGGAATCTTTACTTCGAAGCATATCTCCCAAAGGATATGAAGTTGGTACAACTACATTATGAGCTAAAAAATAATGTCTCAATTTCCTCGAAGCCATTATCAGAGCATAAGTGAACTTTTCGAGCTCAGAATACCTTGTCTTTGCTCCTGACAATGCTTCAGACACAAAATAAACTGGATTTTGTACCAACTTCCCATTGAAATCCATTTCTCTGACAAGGACTACGCTGACAGCAGAGCCTGTAGCTGCAAGGTAAAGGAGTAGGGTTTCGTCCGCAGTAGGCACCGTGAGTGTAGCAAGATTACTGAGATACTCTTTAATATCTTCAAAGCTTTTCTAACACTCCGGTGTCCATGCAAAATCTTCGGACCCTTTCAATGCTTTAAAGATGGGCAAACTTCTCTCCGCAGACCTTGCTAAAAATCTGCTAAGTGCTGCCAGACGACCAGTCAGCTTTTGCACTTGCTTTAAATTTTCTGGAGGAGCCATCTTCTGTAGCGCAGTTATCTGAGTAGGGCTAGCTTCAATCCCTCTGCTTGAAACTAAATACCCTAACAACTTCCCAGCCTTAGCTCCGAAGATACATTTCTCGGGGTTAAGACGGATCCCACTTGCCCGAAGGCTATTAAATGTTTCTGCTAAGTCTAGGCTATGTTGGTGCCACAGTTAGTCAGTCGAGTCTGTAAAAATATCCTAAGGGCAGTTTGGTCTTTTCCTTTTAATTCAGCGTCTGTAAAAAACCCTAAGGGTCTGAGGGAATATTCCTAGGCTATTGGGCTTCCTATAAATAGGGCCTCAATCCCTAGGGTTAGGGTTACCCATTCTGTAATTCACTTTAATCCAGCACAAAAGTTTGGGTCACTTTTTGTGTTCATCTGCCTATGTGCGCCGCCAACGTTTCTTAGTGTTTCTGTTCATCGAGGGATTTTTTCCGTCTTCTCTTCGATCGATAGTCTGGAACTCTGTCATCCAGGTTTTGATTTCTTTGCGCTATTCTCAGATCGTCTCTCTGTGAAGTTCTGTAGCCTCGTTTTGCGTGTCCTGTTTGCCCTTCTGCTCCGAGTTCTTCACCGAGAGTTTATTTTCTATTCGCTTCGTAGCTATTGAAGTCTCTTTCTTTTCTGCATAGTTCTTGCAGCTAGTAACATAGGCATGCAGGCTATAGCTTGATTTCTGTGTACGAAAACGATCTTGCACTCTGTGTCTACATCACATGGTTTGAGTTGGTTCTTAATTATTTTCTTGATTACGTTTTCTGTGCACATATTATTCAATGAATACTGCTACTAGTGTGTACTAGTTTTCTTTCCTGTCGCATACTGTGCTACAGTGCTCTGAACATTCATGCAACATGCAAAATGTCTCTCCTGGTTGCTATGTTGTCTAGTCATATCACATAATAGCATATAGAGGCAGAAGGTTATCAGGTTTCTGAAAAAGGCTATTTTCTAGCTTGTGCTTTTGGTAGCTGTAGCCTCTGGTCATCTGTTCGATTGCTTTTGTGCGAAGGTTGCAGTCAAACGAAGTCTGGTAGCCTTCGCAGTCCTATTGGTGCTTTCTGGAGTTCGAACCATCTAGCTTCGCTGGTTCGAAGCTTCCTTCGACACACTATTTTTCTCTATTAACGATAGGCTTCGTCATTTTGGCCGAAGCAGGCTTCGCATTTTTAATGTTCTCTGGCTTCGTGTGCGAGGTTACCCTTCGAACAGGCTTTGAAGCCTCTTAGGCTCTGTGAACGAAGTAACATGCACTAGAGTCCTTTATTGGATGTGTTCAGAGTATTAGGCATCGAGTCTGGTGTTTTGTCTGGGGTCGAAGTTCATACCGAAGGTCTTAGCGAAGCCCTGCAGAGAGGCAGGCTTCGTGTGTTTTAGCACTTGGTGTCTTTGAACATACTCTGACTTTCTTGGCTTCGGCAGCTACACACTTCGACGTTGCAGGCTTCGATCGACAACCTTCGACTTCGTCATCCTTCGTCCGACAACTTCGAAGCAGGCTTCAACACATTCACTGCAGGCTTCGACACTACGAAGTAGGCTTCGTCAAGTACCTTACTGGAGACAACCTTGAACAGTAACTTCTCATCTCCTTTTAACGTACACACGGAGTTTTTGCTATGATGGTTTAGCTCTGAGTACCTTGTTCTGCGATGTTGTGAATGATTTATTAATCTTCCTTCGAACACTGTGTTGGTGTCTTTTCACTTAGGACACCGGTTGTTTTTTAGGCTAGATTATTTTCTTGGATTAGATCTGCTAGCTTCAACTAGTTGTTAGTCGATGTGCGTTGGGTATTGGGAAAGACCATTGATTCGCAAGAATTTATTAAGGTGCCCATTCACCCCCCTCTGGTCGCTACTTTCGGTCCTACAAGTGGTATCAGAGCCTGGTTAGGGTTTTTCCATACCTTAACCGGTTCTAAACCCCAGTAGTGATCATGACGTCTCCTAGAAAGGTCCCGTCCTTGGAAGCTTATGGCTATAATTATTGGAAGACTCGCATGCGAGCCTATCTCATGAGCCAAAGCTCGAACATCTGGGACATTTGTGTTCACGCTACTTTCACCATATTGCTAGTTGCTGAGCGTAATTCTCCTGATATTATCGCCCAGCATTTGAACAACAACAAAGCCGTGAACATTTTGTTTTCTGGATTAGGTCCCTATGAATTTGAGTGTGTGAGCCATCTCACCACTGCGAGAGAGATCTGGGCTACCCTTCAGGCACACCATGAGGGGATAGCTCAGGTCAAGGCTCGTCTCTATCAGACCTACCAGCCTGAATATGAGAATTTCACACAAAAGCCGGGTGAATCTGTTGAAGCGTTGTTTGGTCGTTTTCAATCGATCATAAACAAGCTTCGGGCCAACAAGGCTGAGGGTGTTCAGTTAGTCTCAGATCATGAGCAGGCGCTCAAGGTTCTCCATACCTTGGATCCTAAGATCTGGGAGATCAAGGTATCCTCTATCATTGAGAGCACATCTTATGATACCTTGACCATTTCTGAATTGTTTAGCAAGCTGAAGGCCACTAAGGTTGATACCCAGTTGAGATCAAATCTCACTGGCTCTAGATCAAAGACCCTGACCCTTGCTACTCCTTCTACTGACCCCTCCTCTGTGAGCTTTGCTGGGTTCTCTTTGATGTCTATCACTGAGGACCAGCTCGAGTCGTTAGGAGATGATGACTTGTGTCTTTTTAACAACCGGGTGCGTCGTGTTTATGACAAGAGAATGTTCAAAAGACACGGCACAAAGACCGTATGCTTTGAGTGTGGTGACCCAGGACACTTCATCACCGACTGCCCCAAGCGCAATGGTCACAAAAAGGGCACCGGTGGTGGCTTCCATGACTCCAGCAAGCACGACAGTTCCTCCTTCAACAAGGGCAAGCCAAAGGCCAGATTCTTCAGAAAGGCCCTGAAGGACTACCGGCGAGAAGGACTACCAGCGAGAGAACAAGAAGCGCGACAAGGCCTTCTTCGCCGAGATGGAGAAGAGCTACTCCAAGCGGTCCACGTCTTCTTCCTCTTCATCAAGCTCAAGCGATGAGGAGATTGTCATTAGGAAGGGGAAGGACAAGGACGATCCAGCGGGCCTATGCTTCATGGCTTTCGGTGACAGACCGAAGAGCCGCTCACATCAATGCCGAAGATCCCGCAAGAGCTTTTGCTCAATGACTCTTGGGGATAAGGAAGAGAAGGGATCCTCCGATGACTCTGACGACGACAATGAAAAGGTATCATCTTATGAACGTGAAATCGTTGATTTACTTGAAAGCAATCGTCAGGAGTTAAAATATCGGGAAAAACTACTTAGGGGGGCTAAGAAGAGGATAGATGAACTAGAGAGTGAGCTTGCCGTGGCCAACGACAGAATTGACAGTCTAGCTTCTTCCCCTTGTTTGGGTGATAGCAGTGAGTGCCCAAAGTGTGAGGTGCTTCTATGTGACCTGTCGACTCTAAAGTCCAGGTACACAGAAAGGGTTGATGAGAGGGACGCTTTGGCCACTGAGCTTGAAAGCGCTCAGCTGGAGCTGAAAGATGCTCAAGCCACTGTCGTCGTGCCCTGTGCTGATTGCCCATCTCATCTTGATAGTTTAGCTGAGCTGAAAGCCAAGGGTGATGAGAATTTGGGTGATTTGGAGAGAGTGAGAGCTGAGCTGGCACATACTAGGCTAGAGCTTGAGACACTGTCAGTTCCACCCACTGTCTGTAAGAATTGTTTGTCTCTTAGACTGGAGTTGATTAAGCTGAAAGCTGAAAAGTCTGTCCAGGTAGATAGAGAGTGTGAGACCTGCTTGTCTCAGGTGGAGGTTCTAGCTTCCTTAAGAGAGGAGCTAGCTGATGCCAAGAATGAAAACTTTTACCTTCGTTCTATCCTGAGTTGGATCAGTGCTAGAGAGCCACAGCTCGGCATGATGATCCAGCAGTTTAAGAGGCAGGATGGGTTTGGGGTAGGCTACACCTACACCAAGGCTGACTTTGAGAGTGCCATCCCAAGAAGACTACACCACTAAGTAGAGAGTATTGTCAGGGAGACGGGCATCTTGCGGAGTTTTGCTTCAGGAGGAAGCGGGTTGAGAGAGCAGAGAGAGCTCGTGGTGGTCAGGAGCAGTTCTACCAGTAGGGTGGTAGACTGAGAGTTCCTCGACGCGGGGAGAGGCTGGAGGCCAGGCCGCATCGTGTAGGTGGTGGTAGAGGAGACGACATTCATGCCCGTGCTCCAGATGGTGGTGTTCGTTCCGGCAGAGCTCCAGGCCATCTTGGTCATGGTCCTGGACCTCGTAGCCAAGGTTTTAGGTAGAACCATGGACCGTGTTTTGAGCCACGTTTTGGTCCAAACTCTTCTGATGGTTTTTGCTTTCCGTCTTTTGAGCAGATGGCTCGACACTGGTTTAGTTCTTTTGCTAAACCCGGTGCCGGACCATTTGCTCCCTCTTACAACCACTGATTGTGCAGGATCGGGGACTAGAGGACGTTTGGATCATGGACTCAGGATGCTCTCACCACATGACGGGACATCGCAGATGGTTCTCCAGTCTCACTCCACCAAGCTCCAAAGAGTACATCACATTCGGGAACAGTGGTCAAGGGAAGGTACACGGCATTGGCTCAATTCGCATCTCTGACCATTTCTCTTTGAAGAACGTTGCTTTGGTTGGGAATTTGAACTTCAATTTGATTTCTGTTTCGCAACTTCTTGAGGATGGGTTGGAGGTTCGTTTTAAGAAGGGCAATTTGTTGGGGGAAAATATTCCATCCTCAGGGTTATTGCAGTAACAACACAAAGGCAGATAATGGATTCGAAGGTTTCCAGCACGCACCTTCGGAGATGCCTTGAGTCCGGCTCGAAGTATGAAGATGGACCTTAGTTCGAAGTATATCTTCGAAGCTTGGACTCTTCTGAGATCTTTTCTGCCAGCTAAGATGGAAGACTTATCTTCTTTCTCATTAGATTAGTCTTTTACTATTTTAGCCCTATTAAGGGTACCGAATAGTTTCCACTATGTCGGTTGTAATAGAGGGGTAAATAGGTCTTTTCCTTAATGTTTAGGCCTATAAATACCCCCCATTTCACCCTGTAATAGGGACCGAATACAAGTTATTCAATACACACTTTCAAACTATTCTAAGTTATTATCCTTTCGGAGGCTTAGAACAGTCCACTTCGCAAACACTTCGTTTGTTAGTTTCTAATCTTCAGAAACCTGTTAGCGTAATCTTTTACGCCAACACTTGGCGCCGTCCGTGGGGAACCTAGTCCAAGAAACTTCGTTCTCTACCAACTTCTTGCATCATGCCTCCTAAGCGGAGCGCACCTCGTAACCCTGTTCGGAGGTCCCCTCGGACCTCCGGAGAGGCACCTCCCGACACTGTTGAGGTCGGAGGACCTTCGACGTTTCCTCCACCCCAAACTCCGGAAGGAGTTCCCATTCCTCGAGCATACGGAGTTCCTCCGCCAACTCCCTCTATACTTCGACCACCCGGAGTTCCTCTTCCACCTCAAGTCCCACTCCGAACTGATCCTCTCAGTTCTCAAGACCCGGAAGATCCTTCCGGAGGAGATGAAGACAATCTTGGTGATATGGCCGCTCAAATGGCCAGTCTCCAAGACGAAGTAGCGAGATGGCGGCAAGAAGCTGCAAATAGGCTTCGCTCTCAAGCCATCCCAGTTATTCCGGACGTGCCTGAAGAAGACGAACCCATCTATCCCGAAGCCCCGGAGAATGCCTCCTTTGATACTGAATCTCCGCTGCATCCTGAACTGCAAAAAGTTCGCTTCGACCCAAAGTTTAAGACTTCGAAGCTTTGCAAGTATGCCGGAGATGAAGATCCTGGAGAATTTGTCCGTTCGTATGCCCTGGCAATTGAAGCTAGTGGAGGAGTACGAGACACCATGGCAAAATGCTTCCCTTTAGCTCTTCAAGGAGTAGCATTAAGGTGGTTCTGGTCTTTGAAGCCAGGATCAATTAATTCATGGGGGCAGCTGAAGAAGAAGTTCGTAAGCAATTTTCAAGGCACCTTCGTGCCTCCAATGTCGACGGGAAGCCTTTTCCAGGTGAAGCAACTCCCTGGAGAGACATTGAGGCAATATTTTAAGCGCTTCGCTCATACGAAGTAGCAGATCCGAGGGTTGAGTACATCTTCGGTAGTTGATGCAGCTCGGGAAGGTGTCATTCATCAAGGCCTCCTTGACAAACTTCACCGGAAAAGCATATCTTTTGTTTCTCAGTTGATGTCATACTTTGAAGAATATGCGAGGTCAGAAGAGGGTTGGCTTCAAAGAACTGCAGCTACTCCATCTGTACTGCAGGAAGTAAAAGTGGAAGTAAAAACTTCGGCACAGCCACGGGAACTAGTCTTCGAAGTTCAGCATGATAGGAGAAGGGGGCAAAAGCATCCCCGTTCTGAAGTCATGAACATTGCACCCCCGCAAAAGTTCACACAGAGACCTCCACAACCTTCGGGAAACAAGGTCAGCGGCTGGAGGCCGCCAGGGAAAACGGCTGGCAAAGGCTAGACCCTTTTCTGCTGTATTCATGGTGAAAACCGAAGCCACGCAACTGATACTTGCAAGGCTATACTTACTCTGAGAGGAGAGTATCTAGAAAGAACTTCGGGTCGAGGTACTACTGACCGAGTTCCAGCTGAAGTGCGCCTAGAGCCTGTCCAGGCTGTGGCGCGGATAGAAAACTTCTAAGCTGCAAGACGCCCTCCGGTGGCCAATGTTATGCCACCTCCGAAGCAAGAAGAAGGGCAAGACCGAGGAAAAAGAGTAGTCCTCCCCATCTCCGGAGGAGGTACCCTCGGAAGCATGTCAAAAAGGCAGAGAAGGGAGTATGTTAGAGAAGTGGGCCACATTGGAACTTCGTCATCTGCAGCTGCTATGCCGGAATGGTCTCATGTACCAATATCCTTTTCTGCAGAGGATGCAGCTGGCATTAAATTCCCGCATGCAGACCCACTTGTCATTACTGCTGACATTGCAGGAACTGAGGTTCGAAGGGTGTTAATTGACGGAGGCAGTTCGGCAGACATTATTTTTATTCAAGCCTTCGATCAATTGTGCATCTCCAGAAAACACCTTCTTCCAGTGGCTCGTCCTTTGCAAGGCTTTGCAGGACCTCTGCTTGATGCACTTGGCCAAATTGGTCTGGAAGTTACATTCGGAGAAGGATTATTAGCCAGGACAGAGGAAGTAATCTTCGACGTTGTAGATGCTCCATATGCCTACAACGTCATCTTTGGAAGAGGCATGTTAAACCAGTTCGGAGTTGTGGAACATCACAATTATTTGTGTATGAAGATGCCCACGCAAGCAGGAGTCCTTACTGTCTTCGGAGATCAAGATACTTCCCGAAGAGCAGAATATGGTCACAGCCCCCCTCTTGATCCAAGAGAAGTAAATAGCGTGCAAGATGATCAAGAAAATTTTTCAGCTCCTTCTGAGTCTTCGAAGAAATCCTTCCCAAGACCAAGTCCTGAAGGAGAGATTGCAGCGAAGATTATTGTTAAAGATGGTAAAGAATATACATTTCAATTTGGTAAAGATTTACCTCCAGAAGTTGCAACCTCCTTGGAAAAAGTGGTGGAAGAGAATTTAGATGTCTTCGCTTGGTCTGACGAAGATATCACCGGAGTTGATCGGGATATCATTGAACATAGTTTGCTTGTAAACCCGAAGGCCCGGCCTGTTCGGCAAGGACTCCGAAAAATGTCTGCAGAAAGAGCTGTTCTGGCGAAGGACGAAGTTGAAAAATTGTTGAAGGCTGGGATTATCAGAGAAGTGGCTCACACAGAATGGTTAGCCAACCCAGTTTTCGTCAAAAAGAAATCTTCCGGGAAGTGGCGCATGTGCATTGATTTCACATCCTTGAATAAAGCATGCCCTCGTGACCCCTACCCCATGCCCCGAATTGATCAACTGGTCGACTCCACCGCAGGTTCGGAGTTATTAAGCTTCCTTGACGCGTATTCTGGTTATCATCAAATATGGTTGAAGCGCGAAGATGAGATCAAGACAAGCTTCGTAACTCCCTCGGGAGTCTTTTGTTATGTAAGAATGCCTTTTGGCTTAAGAAATGCCGGGGCTACTTTTTCGAGGTTAGTTGCTAAGGCTCTAGGTCATCAATTAGGTCGCAATGTGGAGGCCTATATGGATGATATTGTAATAAAGAGTGCTTTAAAGCACCAACATAGCCTAGACTTAGCAGAAACATTTAATAGCCTTCGGGCATGTGGGATCCGTCTTAACCCTGAAAAATGTATCTTCGGGGCTAAGGCTGGGAAGTTGTTAGGGTATTTAGTTTCAAGCAGGGGGATTGAAGCTAGCCCTACTCAAATAATTGCGCTACAAAAGATGGTTCCTCCGAAAAATCTAAAGCAAGTGCAAAAGTTGACTGGACGTCTGGCAGCACATAGCAGGTTTTTAGCAAGGTCTGCGGAGAGAAGCTTGCCTATATTTAAAGCATTGAAAGGGTCCGAAGATTTTGCATGGACACCGGAGTGTCAGAAAAGCTTCGAAGATATTAAAAAGTATCTCAGTAATCTCGCTACACTCACGGTGCCTACTGCGGACGAAACCCTACTCCTTTACCTTGCAGCTACAGGTTCTACTGTCAGTGCAGTCCTTGTCAGAGAATTGGATTTCAATGGGAAGTTGGTGCAAAATCCTGTTTATTTTGTGTCCGAAGCATTATCAGGAGCGGAAACAAGGTATTCCGAACTCGAAAAGTTCGTTTATGCTCTGATAATGGCTTCGAGGAAATTAAGACATTATTTTTTGGCTCACAATGTAATTGTACCAACTTCGTATCCTTTGGGAGATATGCTCCGAAGTAAAGACTCCACTGGAAGAATTGGAAAGTGGGCAGTCGAACTAGCACCCTTCGGCATATCTTTTCTAGCAACAAGGACATCAATCAAATCGCAAGTCTTAGCAGATTTTGTAGTAGAATGGACTCCACCCGCAACTTTGGTTCCGGAGAAGTCAAGTGACGGAGTTTGGACTGTTTATTCCGATGGGGCTTTCCAAGCATCCGGAGCAGGCATTGAAGCAGCGTTGATTTCTCCTTCAGGGCAAAGAGCAATGTACTCCGCAAGACTCAACTTTAAGTCTACCAATAATATAGCGGAGTATGAATGGATTTTACTTGGACTTCGAAAAGCACGTGCTCTAGGGGCTACAAGAGTTGTTATAAAGACGGATTCTCAAATAGTAGCAGGGCACGTAGATAAAAGTTTTCAAGTTCGACATCCACAGCTTGCAAAGTACTTAGAAGAAATCCGTAAGATCGAAGCACATTTCAAGGGTATTTCCATTCGGAGTATACCAAGAGCAAAAAATGTGCAAGCGGACATCTTAGCAAAAGCTGCAGCCAGAGCTGTGGATATACCAGAAGAAGCTTTCTATGAGGAACTCAGTACACCTTCGGTGCTACAAATTCCATCTGCAGAGATTCTTTGCATTCCAAGTGCAGATTGGAAAAATTCAATCATGGAACTTTTGCAAGGAGAAACAAATTTTCCTGAAGAGCCACAACTTTCAAGATTGAAACTCAGGGCTAGAAATTATCAAATAATCAACGGTATTTTATACAAGGCCGGAGTATGTTCCCCTCTACTCCGATGTATATCTCAAGCCGAAGGTCAAGAAATTCTTCGAGAAATCCATGAAGGACTTTGCGGTAGCCATTTAGCCCCTCGAGCTTTGGCAGGAAAAACACTTCGCCAGGGGCTTTATTGGCCTACAATAACAGCTGATGCGGAGAGCTTGGTCCGCACTTGTCAAGGATGTCAGTGGATGGGTCGACGGAGTCATCGCCCACCAACAGCTCTCCAAGTTATTCCTCTGGTATGGCCTATGGCCAGATGGGGTATGGATTTAATTGGTCCCTTTCCAGTAGCTAAGGGAAATCTAAAGTTCGCAGTGGTAGCTATTGAATATTTTTCTAAGTGGGTAGAAGCAGAGCCCTTAACAGCTATCACTTCGAACAATGTACAGAAATTCTTTTGGAAAAATATCATTTGCCGGTTCAGAGTGCCTAGACAACTCACAGTTGATAATGGAACACAGTTCGATGCAGAACCTTTCAGGGAGTTTTGCGAAGATCTAGGCATCCAGTTATGTTTTGCTGCAGTGAGGCATCCTCAGTCTAATGGAGCTGTAGAAAGAGCCAATGGAAATATTTTGTCAGGGCTAAATCGAAGGATAGTAGGATTAGCAAAAGGACTGTGGACCGAAGAACTTCCGAAGATTTTGTGGTCCATTCGGACTACGCAAACAAGGTCCACAGGTTTTACTCCATTCAGATTACTATTCGGAGACGAAGCTATGACTTCAACGGAGCTCAAAGGAGTATCACTTCGCAGCATCGAACCGGAGATTGAAGAAGAAAGACAAGCTTCGCTAGATTTATCAGAAGAAACAAGACTTCGAGCTGTGGCCAATTTATTAAAGTATCACCAGCAGACGAAGGCTTGGTATGACCCGAAGGTTAAGATCAATGAGCTTAGACCGGGTCATCTTGTTCTGCGAAGCATTATAGCGCCAGGGAAATTAGGAAATAAATGGGAAGGTCCATACTTAATTGTTCGCTCAGGACGCCCTGGCTCTTTTAAATTAGCTAATTTAGAAGGTGAAGAATTAGCACATACTTGGCATGCGGAGCACCTAAAGCGATACTTCGCATAAGGGCTCCTTGTAAACCACTTGTAATCATCTTCTGAATTAATAAAGCATATGGTTCAGATAGTGCCTTCCCCTCATAAACCTCCAGCTTCCGAGTGGACGCACTGGAAACACGGGGTTGACCGAGAGGGAAGTGTCATAAAGCTGAATCATATTTTCGGACTTCGAATCATTGGTTCGAAGTTTCCGACGTGGGGGCTGACATAATCCGGAGTCCAAGCCACCGGCTTGTAGGCATCCATAAAAGAGCCCAAAACCACATCATACGGAGTCCAAGCCATTGGCTGGTAGACATCCGTAAAAAGAGCCGAAGGTGGCCAAAATATGCGGAGTCCAAGCCATTGGCTGGTAGACATCCGTAAAAAGAGCCGAAGGTGGCTAAAATATGCGGAGCCCAATCCACTGGCTTGTAGGTATCCGTAAAAAGATTCGAAGGTGACCAAACTATGTGGAGTCCAAGCCACTGGCTTGTAGACATCCGTAAAAAGAGTCCAAAGAGAACACTACGAACTCTGAACCACTGGTTTGACAGAGTTCGCAAAAAAGAGCCGAAGGTGGCCAAAACAGAACAGAGTTTGAGCCATGAGCTTCGAATATCTGTTAACATAGTCCAAAGTGACAAACTATCTAAGACACTAAAGTGTCGTGAAAGTTATCTCAAGTGATTTCTTTCAAAAAACAAAGGGTACTAAGTTGCCATTCTTCAGACTACAAATAGTCAAAGACATTTTATAAGATTTTAAAAGATCTTCAAATTGAAGAGGGGCTCCGAACCCCAAAAAATTGTACTCCGAAGTTTTTCTTTGCGCATAACCATCTTTGAATACAGTTCGAAGTTGCTTATAACCAAAGAGGGGCTATTAAATAGGGAGACAATTTTAAATCGATATTTATTATTCGAACGAATATGATTACAGATTACATCATGAAAAATTGGTATCTATACCAAGAAGGAATCGAAGACCTCTTCAATCTCTAGAGCTAGGGTTGGAACGACTAGTTCCAGTGCCGGGAGTTCTAACAACTTTACATTTAACTCTCTTGCCTCCCTTCGAAGCTCTAAAGTCCTTTTGTTCTTGTTGAAGCTCGGCCCAAGTTCGAAGCCGTTCGGGGCTCCTTTCCCAGCTTCCAAGTTCTTCAGGTTTTTTACTTCGAGCCTCACCTTCGTCTTCGGACCATATAACATCTTCAGAAGACGAAGTTTCCAAGTTAACCTCCTTTTCTTCCTCTTTAATATAAGATAGTATATCTTTGCTTACTTCGGGTGTAATTGCACCGGAGCTATCTCGAGGAACTAAAAATCGAGGGCGCTTGTAAACTTTTAAAAGATTGAAGGTAGCCCATAATGAGCAAAGTTCGTCGTTAATGTCTAACACTTCGACATCTTCCATATGAGGCAAAGCCTAAAAACATGATAAACAAATTTTCATTGATAAATGTACATAAGCACAAAGCTTTACATAGTCAAAGATCATAAGACATATCTAAACCTACGGGTTCGGAGGAGGCTGACTGCTCGAAGCTTGGATGCGAGCTTGCTTCTGGCGTTGTCCTTCGTCGATCCAGGCCTTGATCGCAGAGCGGCCTTCGGCTCTCCATGAAGTTTGGAAGGCTTGCCAGGCAGCGGCCACACCTTTGGAAGGAGTCAGAAGCTGCTCGTCGTCGAAGGTAATTGGGCCCTCTCCTGCGCTCGGACTTATCGATCGGCCCAGATCCTCGTAGTAACGAAGTAAGCCAACAGCAGCCACTTGTCTGGAGAGTTCTCCGTAGCGAATGCCTGCTGTCTTCATCTGCTTCGCCACTCCTTGAATCCTTTTCAACCGGCGCAGAAGGGAAATGTTGTCATCAGAAGGAAGCGTCCCGGTAGTACCGAAGTACTCCAGAACGCCTAGCAGTTGATCTATAACTTCCGCAGCTACCTTCTCAGACTTCAGCTTATCTTCGATCAGCGCGTCCTTCGCCGAAGTTAGCTCTTTCCAGAACTCCGGAAAGTCTAGCAGCCTCCATAGTTAAGGAGTTCTTTTGATTCAAAAGCTGGCTAACTTCCTCTCGGAGCCTGACAAGATCGGTCCCCGCAGTAGCGTGTTCCACCCGCATTCTTTCAACTTCCGCTCGAAGCACAATTCTTTCTGCTTCGAGCTCCTTGTTCACAGCCTCCAAGCCTTGTCTGGCCCTGTGCTCCGTTGACACCATGTTGTCCATATGAACCACTCTGCCTTCGGAGATAGTGAGATTCCGTTGAAGATTTACATTTTCCTCTCGAAGACGAGTGATTTCTCGTTCATTTGATATATTCGCAGCTCGGGCCAAGACTATTTGCTACGAAAAGAAAAAACCCAGATAAGAAATTATTTGTATGTAAATTTTATGTTACTTCACAGATGCTTCGTACCTGGTAGGCCGCGCATTCCATAGATGCGTTAAGCTCTGAGCTCTCCGCTTCGCTCAAAATGGCCACCAAGTTTGTCTCCCCAATAACGCGACTAGCTCGATCCAAAGGCTCGAGCAAAGTCCGAAGACCAGTTCTTCGCTCTAAGAAAGGAGCTAGAAGGGGGAGCATACTTAAAGCTTGTTGGTCATCTTCGTTCGACGAAGGCCCGGAGTGTTGAGCTATAGTCTTCAGAGCCCCCGGAGACTGGCCCCCCTCGGAAGATTGGCTCTCGTCTGTTGACTCAGACGGAGTTGATCTGGAGCTCGCAGCGGGGAGGGAGTCCATCTTTCCTTTGCCTTTTCCAGGCCCCATCTGAGTGGCTCCTGGGATTGGCTCCGAAGCTGTCGAAGGTCCAGGAACTATATGTTCCGGACGGACCTCTTCTATGGAAGCGGACTCTGTAAAAACAAAAGTGTTATACATCGTATAAATACGCAAAATAAACATAAAAGAATTATTTGAAGTTTACCTTCGACATTCTGGCAACGGGTAAGCATTGGACTGCTTGGCGGATCGAAGGCGAGATCTTCGTCCGAGTCCACCGTCAAATCTTTGACTGCAGGAACATTTTCCTGAACAGTCCTTGTTGCTTCATCCGGAATTGAAGCCATAATGACTTCAACTCCACTCTCATCCACAGGAACTTCGTCCTGAGGTAAATCATCTTGGACTGCTAAAGTCCTCATTTGCTCAAGGTTTTCTTGAGGCTCCGGCACGTTCGCAGGTTCATCAACTTGTGCAGTCCTTTGGGCTGCATCTTCGTCAATCAGCTGCACAAGCAACCTACCTTCGTCCTCCTGGGAATCGGAGACTGAAGCCCTTGGGCTCGAAGGAGCAGGGTTCTTTGGCTTTCGAGCCACCTTCTTGACTGGAGTCTTGGCGGAGCTCGAAGTCCCAGCTTCAGCTTTCCTCTTCTTGGGCCCCTTCTCCGAGGGTACCCAATCCACCAAAGGAGGCGGAGCCAATTCGAGCAGCCCCCATACTCGGTTGGATCGCTCCCAATTACCAACCAACTTGATTCTCCATTCCTTTTCGGTCGGAGTTGGGACGCCCAGAATCTTTTCCGAAGCTTTTACAATCTGATCCGAAGTTATAGGGGCTGAGGAGGCTAAAAAACAAGTTAAGTTAGTTATTCTTTCAAATGAATATGCATAATATATGTTGTTTTCGAAGTTACCTGGAGGGCTTGAAGTCGAAGTAATCTTGCGAAGACCACCTTCCGAGTCCTCTTTGAAAATGATTGGCCAGTTGGCCATCAACGGAGGGATTTGGAGCCCGAGGAACTCTTCGGCTAAGTCTCGCATGCTTAACCTTCGACTGATCTTTTGAAGCAAGCTGAGGCGAGCTTCGAGCTGGCCCAGATCCGGGTGCACAGGGGCTTCCTTTCGGAAGTTGATATCTTGAAGGGGTCCAGCTAGGCAGTTGCTCGCCCCAACTTCGGCGTAGAACCATTTCAAGATCCAGTCAGTGTACCATCTTGCATTGATAGCTTTAGCAGGAAACCAAAGGGCGTTCTCATCCCGAAGTCTAAAATTGATGCTTCTGAAGGCCACCACCAGCTTTTCACCTCCGGGGCCTACGAAGGTCTTCGGTTGACAGGAAGCTCTATGTAGCGCTGCGAAGATCTCTGCTCTTCCTTCGCAACCTTCGGCTCGTAGCGCCCATTCGAAGATGGCAAGGCGCGCTACCGCACTTGGAGAAAGTTGGGGGAGGGTGACGTGGAACAAGTCCAAAACTTCTCCCAAAAAGTCTATTGCCGGAAGCCCCAATCCAGCTTCGAAGAAGGCTTCGAATACGACCACCTCTCCAGGCCTTAGTGACGGAATTGTTTCCTTTCCAAGTTTGCGAATCATCACCCCTGAACTAATTTCCCCTTCTACTGCAATCGCCAGCGATTCCCTACTGCAGGTAGACGGGCCCAGTTGATGAGACTGGTCCAAATACTTCGTCGACGCTGGAAAGAGGTCTTGGGATCCGGTGCTTTGGGGATTTCCTCCCACCGGTGCCATTGTCGCCATTGAAGGATTCGGAGTCGATGCTGACAAGGTTGCAGCCGCCGCTGCTGCTGCCGCCTATTGCCGGGCCAAGGCTGAAGGTGCTCCAGAACCTTTGGTTTTTGCCATTGAAGCTACCGAGTTGCTTTGGAAGAAGAATGGAGGCTAGGGCTCAAAGGATGGCTTGTTTGCAAGAAAGCGGTGGAAAGGTACTCAGGAAAGTTCTAGGCCCTTTATTTATAGCGTAGACTTCACATTTTTTACCGTTTGTCCATGCCGTTTCGCATTCTTGCCCGTTACTTTTTTCCGAAATTAACGCACTGCGTAACTTCCGTTAGAAGAAAGAAGCCAACTGCTATTTCTTCTAAGTCTAAAAAGGCTTTCGGGCTTCCTGAGTTAGTTCTAAGATGGTTCAAAAATAATTGTCTTAAAACTGATTCGAAGTTTTATATCTCCATACATTTCCGAGATAAATTAAAATCTAATAACCCCTACGCATGGTTATTTTTCTTCCGTATACTGCTCTCCTAACATTACAGGTTTAACGGAGAAGCATATTCGAGGGGCTACTGTTGGGGGAAAATATTCCATCCTCAGGGTTATTGCAGTAACAATACAAAGGCAGATAATGGATTCGAAGGTTTCCAGCACGCACCTTCGGAGATGCCTTGAGTCCGGCTCGAAGTATGAAGATGGACCTTAGTTCGGAGTATATCTTCGAAGCTTGGACTCTTCTGAGATCTTTTCTGCCAGCTAAGATGGACGACTTATCTTCTTTCTCATTAGATTAGTCTTTTACTATTTTAGCCCTATTAAGGGTACCGAATAGTTTCCACTATGTCGGTTGTAATAGAGGGGTAAATAGGTCTTTTCCTTAATGTTTAGGCCTATAAATACCCCCCATTTCACCCTGTAATAGGGACCGAATACAAGTTATTCAATACACACTTTCGAACTATTCTAAGTTATTATCCTTTCGGAGGCTTAGAACAGTCCACTTCGCAAACACTTCGTTTGTTAGTTTCTAATCTTCAGAAACTTGTTAGCGTAATCTTTTACGCCAACACAATTCTTCTGTGTTTGATTCTAGAGGGTCTTTGATTTGCCAGATCTTACCTTTCGGTAAGGTTTTTCGGATTGACTTCTCTAGTTGTTTTGGCCCTTCTCGCTGTTTGATTGCTGGATCCTCCTCTGAGCTCTGGAAGTGGCATAGGAGGTTAGGTCATTTGAGTTTTGATCTGCTAGTCAGGTTGAGCTCCATGGACCTCATCCGAGGATTGCCCAAGCTTAAAATGGAGAAGGATCTAGTTTGCCATCCCTGTCATCACGGGAAAATGGTTGCCGCTTCTCACTCACATGTGACTCAGGTGATGACTTCGCATCCGGGCGAGTTGTTACACATGGACACTGTCGGTCCAGCTCTGGTATGCTCAGTCGGTGGGAAGTGGTATGCACTTGTGATTGTTGACGATTTTTCTCGATTCTCGTGGGTTTTCTTTTTGGAGTCTAAGGATGAGACTTTTCTTTCTGTTCACGACCTGATTTTGAAGCTCAAGAATGAGAACAATGGTCGGATGCGAGCAATTCGCTCCGACAACGGCTCTGAGTTCAAGAACTCTCAGTTCGTCAGCTTCTATAGTGAGCAGGGTCTTGACCATCAGTTTTCTGCTCCTTAGACTCCCCCACGGAACGACGTTGTGGAACGAAAGAACCACACGCTAGTCGTGATGGCCAGGATGATGCACGATGAGCACAGGACTCCTAGGCGCTTTTGGGCTGAAGCCATAAACACGGCTTGCTATCTGGCCAACCGCATTTTTCTTAGAGCTTACCTTGGTAAGACTTCATATGAGTTGCGGTTTGGCAGACATCCCAAGGTGAGTCACTTGCGAGCGTTTGGCTGCAAGTGCTTTGTGCTCAATAAGGGAGGGCATTTGGACAAGTTTGAGTCTCATTGCTGGGATGGAGTCTTTCTTTGTTATGCTTTGCATTCTCGAGGCTTTCGTGTTTGTAACCTTGACTCCCAATAGCTTGTCGAGACTTGCGAGGTTTCTTTTGATGAGTCCTTGCCTTCTTTGACTCTTTCTTTTGAGCTTTCTAGAGATGGTGAGCTTGGAGTGTCCATATTCGAGGAAGATGATGACGCTCC
Organism: Zizania palustris; assembly: GCA_019279435.1. Lineage (NCBI taxonomy): Eukaryota > Viridiplantae > Streptophyta > Magnoliopsida > Poales > Poaceae > Zizania > Zizania palustris. The sequence continues at coordinate 93,781,511 of JAAALK010000079.1, read as the reverse complement.
TGATATTGATGAGGGTGGGCCTTCTGCACAGCTTGTAGACCCCACACCTTTTGAGACTTCGACTGAGGACGAGGGCGGACCTCTGATCACTTCTTCCACTTCGATCGAGCCCTCTCAGTCAGGTCCATAGGTGCCAGTTGCTGACTCCGGTGAGGTGACTTCAGATCACCAGGGATCCCGAGCAGTTCAACGTGATCACCCCTCAGAGCTCATCATCCGTGATTTGTTTGAGAGGACTTTGCGTTTGTCTATTGACTCTCTTGTTGTGTTTGCTGAATCTGCTTTTGTTGCATCTTTTGAGCCTAGAGATGTTTCTCATGCTCTTTCTGATACGAATTGGATTAATGCTATGCAAGAAGAGCTTGAGAATTTTATTCGCAATCGGGTTTGGACACTAGTTGAGCTGCCACCCAGATGCAACCCCATAGGCACCAAGTGGGTGTTCAAGAACAAGCAAGGTGAAGATGGAGTTGTGGTGCGCAACAAAGCTTGACTGGTTGCCTAGGGTTTTTGCCAGAAGGAAGGTATTGACTTTGAAGAAACTTTCGCCCCTGTTGCCCGTCTTGAGTCCATTCGCATTCTCTTAGCTTTTGCCGCTTCGAAGGGTTTTAAGCTTTTTCAAATGGAAGTCAAGAGTGCCTTTCTGAACGGGTACATAGAGGAGGAGGTTTATGTTAGGCAGCCCCCCAGTTTTGAGAACCCTAAGTTTCCTCGACATGTTTTTAAGCTGCAAAAAGCTTTATACGGTCTGAAGCAAGCCCCCAGGGCTTGGTATTACCGGTTAAAGCAGTTTTTGTTGGGGAAGGGCTTTGTGATGGGTTCTCTGGATAAAACTCTTTTCTTGCTCAGAGATGCTTCAGATTTTTTAGTCGCTCAGATTTACGTGGACGATATTATCTTTGGCGGTACTAATGACATTCTTGTGTCCAAGTTTTCTGAGCAGATGCACAACGAGTTTGAGATGAGCCTCATGGGTGAGCTCAAGTACTTCTTAGGGCTCCAGATCAAGCAGACCAAGGACAGCACCTTCATCCACCAAGGTAAGCACACTCGGGACATGTTGAAGAAATTTGACTTTGGTGGAGAGCTGAAGCCTCAGATGACCCCAATGGGCACATCTGGGGGCCTGGACAAGGACGAGAGCGGCGTCAAGGTCAACGAGAGAGAGTTTCGAGAGATGATCGGTTCGCTGCTATACTTGATGGCTACGAGGCCAGACATGCAGTTCGCCGTGGGACTTTGCGCGCGCTTCCAGTCTTCACCTCGCGCGTCTCATCGACAAGCTGTCAAGCGCATTTTCAGGTATCTTACCTATGCTCCCGATCTCGGTCTTTATTATTCAGCATCATCATCTCTTGATTTATCTAGATTTTCGGACGCTGACTTTGGTGGGTGTCGGTTGGATCGCAAGTCGACTTTCGGTACTTGCCAGTTTCTTGGTTCGTCTCTTGTTTCTTGGTCTTCTCGAAAGTAGTCTGGAGTTGCACTTTCGACCACTGAGGCTAAGTATGTAGCTGCTGCTAGCTGCTGCTCATACTTGGTTTGGATGATTTCCACGTTGCGATATTTTGGGTTGTTCTTTCCTACCAGAGTTCCTCTGTTTTGTGACAGCACCAGTGCTATTAGTGTTGGGAAAAACCCTTGTCTCCATTCTAAAACCAAACACATAGATGTGCGCTTTCACTTTCTGCGGGATCAATATGAGAAAGGTGTCATTGACCTTGTTCATATTGATACCCATCATCAGTTGGCTGACATTTTCACCAAACCCCTAGATCTGTCTACCTTTGAGCGTTAACGAGGGGATTTGGGTGTTGTGTATCCTTTCTAGGATAGTTTGAGTCAATTTTCTTTCCTCTTTACTCTTTTCTTGAGTCTTTTTGTGTGTGTTCATATCATGCATATCCACATATCACACTTTTGAGCCTGCTTCTGTTATATGATTGAACTACTTTACTTATTCTAGCTAGTACATGCTTTTGATTACTTGTCGATGATCATGCTTTGCTTCAGTTCACTTGATATTTCTGATATTTGTCATATTTCTGTTACTGTTGGGACGACGGATCGAGCCAACAGGTTTTTTGGAAGATGAGAGTAATGGAATGCAAGGATCAGTTAGTATTCTTGGATCATGTGTTTATTACAACTGGAGGCGGGGGTATTTATAGGGCGACCCTTCCCGGAAAGTGTCTAATACCTCCAAAAACCCCCCAGCCATTACTCGGCCGAACACAGGCTTGTACTACAGACAAGAATAGCTGCTACACAGTATAGACAGGAGGGCGCGACTCTGACAGCGTATCAACCATGTCGGACGCTGCAGCGATCGCCTGACATAGCCCAGACAATCGCGATTCTGTCCCCCAGCCACCTTGACCGGGTCATCTCCTGTTGTCCGGTCGCGCCCTGGAGCCTTCGCACCTTCTGGAGGCTGGCCTCCGGCCTCTGGCCGGGCGCTTTGTCCGAGGGCCCCTTCCACACGCCTCGGAGCTCCCGGAGGCCCCTAGGCCTCCCTGCCTCGTGGCCCGCAGGTACCTTCAGCACGGGATGTCGGGCCTTCTAGACGTGACCTCCCCGTCTTGGGCCGTACTGCTCTTTTAGCTTCCAACTGCCATCGGGATTATCTCCCCCAACCGTAGCCCCTCGCTTCTTTCCTCTCGAGTCCTGCACGGAAGAAAGGGAAGGAGCGCACAGGATAATTCCGATAACTTATAAGAAACCAACTCACATAGAGGTTCTAGATCTTCACTGCAAGGCGCCTTCACTCGATTGCTTCGAAGATGCTCTGGGGCCTTGGAAATGTTCTGGAGCCTAGAGGTCGAGAGCCGGCCTCGAAGCGCCTTAGATGAACTAGCCGTGTCAGACTTTGTAAGGGGAGGACTTTGACTGACTGTTCTCGACGCTCGCGCTACCTTGACTGCTGGGCTCTGGTGCACGAGAAGGCGGGCGGGCGCACCAATTAGTGCAATCAATGCACTAGGCGCGCAGGCGACGCGAGGGAGGCAGACCGTCGGAGATCGGCGCATTCAAAAGTGAGCTGGTTAGGATTTAATGCGAGTGTCGCGTGACCGGCGCGTGCGCGTTGAGGGGCAGAAGGCGGACCGACGCGACGCCAAAACATTGGGACAGTAGCCACCTTTTTGTATAAATAGCCCCCCAACCGCCGGCCGTGCCCTCTCCTGCTCACTTGCTATAACTTCCAACCACAAGCTTGATGGGCAGACTTTCGCTCTTGAGCTTCTCGTCTTCCTCTCTTGCTTCCTCTAGTCATGGCAGAGAGGAGCGCCCCCGCGGTAGCAGTGGACCCCTGCTTCCTGCAGCGTCAGATGGCAGCGGCGGCGGCGGTTGCAGCAACGGCTCCTGGTCCATCAGAAATGCGTGATCCGCGGGAGCTCCGTACGGCCTCAGAACGGTTCCAGGAGCAGACCTTGGAGCTGGGGCCATCGGCGTGCACGGATGGGTCCATCGAGCTGGCGATTAGGGGCCGCCTTGGTCCCAACTCGAGAGCCAGGAAGACAGGCACAGAGTTGGTCCTGGCGCCCCGCGAAGGGGAGGTCATCGTCTTCGAGGCGTTCTTCGACGTGGGCCTAGGATTTCTGGCTTCAGAGCTCCTTTCGGGGGTTCTGGATGCTTTCCACCTCGAGCTCCCGCAGTTATCTCCGAACGCCGTAGCCCGACTCGCCATCTTCGAGTGGGCCATGCGCGCTGAAGGCTGCGAGGGCAGGGCCGAAGTCTTCGCTCAGATGCACGAAACCCTCTGCCAACAGAAGAAGAAGGACGGTCGGGTGCTAGCCTTCGGGAGCATCAACTTCCAGCTCCGGAAGAGGTACGCGGACTCTGTTCCTGAGAAGGCAATCAACAAACGGTGGTACTCTAAGTGGGTACACCGGTGGTTCTATGTCCGAGTGGGACTGAACTTCGGGCTTGCCGGACCTCCGCACCACATCTGGTTTTGGAGGGAGGCAATCGTCGAAGCCAGCGCCGGCTCGGTCTCCGCTCACATCCGGCTGCTGCAGATCATGGCCCGCCGGATGAGCATGTGGGATCTGACGGAGGAGTTCGTCGCCCTCGAGATCCCGCCACTGAAGCAGGAATGGCCGGCATCGCTCCGGAGCACCCAGGAGGAGCATCGTCGATGGAGCTCTCCCACCTACTAGGTTAGCCCCCGCCTCCTTTTAATCTTAGCAATTCTTTCATAAAGTCCGAAGGGCTGGCCAACCTAATCCTCGGGTACAGGGTCGTTTGTCGCCAAAACTCCTGATGAAGTAGCCCAAATTGCTGAGAGAATCCTCAGGGCTCCCACTCCAGCTGAGTACAAACGACGAATGGAGCTCGTCGGATCCTGGGGGCGACATAACCGCGTGTGGGACGCGCTCGCACTTTCTCCCCCACCTCTCCCGGAGAAGGAGGCTCTTCGCATGCCTTCGAAGAAGAGGGGCAGACCTCGACGTCGGACTTTCTCCCAAGCACCCCTTGAAGAAGAAGGTGGCGAAGGGTCCGAGGAGGCTTTCCCCGGCCCACTCCTCCGCCTCCCACTCCGAATGGGGGTATTCGAGCGAGGGGGCCGGAACGGAGCCAGACGACTCCTTGGCGGACCCTGGTCTGACCCGCCAGGAGCAGCCAGCTCCCAGTGGCGCAGGGAGTGCGCCAGTCCACCCGAGCCCACAGCCGCCCGCTCCGAGGGCCGGGCAGGAGGCGCCGAGCACTGAACTGGAGGCGTCTCCCAAGTCCTCCCCTCCGTGCAGTATGGCCTCGGAGGGGGTCTCCGCCAGCTCTCGGGGGAGCCGGGAGACCGACAGCCTAGACCGTGGGGGTTAGCCGATCCCCTGGGGGCTGTCGAGGAAAGCGCCGACGTTGAGGCCGAACTCGCCACGGCGGCAGCGGGTTCACCGGTAAATTCGATAGACAACCTGTTTTATCGGCCGGGCACTCCGGGACACGTCCGGCCTTTAGAAGTCCCGGTCAAAACCGTGGATGAAGGTACGTGGTTCTACTCACCTCTTTTCTTGGACACAGCAAATTTCCTCGGCCTTGACCTCCGTTCTTCCTGAGCAGGCACTTCCGCTCGGGTCCCGGTTCCGGCCCCGGTATCCTCCGGGGATGCCGCCAACATAGGTCCCGAAGTCCCTGCGGGTGCGGCGGAAGCTCCGGGGCTAGGTGTCGGGGCGGAATCGGAGGAGGCCCCCGGAGAAACCTCCGAGGGGACCGGTCGTGAGGCCGAGGTCCGGCCACCCTCCAACTCGAAGCGCGCGCGTTCTAGCGTGCCCCTCTTGGTCCCCTTCCTGGAAGAAGGCGAAGACTTCGCAGCGAGGACAACTCCTCTCCACCACTACAAGAAAAACAGAAATTTCCGTCGGCCTTTTTAATTTCCGTCGGCTTTTCCAAAAGCCGATAGAAATTAATTAACTTCCGTCAGCCTAAAGAAGCCGACGGAAGTTAACTTAACTTCCATCGGCTTTAACTGTGGCCGACGGAAGTTAACTTAACTTCCATCGGTTCAACCCTCAGCCGACGGAAGTTAATTTTTTCCCCAAAAAACAGCAACGCTCTATTTTTTTCACCGCCAGGCCCACGCCTAGGTTTTCCGCCTCCCCGCCTCTCTCCCTCCGCCCGGCCGCCTCCCATTCGCCGCCTCCCCACATCTCTCCCTCCGCCCGCCTCCCCGCCTCCCGGTGGCCGTCTCCGCGACCTCCGCCCCCTCCCCGCCTCCTGGTGGCCGCCTCCACGCCCTCCGCCCGCCTCCCCGCTCGCCTCCCGGTGGCCGCCTCCACGCCCTCCGCCCGCCTCCCTGCCTCCTGGTGGCCGCCTCCATGCCCTCCGCCTCTCTCCCTCGCGCCCGCCTCCCCTCCGCCGCCTCCCCCCGCTTCCTCCCCTTCGCTGCCTCCCCGCCTCTCTGCCTCCGCCGCCTCCCCTTTGCCAGATCTGGGCCACGACGGCGAGATCCTGAGCTCAGATTCGTGAGCTCCCTCGCTGAGGTACGGCGTCTTGTTGGAATTTTTGGGGTGTTTTGGTTGATGATGCTTGCTGATTAGTGCTGTTCTGCGCTTCGCGGATTTGTGCTTAATTGGTTTTGGTGGGTGGGGTGGCGACTCAGGTGGCGGCGATGGATTCCGCCGCGGCGACGGGGGAGGGGCAGCGGTTCAAGCGTATTCCGCGGCAGTCGTTGGGAGGGAACCTAGAGCTGGATCCACTGGTACGTGCTCGTGGGGCTGTTGATTTGGTTGTGCGAATGTGGGTGCTGCGTGTATTGGGCTGGAGATGGAGATTTTGGAATGTAGTGAAAAAGGCATGGTGGTGGTGGAGATCTCAACGTATCAGCTTCGGTTGCGCTTGTGTTTTCTAAGTGCGTTCATTCTGCGGTGGCCGGTGAGAGCCGAGAAGTATAAAATGACGGTGGTGATTTCTACTTTCTAGTGCTATTGAGATGAAATCTGTACTGTGGGATGCAGTTGTCCAATCTCCTTATTGCTAGTATGCTTGCTTATGTGGGGTTAGACACATTGGCTGTTTTATATGGTTAGCCTTGCAATGCTATATTGTTTTCTGATATGCTACTTATACGGAAATGTGTTTTGTTGAATTCTTCATTGCATTGCTGTAGAGTGTAGACCATTTACAATTGGAACTGCAATACTATGGTATATGTGTTAATAACTCCATATTTCTCACCTAGTTTCTGTAGCTATGATAAACCATACATCATTAGTTGTTGATAGGAATTTGGAGATGATAAAGTCATAAGATCATATCATCATACTCATTATAGCATATGCCCATCTCGTATTAATTTCTGGTGACCCCAAAGATACTTGTTTTTTTGTGAGTATGCCTGTTCAGTGCTGCTATATGGAAAGACCAATCTTTGTTTTTCACTAACTGTTTATAAACGATTTGGTAATGCTGAGACTTGTTCATATGTGTTTATCAGTGTTGAGTTGATAGTGAAGTGTGTCACTGGTTCTTGGCATTTATATCTGAACTGTGTTCCAGTTTTTTATATTAGTTGGTTTACCCTTGTGTACAAGAAATATTAGAATGCTAACCTAACAATTCCCTGAAAACTGGCATCTCATTGCAGTCTTTTGGTCTGGTCAGATATAAGTTCTGAATCATTTTCGCGTAAAAGATTAGGTGGGAGACTGAAACTTTAGCTCGGTAGTCAACTAGCAAATTTTCTTTTTTTTGGATTTTTTAGATAACTTCCGTCAGCCAACATTAGCCGACGGAAGTTATTGGCCCGTCGACAGAAAAAAGAAAAAAGAAAAAAGAAAAAAGAAAAAAAAAAGTAATTTCCGTCGGCTAGCATTTGGCTGACGGAAGTTAACGATTTCCTGGTAACTTCCATCGGCTAGGTTTGGCCGACGGAAGTTAGCTAACTTCCGTTGGCGGCCGACGGAAGTTAGCTACCTTCCGTCTACCCGCTTCCGTCGGCCAAAAGCCGACGGAAGTTAGCCTTTTGCCGACGGAAGTTAGCTTCTTCCATCGGGAAAGGGCTAACTTCCGTCGGCTTTGGCCGACGGAAGTTTCCTGGATTGTTGTAGTGCACGAATCTTATCTGCGCTTGAGGGAGGCCGGGTTGATAGGCGAGCTCGGCTAGGTGGACGACATCGACCTCGATCGAGCCATTGAGAGTGCCGCGATCCAGGTACTTCTTCGGAGCGCCCTGGGACAAGCCCCTAGCCCTCTTCTTTTTTCCTAACTCGCCATTTCATGCGTAGAGAGTCGCGTTGGCGCAGGGCTCACTATTGTCCCAGCTCTCCGAACGCAGCTTCCGCGAGAGCAGTGCTTCGGAGCTCTCTGGACGAGCGGAGACCGCCGAGAGGACGGTCCGAGAGCAAGCGTCCGAGATCGACCGGCTCCGGGCGCTGGAGTCAGAAGTCGAAACCCTTCGTCCTCGGGCCGCCAGGGCCGAAGCACTTCAGGCCTAGGTCATGGAGGTCGATGCCCTCAAGGCCCAAGTCGCCGAATTGGAGGGGCTTCAAGCTCGAGCTACCCGAGCGGACGAGCTCGAGGCGGAGGTCAATATCTTCCGGGCCCAGGCTGCAGAGGTGGAGAGGCTCCGGTCCTGAGCTGAGGAGGCAGACCGGCTCGAGGCGGAGGTCTTCGCACTTCAGACTCAAGTCGGGGAGATGGACGAGCTCCGGGAGATGGCAGCTGCCGCCGAAGTCCATGAAGCTCGGGTGCTCCAGCTCGAGCGGACCGCGGTGGACCTTCTGGCCCGGCACGAGGTGGCGACCGAGGCACTGGCCCAGGGGGAGAAGACGGTGGCCGACACCGTGGTGTCCCTCCAGAAGGCGTTGGCGCGCTATGGCACCGGGTGTGCGGCTTTTGACGTCACCCAGGAGCCCCTTAGCCGCCGGCTGAAGTTCGTTCAGGCTGCCGTCCGGAAGATAGGCCTCACCGTGTCGAGATATGGTGAGGTGTCGGCCCGGGTAGCTGCCCTCGGAATCCTTCACCAGCTGGAAGCCTCTAGGAGCCCCTTGCCTTCGTCCTCGAGTTCTCACCCTGTCGCCTTTGGGGGGAGCCGCCTCCTTTCCCCCAGCCCGACGGTAGCCCAGTCCTAGAGGGTTCTCCAGGCGACTTGGCAAGCCGAGGGCCCCGACGCGGTTAAGGCCTGGTTGGACGAGGCCCTTCGCTCGAGCGAACCTCCGGCTTCCTCGAAGCCCCCGGCCGCAGCGCGCCAACTGGATCCGAAGGTGTAGTCTCCTTAGGGCCTTCATATCGTAATTCCTGTAATAGATAGGAACTCGATAGTTTATTAATAAAGAGTAATCGCTTCCTGAAAATCATTCAGGGCATCCACTCCACTCGCGATTCTGACGTTGAGGTTCTCGACAGGGACGAGACCCTTCGGCGCCAATGGGCCACTTTCGAAGCCCTCGGGACTAATCGGCCTGCACGCTTTGCCATCCCTTGGGATGACTACGGACACGCAAACCCCGAAATCCTGCACGAGTTCCTAAGCTTAATCAAGGAAGAGGAAAGAGAGACTCGGGCTCCGTCTTCGTCGCCTGAACCGGTGAATTGGTCCGACGTGGAAGATGATCCGAACGAACCGCAGCATGGAGGCGAAGGTTTGCGCAGTTGGGCCCAACTGCAGGAAGATCAAAAAACCTTCCGGGCCCAAAAGAAGGAAGAGAAAAGGCAGAAGACAAAGGGGAAATCTGACCGCACAGCGGCAGAGCCCCCCGGCCGGACCTCGGGTGACTCTTCGGACCGAAAAGGCTTCCGCTTCCTGCTCGGCTTAGATGAGGAATTTACTTAAATCTTCTCTTGCCTTGATTTCGCAATGGATGTTGTTCATGCTCTATGTATGATGTAAATAATCGAAGCCTTTATTCTCGGCCTTTCCTCTCCCCCTCCTTTGCGGGTAGACGACTTGTCGACTGGGCACAAACCGCTCGCACAGAAGGGAAGATAGAATAATTGGGGTACGCCAAGCCAGAGTGTTAAAAACCTGAAAAGAGGGTGCGTCGAACCGGAGTCTGGAACCTAAATAGGTGGTGCGTCGAGCCGGAGCCCAGAACCCGAGTAGGGGTGCGTAGAGACAGAGCTCGGAACCCGAGTAGGGGGTGCGTCGAGCCGGAGCTCGGAACCCGAATTGGGGGTGCTTCGAGTCGGAGCTCGGAACCTGAGTAGAGGGTGCGTTTAGCCGGAGCTCGGAACCCGAGTAGGGGGTGCATCGAGACGGAGCTCGGAACCCGAATTGGGGGTGCTTCGAGCCAGAGCTCGGAACCCGAGTAGGGGGTGCGTCGAGCCGGAGCTCGGAACCCGGATTGCTTTGGTGAAACTACGATTGATACCGCAGTGCTTCCACTTTGGTCAAAACGTTCACCCGATATTATTATTGAATTGAAGATTTGATACAACAGTAGCCGACATCGGCCAACATCGGAAGACACCTATAAAATTATGCAAAATAGCGCTTCAAGTGCTCCGCGTGCCAAGTGTGCTTCACGTCCTCACCTTCTAAGGTAGCTAGACAGTAGGATCCTAGTCGCCCAGAGCCGGTCACAATGTATGTGCCTTCCCACTTGTCGCCCAGCTTCGTCAGAGCGGCCACGGCGCGCAGAACGAGGTGCCCTAGCTGGAACTCGTTGCGCTTGACCTTGGGGTCATACCAAGCCTTCGTCTGCTTCTGGTACTGTGAAAGGTTGGCGATGGCTCGGAGCCTTGATTCCTCCATAAGGTCGGGGGAGACGGCGCGCTCTTGATCGGTCTCGGGAGTTGTGACCCGCAGCGAACCAGCTCGAAGCTCCGTCGGGGTCATTGCTTCATCGCCAAATAGAAGCCGGAATGGGGTGAACCCGGTAGCTCGGGAAGGGGTGGTCCGAATGAACCACAGGATCTTAGGTAGCTCTTCGGGCCACAATCCCTTGGCTAAACCTACGATGCGTTTATTGAGGCCGGAGAGAATATGCCCATTAGCCCTTTCGACAGCCCCATTCGACTGGGGATGCCAAACCACCGCGAAGCATAGCTGGACTCCCAATTCTTCGCATAATGCTTTGAAGGACCCAGCATCGAACTGAGTTCCGTTGTCCAGCTTCGGGAGGTAATGGAAGTCAATGGTTCAGCCTCGACCCACTTAGAGAAATACTCGACGGCGACGACGGCGAAGCGCAAGTTGCCTCTTGCTCTCGGGAATGGTCCAATGAGGTCCATCCCCCAGCGAGCTAGAGGCCACACAGCCGCAATGAGCTGTAGGCTGATCGGGGGCCTGTGGTTCCATCGCCCCATCCATTGGCACCCTTGGCAGGTGCGCACCAGATCTTCGGTGTCGGTGACGACTGTGGGCCAATACACACCTTGTCGGAGGGTTTTCCCAGCGAGTGCTCGAGGGGCTATGTGACTACCACACAGGCCCTAATGGATTTCCCGGAGCATTATTAGCCCATCCGGGCGAGAGATGCACTGAAGTAGAGGGGAGCATACACCCGACTTGTACAGGGCGCCATCGATGACTTGATAAGATCTGGCGTGGAGTTGAAGTCACGACTGCTCCGCAGTAGGCCGGTCATCCATATCGCCGCTAAGCGCCCGTAGAATGGGCTCTCGCCAATCGCCCTCGGCCGTGCAAAGGACCGGCGCTGGCCGAGGGAGCATCGGGGTATCCGTCGGTGTGGGGGAGGTTACTTCGCGGGGAGACGCCGATGGCTTGGCAAGTTCTTCGAAGAAAGCAGCAGGCGGCAGAGCTTCGCCACCGGCGCCAGCTTTAGCGAGGGCGTCAGCTTGGCAGTTCTCGCTTCTTGGTATGCTCTGGACAGATATTCCTTTGAAAGATGCGTCGAATTTCCGAATGGCTTCGAGGTAGGCGGCAAGGTCAGGGTGTCGGGCTTGGAAACTCTTGTCTATGTGTCCAGCGACGACTTGAGAATCGGTCTTGACAACCACACGGGCGGCTCCGAGCGCGTGCGCCTTGCGAAGACCCAGCAGTACCCCTTCATACTCGGCAATATTGTTTGTAGCTTTGATGTTCAACCGAGCGGAATATAAAGCCTGCTGACCGGAGAGAGAAACGATCACCGCTCCAGCACCAGCCCCTGAAGCCTGGTAGGCACCATCCGAATAGACGGTCCACACCCCTTCGCCTGCTTCGATACTAACGTGACCAACTGCAGACGTCCATTCAACGACGAAATCGGCGAGGATTTGAGACTTGATGGCAGTCCGGGCCACGAAGGAGATCCTGAATGGGGCGAGCTCCACTGCCCACTTTCCAATTCGTCCGGTTGCGTCCTTGTTCTGGAACATGTCGCCCACGGGATATGCAGTTAGAATAATGATATCGTGAGCCAGAAAGTAGTGCCGAAGCTTCCGGGACGCCATGACGAGAGCATATGCCACCTTTTCAAGTTCGGAATACCGAGTTTTGGCTCCGGAGAAGGCTTCGGATACAAAGTATACGGGTCGTTGCACCAATTTCCCGCCAATGTCTTCTTGTTGAATCAGGGCCGCGCTTGTCGCACCGCCGGAGGCAGCGAGGTAGACCAGAAGGGGATCGCCGGCCCGGGGCATTGTGAGGGCCATGAGGTCGGCGAGGTATTCTTTTATCTTGTCGAAACAGTCTTGACATTCGGGAGTCCATTCGAAGTCTTTGGAGCCTCGCAGCTCCTTGAAAAGGGGTAGACTTTTCTCAGCCGATCTTGCCAAGAAACGACTAAGAGCGGCCAAATGTCTGGCTAGCTTCTGCGCCTGCTTTAAATTTCGAGTGGTAGACATGTTTTGCAGTGCGCTGACTTGCGTCGGAATGGCTTCGATACCCTGACTAGAGACCAGATACCCCAGCAGCTTCCCTGCACATGCTCTGAAGACGCACTTCTCCGGATTAAGGCGGATCCCACATCTCCGGAGGCTGTTGAAAGTTTCAGCTATGTTCGTGCTATGGCAATTTTTGTCCGTGCTTTTAATAACGATATCATCCATAAAAGCTTCGACATTACGGCCAATCTGGTGGACCAGAGCCTTAGATATTAACCTTGAGAAAGTGGCTCCGGTGTTGTGGAGGCCGAAGGGCATCCGAACATAGCAAAATACTCCCGAGGGGGTAATGAAGCTCATTTTAACCTGATCTTCTAGCTTCAACCAGATCTGGTGATACCCTGAATAAGCGTCGAGGAAGCTGAGGAGCTCGGAACCAGCAGTGGAATCAACTAATTGGTCGATGCGAGGCATGGGGTAGGGGTCACGAGGGCAAGCTTTATTCAAAGAAGTAAAGTCGATACATATGCGCCACTTGCCAGATGTTTTCTTCTAGACAAACACTGGGTTAGACAACCACTCGATGTGACTAACTTCCCAAATGACCCCCGCTCGGAGCAACTTCTCAGTCTCGGTCTTGGCAAGCTCAACTCGCTCGATGGACAGCTTTCGGAGCCCCTGGCGCACTGGGCGAGCTTTTGGGTCGACCACCAGAGAGTGCTCGATAATCGAGTAGTCGACGCCTAGGATGTCCTCGTCGGACCATGCGAAGATGTCCAGGTTGTTGCGAATGACTTCTTCGAGCTGCTCTGACACCTTTGGCTCAAGGCCCCCTCCAAAATGGATTGGGCACTCCTTCCCGTTCTGGATCAGGATCTTCGTGACGATTTCTCCTTCTAGGAGCAGCTTGGCTAGGGGCCCCTTCGGAGGAGCATCTTCGGCGCCCGGCCAGCCGGCTTCTCCCGAGCTTCCGCGGACGCTATGGACTTGCCTTGGCTCCAACAGGACGAAGTGGCCATACTCAACCCGGTGGGTTGCGGCTTGATCCCCCAGGATGGATAGCACTCCCCTCGGGGTCGGCATCTTGAGCATTCCCCTCCCGAAGATGGCGTTGTAGGCGTATGGAGCGTTGACGACGTCGAAGATGATCTCGCTGCGGTGAAGGGGGGATTCTCCGAAGGTCACCTCCAGCCCGATCTGGCCAAGAGCGTCGAGTGGCGGCCCTGCGAAACCCTGGAGCGGCCGGGAGGCTGGCAGCAAGTGCTTCTGGGAAAGACACAGTTGGTTGAAAGCCTGCACGAAGATAATGTCAGCAGAACACCCGCCATCAACCAGGATGCGACACACCTCGACACCCGCAATGTCTTCCGAGATGACAAGGGGATCGGCGTGGGGGAACTTGACGCCGGTGGCGTCTTCGGCGGTGAAGGAGATGGGGACGTGGGACCACTCGGGAAGCGTGGAAAAGCTTGAGGTGCCGATATGTCCGACCTCCCGGATGTAGTCCCTCTGCTGACGCTTGGACATGGCTCCCAGAACTCCCCCTCCAGATATAGGGAGGACCACCTGCTTTTCTCGGTCTGCTCCATCCTCGAGCTTGGGGGCCTGGACCCTGCCGATGTCCGGGGCTAGGCCCAGAACTTCTGGTTCATCCCGGCGCCCGACTACCTGGACAGCGTCGGGGCAGGGGACGAGAGTTCCTTTGTCGGTGGGGCCGCGACCGGAGTTTCTCTCGAGGTAGTCGTTCTGGAGGGCGAGGATGGTCCGGCAGGAGTCGGTGTCATGGCTCCGGTTCTCGCCATGGACACTGCAGTAGAGAATTGCCCCTCTGGAAAATGCCATTGGTGGGGCCCTAACTCCGGAGGGACGCCCTCCGCCGGAGGTGTGCGAGTGCTTGGCAGGGCCCCTCAGGGCAATGCTGAGGACTTCTCCTCGAAGATGCTTTCGACCTCGCCGAGAGTCCCGATGCGCGGAGTCTTGGCGACCGAAGTCTTGGTGACGAAGGTCTGGGGCGGGGTGGACCCTGCGGTCGAGATCCAGCGGTGCCTCGTATGCCTTGGCGTTTGAGGCCCGGACAGGGACAATCATCGCCTGTCGGCGCAGCTGGCCTTCCTCGGACCGGGCGTACTCTGCGAAGTACGTCATGAGCTGTGCCACCGAGGAGATCGGCTTCCGATGAAGCTTGTTGAGGAGGCCCGGGTGGGTGACGCCTTCCCGGGCGGCATCGATGACCAAAGAGGCCAAGAGTCCCTTAATCTGGGCCTTGGTGTCCGCGAAGCGTTGAGACTACTGCCGCAGCTTCTCCCCAGGCTGCTGCTTCACTTGAAAGAGGCTCCCGGTCGACATCGGGGCCACGAATGTCCCCTAGAAGTTGTTGACGAACTTCTTCTTCAGTTGATCCCACGAATGGATGGTTCCGGGCCACAGCGACCAGAACCACCGGAGAGCGATTCCTTCGAGCGCCAGAGGGAAGCATTTGGTCATGGTGTCGCAACTCCCCCCGCACGCTTCTATCGCTAGAGCGTACGAGCGGGAGAACTCTCTGGGGTCGGAATCCCCGAAGTACTTGGGGAGCTTGGCGGCACGAAACTTTGAGTTGAAACGTACCCTCTGGAGGTCGGGGTGCAGAGGAGACTCCTCGTCGTACGACGTGTTCTCCTCCTCCACTTGATCTTCGTTGTCGCTTAAGGCCACGGCCACAACCCCCAGCGCTCGGGAGGGCTCCGGAGGGCAGAGTGACGCCTCCTAGTGCCATTGAGCCAGCTCTGCCTTCAACCTGGCATTCTCGGCTACCAGGGCATCAGCCTGGCTCCCGCTTCCTGTAGAGGCAGTCTCCGGGTCTTGCGAGTCGACGTAGTCGGTCCGGAGGGCCACCGTCGGGGGCCTGCTCGGGGGGTGCACCTCAAAAGGCCCCTCCTGGAACCCTGAGGGGTTGACAGAGGCCAGCTCAGTATGGCCAGCGGGACCCTAAGCCTCTGGCACCCCCCAGGAACCTGGTTTGGCTCTGTGCTGGGCGCCTCGGCGGACACGACGACTGGAGCGGGCTCAACTCCGGTGGTGCGGGCTGACTGCCGCAGAGGAACCGTGCTCGCACCCTTTCAACCTGACATATCTCTGTGAATGGATGTAGATGATGCTAGCTTCTCGAACTAAGATCCCCATGGACGGTGCTAACTGTTGGGACGATGGATCGAGCCAACAGGTTTTTTGGAAGATGAGAGTAATGGAATGCAGGGCTCAGTTATTATTCTTGGATCATGTGTTTATTACAACTGGAGGCGGGGGTATTTATAGGGCGACCCTTCCCGGAAAGGGTCTAATACCTCCAAAAACCCCCCAGTCGTTACTCGGCCTGACACAGGCTTGTACTACAGACAAAAATAGCTGCTACATAGTACAGACAGGAGGGCGTGACTCTGACAGCGTATCAACCGTGTCGGACGCTGCAGCGATCGCCCGACACAGCCCAGACAATCGCGATCCTGTCCCCCAGCCACCTTCACCGGGTCATCTCCTGATGTCCGGTCACGCCCCAGAGCCTTCGCACCTTCCGAAGGCTGGCCTTCGGCCTCCGGCCGGGCGCTTTGTTCGAGGGCCCCTTCCGCACGCCTCGGAGCTCCCGGAGGCCCCTAGGCCTCCCTACCTCGGGGCCCGCTGGTACCTTCGGCATGGGACGTCGGGCCTTCTGGACGTGACCTCCCCTTCTCGGGCCGTACTGCTCTTCGAGCTTCCAACAGCCATCGGGGTTATCTCCCCCAACAGTTACATGCCTTGTAGCTCGTTCCACACATAGGTGCAAATATGCAAGTTGGACATCTTTATGCTTTTAACATGGAAAATGTGCTATAAAAAAGATGAAAAATCAGAAAAAATGAAAATTCCATGCCTTTTTATGCTTGAGTTTGAAAAGATCCAGGTGGGTTTACTTTGTCGCATTGCACTGTTCTGGACTGCTTACCATAACACTTTGGTATGAACCAGGACAATGTAGTGTATGCCAAGACCAATGTCTTAAGCTTCTGATGGTCCAGTTCTGGCCTAGGCTTGACTTGGTCAGTCAGCATAAGGTTTGACATGCAAATAACCCCTGGCACAAATGAAAAAGGAAAAAGAAAAGCCTGAAAAATTGAAATGATAACAAGTTTGCTGAAGCACTTTGTTTTGGACAATGCTTATCTTGGTAGATATTACTTAGCTTATGCATCTCATGTCTTATCTTGCTTGTCAACTGGAAAATGTGGTGCTGCTTTTGTTTGCAAAAATTGAAAAATGCGTGCAAATGACTTTCTTTAGATATCATCTGTTGCACTGATCATGCCATGTGTCTTAGATAGTATGTCTTTTGCTATGTCTGCTAGATCTTGTAAATTGCAGTCAATCATATCTGAGAAGCATGCTTTCTACACTCCACCTGCACCCCAGTTGCATTCATTGCATATTTTGAGGGGGAGTCTGTGTCTCTTTAGAGTGCGTTTAGTCTCGCTTGATGAGTCCAGTTGTCAACAAGGGGGAGAAATTTTGGGAGAAGAGTTTAAGGGGGAATTTTGGCTTTCTCTGGGATTTGTTTCAGGGGGAGTTTTTGACCCGTTTGTCTTTACTCTTTTGATATCCTTGTTGATAATTCTGAGATTGCACTCGTTTTGAGTTTTTACTTTTGGTTAACCATAATGACCGCTTCTTGTTTTTGTTCGGCTTTTGGTCATTAGGGTTAAACTTTTACTTTATTTTCTTCTTGTTGGCGTAAAAGATTATGCTAACAGGTTTCTGTGGAAAAGAAACTAACAAACGAAGTGTTTGTGAAGCAAACTGTTCTAAGCCTCCGAAAGGATAATAACTTAGAATAGTTCGAATGTGTGTATTGAATAACTTGTATTCGGTCCCCATTACAGGGTGAAATGGGGGTATTTATAGGCCCAAACATTAAGGAAAAGACCTATTTACCCCTCTATTACAACCGACATAGTGGAAACTATTCGGTTCCCTTGATAGGGCTAAAATGGTAAAAGACTAATCTAATGAGAAAGAAGATAAGTCTTCCATCTTAGCTGGCCGAAAAGATCTTGAAAAGCCTTAGTTCGAAGATGTACTTCGAACCAATGCCTATCTTCGTACTTCGAACCGAGTTCCGAGTATCTTCGAAGATGATCATCTGGGAACCTTCGAATCCGCTATCTGCCTTTATGTTGCTTCGGCAATAACCCCGAAGATGAGATATTTTCCCCCAACAGTAGCCCCTCGAATACGCTTCTCCGTTTGACCTGTAACGTTAGGAGAGCAGTATACGGAAGGAAAAGATAACCAAACATAGGGGTTATTGGTTTTTAGTTCATCTTTGAAATGCATGAAGATATATAAACTCCGAATCAGTCTTAAGGTAATTTCCTTTCGAACTACCTTAGAACCGACTCAAGAAGTTCGAAAGTCTTTTAGACTTAGAGAAAATAGCCGTTAAGTTTCTGTTTTCAACAGAAACTGTAGTAAGCGTCATTCTCGGAGAAAAGTAACGGCAGGAATGCGAAACGACGTGGATTAACGGTAAAAAAGTGAAATCTAGGCTATAAATAGAAGGCCTAGAAGTTACCCGGTTACCTTTTCACCGCATTCTCGCAATCAAAAACTTTTTAGCCCCTTGAGTTCTTGAGCCCTAGCCTCCATTTCTTCAAAGCAATCCGCCGATCGCGATGGTAAAGACTAAGGGATCTGCACCTCCGTCGGCTTTGGCTCGGCAGCAGGCAGCTGCAGCAGCAGCGGCGGCAGCATTGGCAGCGGTACCTTCAGTACCGGCGGTGACATCAATGGCGGCAGGAGGGAGAAATCCCCAAATCGCCGATGACCAAGGTCTGTGCCCACCATCGACAAAGTATTTGGATCAGTCTTTCCAGTTGGGGTCTTCTACCTGCAAAAGAGAGTCACTGGCAATCACAGCGGGAGGAAAAATCAGTAATGGAGTTATGATTCGGAAGCCAGGCAAAGAGATGATTCCAACGCCAAGACCCGGAGAAGTAGTGGTATTCGAAGCCTTCTTCGAAGCTGGCTTGGGCCTCCCTGCAGTGGACTTCCTGGCAGAGGTACTGGATCTGTTCCATGTAACCCTCCCTCAATTATCTCCGAATGCGGTAGCTAGATTGGCTATCTTCGAATGGGCCTTGAGAGCCGAAGGGTGCGAAGGAAGGGCAGAAATCTTCGCCGCATTGCATAGGGCTACATGCCAACCAAAGACCTTCGTAGGCCCCGGAGGTGAAAAAGTATTAGTATCCTTCGGCAGTATTAACTTTAGGCTTCGAGATGAGTATGCTCTTCAATTTCCTGCCAAGGCCATCAATGCCAGATGGTATACTGATTGGATTCTAAGATGGTTCTATGCCGAAGTTGGGGCAAGCAGTCCTCTGGCCGGGCCCCTCAAAGAAATTCAATTCCGGAAGGAAGCTTTGGTGCAGCCCAACGAAGGTCAGCTCGAAGCTCGTCTTAACCTGCTTCAAAAGATTAGCCGAAGGTTAAGTATGCGAGACTTGGCCGAAGAATTTCTTGGCTTGCAAATTTCTCCGTTGATGGCCAACTGGCCTATCGTCTTCGAAGATGACTCGGAAGGCGGTCTCCGCAAGATCAACTTGACTTCGAGCCCTACAGGTAACTTCGAAACCAACATGCATTATACATATTTACTTCGAAGAAAGACTAATTTGATTTATTTTTTAGCTTCTTCAGCCCCTATTACTTCAGAGCAAATTGTAAGGGCTTCGGAGAAGATTTTGGGTGCCCCAACTCCGACTGAAAAAGAATGGAGAGTTAAATTGGTCGGGAGTTGGGAGAGGTTTAACAGAGTATGGGGAATGTTGGAGTTGACTCCGCCCCCTCTGATGGACTGGGTGCCTTTGAAGAAAGGACCCAAGAAGAGGATAGCTGAAGCCGGAGCTTTGAGCTCCGCAAAGACTCCGGTGAAGAAGGTGGCTCGGAAGCCGAAAAATCTCGCACCTTCGAATCCTGCGTGATGGGGGAGTGGTCCCGATCTTCCGCTAGGTAAGGGATAAACTTGGGTTGGTGGAGAATCTCGACGTTGGCGATCCAAGGCTCCGGTCCGGCGGATCAAAACCTCGCAATCGTTACACCACTGTCTCCGTTGGTTATCAACCACGCAGAACGCGATTGACCTCGCCACGAAGGCTAATTCCTGCAAGCGAACCCAAGAACACAAGCAAAAACAGGAAGGATACAAATCGAATGCCAAATCACAGACAAACGAAGATAAGTTGAGGTTTCACAAACGCCAATGCGGCAGCCAATCGGTCCGGCGCAAGAGGCGGGATCTAAACACAACAGTGTAGATGCAACAAAGCAAAACCTAACCCTAGAGGTGGCTGGCGTGAGAATTATAGGGCGGCGGCCTGTGGAAGGGGAACAGACTTGGGCTGTGGGCTAGAAGACGTACAGACTCAGATTATGGCCAACATGGCCCAGTTCTGTCACACAGTACTGTTTTAAATACACAGGACGACTCGAGACTCCAAATGAGGTGAAACCAACGGCAAAAGATCCGTCTTCTCCTCAGCTTTCCAAAAAGTCCAAGAACGCGCCAATCGGACTTCGTATGAGGAAGTTATGCCCATTTTGGTGAATGGTGGTCGATGTAGTCCGAACCAGCGAATTCTTGACTTCAAATCATCCGTGCGGCTCCGTCTTCAACTCCAACTCTCCTATTCCATCTCCCATGTTCCTAAGCAACAAAATATCACTAGTATTCAGTAGCATCCCATCCAAACAAATATAATCAAAGTTGCTAAGGAACGAATTAACCTCATGGTTCAAGCGACGGGCACGGGCGCGTGTGATTGGTCCTTGTAGTTGAATTGTAGGTGGAGGCTCCATGTGTGTATCATGTGAAGTGATGTCCTCATCATCCTCCCCCTCTTGAATTGGAGTCGTCCTCGACTCAAGCTCATCATCATCTCCCAAATAGGGCTTTAAATCTGAAATGTTAAATGTGGGACTAACCCCAAAAGCTGCAGGCAACTCAAGCTTATATGCATTGTCATTTATCTTATCAAGCACACGGAAAGGACCATCAGCACGGGGCATCAATTTAGACTTTCGTAAATCAGGAAAACGATCCTTGCGCAAGTGCAACCAAACAAGATCACCCGGTTCAAATGTTATCTCTTTTCTACCCTTACTACCATAAGCACGATATTTCTCATTCATTTTCTCTATGTTTGCTTTAGTAGTTTCATGCATCTTAAGTAATAATTCAGCACGTGTAGTAGCATCAAAATTCAAGTTTTCAGATGGTGGTAATGGTAGCAAATCAATAGGAGCACGCGGATTAAAACCATAGACCACTTGAAACGGACTTACCTTAGTAGTGGACTGTACTGACCTATTATATGCAAACTCAATATGAGGTAGACACTCTTCCCAAAGCTTCAAGTTGGTCTTCAAAACAGCCCTCAACATGGTGGACAATGTGCGGTTGACGACCTCCGTTTGTCCATCCGTTTGGGGGTGACAAGTAGTAGAAAACAGCAGCTTCGTCCCCAACTTATGCCACAACGTCCTCCAAAAATGACTTAAGAATTTGGCATCACGATCTGAAACGATGGTATTGGGAACTCCATGCAAGCGTACGACCTCTCTGAAAAACAAATCAGCAACATTTGTAGCATCGTCGCTCTTGTGACAAGGTATAAAATGCGCCATTTTAGAGAAACGATCTACCACCACAAAAATACTATCTCTCCCCCTCCTAGTTCTAGGTAATCCTAACACAAAATCCATAGAAATATCCTCCCAAGGTACACTAGGGACGGGCAGAGGCATATAAAGACCATGTGGGTTTAGACGGGACTTAGCTTTATTGCAAGTAGCGCATCGTGCCACATAGCGCTCAACATCTCGTCTCATCTTAGGCCAATAGAAGTGGGTGGACAGCACATCTTCAGTTTTCTTTGATCCAAAATGACCCATCAAACCACCACCATGTGCTTCCTGCAATAACAACAAGCGAAGAGAGCTAGCCGGCACACATAACTTGTTAGCACGAAAAAGATATCCATTATTCAGCACATATTTGTTCCAAGCACGGACATCTGTACAATTTGCAAAAGCATCTTTGAAGTACAAATCAGTAGCATACATGTCCTTCAATGTTTCTAAACCAAAGATCTTATAATCAAGTTGAGAAAGCAATGTATAACGTCTAGACAAAGCATCCGCAATCACATTATCTTTCCCTTTCTTATGCTTAATGATATATGGAAAAGTCTCAATAAATTCTACCCATTTAGCATGTCGTTTATTCAGATTTGCTTGACTACGTATATGCTTCAATGCTTCATGATCGGAATGAATAATAAACTCCTTAGGCAAAAGGTAATGTTGCCAAGTTTCAAGCACACGCACTAAGGCAGTATAATTCCTTATCATAGGTAGAATAATTCAACTGTGGGCCATGTAATTTCTCACTAAAATAGGCCACGGGTTTACCTCCTTGCAGCAGCACACCTCCTAATCCAAACCCACTAGCATCACATTCCAACTCGAAAGGCTTACTGAAGTCGGGTAGCTGAAGTAGAGGTGCATGTGTAAGACGATCTTTGAGTGTGGCAAAAGCTTGTTCATGTGCTGGCTCCCACGCAAAAGTAATTCCCTTCTTGGTCAACTCATGCAAAGGACCGGCTATGGTGCTGAAATCTTTCACAAAACGCCGGTAGAAACCTGCAAGACCAAGAAAACTACGTACCTGTGTGATAGTTTGGGGTTGCGGCCAGCTGTTGATTGCTTCTACCTTTGCCGCGTCGACCTCAATACCCTGTGAAGTGACAACATAGCCAAGAAACACAACTCGATCCGTGCAAAACGTGCACTTCTCAAGGTTACCAAACATTCTAGCTTCACGGAGGGCAACAAAAACAGCACGTAGGTGTTCAACATGTTCAGTGAGAGACTTGCTATAAACCAAGATATCATCAAAGTATACAACCACAAAGCGTCCTATAAAGTGCCGTAGGACTTCATTCATCAAGCGCATGAAGGTACTAGGTGCATTAGTAAGTCCAAAAGGCATGACAAGCCACTCATATAATCCAAACTTTGTTTTAAAAGCAGTTTTCCATTCATCACCTAGTTTCATGCGAATTTGGTGGTAGCCACTACGGAGATCGATCTTAGAAAAGATAATGGCACCACTAAGCTCATCAAGCATGTCATCCAATCTAGGAATAGGGTGTCGATATCGAATGGTGATATTATTAATAGCACGACAATCAACACACATGCGCCAACTACCATCTTTCTTAGGTACCAAAAGAACGGGTACTGCACAAGGACTAAGGCTTTCACGGACGTACCCACGATCAAGAAGGTCCTGTACTTGGCGCTCAATTTCTTTTGTCTCCTCCGGATTGGTGCGGTACGCTGCACGATTAGGAAGAGACGCCCCCGGGACCAAATCAATTTGGTGCTCGATGCCGCGTATCGGTGGCAGCCCGGGTGGTATCTCAGCAGGAAAAACATCTTTAAACTCCTGCAAAAGGTCAGTGACTGCAACAGGAACAGAGCTAGGAATGTTCGCAAGTGAAAACAACACGTTTGTGCAAATCAAGCCGTATAGCAAGGGAGTATCATCACAAATTTCAGCAAGGTCAGTTTTAGTGGCAAGCATGACACGCCCTTTCAGATTTATAACTTGTGATGAAGAAGGAGAAGCAATTTTATCTTTCTGTTGCCTCAAAAGCGTCTTAGCTACTTGCTGATTTTCAGAAGGTTGTTTGCTCTTTTGTGCATCCCTAGCATGTTTTTCTTGTTCAAATTTTACAATTTCAGCAGGAGTCATAGGAAGCAATGTAACTTTCTTTCCTTTATACATAAATGTGTACGTATTGCTCCTACCATGGTGTGTAGCATCAGTATCATACTCCCAAGGTCTACCAAGTAACAGAGAACATGCTTGCATTGGTACTACATCAAAATCAGCAGCTCCGACGTATGTACCAATGGAAAATTTGATGTGAGCAGTTTGTGTTACCTTGACCTTACCACTATTGTTGAACCATTGCACATGGTAAGGGTGTGGATGCGCGCGTGTGGGAAGTTGAAGCTTCGTTACCATGTCGTGGCTCACCAAATTGTTGCAACTACCGCTGTCGATGATGACACGTACACGACGGTTATTGACGCCGAAGAAGGTCTGAAACAGATTGTTCCGTTGTGCCCTGTCGTCCTGCTCCATGTGAGTGCTCAAGACGCGTTGTACAATAAGTGCTTCAAGGTCGGCAGTGGCATCCGACGCAAGAACATCGTCATCGTCGAATGTATCATCATCTCCTGCAATGTTAGCAGCAAGTGCATATTCATCTTCAACATCACTAGCACTTACATAGCCACCGTCTTCCGTAGCAATATAAGCCCGCTGACTAGGGCAGTCTTTCATAACGTGTCCAAGTCCTTTGCATCTGTGACACTGGATCGCTGCAGAACGTGCAGTAGAGGCCGCCGAGGAGGTGGGCTTGGCTGGCGCCTTGGTTGCTGCAGTCTTGGAACTCTCAACCTGGGCTGTAGATGTAGAGGGTGCTGATGTAGCCGCCGGTCGAGAAGGGGGTGCGGGTGGTCGTTGCTGCTGCCCACTTGAGCGTGAAGTAGCACCACCAATGTTGGTCCTCATGCTGCGTTGTGGTTGTTGGCGACCCTGCAATTCTTTTTCTGCAAGCATAGCAAGGTGGAAAAGACGAGTGATAGTATTGTATTCTTTATAATCAATGATATCCTGAATTTCACGTCTTAAACCACCATAAAAACGGGCCATTTTATCCTCATTGTCCTCCTCAATTTCAGCACGCATGCAACCTATTTGCAACTCCTGATAATACTCCTCTACCGATTTATTTCCTTGGTTTAGGCGCTGCAATTTTTTTCTCAAATCACGTTTATATGAAGGAGGGACCCATCTACCACGCATTTGCCGTTTTAACATATCCCAAGTTTGTGGTTCATTTCCAACCTGAACTATTTCAGTCCACCAAAGAAGAGCATATCCAGTGAAGTCACTAGTAGCTAAACGCACGCGGTGGATAGCAGGAACCATATGAGCATTAAATTTTTGTTCGACTGACATCTCCCAATCTAAATATGCATCTGGATCATAGGTGCCAGCAAAAGGAGGTACTGAAAATTTTATCTTAGAGTAGGGATCATTGTTCCTGTGGTTGTCATTGTTACCTCGTGGAGGGCGGTTGCGGTGGCCGCCCATACCTTGACGGTTGAACTGAAAGCGATGACGTGCAGCCTCGTCAGGGTCAATGGCATTGTTTCCGGCATAGGATAGGTCGTCTTCATCTTCAATATGATCGTCTTCCTCTTCAACATGTTCATCGTTGGCTCGTGCAGCAGGCAATCGTGTTTCCAAGGCAGTCATCCGGTCTACTAGGTCAGCCACAGTACGTGCGAGACGTTCGATGGAATGTTGGGTCTGCCGCTGAGACTCTAGTAGAGCACGTCGTGAGACACATTCATTAAAATCAGATGGAGGGGTGCCGCTGTTATCTGCCATGTTAGTGAAAGACAAAACAACAAAGAATAATCCTGGTGGAAAAACAGCTAGGTGGGGTGCTGGATGTGTGGTGGAAGCAATTCGTCAAGCACCTTACCCACGCTTGCAAGTGTTCTTACCACGCCGCAGTGAGGTCACCGGCCTACAGGTGATGAACCAAGTGGAGGGTGGTGTACAATTGCAAGAATGATCCTGTCCTGACCAAGAGAAATGTGTAGCTTGGAAGGCAAGTGAGTAGCAAGGATTAGCGATAATAATAACAGTTAAACCAAGTTCAATAAGTATTCCCAAGTACTCGTCAAAGTTGCTGACCGTAGTGCTCCCAAAGTGAAAGTTCAAGTAATAGAGGGAAACTATGTGCCCAAAAATCAAAAGGAAGCAAAAACAGGTCAAAATCAGCTCTCTATAGATCGGACAAGGGAACGGACAAGAGATCGGACAAGTGATCGGACAAGGGTATGTGCAAAATTTTTTTTTTCTCTTTTTTTTCTCTGCTGCTGTTCGGATCGGACAAGAGTTCGGACAAAGGTTCAGACAAGAGATCGGACAAGCAGCAAACAGCCAAAGACTGCCTCAGATCGGACAAGAGTTCGGACAGGAGTTCGGACAAGAGTTCGGACAAGCAACTAACAGCCCGCTTCTCTTTTTTTTTATATTTTTTTTCTCCTTTTTTTCACTCTATTTTTTTTGAAACAAGGATGACCAGAGGAGTAACCACAAAAATTGGCACCTGCAACTGAGGTGGGATGTGGCTCACAAAAATTCAAACAAGTTCGCTGTCCGGCGAGCAAAAACTTTGTCCAATTTTTTTCTTTATCTTCCCGATTTTTTTTGGCGATTTTGGTGAGGGCTAACCGACTGTCGGTTAGGGTACCCTCCAAATTGAGTCAGGAACACGCTCAAACAATTTCAGATTTTTCTGCCAAACGAGCGAAAAGTTATGCCTGTTTTACCGAAGGGGGGTCACAAAAACTGGATGTGGAAAACAAGGTAGGGTTGCGGAAGGGGGGTTTTTCGGTGGGGAATTTTTTTTTCTGAGACACAAGAACAACTACTACTCAAACGACACAGAGGGATGACTAAACCAGCAACAAGACTCGACCAAGAACACGAACTCAACAAAGTTAAAACTGAAATTAAAATCGCAAGGCACAAAGGGGTTCTCGGTGGGGAATTTTTTTGGTGCGGTTTTCTGGACTCTGGGTAAAAACAAAAGCAGATCGAGATTACCTAACGGGAAATCTGAGCTCTGATACCAGCTGATGGGGGAGTGGTCCCGATCTTCCGCTAGGTAAGGGATAAACTTGGGTTGGTGGAGAATCTCGACGTTGGCGATCCAAGGCTCCGGTCCGGCGGATCAAAACCTCGCAATCGTTACACCACTGTCTCCGTTGGTTATCAACCACGCAGAACGCGATTGACCTCGCCACGAAGGCTAATTCCTGCAAGCGAACCCAAGAACACAAGCAAGAACAGGAAGGATACAAATCGAATGCCAAATCACAGACAAACGAAGATAAGTTGAGGTTTCACAAACGCCAATGCGGCAGCCAATCGGTCCGGCGCAAGAGGCGGGATCTAAACACAACAGTGTAGATGCAACAAAGCAAAACCTAACCCTAGAGGTGGCTGGCGTGAGAATATATAGGGCGGCGGCCTGTGGAAGGGGAACAGACTTGGGCTGTGGGCTAGAAGACGTACAGACTCAGATTATGGCCAACATGGCCCAGTTCTGTCACACAGTACTGTTTTAAATACACAGGACGACTCGAGACTCCAAATGAGGTGAAACCAACGGCAAAAGATCCGTCTTCTCCTCAGCTTTCCAAAAAGTCCAAGAACGCGCCAATCGGACTTCGTATGAGGAAGTTATGCCCATTTTGGTGAATGGTGGTCGATGTAGTCCGAACCAGCGAATTCTTGACTTCAAATCATCCGTGCGGCTCCGTCTTCAACTCCAACTCTCCTATTCCATCTCCCATGTTCCTAAGCAACAAAATATCACTAGTATTCAGTAGCATCCCATCCAAACAAATATAATCAAAGTTGCTAAGGAACGAATTAACCTCATGGTTCAAGCGACGGGCACGGGCGCGTGTGATTGGTCCTTGTAGTTGAATTGTAAGGTGGAGGCTCCATGTGTGTATCATGTGAAGTGATGTCCTCATCACTTCGCCTTCGAGCTCAAGAACCTCAATCTCCGGTTGTAAAGAAGATGAAGGTATATTATTAGTGAGATTGATTGATGAAGATGCAGCTCAACAAAATATTCACATTGAAGATACTGCAGGTATGCCGAAGCCTCAAGCTAATATTGAAGAAGTGAGAGCTCCGGATGCTCAAGAAGAAGAGCAAATCGAAGCCCCTATGGGCGAAGATGAAGTTGAAGTTACAACTTCAGTTGTGGATGAAGGGAGGACTGCTCACGGAGATACTCCGGCAGCTGAAATTTTAACTGTGGATTCAGATGAAGACCTCACCTTCGATCCTCCGAGCAGTCCGGTGCTCGAATGCCCCCAAAATGTCGAAGGTAAACTTCGCATAATTCTTTTATTATTTTCTGCAAAATTATACAATGTGTAATACCTTTGCTTTTGCAGAGCCCCTTTCTGTAGAAGTACATCGTGAAGATCCCATTCCAGGGCCTTCGACAACTTCGGAGCCACACCCGGAGGTTGCTCAACTGGGGCCTGGAAGGGGTAAAAGACATATAGAGCCTCTCCCTACTCAAGGATCAACTTCGTCTAAATCAACAGATGAAAGTGAATCAACTGAAGGGGGGCCATCTACCGAAGTTCCAAGGACCTCAGGAGAACGCTCCGGAGCATCGCCAAGCAGGGATGACCAAGAGGCTTTGGCAATGCTCCCTCTTTTAACTCCTTTTTTGGAGCAAAGAACCGGGCTTCGGACTGTGCTCAAACCTTTGGGTCGAGTGAGTCGCGAAGTCGGGGAGACAGAGCTGGTAGCAAAATTAAGCAGGGCGAAGAGTTCGGAGCTTAACGTTGCTTTGGAACGAGCAACCTACCAGGTACGGAGCACCTTCGAACCAACATCTTTTAGCGAATTATATTGGGTTCGGAATACATCTTCGAACCAGTAGCAAATTATACATGAATAATTTCTTACTTTAGTTTTTTCTTTTCTCAGCAAGCGGTCTTGGCTCGCGCTGCAACTTTATCGAGCGAGAATGAAATTGCTCAGCTTCGGGAAGAAAATGAAGCTCTCAAACGCAACTTGTCTTTCTCCGAAGCTAGAGTGGTTCAAATGGATAACATGATTTCAACGGAGCGTAGGGCCAGACAGGGCTTGGAGGTTGCTAATAAAGAGCTCGAAGCAGAAAGAATCGTGCTTCGAGCAGAAATTGAAAAGGTGCGGTTGGAGCATGCTAGTGCTGGGTCTGAACTTGTAAGGCTCCAAGAGGAAGCTAGTCAACTCTTGAATCAAAAGAATATTTTAACTACGGAGAATGCTAGGATTTCCGGAGTTCTAGCAGAAACAACTTCGAGCAAGGATGCACTAATTGAAGAAAAGCTTAAGTCGGAGAAGGTAGCTACGGAGGTCATCGAACAGATGTTAGGTGTTCTAGAGTACTTCGGTACTACTAGATCACTTCCTTCGGATGATAACGTGACTCTGCTGCGCCGGTTAAAAAGGATCCAAGGAGCAGCGAAGTAAATGAAGACGGCAGGCATTCGTTATGGAGAACTCTCCGGACAAGTGTCTGCCCTCGGACTACTTCGTTACTACGAGGATTTGGGCCGAACAATCACTCCGAGCGTAGAGGGCTCCATTACCTTTGACGACGAGCGGCTTTTAAATCCTTCCGAAGGCGTGACTGCAGCCTGGCGAGCCTTTCAAACCTCATGGAGAGCCGAAGGTCGTTCCGCGATCAAGGCTTGGATTGATGAAGGCCAACGCCAGAAGCAAGTTCGGAGCCAAGCTTCGAGCAGTCAGCCTCCTCCGAACCCGCAGGTTTAGGAATCATTTAGGATTTTTGACTATGTAAAGCTTCGTGCTTGTAAACATTTATCAATGAAAATCTTGTTTGTCATATTTTTAGGCTTTGCCTCTTATGGAAGACATCGAAGTGTTAGAGCTTAACGACGAACTTCGCTCATTATGGAATACCTTCGAACTTCTAAAGACTTACAAGCGCCCTCGATTCCTAATTCCTCGAGATAACTCCGGCATAATTGCGCCCGAAGTAATCAAAGATGTAATGTCTTATATTAAAGAGGAAGAGAAAGAGGTTAACGCAAATACCTCGTCTTCTGAAGACACTATTTGGTCTGAAGACGAAGGTGAAGCTCGAAATAAAAGATCTGAAGATCTTAGAAGCTGGGAAAGAAGCCCCGAACGGCTTCGAACTTGGGCCGAGCTTCAACAAGAGCAGAAGGATTTTAGAGCTTCGAGGGGGAGGAAGAGAGTTAAACGTAAAGTTCTTAGAACTTCCGATGTTGGAACTAGTCGTTCCACCCCTAGCTCTCGGGACCGAAGAGGTCTCCGATTCCTTCTTGGTATAGATACCAATTTTTCATAGTGTAATCTGTAAACACATTTATTTCAATAATGAATGCCAATTTAAAATTGTCTCCATATTTACTAGCCCCTCTTTGGGTATAAGCAACTTCGAAATGTATTCAAAGATGGTTATGCGCAAAGAAAAAACTTCGGAGTACAATTTTTTGGGGGTTCGAAGCCCCTCTGTCATTTAAAGATCTTTTAAAATCTTATGAAATGTCTTCAACTTTTTGCGGTCGGAAGAATGGTAATTTAGTACCTTTGTTTTATGAAAGAAATCAGTTGAGATAACTTTCAGGACACTTTAGTGTCTTAAAAAATTTGTCACTTTGGACTATGTTAAAAGACATTCGAAGCTCATGGTTCAAATGCGATCTCTGACGAACCAATGGTTCGGAGTTTGCAATGGTCTCTTTGGACTCTTTTTACGGATGTCTACCAGCCAATGGCTTGGACTCCGTATATTTTGGCCACCTTCGGCTCTTTTTGCAGAAGTCTACCAGCCAATGGCTTGGACTCCGTAGATTTTGGCCACCTTCGGCTCTTTTTACGGAAGTCTACCAGCCAATGGCTTGGACTCCGTAAGATGTGGTTTTGGGCTCTTTTACGGATGCCTACAAGCCGGTGGCCTGGGCTCCGGATTATGCCAGCCCCCACGTCAGAAGCTTCGAACTTTATGGGTTCGAAGTCCGAAAATACAACCCAGCTTCATGACACTTCCCTCTCGGTCGACCCCGCGGTTCCAGTGCGTCCACTTGGAAGCTGGAAGTCTATGAGGGGAAGGCACTATCAGGATCATATGCTTTATTGATTTAGAAGATGATTACATTTCCATTGCTAATCCTACTATTCTTCGATTTAGCCCTGATAAAATATTTCCATTGGCTCGTTCTACGGCTCCATTCGACTGAGGATGCCTCACTGCAGCAAAACATAGCTGAATTCTATGTCTTCGGAACTCCTGA